>OW679197.1:40198052-40489427 GCA_940337035.1 Agriotes lineatus | reverse complement strand
GGAAGAGCTTTAAAACAATAGCACGCGAACTGCGTACAGGCAAGGTATGCCTGAAAATTATTCACATCTGATGCAAATCGGCTCAACGTTTTCTCCCCTGTACGACATAGCTAATCAAAAGGTGCAGACTTACCGAAAACATCTAGAATATAATTAAACTGCGTAAAGCCAAATTATCAACACATGCCTTTACAACCTGACTTGCCAAGAACTACAGTTTCCATCCATATCAACCAACTATTCCCAAAATCTCATTACTATCCAACAATTTTTGAGTAAAAGCAACCATTTAAATTTTCAAAATCCTTTATTAAATGCTACATCCTAGTAATATTTGAAACTGGTTTGTCTGTAGCTCGTACCGGTTGTCATAGCAACCAAAGCAAAATAGGTTAGTAATCAATTTTACTACAACATTGTGACGAAATTACACTAGAATACCTGAAGGATAACGGAAGTTACTAAATGAGCGTGCTAGATCTCACGGCAACCAAACGCTTATCTTCGCGAGTAAAGCCGACAATACGTGTAAACCCAACAGAATGCGTCCAAGACAATACCAGATATCACGCGAAAAATCGACTGTATACGTCAAGCAATGTATTGGTGGGCACGTACAAAGAACTAGTGTCAGTTTTGAGGTACGAGGGATTACGCGTAAATCACCGTCATAATATAATATACTTAACCTTCAAAACCTCAAAGTCGGCACTTAATCTGGAAAGTGGATTTCCAGCTCCCAGAACTAATTAGTCCAATCTAACTCTTTAAAAGGATGACATAACCAAGTCACATCACATAACAATTGAAAGCTTTCAAGAAACCACTCCTTATTGTCCACTGTTGAACATATGCTTCCCTTAAAGTACTCCATTCTTTTTTTTACTTGTTTCCAGTTTCTATGAGCTCTTTTGACATCATCTGTTCAGGGAGTAGGAGGTCCTCTTCTGCTACGTTTATCAATGCATGGTCTCCAATAAATATTTGTGATGGTCCAATGTAACCTAATCAGTTTCATTTCAATTTAGCAATCCTCTGAGTAATATCCGACACTAGAGTTTTACGACGTAGGTAATCACTCTCAATTTTGTTACTTATGGTTACTCCGCTGAGCGACGAACTTTACAGCGACCTGTATGAAAGCATCAGTTAAAATTACGGAAGCAAGAAGAGTTAACTGCTGTTAAGGGTATTATAAACCAACGATGGCACAATGCGCTTTCCATCATCTTATAGGTATAAAAAGGAGAGAAAACCGAGCTCGAATATTATAGACATATAGCCTGCCTGCTAAACCATTTCTATAAGAGATTCGCCCATATTATTACAAGACTAGAAAGTAAATTAGAGCTCTAGCAACCCAGAGCTGATTTTCGTTCAGGTTTTAGTCCAAGAGACCATAGACTCTAACAGACTAGAAGCTGCCACATTCATCGACTTTAATAACCGCTTCGATGCAGTCGAGTTAAATAGTATTCTTGAAAGATTGCTGCATAGATTACATGTACACTAAATTAATATGCAACATTTACAAAAATGAAATGATGTAAAGAAAACTACGCCCCCATACAAAATCCATTAATATCGAAAGAGGCGTTAGAAAAGGAGACCAAAACTACTTAGAAAAGTCTTGAAACATGCATTTAAAAGTTCGATTGAGATACAAATTGCATTACCATAGACGGAGATAGATTAAATCATCTCCGCTTTGCAGAAATCATAGTCCTGGTATCCGAGTAGAGATGGGCGCGTGAGTGATTTTTCACTCACGTCACGCACGTTTCACGCTTGCTTTAAACACTCACGTTCACTCACGTTCACGCTCACGTTTACTCACGTTCACGGCGTGACACGCCACTCACGACGTGACACGCAGCTTTTATTTTAAAATTTAAATTCAGATAGAACAGAATGTTCAAATTTAAAACTAATTAAAAAAAACCCTAAACAGAACTAAAACTTGACATAATTTACATGATATGTTGCAATCAGAATAGTTGACACAAAAAGAAAACAAATGAAAATTGACTACAATAACTTACGACAAAGGATAAATACTGATTTCTCGCAAATACATGTCTTGCAGATGTCTTCAAAGACATTACTTTTAATACCAAAAGGTGTCATTGGAATTGACGTTTCCCTTATTGATATGAGTGCAAAGGTGTATGTTACTAGGCAACACTTCGAATTCGTAGGTTTAAAAGTACTTTTTCGTACACTAGCATTGAAAGAGCTGCTTTGCCGTACAATTTATTAATTAGAAAGTTGCACTTTGCGGTATTCGTACGGCAAAGTAGCACTTTGCCGTACGAATTTTACTTTGCCGTACAAATACCCCAAAGTGTACCTATCTAATTAATAAATTTTACGACAAATGCAGATGAGAGGATACATTTATTATTCCGTTTTGTATGTTAGTGTACGAAAAAATATTATACGAAACTCGTATGAAAGTGGCTTTTCCATCTTCGTCTCGAAATTCCGGACTCGGCCTAACGGCCTCTTCCGGAAACATCTCACTCGTACTGAAAAGCTCCACTTTCTATACTTGTAACGTAAATTACTATTTACGTACAAGGATCAATATTTTCAGCGTTAAGGCGAGTATACAAAACAAAACATTACTTTTATTAGAATAATAAGTACATCTATACGTCTACACAATAAATTGATTTAAAAATAAAACGTAATCAACATTTTCAGTGTTAAGTCGAGTATACAAAACAAAACATTACTTTTCTAAAAATAGGTTCATCTACACATCTACACAATACATTTTTGGTTTAATAATGAGACGTAATTAACATTTTCAGCGTTAAGCCGAGTATACAAAACAAAACATTACTTTTATTAGAATAATAAGTTCCTCTACACAATAAATTGGTTGAAAAATAAAACGTAATCAACATTTTCAGCGTTAAACCGAGTCTAAAAAACAAAACATTACTTTTATTAGAATAATAAGTTCATCTACACATCTACACATTAAAATTTTGATTTAACAATAATATGTAATCAGCACCCGGGGCACAATGCAGTTTTTTATTTGTTACTAAATATTTAACGTGAAATTAACGTGAAACGTGAATCACGCCTTGGAAATTTTCGCTCACGTTCACTCACGTTCACGTCACGATTTTCAAATATTAGTCACGTTCACGACGTGACACGCCGTGACACGACGTGACACGACTGTTTTCACGTCACGCGCCCATCCCTATATCCGAGGATCTGAAGGAGAGCTGTTACAAGAGGCAACTAGTAAGATCGGCTTGAAACTCAACTTCTCTTAAACAAAGTTGACGACTAATGTAGTTTTTCATTTATTATAGTCCCTTCACCTTAGTTTAATTACATTTTATAGAACAATACGTAATCTACATACAATAACAGTTATTTACTACACAAGTGGAACAAGTGCATCATTAATATACGTGTACACACAAGTATATTAATGATGCATTGTCACATATGTATCGTACAAGATTTTATCAACAACTGCCCAAAATTGAGAAAAGTGCATGAAGAAAAATTTCAGATGTCTTTTTCAAAAATATATAAGTAGACAATAGTATATTACATACCGAGGTGGGAAGTGTTTCATTACTGTCGAGAGATTAGGTAGTTTACCGAGACGGGTAGCGTCGAGGTTAACTTTATCTCGAGACAGGGATAAAACTTTCCACCTTGGTATGTATACTATTTTATTTGCAATCATCTAATTTTAAAAATAACTACAATTGAATTCTGAATAATAGATATCTTGATGTAGCTAATATTTTTGTTACCATGAAAACAATCCACTCAATGTTTTGTTATCATGGAAACACCCCACTCTTCAGGTATGTAATATTTTTCGGGGTATGTAATAATTTCCTGGCTAGTTTCAAGTAATCATCTAGTTCCCAGCTGTTGTCATGTCATGAAATTGACACATTACAATGTGATTGCGAATAAATGTCATTACTTCATTCATTTGCCACTATATCCGTTAGGTAATCAAGCAATTACACCACTAGTGGTGTAATGGAAGTTTATTACACCACTAGTGATGTACTTGTTAGCCTCATTACCTAACGGAAATAGTGTCAAATGAATGACGTAGTAAGTCCTCAAAGCAGTTGTTTCTAATAGTTAGAAGTACCGAGAGATTCTTGTTATACTTTTGTCAGTACATAGCTGGTAAGTTTTTGTTTGTTATTTGACACAGAGTCACGCAAAACTTAACCTGCTAATCTTGAATTTGACAGTTTTTTAAATAAAATAAAACCCTATTGTTTTATGGCTATAAAACTCTAGGGATTTATGGCCTACATAATACAACTGATATCAGTGATATAAATTATACCTCTACAATATGTGAGTTGTGGATAAATAATTATTAAAAATTTAATAACAATTAAACAATATATAGTTAAATAAATAAGAAAATAAAATTAGTTACCTTTATGTATAGTATTTTTTGTCTGTTTGTTAGTACTCGTATTGATATTAGGTTATTATTACGATGATTCATCCCGATGTAGGGCAAAGGCATCCCCATTGATGTGCCAACTATTTCTGTCTTTCCTTATGCTGGTCCAGTCTTCTCCCAGTGCTTCCTTGAAAACTTTTTCACATCTTCTTTTTGGTCTCCTGGCTCCTCTCGTTACGTTCGGTTGCCAAGTAGTTACCTTTTTGGCCAATCGTCACTCTTGTATGATATGTCTCGTCCAGTTCCATGATAGTTATCTACATTTTTTGCTATTTTCATAATTCGTAATTTCGTTCTAATGATTTTCTTCTTTACTTGGACTTGTCTTGAGATCGTTTTTTGTATCTGCCCATGTTTGGGCCCCGTATGTTAGCACAGGCATAATGTAGCTGTAGAAGCTTTTTCCTTTCAGTTATATATTTTTCTACCCTTCCAAATTTCTTTTAATAACAAAAATTTACCAGCTTATTGTTATTCTTCTTTGGATGTCGTTACGTTGTTTGTCGGAGGAAGATATTATCTGATCTAAGTAAACCGCCTTTTCCACATAGGTGAAAGTGTGGTCCTTTATTGTTCCACTTAGCTAATAATACTGTTTTTGTCTGTTTATTTTGATGGAAATTTTGCTAGTTAGGTCACTCATTTGATTTATTATTTTATGGAGTTCACACCTGAGTTTGCTAGAATTTGTTAGTTGCTGCGTTTACATTTATTTTCCTGTTTTTCGATTTCACGTCTCTAATGCAGTTTTCCAGTGCTGCATTAATTGTTTTGTAACTTTGCTTTGGATTATTGAAGTGAAGAAGTTTGTACAAACTAAGATTTACTGGACTACAGTTTGCTACGTCTTCTGGGTCTCCTTTTTCATTTAATAGTTTTTCGCTTTCGAGTATTTTGTTAAATAGAATGTAAATCCGGTCTATTATTTCTTTTGACTTCTTTTTTATTAGTTTGTTTACTATACCATCTTTCCTGGGTTTTTTTCTTTTTTTAATTCTTTTATATTTTTTTGTAATAGTCGACACCAATGAATAGGCCATGTAATGAGACAATAATTTCGTTTTAATTATATTAGAAGGCACGGTTTCTTCTTTCTTGTTTATTCAAGTTTATTGCAAATCTTAACATTCTATGGTCATTGTTAAATTTTAGTTTGATTACTGTCTCTATGTTTTGAACATTTTTCATGTGGTTTAGTAAGATAAAGTTTTTTTCGTTTTCTTCTTCGCAGAAATACAGGATTATCGTGTACTAGATCTTTCTTTAAAATGTGTATTTTCAATTGTTAGATTTCTTTTTCGTTTCTTGTGCCCAGTCCCTGTGGACCTCCACTTATTTCTTCTCAAGCGTATTTCTCTATTTTGCAAATTTTCGCGTTAAAGCGATCGGGCTCCTCTTCTGCTGTGCTCTCTGTAGGAGCATACCTTTGAAATATTGTCGCTGGTTACTTGTTTTGATTTTGTGTTGAGTTATTCCTTCTGAAATGCCTTTGAATTCAATTACATGCTCCACCATACATTTTACTTCCTTTTACAATAAAGGAAGTATTGGATTCACCCCAAAAATTCGAAATTGAGTTTTCAACAGATATTCACGTTTTAGGGTACCCTGAACTCAAAAAATATATTTTTGTTCATTGGTCTGTGTGTCTGTGTGTCTGCCTGTGAAAGGAATATCTCAAAAACGAAAATAGGTACGGCGTTGAAACTTCATATATAAGTTTGGTGTACTATCTAGGTACGACAGCAAGCTTTTGCAGAAAATCGCATAACCGGAAGTATGGTGTTTACTCTTGTGATTTTTCAGTTTTTTAATTTTTTTCAAAAACGGCTCTAAGGATTTTTTTAATACTTTACATTTTTATTACATTTTTGTGTATTGATGTGAGATAGGTGATTTCCCAGTTGAATACCTCTAATTTTTACTTCCTTTTACGATAAAGGAAGTATTGGATTCACCCCAAAAATTCGAAATTGAGTTTTCAACAGATCTTCACGTTTTAGAGTCCCCTGATCCCAAAAAACATATTTTTTTTCATTGGTCTGTGTGTCTGTGTGTCTGTCTGTCTGTCTGTGTGTCTGTCTGTCTGTGAACAGAATATCTCAAAAACGAAAAGCGGTATGGCGTTGAAACTTCATATATAAGTTTTGTGTACTATGTATATGAGACAGCAAGCTTTTGAAAAAAATCGCAAAACCGGAAGTAGGTGTTTACTCTTGTGATTTTTCAGTTTTTTTTCGATTTTTTCAAAAACGGCTCTAACGATTTTTTTTAAACTTTACATTTTTATTACATTTTGAATGTGTATTGATGTGGGATAGGTGATTTTCCAGTTGAATACTTCTAAAATGGGTTTCTTTTGTTTTTTTGTCTATTTTTTTTATTAACTCTTATTTTAAATAGAACACCCGGTATATTATTACATTTTTGAATTCAACTTAAAATTCTAGAGAAAATTTGTCTCTTCAACTAACGCTCTATTTTGAACCGTTTTTGCAGAATTTGTAATTTTTGAAAATTTTTGACAAATGCTTAAAACATTTTAAATAAAATTTTTGGCTAATTATAAGATCACTGTAAAAGGAAGTTGTGTGCGTGTATCACACCAGATTTTTTTTATTCACTTTCACTAACTCTCTATTTTGTACGGTTTCTATAGAATTTGTAATTTTTGAAAATTTTTGACATATACTTAAAAATAACAAATCAAATTTTTGGCTAATTATAAGATCACTGTAAAAGAAAATTGTGTGCATGTATCACACCAGATGTTTTATATAGCCCAGCTTGTTCGTTCCTTAGCCTCTGCAGTATAAGTTTTCGTTTCCTATTTTTTCTCAAGGTTTCCTCGCTTATGCTATACTAGGTACGACTGATTTTTTTTTAACTCAATTGCAGCAGTCCCTGGATAGCCTGAATTAGTTGGCAATACTGAAATGTATTGTTGGTGACACTGTAAGTCTCTGTCAAATTCGAGGTTAGCAGGTTAGGTTTTGCGCCAGTTTTTACACAGACTGACGCAAAACCTAACCTGATAACTTCGAATTTGACATAGATTTACAGTGTCACCAACAATACACTTCAGTTCTGCCAAACGCACAACATCAACTAGAGCTGCTTATTGTGCTTTACTACATAGGAACGAGTTCTCGCAAACGCTCGCACACAAACCAGAAAATACTTGTTCAGTAAAACATCACTTTTCTAAAGTAGTTGCGTAATAAATGTCATTCCATCTATGGTTCTATTGCGGTTTTAATTTTGCATTAGTTTTGTAAAATACCATACAAATAAAAACGAGTGTTTCAAAATGACAACAATTTCGGAATCTTAATTTGCCTAGTGGACAAACATCATGTACAACTACTCACAATCCAAATTAAATGTGCCTATGTAAAAACAATGAAAAATTGAATGCTCTGAACTTTTAAAATACATAGTTTTGACTTGACCCAGTTGAAGTATTTTAATTGTGCCTGTAGTTTTAGTATTCTGTCTTCTATAACAAGGATTTGTACGTTGAAGGTTCATATGTGAGCCATTGTTAGACTCCCATGGAGGCTTTGGCATCTGCCCCCTTGTTGGCAAAACTTATGCGGAGTGGTTGTTTGTTAAGTCGAGTGAATTTGTTAGCTTTAGTGCAGTTAGTCATGGTGGGTGTTGCGTCGTCGACATCTATTGGTCAGGATGAGGGTTGTATTATTGGTTGTTGTTTTAGTGGATGAGCTGGTAGTGTGAGGAAAGATTTAGTAGGCTTCGGACGAGGTCTTTACTTTTCTTTTTGTGTTATTGTCAATTTAACGAAGAACTTCAAATCATTTTAAACATTCTTGAGAATAATGGTTACCCTATAAATGTTATAAGTGGTACATAAACTTCACAGAAAATTATATTAACGCAGATCGTAACTTTTTATTACCTTAACACCAGACAGTAACAACAATAAAATGTTTCACACCAATTTTAAGATATTTTTAGACTACTCAAAGTTAACATTTCTTTTTTAACTAGACAGACGTTAAATCGTACCTAGCCTAAACCAAAGACGAAGTGGATATACTTGATCAGTCCGATATTTACAGGCTCAAATCTGAAGACTTGAAGCCTCTTATATTGGTCACATTGGCCAAAAATTTAAAATTAGATTTTCTGAACTAAAAAAATAATAATATCCCACCTTCTAAATCTGCTTTTGCTAATCATATTTTAAATTCAGGACACTCTTTTGATTCCAATATCAATTATAAAATACTACACACTTGTAACAAAAGTCTTAAGCTTGCGTTGTTAGAGAACAAAGAGATTCACAAAAACTATATCAATAACTCTCAGTCGTCCCTTAATGAAGTTCTCAACTAACATAAAAAACTATTATTTCTCAAGTAATTTAGTTTGTCATTCCTTATTACAATTGCCCCTTGTATTACTAAAGTTATTGACGCACTCCAAGTTCTTACAGTTTCCTACATTGCAGACTCGATGTTTTGTATGTGGGTTTTTGTTCATTTCCGTCAGTTAGTCTGTCATTTTCCGCTTCACGACATACAGCTTTTTATGTTTTAATATTTAATGTAATTTTTTTCCCGTAAGTATATACTTAACCCCTTGATTATTAATAAATTGTTCTACATTTTAGCATGTACTAAAGTTAAGGGTAGCCGTTTTTCAACGTGTTAGGCAGTGGAAGCCCAAATAGCTTTCTACATTCCTTAACCTCTTTATGGTCTAACCTGCAATATCACCTGGTGAATTTTCTTTATCTTACATTAGACTACATTTCTTAAACTACGTAAGTATAGTCCATTTACTTGACATCTGCACTGTTAAACTGACATTATGTTGGCACCAGTGCTATTTTGCACATTTTAACAATTAAATGACTGTACAGTATAATAAAAAACACATTATTTTTGAGGTATAGTCAAGACATTTTTAAAAAATTTGTTACTGACAGTGCAGATGTCAAGTAAATGGACTATATAGCAATAATTAGATAAGGTTTGTTTTACTACCTAATTAATTTTAGTTGTCTGAAGATGACCTGTCGTCTAAACATGTCTCAACTGTATTTCTAGCTTCTTTTTGAAAATATATACAATTTATGGGGAAGGTATCATATTTCTAATTCCCTTCTACTGTTATTTAGCCCATATTTGAGCAAATCATTGACTTACATATTGAAAATTAAGAGATGTTTTTAAGAGCAACCTTGTGATCTGTTTAAAGGGAAAAGTCTGTAAGTCTGTGACCAGTTCGTATTGCCTTTCATGACGTATGGAACAAAAACTCTGATCAATACTTCTGCACAAACATTAAGAGTTACACAACGAAAAGTGGAGCGATTAATCCAAATTTTAAAATATTCTCAATGCGCAACAGCAAACACCGTTTTCTATATTTTGTAGAATTTTACTGATTTATAGATTTCACAGTCTTCATGAAAATTGGTAGGTCATATATACAAATAGAGCAAAACGCAAGATAAAAGTAGGCATAGCTAGTTTCCACTGCTCTGACTTCGATTGTTTTTCGAAAAGCCGTTGCTGTCTGTAATTTCAATTATTATAAAACAATAAACTTGAGAGATAATCTTTAGAAATCTAGAATATCTGCACTAGCTGCTATTACGAAAATACACGTTTCCGGGAAATATTTATAGAAACACTTATAGTATTAGATACTGTTTGCACCGTCTTATTGAAAAAGATCTCCTTTTCGCTATTTTTTAATTCAATATTGTAATAACATTTCTAGCAAAAACACCTCGTTGGTTGAAATGACGGCCGAAGTGGCGTTATTTCAATAGTTAGTAAATCAACGTTTCTGAAATAATGAATACTAAAGTGGGCTTTAGTCAGGGATGCCTCATTTTTTAAATTGGCAGCTCTGTTTTGTTTTATATAAATCCAATCCAGTATTAATTTTTCGTCGAAAACTAAGGCGCTTTAACGCTGACTCTATTAATTGTTTGTATAGACATTCTGAAGTTTAGCCCCAATTTGATTTAATCAATTAATCGAACCTCCCTGGCCTATTACGCCGCCTTCCAAGGAGCTTCCAGGTATTTGCTAGGCTGGCATAGTTAGGCCATGCTTTGCATTCCGGAAACTGTGCGTGGTTATCCTGATTACTTCCTTGCTAACAAGGAGCTGCAACACGAAGGAAACTTTGATTAATAAATTCTCAGGCGAGTACGCTGGGCAACAGCGCCACGCCTACGAGAGAAGTTTTCTTGCGCGATTTCCGTTCATTCAGCAATTAAGAAAATTGGAGAATTAAATGCACCAATTCAACATTTTCACTTCAAATTATATCGAATGGTGATGTTTTCGTGGTTGATATGGCGACAAGCTGCAGGCCTAGTTAAATATAGATCACAAGTAATGCGTGGCAATCAAAATATTGGAATTAATAAAAATAAGATTCAAAATAAAAAAGTGATTTGGAGAAGAGCATATCTTCGGCGAACCAAGTCGGGTTAGTCTCTCTTCAAGGCTATTGAAGATGACAGCTTAGTTGTCGAAATACGTATTTAACGGTTGTTAAATATTTATGTGGTTAGGGGTTTTCAACGAATTGTGAATAAATACCAAAAAGTAGAATGTAAATACAATGATTGTAATTTTACTTGCAAAGAATATTTTGAGGTCCACTCTAATTAAAATAATTTTGGAATTTTTTAAATTGAATTATAAATAAAGAAGTTACAAGGTAAATGTTTTTAACGTCCTTCATCAAAAAAGCGCACTGCAAAAACACAACTTTTTCTAAATAGTATTACGGTTGACGAGTGTAAATTATGTAAAAAATAAAAAAGTAACTTAATATTTCCAATAAGACTAAAACATTCAAACGCAACACTTAGCAATTAGCATTAATCCATGAAGAGAAAAATGCTGGCAGTCGGTAAGATTGGAATGTACGCTCCCATATGGAATCTGATTTATTATCAGACTCAATAGCCCCTCGACCAGGAATGCTACGTACCACATAGGCTTATGGTTGTATTATGAATGGAAGGTGAAAACATATCAAAGTAAGCCCGAACATGGATGATGTAAACCCGAACGGCGACGATGAAAACACACGCAGGCACAAAAATATATTATTGAACAATTCCATGAATCTTATTTACTTCTTTAAATTTAAACTGAAAGGAACATCGATTATACTATTTCAACCAAATAAAATAATATAAATAACAAACACCTGTATTATGATCAGTTAAAAATGCCTTTATTGTTAGTAAAATAGAATTCAATACAATTTCAAATTTTTGTGTACCTTTAATGAGTATTTCCAAGGGTACAAAGATATTTATGATAATAAAATTTGCTTAAAGATATAAAAGTAAATTATAATAAAACTATTATTCTCAATAATTGAAAATGAAGAAAAAGTTTCTCTTTGTTTTTATGAGTGAAAGTAAAGTATTCGCGAATAATGTTCTATATTAATCGCTTGTTGTATACTTACCTCTTATTTATATTTAACATAGTGTTGACAAAATCACTTGATGGATGTGAAGATTAACTATTTAATATCGCGGCGACTAATATCTATGTTATTTTGAAGTTACAATTTCTATTTCAAGAGTTATTAAAATTGTGAAACATTGAAGTTGGAACAGTATGATTATGCAGAACAAAAATTATACCGCTTTGCTCTTAAAAACTGTGTGTTGAATTTGATTCTTTTACTCAATATATTGAGGGACTCTATTACATTTTCTTGAGAAAAAATCGATTTGAGAGTAGCAGGATCTCATATTTTGAAAAAAATGTTTGCATTTAGTTACTCAAGCAACGAGTTCGGTTTGAAAATATTCTCACTGTATGTAATCAGTTCCAACAACATAAATATTACGCAAACGAAATGTTTGAAAGGGCAAAAACGAATTGCGAATGCTTACACTCGCATACATTCTAATAAAATTCTAAGAGGTATAATCAATAATTTTGTATATTTTAAGGTGTTTGTAGTAACGTCTTTTAATCAAAGTTTTTATTTTCTTGTAACTGTTGTGAATATAACGTTGATTTTATTCTTTTAAGTTTCTAAATATAAATGTTATTGGCTTTAAATGTGACGTTGGTTATGTGTATTTATAGCTCTTTTTGCAAAAAATAGGTAAAAATAAATTGAATAATTATGGAATAGTTGTAAAATTTTCCGCACTGCCCTTCAATAACACACATCTTCTAACCACTAGTGAAAGCGGGACACACGCAAACTAAATTCGCATGCATGAGGTTCATTATGTTATAAACCGAAATTCGCTCTATAGGCTCCCTCAAATAACAGTACCGCGAACAAAAGGTTCTTAAATGTGTCTTCGCTAAGTACTAAAAGGAACTAAGCTAACTAACAAGCCCGTAATAAGCAATGCGGCAGCAGTCAGATTTTCAGTTTCTCTCAGCAACCTGCATGACATCATTACCGCAATCCGCAAATAAAACACTTTAAAATAAGGTATAGCATTCACACGGTGTAAAATTTAGAGTTCTGCGTTTTCGCGTGCCATAAAGCAGCTAGGCCACAAGGGAAATCGCAAAGTTCCTGGGGGTGCGCAATGCTGTAGGGTCGGCGACCATAAAGAAGTCACAAGAAGTTCTGGTTCCGTGTTGTGTCAAGAAGCTGGCCAAAAGTGCACCGCCAAGATGGGCGAGTTTTTCCACAGGTGCAGAAAGGTGCACCAAACAGCTTCGGGGCAAGCTAATTACAAGCGTAGAAACCCTTCAGAACCACTTGCAAAACTGTACTTTTAGGTGATTTTGGTCGTGGCAACGGGGCCCAAAATTAAATATACCACGGTGGGCAAAGAGAAGCCAAGGTTGGAGAAGAGCCATAGGTAAATTTTGCTTCTGAAATGCTTGCTAATACTATCATAGCCACGTATTTCAGAAACTACACACACAAAACATAAACGCTGGAATAAACTTTCAACCATATCGAAGGATTCTCATCCACACTTAAGTGAGCTTTTGAAAAGTAACCAACACATCAGAAGCAATCAATCAAATAATGTCTCCATGACAGATATTGGAAATCGCTCCCCTTTACTGGAAATCATTTCAAAAATCGTAAAATTTTTCCTAGGCTCCAAGTATTTTCGAAATTCACATAAAAATACAAAATAAGATTAGGGCACCGCATACAAATCAACGAAAAAACAGTAACCTAATTCAAGACAATTCCAAAACAGATAGCTTATTTGCAATCAATGTAAAATTTACACATAAGAAACGCAAAACCAAAAAAGACTAATTCTCCTTACACAGGTTCTGAAAAATTTACTCAAAGTTTTCGTTTGGTTTACACTCTGTTTATTCCTGTCATATTATCATTGTAATATTCGGGCAATACTTCTTTCTCAAATGAAACTAGTACATATTTTATCTACTGCTCTTTGCTCTGATAAAACAGCGTGTTTTTTTTCTTTTACTATCTCTTATTTTTTCAGCAATTGTTATTTATTTCTACAGCAGATGTAAGAATAAAAATTTCATGTCCACTAAAGCAACAGTTAAGCTTACCTTTGCTATTCAGAGCAATTTTATTATAGTTTTAATATCTAAACTGTCGCCGCCCTACAAATATAGTTCGCGTTCTCCATACCCTTCTATAGTTTGTTACATTTCGATTGCGCCTCTATTATTTCACAGTTCTGTGGTGCACGTTTTTTAATTATGCGCGCTCCCGGCCTGCCTCGATTCCGGCCGGACAGCGACCCTCAGTTGTGGATTTTATTCTCAGCGCGTCTGTTTCCTTTCTGACGCTGTGACGGTGACTTTGGTTGGCGTCTTTAATAATTGTCCAGTAGTTCTTGCGGGCATGCAAGTGATGGTTTTTGGTTTTTGGCCGTCGCCAAATGTGCGGATAAGGTAGCCTGGCAGTTGTATAGCGATATATTTTCTCGCCGAGTTGGCGGATCAAAAGAGCTTTACCAATCAATCTGGGGTAAGTCTTTCGAAGCTATTCGCGCCGTGTTTTAGCGAAAGCATCCATGATTCTATCTTAGGTTCTTCTCTGTCATTAGCAGCCAGTCAGAGCCCCTGAAAATTGTAGGCTCAGAACTTCCCGAAAATTGCAATCCACGCGATTGAGGACGTCGGTTTTGATTCGGTTTTAATTTATCACCTGCTATGCCGACCTTCCGATGTTTGGGTGGCATACCTCTCTCGCTTATCCGGGCCATCTCAATTTGCGTGCAGAAGGGGCTCAACCAAAGGAAACTAATAACAGGTTTTGTTTTGCTTTTTAGGTAAAGTTATATCATGCTTCGAACAGTGAATCGGTGCTGAAGGTTTCACCTGATTGGTACCGAATTCAGTCATAATTTCTGACTTAGACCTCCATGCACAGTTCGCCTCACAAGCTGCGTACCCGAACGATGATTTTACAATCGCGGATCCGATGTTAATCGCCACCGAATTTGTTTTTAAATTGTTGTAGTTTATATTTGTACTGTTGTTTAAACTGTGTTATAAGCTATTCTTGCTAGTAGAGTTACGTATTATGAGGTGCACCTTAATTTTAGCAGTTATGATCACCCGACTTATCAAAGTATTGTCGCATTTATGACCTTATATTTGATTATCACCTGTACCGCGTGCTGGGTTGTATGCTATTTTAATCTGTGATTAGATATTGTGATGTTAGAATTTTGGTGTTATTATTTGTTACTGCTACCTGTGCGTGATTTGAGCTTTTCTTTCAGGACATTATGTGCTACTTGGGTTTACAAATTTTCAGTTGAATTCCTGGATACACTTTTCGAAATTGGTAAAGATTCGTTGGCGCCCTCTTGGCTTGTAATCATTTGTTGATACTTAATGAACTGCACTCCGTCTTCCTGTATTAGCTGGCCGGCAATTGTATCTAAGTAGTCATATAGTTTGTTTTGTTTTAGAAAATTAGCCGATTAATCGATTTGAAACTAACAAGTTCTGCGACACTTATGTTTAACAAATGCCAACACCGCTAGGTAACCCCATCCGGTATTTCTCTTTAAATTGAAAATACGTTTCACAACAAAAATAATTGAAAATTATTCTACGATTTAGTTTCATGCCAGGAATGTTTCATTTGAAGGTATGGAGACTAATTTAGTTGTGAAATTAAATTAGTTTCATTGTCTTCTTCTTCCTCTTATTATAGGCCAGTAGCTTGTTACAGCCACATAGTAGTTTTATGCAGCTCTCTTTGCCCTTAGGTCGAGTAGGTGGCTTGCCTTGCCCGTCGAAAGTGAGGAAGGGTTTCTATGTTAGGGGTTAATGACTACCACAGGTGTTAGTAAAGTAGCCGGGATGCGTAGGATTTGGATTTTTAAAATCAGTCTATCTAGTCCTCTGGTAATCGAAACCACACCGGCCGCCTGAGTAGCAAGCATCTACTCGCTGGGCCTTCCGCTCACCGCAATTTAATTTGTGAGCAATATTCGATCGACAATAGGAAAAATAAAACGTAACATACTATTTGGCTACGACAAGTTAAGTCATACACAGAAAAATATTAAAATTCAATTGTATTTCTACCTCTAAGAGTATAATTTGTTTAGTAAAATCTGTAGGTATTCACATCATGGTATTATAAATAATACACGTCACTGAAAGAATTCAAGGTACGACAAACTGTTTCTCTTCTCGCCAAGCATCAATTAATCGAGGCGCGAGCTCAAAATAAATTAAAGAAAATATTGTTATAGGTTTGCTGTGTTAAAATGTTACACCGTTTTTCGAAACGAGCCGATAATTATTCTTCTTTCAAAAATGAGAACAAATCCATTTCTTGAAAAATTGTAGACCAGAATTTTTAATTGCCCCGTGAGACGAAACCAATTAACGAGGATGATGGATGCTGCATTTTCGTTTAGTAACACAACAGGATAACTAGGTAACTGTTTACTCTCTAAAGCTTTCCAGTAACCCACTTAGTAACATTTTTGTTGTCACAAGTCAAGCACCTCCATAATTACATTATTAAAGTCTTCAGACGGTTCCACACTTCACTGGCTTTATTCCTTCATTGTTAATGGAAAACCCGCAGACAGGATAACTCACACCACAGAATATTGTACAGGTAAAACAAAGACCGTTGCGACTTGTAAGCCTTCCTTGTGCAGTGACATGGGTTTAATCTGCTTTCACAGTCAACCAGCATGAGTAATTGAGATGCAAGAAGAGATATTAATTATATTTTTAACCACAGCTCTAGCGTTCTACAAAAATGAGCTCGAAATTGCGAATCCGCGCAAGTACTTAAAAACAAGTTTGCTTGATACATTTCCACAATTGTAATCAGGATTTAAACTCAAGCAAGAGTATTGAGAAATGTAATGAATGGCTGTACTGCCCTTTGTGTAAATAGCAAATGTCATGATTAACTGATTTTATATTTATATTAGGCTCATTTACATTAATTTAAAGTGAAAAATCTATAATTTGTGGCATGATAGTTTTTTATAATAATAATAATTATTATTATTATAGCATGGATTGTAGGACATTGCAATACACTCAAACACAGTGTATAGATAAACTGTCAAAGTTAGGATAAAAACAAATGTTTTATTTAATCTGGAAACACCGCGACAAGCATTTTAAAAGATCATATTTATTTTACACAAGTCCAACCTTATACGATATAATAACATTTATTTAGATAGTAGTATCAGTAACAGATTGTAGACATTTTCAGTAAATAATAGGACGAGAGGTCAAAATATTGCTGAAAATAATTTTTGTGATTCAGATACGAGTTTCTGCGGCGACGAAAATAACGACGAGCGCTTGCACGAGTCGTTATTTTCTAAAGCAACAGAAACGAGAGAATCTGAAGAGCAAAAATTGTCTGCAATATTTCGACCTAGAGTCCTATTCGTCTTAACAATTTAACTTTTCATTAAAAAATAGTTACAGAAAAAAGTGTCGCTGAAATAAAGCTCCTCGAATTATTGTCGCTGAAATAATCGTTCGATTGGTAGTTTATTTTTAAATTGAAGAATGCCATTGGTTGACAATGACACCAGTTTATTGTCAGTACAATAAGTATACCAATAATGCTTGTTTTTTACTGTTTGTGATCCGAGTAGATAAATGACGTTATAAAGTTAATATGAACGTAGAACCCCTTCAACGCATGTTTGAATCCGCCACCTCAAACGGTACTTCCACAATCATTAAGAGAAAATTTTGGAATAACGTACAATTTTGCAGATTTTTGTCTGAATGCAACTGGGAAAATAATGAAAGTAATTACAGTTTGTGAGAGTAGTCGTGTTTGTTTTGATTTATTTTCGGGGCGCTAATTGTCTATGTATATTGTCTATACAATAACGCTGAGACTGTCATTGCGTTTGCGGTTTACCAGTTCGTTACTACTGCGCACGAACATGCCCCAGTTCAAATTTGATTAAAATTTAAATATGCATTTGTTTTTTTTTGCGAGTGACGAATTTAATTCCAACGGTACATCGAATTCTGTCAAACGTTAAAAGCCATTTTTCGCACATGCAACATGCTTAGGTCAGAACCAAATCAAAAGAATACAAATACGGATGCTATTTTTCCAGATGTAGAAAATAGAGCATTCCTCAGTAATAAATAAATAATTTTATTTCATTTTGGAACCATAATCTTGTTTATTAGCCCTTAATAGAGGACGTAAAATGGCTTTTATGGCCCTAGGGCCTATAAAGTTGCTAAGCAGTATAACAAGCACCAACAATGTAGTATAGCAACAACAACAATCTGCATAGAAACCATAGTACACCAAAAATGCACAGCGCCAGCACAACGACGACGCAGTAAGGCTGTAGCCAAAATACTGAATCGTTGAATTTTGTCCATTTTGAGGACTAAAATGAAATAAAACGTTGTATGTTCCACGTGCCTAATCACGATTATACTCTTAATACATAAATAACTATTGTGGTTTAAAAGTGAAATACAGAAAACAATGTTTTCTCAATCACTATTAAGTATACACAGAGTGTTAAAAAAAGAGTAATGAACTTTAAAGAGTGGTTGCGTGAACGTAAGTCCGGAACTGCATCTTAAGGTTGCAGATCATAAGGAATAATAAGCTACTACCGTGCGCGGCGCTAGCATCGCTCTGAAGTGAATTTTTAGTCGTGTGCCAAACCGTATTAGTCGCAAATTGCAATCTGTGTTTTTTTCAAATATATTCAAAACTAACTTCCATAATCATCAAGACGCAAAGCCCAACGTGTAAGCAAAACTGTAAAAATACTTTTTTTTTTAGTTTCTTGATGCTCAAAACTGTAAGTGCTAGAGCATTAAAGAAGTCGTTCTAAAAGTGGACAAAGGAAATGCTACCGTGGTAATGAACACTAAAGATTGTAACACAAAGATGGAAGTTTTACTATCTGATAAAAGTTACAAAAGTCTAAATTGCAATCCCACTACCTCTCTCAAAACAAAGATAACTGCTGTTATAAAACACTCCGATAGTATCGATCCCACTTTAAAGTATCGCTTAATTCCTAGAAATGCAATAACTCCTCGCATATATGGTCTACCTAAGATACATAACGAGGGTATGCCGTTGAGACCAATTGTCAGCGCGATCAATTCTCCTACACATGCTTTGGCAAGACATTTAACCAGTATACTACAGCCTCTAACTGGTAAAATAGACTCTTTTGACAAGGATTCAGCAGATTTTGTCCAGAAACTAAAGAACATAACGTTAAACAAAGATGATTTCTTAGTCGGCTGTAATGGCATCAGTGGAAAGACAAATAATGAACCAGAGAGACGAGTGAGATTGCTGCGGTGGCAGTAGAACGAAACGGTACTTAGATTACGGACAAGCCTCGTATTACACAGAGAGGATGGGTAGATTCATAAAAAAAAGTTGTTTGGATACCCCGGTTTCTCGTGGCAAACATGTTACAATTAAGCGATACTTCAGACCAAATACAGTGACGACTAACCTATTTTTCATATGACTTCGTATTTGTTACTGTTTCACGATGCACCAGTTTTATTCAACTATCTGTTACATGAATATTATATACTGCCAAGTGACATTGTACTATTTTCTCGTATGTTTTGTATTTATTCAGATTTTAATTAAAAAAATGTTAATAATTACAAAGGCAAAATAACAGACCACATATTAAAGGTTATGTTCTATTTGTCATTAGCGTCTTGTCACTTTGTTAGGTTATAATATTTTGGTTTTCTCATATATTTAATAGTACTATATTGCTAGCGCGTGTAAGTGGGGAGGTCGCAGCGTAAGTGAGACAGACAACCAACTCTTTTACACACGTGGTGAGGTGCGCGCAAGCGTCGTCCGCGAGGTGGGGAAGTGAACCTCACGGTCAATAATACAGTAAAATTGTCGGAAAATACCCCGTCAACTTAAAAAAATTGGCCGCGGCGATTCCTCTTGCCCAGTGGTTTAGGGTCATTAGACAAGTGTAAAACCAAAAAGGCGTCACCCCACCCCTTGCCAAACAGCCGCCATCTTGATAACAATTGAATTTGTTTTTTCTCGCAATCCATTGGTCGCACAGAAAAAGTTATTGAGCAAAAGATGTTGAAAATAAAATTCTACACAATTTTGATCCTTGCCGTGATACCGAGAAGTTGGTATTTCAAACGGTAGAGGGCAACAAAGTTACCAAAAATCTGTTTCCGCCATTATAGCTCTGTGGGGGTGGTTTTCTCCGAAAATTGCGAATGTGAAAGTTGTAGTGCTTGAAAAAATATGCACGACTATTCAATTCACCTGTCATCTGTCGAAAAGTAACCAATGAAAATCCAGAATTTTGACGTTTCTTGACCAATCAAAAAAATATCAGCGGATATATCTTCCTAGAAGGTATTCAACTGACTATTTTAAACAAATGTGATTTTTATTAGAAAAAGTCAATATTAGTGTTCTGTTACTATAGAAATTGCGTAGTTTGTTGCTAGATTTACTGAAAACCAATTTGAAAAAGTAGTTTGGTTCATTGAATAGTCTCTCGAATACCATTCTTAGTCAAAGTTAAGTAGAATATTTTTGCTGTGGTATCACTACTCATGTCCATTGCGCCTAGGATTAGGACTCGTGCTAGCGCACTCGTCCTAATCGAGCCTAAGCGCAATGGACATTCGTGATACCACAGCAAAAATATTCGACATAACTTTGACTACTCATAGTATTATAAGTGAATATTTTTTAATAATGGGATTGATTTAAATAGTCTCCGAGTGACAGCCCTTCAAAGTCCGCGCGCTTGGGAAATGTACGATATATTCCGGCTTGCGAAGTAACCATTTCTCTTTTGCGAGATAAAATCGTCACGTCACTCAAGTAGTTTCAATGTGAAAAGTTTTTTTTCAAACCTACAGAAATTCTTCACATTTTTGGTCATTGCCGCGATACCGAGAAATTGGTATAGGTAAAAGAAATTAAAATGATGGGAAAGTAGTATATGAGCCCAGAATGATATCATTTGGCTCAGATCCGTAAAGCTCTTAAATTTGCTAGTGTAATACTTATTATATAATATGATAATTGCAATTGTTTGTAAATTTTGCCACAGGAATGACCAAAATTCAACAAATTGACAATTGCTTTACCACGTACCATTTCTGCAAAAATAATACAGACACCCGACTGTCTATATGTTATTAAACAACAAACAGCTTGTTTCACTTCAATTAAAACATGCTACGGTGAACGAAATTATATTTTGATCGTTTGGGCCAAATGAAATGAATCGGTAATTTATTTTATTCAATTTTGACAGTTTAAAGTGACGTTATTAACTCCATAACCTTCATAAACAGTCTATGATTCACAAGTGAAATACAAGTGTTTTAATTCACTAGAGAATTAAAAAAGTTTAATTCACTAGAGAATTAAAAAAGTTTCAATGAAGAACAACATATTTTTATTATCTACAATTATTTACATTCAATTATTTTTTCTCTTTGTAGTGTGTAATATATAATTACTAAAATTTAGATCAAATCGACGATGAATGGGCAAATTTATATCTTAGTTTGAATATTTTTTAAATTTTTTATTCAAAATTTCGTCAAAATTGAATAAAAACATATATACGATACGTAAATTAAACATTTTTTAACTCAAAGATATGATCTCACTCGCACTACGTGCTCGTGAGCTCAACATCTTTTCGTGAATAAACATATGTTTAATTCACTTGGTGTATAATATTTATTACAGTTAGTGTTTCCCGACTACTTTTTGTAATTTGTTATTGTTAAAACTGAGAAAATGGACGTGGGCTAGCCCCGACGGAGTCACAAAAAACCAAATCGACTATATTATTTCAAACATGAAAAATGTAGTACAGGACGTCACAGTTCTAAACAACTTCTCAATAGTGAGCGACCATAGAGCTGTTAGAGCAAAAATAACCATAAATCTAAGAAAGCAGAGATTGAAGCTAATAAAGAAAACAACATGTAGAAGGTCGATAACAACACAAAATGCAGACCAATATGAAAAAATGCTGAATTCATACCTCACAGCAGCTCTGCCAAAACAAGAAGAAGACATAGACATTGAAAACACAAATAAACAGATAATACAAGCAATAAAGGAAGCTGAAAGCAAATGTCAGTCAGTCGGGAGTGGAAATAAGGAAAAGCTAAGCGAAGGCACAAAGAAACATATGGAAATCAGAAGAAAATTAAAAGGTAAACACTCAAAAAACATCACACAGTTACGAGAACTCAATAAAGAAATATCCAAAGCCATCCGAAGAGACGTAAGGTCACACAATACAAGAGAAATAGCTAGGGTAATAGAGGAAAATAAGGGAATGAAGGTACTGAGGGGAAAAAACTGTCAGAGGGAAAGATACAAATAAGTAGGATTATAGACAACAAGACCGGATATACTACGACAAATAAACAAGACATTTTGAAAATCACCAGAGAATTTTACGCCGAACTCTCTAAGAAACCCACAACAATGGAGACCAACACAGACTTTCCCAAAGTCAGAAACCAAGGATCCGATGATATTCCAGACATCACCCTAGATGAAATAAATAACAGCTTGAAAGACATGAAAAACAACAAGTCACCAGGGGACGATGACGTCAGCACCGAAAACATCAAAATGGGAGGAACAGGACTCCTAAACATACTGTGTAAACTTTATAACGCTTGCCTAAGGAACACTATAACACCTGAACAGTGGAATAAGGCCATCATTATACTGCTACACAAGAAAGGAGACATAGCCCAAATCCAAAACTACAGGCCAATCAGTCTGCTCTCCCAAATATATAAACTATTTATGCGAATCATTACTAAAAGGATAACAGCGAAATTGGACTTTTATCAGCCACGCGAACAGGCGGGCTTTCGTGTGGGGTATGGCCTCCACACAATAAAAATCCTCATTGAAAAATGTGTAGAGTATAATAAGCCTTTAGTCCTCGTCTTTATAGACTACGAAAAAGCGTTTGATACAGTCGACCACCACAGTATGCTCAAAGTTGTTGCTGACTGCAGAATTGACTACCGCTACGTCAACATTATCAAACATGTGTATGAAAACGCAAACGCTTTTATCAGGCTCCACGAAGACACTTCTGAATTCAAAATAGAACGGGGTGTGCGTCAAGGCGATGTTATCTCTCCCAAATTATTCACCACCCTCTTGGAATATATGTTCAAATCCACTGAAATTGAGAATCCAGGCATCAACATTAATGGCGAAAAGCTCAATCATCTACGTTTCGCGGACGACCTAGTACTAATTGCGGACAACTTTGATGAGGCAAAAAAGATGCTACACGAGCTAGAACTAGCATCCAAAAGGGTCGGTCTGAACATCAATATCAGCAAGACGAAGCTCATGACAAACTTAGTTGCCAGTGAAAACCTAGTAGTCAACAAAATAAGCATTGAACAAGTGTACTCGTACAAATACCTGGGTCATGAAATTCGTGTGGGAAGAGTGTTACGGTATTAAAAGAACTTTACGACACCCACCCAAGGTGAGCATCGCACCACGGAATCAGTCCTGAAAAACTGGCACACTTGCCCTGAAATCGGTTCGAAATAGGCTAATAGGCCACGGCTGGAACGCTCAGGGAGTCGGGCGTGAGTCACACGATACGTTCTGGGCAAGCGTGTTGTGGCATAATATATACAGGGTATGTCGAAATCATGAGGGCGCCACCAAGCCTGTCTTAACCCGGCTAACCGGGCCTGGACGGTTAAACGGGAGCGAAGCATGCACAATACTCCGCCGATAGGATTACTCAAGAGTTGCAAGGTCAGATAACAATTTCGGGATTGCCTTATGCAAGGATTGTAATTAGGTGTCAATCCGACCGCGACTACGCAGCTGTCTCACTCACCTGTACGCTCATAGCTTCCTCGTTCCGTCGTACAATAATCAGTACAATAAAGGGGCGTCTATCTGTAACAGAACATGCACAAGCCGAAACAAACAATAGTTCCCTTAACTAACCAATCATATATTGAACTTCGGGTTACAAAGGGGTAGCAGAATGCGTCGCCCTGTATCTAAACTTAACCTATAATTAAGGGCACCAGCTGGCACGCGCGCTCTAAACTTAACGACAGATGTTGAACATTAGTGAACAGCAATGAGCAGGAATAGGTAGCAATGAGTACAAACATGTACGTGGCCTTAGGCGGCGGGCAGCGACGATTTACATTAGCATTCGCGGCATGAACAGTCTACAAGTCTGAATGAATGCACTGGCGCAGTAATGAGTAATGAGTACAAATATGCACGTTGCCTTATGCAAGGGCAGCGACGATTTACATTAGCATTCGCGGCATGAACAGTCTACAAGTCTGAATGAATGCACTGGCGCAGTAATGAGTAATGAGTACAAATATGCACGTTGCCTTATGCAAGGGCAGCGACGATTTACATTAGCATTCGCGGCATGAACAGTCTACGAGTCGGAATGAATGCACTGGCGCAGTAATGAGTAATGAGTATAAATATGCACGTTGCCTTATGCAAGGGCAGCGACGATTTATCTTAGCACTCGCGTTCACAGCGGTAATCAGGTTAAAGACACATACCTTAGTGCGTAGGCGGCGAGGGAGCCTGGTACAGTTGAGTTGCGACAAGCTGCAATCGTAGGTGGCCGGTACCTTCGATGCTACAACGGCGAAAGGGGGTGAATGCACAACCGCCTCAATGGCGACGGGAGACACGTCAAGACGCGTACAACGGGACGACGAAAAGAAAGAGGCCACTTTCGTTCTGCTGAACCAAATCCTCGTAGGTCGAGATGAAGGGGGCACGACCCCTCACTTACGGAAGCAGGAACTGGGCTCCAAAAACACCCACGCTACGCCGAAGACAACTCGAAAAACTCCGACTCACAACCACCACACAAGCGCTCTCTGCAACGGGCTGCGGACAACTCCCACTTAAGGCGAAACAGTCTATCACAAGATTTCTGAAGCAGCACTTGACGGGAAAAAGGGCTGACGCCCCCGCCAAGGGCGGAAGCGTCGCACGAACTCACACACACTATCCGACCTCTTACTTGTTTGACGGCTCTCGGCTGAATGCCCCGAGGGAAGCGTTAGCAAAGGTCACCTTGGCCGCGTCCCGCCACGTGACTAAACCTTGACAGCCAATCGCAAGGCGATAAAATGAAACAAGCCAATGCGGGCCACGATGGTATCACGCCACGACAGCGTGCTTTCTAGAAGATTCGGAATTCGAAAAAGACGCCATCAGAGGGGAGCTCCAACCGACGACAAATACTGCTTCTGGGGCTAAATATGTGCGAACTCGTGATTCTGAAATTAAGCGATGGAGCCAAATAAAGAACGAAAAGGGCTTAGCATACGGGCACGCTGCTCTAAAGCCTAGGCGGCTATTTAAAATACCAAAATGACCTAACTAACGGCGTTAAATGCAATTAAGCATCTGAAACAGCAAAATGACTTAAGAGATAACCAAACATGTGAGATTGGCAGAAGAATAGGGCTAACCTGGGCAGCCTTTGGAAAATTAAAACATATTTTAAGATCTGATATACCTATGTGTCTCAAGAGTAAAGTTTACAACCAGTGCATACTACCCGTACTGACATACGGAGCTGAGACACTGACTTTAACAAAACAAACGACCAAAAAAGAGTAGCTCAGAGACACATGGAGAGAGCAATGCTAGGTCTATCTCTAAGAGACAGAGTACCAAATACAGAGGTGAGAAAGAGGAGCGGAGTCACAGATGCCATCACAAGAATAGCAAGTCTCAAGTGGAACTGGGCGGGCCACCTAGCCAGAACAAATGATGATAGATGGACAAAGAAAATATCCGAATGGAGACCGCGCGAGCATGCTTTCCGCAGCAGAGGCAGACCGCCCACGCGATGGTCAGATGATCTCAAACGCATCCGCACCAACTGGATAAATGCAGCGCAAGACAGGGAGAAATGAAAGTCTTTACGAGAGGCTTACGTCCAACAGTGAACAACTATATAGCTGTTTGATGATGATGATTATGAAAGCTGTTATAATACTGCTAAAAACGTCTACAATTACGTTGTAAGAATATCGACCAAGAAGATTTTCTTTAGTGGGTACAAAATAAAGATACCGGAAAAATCTTAACTGTGCCAAATGATTTGATTCTGGGCTCGTATATTAAAGTAATTTCTTTTTGCATAAACCCTAAGATATATTGTAGTCTACTTAGACACGTTTTCTTTTTTTGGAACTGTTTCTTCGTCTTGTTTCGGAGCCTCGGACACAACCGAGTCATTATCGACCATGATAGAAATGTTGCTAAAACTTTTATTGGAAAGAGAGCTCACAACTTGTTATAAACGCAATGTGAAAAATTCTTGGAAAAAATCCGTGAATACGATTGTGAGTGCTGTTTCGTGATTGTATTATGATTAAAAATGGATAATAGTACGAGCGATAATCGTTTTCTTTGTGTTAACCAAATGGCAGACATGGCATCTCGTTAGTTATAATAACTGCGAGATATAAATAATTTACATCTCTCCACTTATCCGCGCTGCGCGGACTTTGAAGGGCTGTCACTCGGAGACTATTTAAATCAATCACATTATTAAAAGAGATTCGTGTATATTGTTTCAAGCACTACAACTTTCACATTCGCAATTTTCTGAAAAATCACCCCCACAACGGAAACAAATTTTTGGTAACTTTGTCGCCCTTTACCGTTTTAAATACCAATTATTCGGTAATACGGCACGGATCAAAAACGTGTAGAATTTTATTTCCAATATTTTTTGTTCAATAACTTTTTCTGTGCGACCAATGGATCGCGAGAAAAAACAAATTCAATTGTTATCAAGCTGGCGGCTGTTTGGCAAGGGGTGGGGTGACGCCTTTTTGGTTTTACACTTGTCTAATGACCCTAAACCACTGGGAAAGAGGAATCGCCGCGGCCAATTTTTTAAAGGTAAAACGACAATTTTAATGTACTACAAGTTTAAAATTCGCTTCTAAAGGCGGAGTTCGAATTCTCAGGCATGCGCATGAGACGCGTAGTGTTGAGAGTGAGACTATGTCGGCACCGTAATGTTTTCGCCCGTTCCCAGACCCGGAGAGTGCGCTCTACCACCGATGCGTATTGCCACCGATGTGGATTTGGAACCGACATTAATTGACCACCGACCTGAACTACTACCGATTTGCTTTACCACCAACTTGAATTACAACCGATGTGGATTTAGATCCGACAAGAACTACCACCGACTTGGTTTACTACCGACTTTTAAAATTTGTAACAAAAATATGGTATGTCACCAAACTGAAATACTACCGACTTGGTGTACAAACCGACATGGATTACCACCGATGTGGATTTACATCCGAAAGGAACTACTACCGATATGAACTATCGCCGATGTGGTAGTTGCTGCAACACATCTTACGCGAGCGACCGCGAACTTGCAATCGTTCCTATTAATAATTTGGTAGCAACTACAGTATCTTTATGAAGTAATTTTTATCAGTAGCTGCTGAAAGACTTCATATTTCGTCAGTAAATTGTTTATATTGTAATAAAATGTCAGTATTATATTTTAATTCGTACATAGATTTAAATTCTTTCAAAATAAATGCGATCTTGTTTGATTACCGTATGGCGTATTTTGGCCAGTAAGGAAATTTTACTAAAATTCTGTAAGTATTAAAACGTTATATATTATATAAATAGGCGGCTGCGTTAAATTTCGTACTACCCACAAAATAACTGGAGATATTGTGGTTTTGTTTGATTTGCAGCGTGTTTAACGTCTCACCTTCACACTCCTGCATCTTTCTCATTTATTATCTGATCTATTTAAAATTTTGGTCGATTTACCTAACCTTAAAGCAATTATTTTCATAGTTTTTAAATAATGTTACTGCAAAACAGTGGCCTACTGCGACAAAAAAATTACTGCAAAAATTTTAAAATTATAGTAGGCTTAGTTTTATCAAAAAAAGTTAGTTACAAAAGTTGTTGAAAATTAGGAAAATAGTAAAAATGTAAATTTTAATCCAAATAAGTGTATTTATTGTCGACCGAGTAAACACACCCTTTCTACTTTATCAGTAGTGGTTAGGCGTATTCTAGGTATTATTTACATTTGCAGAATGCTAAATTAACAGTTCATAAACTTAATTGACAGTTCGTAAACGTAACTGGCGTTCATAAACCTTTTGTTTTCCAGGGTACCACTTATTAAGACAATAATCAATTGTTAATTGTCAGTAATAATAGGACGAGAGGTCAAAATATTGCCGACAATAATTTTTGCGATTCAGATACGAGTTTCTGCAGCGACGAAAATAACGAGTGCTTGCAACAGAAACGAGACAATCTGAAGAGCAAAAATTGTCTGCAATATTTCGACCTACAGTCCCATTCGTATTGACAATTTAACTTTTCATTAAAAAATAGTTACAGAAGAAATTGTCGCTCAAATAAAGCTCCTCGAAATATTGTCACTACAATAATAATAGTTACAGAAAACATTGTCTCTGAAATAAAGCTCCTCGAATTATTGTCAGTGAAATAAAGCTCCTTGAATTATTTTCACTAAACTAATCGTTCGGTTGGTAGTTGATTTTTAAATTAAAGAATGCCATTGGTTGACAATGACACCAGTTAAATTGTCAATGTAATACAAATAGACATCTGGCATTTTCTAAGTACCTATAGCAACCAGAAAACTACGAGGAAGTGTCGACAAATCACGAGGCTATAATAATAATAATGGTTTATCGAGCATCCAGTTACTATACATACATACATGACAGTAAATATATGTGTTATAGTAGTCGCATAATGGTCTGTGAGATCAATAAAACATCGAATTTCAATAAACGTGAAAAATGCTGTTCCCTGAAGCAAATTGCTTGTGTGGGAAAGTATTGTACATCTACTTACATTCTACCTATTGACTAACTAAATGATATTTATAATATTTAAATTATTATTAAGTAATAGTCAGTCTGTAATTTATTTATTATCCTATAATTATATTTAATTTACAGGTATTTATTATCAATTACTTTATAATAATTCAATTGCACCTTATATTTCACGATCAGATTCAGACCTTGCATAAAGATGTGTGAACAAAATGTAACATTGTTTATAATTATTAATATAACACTGCGATTTCCTTGAAGTAATCAGTTTTTTAATTTTACACTTAATACATACTGGAAGTTGGGCGACTTTTTGAAAATTGTCTTGGTAATGCGTTAAGCAATTTAGGACCTAGACATTGTATTGATCTTTGTCCCACTTTTTTCTTCATTCTGTTATTTTTTAAACAGTTTTTGGTTTTGTTTCTCGTGTAGTATATATGGCTAGTGTTTATTTTTATACTGGTGTATTATAATAGGTTTTGCAAAGAGAAGTCTGATATCCAAGATAGTTGTTTCTGTATAGAGTGGCTTAGATGGATATGTATATTCCTTGTTGTACATTTTTTAAAAAGTCCTTTTTGTATGACCTCCGGTGGTTTAACAGAAGTATTAGGTGCAGCGCCACATGTAGCAGAGAGTCCACCAGTGCATTGTATACCGTTCTCATATGTTTTTGCATTAATATTGTTTTAGTTTTTTAAACCTGTACGGCATACTTCTTAGTTTTTTAATAAAGTTGTTAATATGTACATTTCATCTTAGGTGACAGTCTATATTTATACCGAGTTATTTTATACGGTCTCTTTGTTGAATATGAACCGTAACATATTCAACATCTGATAAAGTTAACTGCGTGTGTGATGGTAATGTAACTTTATAATTTCCAAACGGTATGTATTTAGCTTTTTTTTAAAGTTTAATGTTAATTGTTTTCTATTGAACCACTGTTTTTTTTCATATCTTTCTCTGTTTTTCGCTTGAGGTTGGTCTAGTTGTGGTCCTTGTAGATGATAACCGTATCATCAGTATAAGAGAGAATTTTACCTTCAGTTTATAGTTGTAGTAAATCATTTTACATATATTGTAAAAAGCACGGGTACCAGGACGTACCTTGTGGGACTCCATATTCTACTGTGGATTCTTCACTTATGACACCATCGGTATTTACAATTTGAAATCTATCTTTCAGATATGATTGGAAATAGTAATTTTTGTATTAAGTGCGCGAAATGAGTGTTTTTTAAGGCGCGTGAGATTGTCAATTTTCGCCGAGACGTTAGGTCGAGGCAGAAAAGTCATTCAAACGCGCCACAAAAACACGAATTTTGTCACGAAATACAAACAACGTTTTTTCTACAGCCGTCAAAAAAAGAATAAAAGATTCTCTGCAACAAAATCATAGTTATATAGCAAATAAGTAGAGTAATATTATTATGTACGTAACGTTTTATGGGATACGGAAAGTTCGTTCCCCACATTTCGTTCCCCACATTTCGTACCCCACATTTCGTTCCCGGGATATTTCGTCCCCCACATCTCGTACCCGGAAACTTCGTTCCCGAGCAAGCTCAATTTGTCTCCTAGATTACAGGGTGTTGAAAAACGAGTGCAGCGATGGGATTACAATTAAAAAATGAAAGATATTTTAATTGATTTATTTATTATAATAAACTTTTAAGAACAAAATAAATTGTATTTATTAAAAATGACGGTTTAATCTAAGTATCTTCTTGATATTTTGTATAGGGCCATTATTTCTCATTCTGGACTACTTTTCTTAGGGCCGGTTGCAGAGAGCAATGTTAAGTCTGGTGTTAGCTAACGCGACGTCAAAATGAACAAAAACGAATCAAACCTCAAATGCTTATGGGAACTAATATATTAGTAAACAAAATTTGATGCGATTTTGTTCACTTTGACGCGATGTTAGCTAACACCAGACTTAACATTGCTTTCTGCAACCGGCCCTTAGTAATATTTTGCTGGAGCATGAAAAAAAAATGCTAGTTTATCTGAAAAGAAAATAGTTTTTGTTAAGGCCGACTTGTTTTTGAAAAACTTAAAATTCTCTACAAACCAAGCAGGTATTATAATTCTTATAACATTTTTACGTCAAACTAAAAATAAAATGTAATTCTCATTTGTAAACTCAAGCCGGGGACATACTGTATATTGTTCTTGTAGGTTTATTATAATAAATAAATTCATTAAAATATCTTTAATTTTTCTAACTGTATTCCGATAGCTGCACTCGTTTTTCAACACCCTGTAATCTTGGAGACAAATTGAGCTCGGTCGGGAACGAAGTTTCCGGGTACGAGATGTGGGGTACGAAATGTGGGGAACGAAATGTGGGGAACGAACTTTCCGCAAACCACGTTTTATATGTGTTGTAACTAAGGAAATGGTGTTCCAAAGCCGTTTTTCACTGCTAGCCGTGAAGAAATATTATTTTTTCACGTGTTAAAAAAAAGTTAAACTTCGCGTATCTATAGCGATGCATAAATGTCACGTTTTTTTGACGGCTGTAGAAAAAGCTTATTTGCTATGCCTCTTATACCTATATCGTACAGCGTTTCTAATAATTTGACATAATTGACTGTGTCAAATGCTTTGGCTAGATCGACGAAGATGCAGAGGCATGATATATTTTCATCAAGTGCCATTTGAACATTACCAATTAGTTCTGCTATGGCGTCTTGTGTTCATACACCTTTTTAAAACTCACACTGTTGAGATGATAGCAAGTTATATTTATTGATAAAGCTCTCTATCCGCTCTATAATGACTTTTTCGAAAATTTATGCCACATTAGAAATTAGGGAGATGGGCCTATAATCCTCAGATAGTTCCTTATCACCGCCTTTAAACAGTGGTTTAGTTATTGCTAATTTAAACCTCTGTCTTTATCAGAGTCATTAGATTAAAGCCCAATTTTAATATACTTGTGTTTAAGGTGCCAGTTCCGTATTTACGGATAGAGTAAAGCAAGGCAATTGTTTAAAAAATTTTCACCAAATATTAAAACGTTATCCCCTGATGACTATTTATTAGGATAAAGAGTGTACGATTACTACAATACATTTTGTGGTTTGCGGAAAGTTCGTTCCCCACATTTCGTTCCCGGGATATTTCGTCTCCCCACATCTCGTACCCGGAAACTTCGTTCCCGAGCGAGCTCAATTTGTCTCCTAGATTACAGGGTGTTGAAAAACAAATGCAGCGATCGGAATACAGTTAAAAAATGAAAGATATTTTAATTAATTTATTTATTATAATAAACTTATAAGAACTATATACAGTATGACCCCAGCTTGAGTTTACAAGAGTTATAGGAATTATAATTCCTGTTCGGTTTGTAGAGAATTTTAAGAAAATGTTTAGTTTTTGAAAGTCGTCCTTGACAGTTAATCAAAAACTATTTTCTTTTTAGGTAAACTACCCTTTTTGTTCATGATACAGCAAAAGATTACTAAGAAAAGTTGTCCAGAATGAGAAATTATGGCCCTATACAAAATATCAGGAAGATACGTAGATTAAAACGTCATTTTTAATAAATACAATTAATTTTGTTCTTATAAGTTTATTATAATAAATAAATGAATTAAAATATCTTTCATTTTTTAACTGCATTCCGATCGCTGCACTTGTTTTTCAACACCCTGTAATCTAGGAGACAAACTGAGCTCGCTCGGGAACGAAGTTTCTGGGTACGAGATGTGGGGAGACGAAATATCCCGGGAACAAAATGTGGGGTACGAAATGTGGGGAACGAAATGTGTGGAACGAACTTTCCGTATCCCACATTTTGTATACGGTTTCTCTTTCTGCATTTTAAATTTTTATAAACCTCACTGTATGCGGAGATCGCACTCGCGATCTTTGGATTAGTAGCCAGAATGCTTAATAACTTGGCCACAGAGCTCGCTATTTACACTGTTATCGTGTATTATAGAAATGAAAAAATACATAGTGCTATGGTTTTTGCTATTTTTAATCTATCAATTCAAAATCCCCGCGAATGAGATACTTTACGCATGTGTATCGTACAATAGAATCTAAAAAACACGATAAATAAATAAAAAGATTTAAATATAAATTAAGATGAGTAGCGGTCGTCATTTTGCGTGGTTACAATTTTTAAAACACGTTGCTGCTGACGACGTAAACTAATTAAAACATGTTTTTAAACAGTTATTTTACAAACTTTAAACTGCCAACTAAAAGTCAATTTACACATTGTCGTAGATAAAAGAGTTTTGTCCATTTTTGGTTCAAATTTTATGAAAACTCCCTCGTAACATGTATGCACCTGTATTAAAAGTAGGTTTTACAAACCCGTCCCGTCCCGTCCCCTCCCCTTCCATCCCGCCCCTTCCCTTTCCGTTCCGTCCCGTCCCGTTCCGTCCCATCCCCACCCTTTCCATCCCATTCCTTCCTTTCCCTTTCGGTCCCGTCCCGTTCCGTCTCGCCCCGCCCCGTCTCTTCCCGTCCCGTCCAGTCCCATCTCGTCCAGTCCAGTCTCGTTCCATCCCATCCCCACCCCTTCCATCCCATTCCTTCCTTTCCCTTTCGGTCCCGTCCCGTTCCGTCTCGCCCCGCCCCGTCCCGTCCCGTCCCGTCCCTTCCCTTCCCTTCCCGTCCAGTCCCGTCCCGTTCCGTCCCGTCTCTTCCCTTATGTCATGTCCACCGTCTTGAACTTAAAAATAAATGTCATTTTCGCAATCAACGTCCAAAAATTCAATAACGACACCCATATCGTATTTTAGGCTTATTTACCCCATTTCACCCCCTAAAGGGTTGATTTTCGGAAAATCACGAAATACGAATTTGCTTATTTGTTTTTAGGAGTACTTCTACGACGTTTCAAGTCGAAATGTCTATTTAATACTATTTCTCCATACAAAATTGGAACCTCCATTTCACCCCTTTAGGGGTTGAATTTCGAAATATCCTTCCTTATTCCTTGTATACATCATAAAGGAAACCTCTGTGCAAAATTTCAGCTTTCTAGGTCCAATGGTTTGGGCTGGGCGTTGATGAGTGAGTGAGTGAGTGAGTGAGACAGGACTTTCAGTTTTATAAATATAGATAAATACAATGCAAAAACTTCCCCATAGTGGAAAAACTTAAAAAATGAAGTAGCAATTGGAATTATTAATCATTCTATACAGAGCAATAAAAGCGCCATTAAGTAAAATGTTTCTCTTTTTTACCATGAAGAAGTAGTCATTGCTATTTGATGTTCATGAACACGTCGAACGACGTTTTAGTTTCTTTAGAAAAACTTGATAACAGTAAATTAAATTGAATATACACGACACCAAGTTCCAAAATATATATCAAAATTAGGCAACACACTTTACTATTCAAGAGTAGAAAGAGAAAGCTGATGCTCATAAACCAATTAGTGATGGGCTTATTCGAATGAAAAATAACCGGTTATCCGGTTATTGAAATTACCTATGTAACTCGGTTTTCGTTCCAAGTATTCGAATGAAAAATAACCTCATGCTGATAGGTACTACGCTTTGAATATAAAACCTCTATTCAAAGGTACTACGTGCCATATCTCAGCGACCTACGCAGTGCTCAAAATTCTGTAAATATAAATACGTCATAACTCATAAACAAAGCAGGTTGTACTGAAAACACCATTTGGTTATCGCGTACCTACCTTCTATCATAAAAAATATCACCTGAAACCTGAACGCCTAAAAACTGCAAACGCATCAAGCTATAAAACAATTTTTTATTTGCTTACATCTCCAAAGATTCAAAACAAGAGGCGTCGCCTTTAACCCGCCCGATCGATAAAGATAAACGTTTTACGACTGTTTTTATTGCGATTAGCAAACAGTTCCGCATATTTCTTTCTTTCTACACTTCATAATAAATACCTCTTAATTTCCAATACATAACACATAATGTACGGTCGTCGCCTTAGAAATCGGACACTACACACTATTATGATATATCTTGCATGTATTTTTTAAGTGTAGAAACTGGGTTTTTACAGTTATTATGGTTTTAATTGTTACGTCAGATTGTTTATTGTTTGTCAATTATGAAATGCCATCTCACATTAATGAAGTAACCGGAGCAAGAATACTCCAAAGGCTAGAAGAACATATTACGTGTCCTGATTTCTAAGACGCCGACCGTACATTATGTTTTGGTTCCTCCGCTATCCGCAAGTTACGATGTTGATGCAGATGACGGTGAACCGCCAACCGGCAAACCGGCTGACTTAATCGAAACGAATCGAGAGCAAAAATTTATTCGAATGATTATTCAAATAATCATTCGGTTATTAATATCATTCGAATGCAAATAATTCGGTTATGAAAATTGTCCGGTTATGCCCATCACTAAAAATAATCTTAAACTTGAGCTTGGGCTAGCTAATTATCGTATTCCAGATAACAGATCTTGTTAGATCATCTTTAAGTCCTGTCGTCATTTTAAATTTTGGGCTCGATCCGGCCCTGCCTGTCCTCTGCTTTGCAGCGCGTTTAGGCATTTGTACCTCGCAGTCCGTGTATCGGTTAAAATTAATTCAGATAGTCACGCTTTGTTAGCAGAATTTCATTTTTAAATTCACCCTTTGTTCTTTGTTGCCTGCAAGGCGGATGCAGATTATCGTTTCCCAGTATTTCGCTAGTCCGAGACTTTTAACCTTCGAGTCCCGTGTGAATCGTCCAGTCAGCTGTCCTGGATTTCTGTTGAAATTTTCCGTTACCTTCCTTCTTTTTCGCATATGCAAGAGAAAGATGCATATAGCACGCGTTGGTAGCCGTTGGCTTTAGCCGCAGTTTGAAATTCAGTCCCGACCCGATCTTGAAGGATACAGCACGTGTTCTAAGATCGCACCCTCTGACGGCTTCGCGTGATGCAGCCGTTGGGGGTGGCTTTGTTCTCGTTTCCGTCTTCTGCGTTAATTTATGTGTTTCGTTATCGTTGGTGCCTTATGAAGGAGTCGTATGATATCGGTACGAGGGAATATCAGTTACAACAGCCGTGGGGAATTGAAGTGAATCAAGTTTTAGTTAAAACGTGGTCGGAGTTCCTTATCGTCGGAGGATTGCGAGATCTTCTAAGTTGTCGCCATGGGCGGATTTGTTCACGGACTCCTAACCAGACCATCGTTAACTAAGCATGACGTGCTTCGTTCTCGCCTGTCGAGGGCTTTGCCCATTACCGCTGTGTACGTCGTCTACCCTTCGAGGGGGATTATGATTGCATTCTACCGACCCCGTTTGCTGTCGTTACCATCTTTAATATCGAGGCTGAGTTCCGCATTCCATCTACTCTGGGATTCCCCGTTCCCGTTTTCGTTCATTTCTTCACGCATCTTAAGGCAGGTGCTTGGAAGGCAAAACACCCTACCGCGCCGACCGTCGATTACAGCCAGCTGAACTCCTACAAGGTAAACCATGCTTGTATTTTATGAAACTGTCGTGTATAACCTAGTGTTCTTTTCGTCAACGTTTTATGTAATAATCGTGCCTACTACATAGTGTTCGTTTCGTCAAAAAGTGTTGTACATTCCGGCTTAATATTACTGCTATAGTTAGCATTGTTGATTTCAAGGTCATGTCTGTACAGTAAAGTTTATTGTTGTTCGTATTGAAGTAACTTGTAACGTAAATTAGTAACGAACCCCTTTGATTATTTTTCTTGTAACTATTCAAACATTTTATGTCCATTGTTACCTGCTTATTTTACTATTTGAATAGAGCTCATTGTTAAGTACTGATGTCTTTGATTTGTGTTGACGATATTTTGTTTGTTGTTGTGTCCCTTTTCAGTTAGTTGTAAAGGAGTTTAGCAGCTGCTTCAGGAAGTTGTTTCGTCAAGGTAAGTCAGTGCCGTAGCGTGTTAGCCGAACCAAGCTTGGGAATTGAGCCCACACTTCTCCATTCAAGTGGGTTCGATTTAGTTAGTTAGAATGGAGTGGCGTCCTACATTTACCATCATTACACCCTTTTGTGCCAAAGTACCGCCCTGACTTTCATGTAGTGTTTTTACCACGACCCTTCTCCTTTTGAGCAACCAATAGCCGGTGAGATTTTGTTACAACCATCTCGTAACGAGAGTCAGGGCTTGCTTTTTGGCGTATTCCCGATTTCGTCGTCGTTTATAGTTCTTTTGCAGCTAACTATCTGGTCCCCAAGCGTACAAGTTTGTGTGGCTCGTTTTTGTCGATCTGACGAGTTTAGGTTGTAACAATCTTTACCTGGAAAGGTTTACATATATTATATTTTTGCTTTCCTAGGTTGGTAATTTGCTGCAAGTATCAGCTTTACATAGTTGTGGTGAATTCAAGGAAGAACATTGTATTTATTTCACCTTTCATTTCAGGGCTATGGTAAATTACCACATTACTGATCATTTACATTTTTAAAAAGCGCAACTTTGCTTTTTGGAGATACATGCAAAGCTCCTCATTTAGTATGTATTAATTATAATCTAATTAAAGAGTGCACTATTTCTATACTGTCTGTAGTTTGTCATAAATATGAAGTAATGTAGGTATCTATAATATAATTTTCCTTAATGTGTGTCTGTGTGTCTGTGGCACAAAATAAAATCTCACGTTCCGGCTTCACAGATGTTTATATTTGTTTAGGTTTCGTTTTTCTTATCTTAGCGCTCGGATCGGAGCTTGACCTTTCGCGTATCCTATTTCACGTGCGCGTAGCGCGCAATTTGCTTGTATTTTATAAAAGTGTCTCCTGATGTTGGTTTTATTCATTTTAATTTTTAAAAAAAGGTAAAAAGAAGAAAACACAATTACCGACCGCGTATAAATATAAAAACCAATTATCAATATTTATACTTATTATGTTAAAACTATTAGTTAAAAATTTAAAATTATACTATTATAATTTTTCACTAGTACTTTAGGAGATTATTAAGTCTCTATAATATAATTTTCCTTAATGTGTGTCTGTGTGTCTGTGGCACAAAATAAAATCTCACGTTCCGGCTTCACAGATGTTTATATTTGTTTAGGTTTTGTTTTTCTTATCTTAGCGCTCGGCTCGGAGCTTGACCTTTCGCGTATCCTATTTCACGTGAGCGTAGCGCGCAATTTGCTTGTATTCTATAAAAGTGTCTCCTGATGTTGGTTTTATTAATTTTAATTTTCAAAAAAGGTAAAAAGAAGAAAATAACACAATTAACCGACCGCGTATAAATATAAAAACCAATTATCAGTATTTATACTTATTATGTTAAAACTATTAGTTAAAAATTTAAAATTATACTATTATAATTTTTCACTAGTACTTTAGGAGATTATTAAGTCAAAATGTTATTAATTAATCATAATTTTTGATTAAATAAAAATCATTTTGTTGTAAACATACTTTAATATTAAATTGAAATATTTTAATTATACGTTTCGCTAGTTATGATGGCTTCTTCAGTAATTGACGAAAACATTATAAAAAAGTAATTTTTAACAAATCTGAAAAGAGAAAAATTAGATTAGTGAGCAAATATGGTTTTCCTTTAACTAGCATACTTACGATAATGAGTAGTTTAAATATGGATTATGTTAAAGACATTTTTTAAATTTAATATTAACAATTAATGAAGCAAACGAGATTATTCGTGATAATCCATTTTCAATACAATTAAAGCAGAACGCGTTAGCAATTTTGAAACCAGAAATGTAAAATGAAATTGATAAGAGCATGCAAGGCTGTTCACATATTTTTACTTTCCCATACCCATAGGTATAGGAAAGTCTTGGAATCATGAAAATTTTGGAAATCGAGATTTTCACAGAAATATCCGTTTTGGGCCTCTAGGAACCCAAAAAAGTGGTTTAAAAAAAATGTCTGTCTGTGTGTGGGTGTGTGGGTGGGTGTGTGGGTGGGTGACGCTCCTACAGCCGAAAGTATTGCTCCGATTTTGATGCGCTTTGGAATGCGGGGGTGTATCGAAAATTCATCGATAAAATAAGCTTTCCTAAAAAAATCCGAAACCGGAAGCGGAAGTTACGCATGTTTTTTTTGGTATCACGGTTTTCGTGATTAAAATTTTGAAAATTTTATCACGGATAACGATAGAGGGTCATAAGACAAATCTGTTAGTTTTTTGCCGAACTCGCTAGGTTTAAAATGAAGGGCGCTATGATTTTTTGAAAATTTTGAGTTTAACGCCCTGTTACTCAAAAACGGATGAATCGATTCAATTGATTCTTTTTTTCTGAATAGTATATGAAGGCTAACATGAGGTGATATAAAAAGTGTTTTGAAAAATATTAAGGGGCTTAAATTACAAATTTTCAAAATTTTGGAAATTTTCTAAAAATCATTTCTCAAAAACTGCCCACAGGAATTTGTTTAAACTTCATACACTGATAGACCCCGAAAAGGGCTATCGATCTGTTTTTTAAAGAATCTCATGAATTATCTGTGGCGCCCTCTACGAAGCTTTGAAGTTTGAAAATTTAAACCCCTTTAATTAATAAACAAAACAAGATAGGTAGCTGGGGTTTTCACTGAATTGCTCAGTGCATAATGGAGCATATGAATATGCAAAAAAATATTACACTCGTGGATATATGTAAGCGCACCGGCCCCCTCCCCCCTCTATTTTTGAAAAATATTTTTTTTATTCTAACGGTTGTTATATTTTTGCGTCAAAGAATCTTTTTCCGCGAAAATAAAAAAATCCATTTTGTATGCCCTAGAAAATATAATTTCCAGGTACTTAGAAAATTTCACCTCGGTGCTACAGCCGTTTTGAGGAAAATAATACATAAACTAGCACAGTGGCGGCTTGTCCACTTGGCGCCATCTGCAGAAGCTCGGTGGTCACGTTTTGAACTACACATTCTTTTATATTTACCCGCAATTTACGTGAAAGTGTAAACGCTTATCACGGTGAAGACGTGAGTCATCGAGTTGAAATTTTGATATGTTGTAAAGACTGTTGAATAAAGACGATATGAACAGTTTCCAGTATGGGAAAGTCCAGGAAGGTAGTCACGTCCACTTTTTATTTTCAACTATACCCAAAACTGCAGAAAATTTGGAACTTGCATATGACATAGTCAGGGTCGTATTAAGTTAAAATTTACTTTTAATTAAAATGTTTGTTTGAATTATAATAGCATAAAAACACAACTAAAGTATTTGGTTCACGTAAAAAAGTTTATTTAAATAAATTATGATAAATAGAACTGAGGTTATATCATATCAGTTCTATAATTAATTGCATTAGAGCTTTTTTGTATTTCAATCATCTCCAGGCATATACGTTTTTCAAGTTATTCTCTGTATGTAGCATGTTGGGTTCGTAGAAATTAAACTTATTACGTAGAGATTCATTAGCGTGGTCAGTTAACGCGGTTTTTTATTAGGTGATATATTATTTGTTTTAATTGAGTGTTTGTGCCGATTAATTCTATTCTTTAATAATTGTTTTGTTTGTCCAATGTAAGTGGAGTTGCAATTATTACAATTAAATTAAATTAATTTAGTTAATTAATAACATTTAATTAATTAATAACATTTTGACTTAATAATCTCCTAAAATACTCGTTAAAATTGTTGATACACTTCACATTAAATTATACTATTAACATCCGTAGACACTATTTGTACACTTACGGCCAAAAAAGTGGGATATAAAAAATACAAATTATAACCCCTAAATTTACTGTGTCGTTCTATTTCTAAGTGCAACCCGTGCAGCATGCAATCCTTTCTTTTTTGCACTTTTTCTTCGAACAGACAAAGTTTTTTCAACTTTAAATCTTTATACATGGACCGTCAAAAAGGACTGACTATTTATTTTCTAGATAAAAATGTATTGTTATAAGTTACAAATTTAAACAAAACGGTTTGTGTAAGTGTAAGAACAGGAGATTTATTTATCAAATATATGCCAGAAGTGTCCTCTGTCGTTTTCAATACATTCTTCTAAGCGGCGAACGAAATTAAACATGACTCTAATAAGTAATTGCTACGGAATATATGGAATTTCTGCTTTAATGCTTGTTTTAAGTTCGTCAATTGTTCTTGGTTTTCCAATATGAACTTTACTTTTTAGGTAGCTCCAAACAAAATAATCTGCCGCATTGCACTTAAATAATTGAATTAACTTTGATAAATTGTTCAACACAAAAAACAGGTTGTGGCACTGGCCATGTGTCCACTTTGCTAAGTGTCAAAAAATTCTGCAATTGTTTTATACACCTCTCCAAAGCATGCTCTTTAAAATAATATAAGAGACATAGCGATTGCTGTGACATTTAATTTTTTATTAGAAAATTAAATAATCAGTCCTTTTTGACGGTCCCTGTATGATACTCACACTTCACTTACTTTCACTAGGTATAAATGTAAGGAAAGCTCAGCGCGAATAATAACTGATATAACTCCGTCAACATTTTATAAACCACCAATCTGCAGTCTTTTAGTCACTTCAGAAATTCATTATAAAACAATTTAAATAGAGCTTTGGAATTTTGGGCTTCCCGATAAGCGCCCAACGAACCACCTATATCATAATCCTTTAGCTCCATTCATTTTTGCTTCCTCTACATAGTACCAATAACATAGCAAGGTTATGACGTGTAAACGAAATCATTTAAAAATTACTTAGTATGGCTTGTTGTCTACCTTTAGGGGGTTTTAAAAATGCTGGGCCAGTTAGAAACGAAATCTGATGTTACTACAGAGTCACCTTAATATGAAGGATTGCAACTTCACGGTCGCTCGCGTAAGATGTGTTGCAGCAACTACAGTCGGTATCGGTTGGAAGTAAACGCGCGGTGGTAGTCCACATCGGCGATAGTTCCTGTCGGATGTAAATCCACATCGGTGGTAATCCAAGTCGGTTTGTAGACCAAGTCGGTGGTATTTTAGTTCGGTGACATTCGTATATTTCTTACAAACTTTAAAAGTCGGTAGTAACAAAAGTCGGCGGTAGTTCCTGTCGGTAGTGTTCAATACAGTTGTCAGAAGTCGGAGGAAATCCATATCGGTGGCGATCAACATCGGTGGTTTTGTATACAACCCCCCAGACCCTACTAGCAATATGGAAGTAAAAATATATGGGTTTTCTGATTTAATAATACACATGCCCCCTAAAAATTCATAGCTAACTATCAAAATATTTATTTCACTATTTTCATAGGAGAACTATACGTGTGTATATGACTGAACTCCTTGACCGATTTTGATGAAATTTTGTGTGTGTTTTTGAGTGGGTCCCTGGATGGTTTATATTCACAATTGGACCCGGTAGGTGGCGCTGCAATCGGGTTCTATAATTTAAAAAAAATTTGTCGAATTTATTTTTTTAAAATTTTTAAACATTTCTCTCATATTGGAACATGTAACCCCAAAATTTCACCCCCACCACCCTCCAATATTTTATAAAATGAAAAAAAATCGAAAATTCGAAAATCAAAAAAACTTTGCTGAACCCGCTAATAGAGGGCGGGATAATAATTAGTTAGACTCCATATATTTTAAACACATAAATATAAATGTATATTCAAAAATATCAACTTCCATCTATGTATTGGCAATACTGAAAATATAAAGTCCATCTGTGAAATAGTTTGTTGTTAGCAGCTGTTTAAAGAAAACGTGTGTTGTATTTGTTTAACAATTGAAAATACTGACCATTGTGCGGTTTTTTAATTGTTGCATATAAAAGTCTTAAAAGGTGCAAACATTTTTGAATAGACGAAACCTGTGCTGCCTCAATGTGCTCCATCATATACGACCGAAAAAAATTGATGGTTAAATTTAATAGGGAGCACCGCTCTGAACGTCAAAGAAGTGTCACTACAACAAAAATGGTCACCAAAATCCACGATATGGTGTTGAAAGCCAAATGACTGAAATTGAGTGAAATAGCTAATGTAGTAATCTCAAAAGAGCTGGTGTGCGATATTTTAACACAAGAATAGGGCACGAAAAAGCTGTCCGCATGATGGTTGCCGCGTTTGCTTACATTTGATCAAAAGCGTGTTTGAAGGCAACTTTGACAAGGGTGTCTGAACCGTTTTAAAAAGAATGCAACTGATTTTATGCATGATTCGCTACCACTGATAAAATTTATATCAGAAAAACCAAATTTAAATTAAAGCAATGAGCAAACCTAGTTTTTCCGCCCCAGAGAAAGCAATTACCTTAGAATCAGCTGGCATGGTGATGGCATCCATTTTTTTGCGATGCAAAAGCGATTTTGATGATTAATTACCTTCCACAGGAATAAACGATAAGTAGTGAATGCTCTGTTAACGTTTTGGACCAATTGCATCAAAATATTCAACAAAAAGCGGCCAGGTGTAGCGCATAAAAACTCATTTTTTACCAGAAAAATGCACGTTCTCACACTGGAGTTACTGCAATGGTAACGTCATCGAATTTAAGCACAATTTGCTTCCGCGTCCACCTTATTCACTCTATTTGGCTTCCTCGGACTTCGGCTTATTCCCTACACTCAAAATTTTCCTCGGTGGATAAAAATTTCATCGGTTGAAAAGGCCAAGGCTACTGTTGCCACATATTTTGCAGACCTTGAGTAAAGCACCTTTTGTCATGGGATCAAAGCCTTAGAACATCGCTGTACAAAATGTATTGAGCGTCTAAAAGCCTATGTTAAAAAATAAAAATAATGTTGAAAACATAAAACCATTCTTTCATTGTTAGGCTAACCAATTATCATCGCGCCCTCGTAGCAGGCAAACCAACGTTCGGACAGGACAACGTCTGTCGGGTCCGCTAGTAGTATATAGAGAGTAAAAGTAATGTTTCCTCTTTCCTACATTACACCGCTGTGCATCCCCTTTCTATCTCAGCAAATTATTTGACTTTATTATTGCCTTAAATATTCAACTTCAGCAAATACTTCATGAGCTTCAATGATTATACAGTGTATTAGCATTGATTAAATAAGTAGTTAATCAATGGTATTAGTGAAATTCTATAGATTTATGGTTTGCTTTGTCTTTGTAGTTTTCTTTTATTCATGACTGCAAATCTAATGTATACTCAATTCCTGTTTCGAAATCTGTTAGTTGGTTTTTACAGACTTGTGCAGCGATTTATGCAACTTAAAAAATATAAAAAAATTAAGTTGTAACAGCATGCAAGAATTCGCAATATCTACTTAGATTTTGACGCTTATTGTGCGTTCGTTTAATATTGCTATGATATTAGAGGTGATGTCGCTATAAATTCTAGACACTTCGGTGTTTAAATTTAAAATCGATGCCACGTATTTAAACGGCCATAAAAGTATAATGACGCTAAACTGTTTCGCGGTAGTGACGTATAGTCAGCCAATATATAAAATTTGCTAGAGAATTTCTTCGTAACCGCGCCATATATCACTCGTACATCCCCTTATAGTAACGCCGCCACGTCGCACAAGCCGTTAAAGGTGTTTTTGTGTAGAAAATGTTGTTTATTTATACTGTTCTTTTGAAATACCGAACGTGTTGTACTTTTCGATGATAAACGAGAGCAGATAGCCACAAACCCATAAAACGCCCTTATCTATCCTTGTAATGAGAAATGGTCACTTTTAGTTTGTTTATGTGCTTCCGCCCGTGGCAACCTAACAATAATCGATAGCGATTGAGTGATTAAACGAAAGGCTAGCTAGAAAGTATCAAACTAGTGTGTAGTTTAGCATTACCATAACTTGCTTGTGATAGGTGGTTGAATGGGTAGTAGGATGGGGCGAAAAATTGAAAATCAAAATTTTGAATAGCACTACATCTCAAAACTTGTCTTTGGATGTGAAGGTAAACCACAATTTTTTTCAGATTTTTTCAACATCATCTTTTGCCTCCAACTTGACCTTGAATTATATACTATGCACCAAATATTGTCTTATGTTATTGAAATCAGATGATGATTAGAATATACAGAGCTGTGCAATCTAAGGGATATATTGCGAAACACAAAACTTATCTATGAAACGGAAGAACAGATAGCGCCATTATTAATAGATTTCTAACTACTTAAGCTCGAAATATATCGACACCTGACCGCTGACAATTCACTCTGTGTCATGCGATTGTGCGATTCGTTAGTTATTTGTTGAAAAAATACAGTAGAAATTTTGTGTCTTTACGGTTAAACTTCGTGTGGATTAGTAATTACAATACTACGTACGATTTTTTATAATAATATGTATTATGTAGTAATGTGAAGAAGTTGATTTTGCATTTGCAGGTAAAAATGTCAACCCCAACTAAGAATCAAGTTAATGATATAGTAATTATTAGTGTGCCTAAATACTTCAGTGGTAATGTTTTGCCGACTTACGAAGACATTCTTAAATGTTACTTGTGGTTAAGGTTAAGACACAAACTTAAACAAGATTTAAAATAGGAACAGACAATTTCAGAAAGATCAAACGTCTTTAAAATGTAGACAAATTTTTAAAAGAAGCCTCAATACCGACACTTTCTGCACCTTGCAGTAATTCTCTCATTCAGTAATATCATAGTAATCATATGCGCTTGATGAAGCAATCAAAAAGTAAATTGAATAGTGATACATACACAGAAAATTTAAGAAAATTCAAACATAACTCTACAAGTCAATTATTGGACATTGCCGCTTGCAAATGCGATTGTTGTAAGTGTTCGAGAGTGCGGTCGTGTCTTTGCGAGCTCCGGCAAATAAATCGAAATCGATCTTGCCGAGTCAGTAAATACACAATCTTTTGAATAAATAAAACTCAGTAGTGAGTGGAGTGCAATTTTCTACTAAGAACTGTAAGCATAGTGGGAAATCGAGAACAAAATTTCGAGTATTTCGAAGCCACTTGGTGAAAATATCGGAGGACAAACGAGCGCCGCGTACGTATATTTCGTTGAAGTGCCGAGGTCAAATTTCGGACGGCGCGACGTGCCGGCCCGGCCGCGCGATAGTGGATCCAGCTGTTTGGACCGATAAACCGATTTCGACAAGTAGCAAGAGGCAAAGAGAGCTAAACAGTAGTACGGAGGAAGAGCTAAAAGCCTTCCAAAGAAGCAAGAAGTTAATAAGATCGCCAAAACTAGATTCAGAAAAACAGCAAGAAAGCCAGGAGGCAGATATGGAGGATCTAAAAGATACAAAAAGCCTGTTAATGACCATGAATGAAGAGCTAAAGAAGAATACTGAAGAGACCCGAAGGAATGCCGAAGAAACCAGGAAAATACGAGAAGAGATGGAAAAGAGAGAAAAAATCTGGCAGGAAGAGAAAAAAGAACTGAAAGACAAAATACACGAACTTGAAAACAGACTGGAAAATTCCAACAAGCAGAAAAGAAAAAATAATGTAGTAATCAAAGGATTAAAACTTGAGGGTCAACGAAAAGAAGAAGCAGCAACACAATTTTTTAAGGAAAAGTTACAGGTAGAAGTGGAGGTTAAACAAGTAACAATAATAACCAATAAGCAAAATAAAACGATAAATATCATAGAACTGAAAAATTGGGAGACAAAACAGGAAATATTAAAAAACAAAGCTAAACTGAGAGGGTCAACAGTGTATATAGAAAATGATCTGACATTGAATGAAAGGAAAGTCCAAGCAGAAATTAGGAAGATAGCCAAGGATGAAAGTAACAAGGGAAACAAAGTTAAGATGGGATATAAAAAGATTACGATAGGAGACGTAATGTACGTGTGGAGCGATAGAGCAAATGGAATAATACCGACAAAAAACTAATACGCCAGAACAGGAAAAACATAACCAAGACGACAATGGCAACGTTTACGGACAACGAAAATGGTTATGCGATTTGGAAATTAGGAACGTGGAATGTTAGAGGGTTAACTGGGAAAGAATTAGAACTAGCAGATCAGATAGAAAAGTCAAATTTAATATTAGTAGGCTTAACTGAAACAAAATGGCAAGGAAATGGTAGTAGAATGATAGGTAATGGGAATTTATTAATATACGGGGGGGGGGGGGTGGATAAACGAGAACTAGCCCATGCTGGAGTAGCATGCTTAATAAAGAAAGAAAATAGTAACCAAATAAAGAAATGGGAATATGTTACAGAAAGAATTCTAAAGGTAGTGATAGAAATCTGTAAAGAGAAGCCACTAACGATTATAATAGTCTATGGACCTAATGAAAACGACACTGCTGCTATAAAGAACTCCTTTTGGAATAAATTGCAAGATACAGTAGGGGATTACAAAGGTGAGCTAATGCTGATTGGCGATTTTAATTCCAGAGTTGGCAATGATCATAAAAGATGGAAAGGGATACTAGGACCACATGGCGAAGACACAATTAATGGTAATGGCAAACGCATGTTAGAATTTTGTACAGACAACAACCTTGTTATCGCTAATACGTTTTACAGGCACAAGGAAATACATAAAATAACTAGAGAAGTTATCAGCAGAGGTGAGAAATCGATAATCGACTATATAGTAATACAAAAGGACAGAACAAAGGATTTAAAAAATGTCAGAGTAAAGAGGGGATTTGAGCTAGGAACTGACCACTACCTGCTAGAAGCCACACTTCACATAAAAGTGAAGGATAAGGTAAATAGCCACGTAACAGACCATGACAGAGAAACCCTAAGAATTTACAGACTAAGAAACGATATAGTAAAACAACAGTACAGAACAAAGACAAATGATGAATTTTCTAAAATGGACAGTAATGATGATGGAAATAATATTGAAAAAAGATGGGAAAGATTTAAGACAATACTAACCCAAACTGCAAAACTACTATGCGGAACAAATAAAACCAAGAGAAACAAAAAACATACAACATGGTGGACCGATGGGGTTAAGAAAGAAGTCAGTGCGAAGAAGAAACTTTGGAAGAAGTACTTAATAATGAGAAATGCAGAGACGTATGAAGCATACAAGAAATTGTAATTGAGGCCAAAAAGTCAGCGTGGGTACAATTCGGCAATAAACTGGAGAGGAACTATAATCAAAATAAAAAACTATTCTACAAGACACTAACATCGTTTAGAAAGGAGAAAGTAGTAAGATTAAAACAAATAAAAGACAAAAAAAGTAACATATTATCTGCTGACAATGACATATTAGCAAGATGGAAAGAATATTTCGCAGAGCTGTTAACCGCTGAGAAAAGTTACAGTAACAATAGTAAAGAAAGTAAATGCGAGATGATGACGAAAGACCAAAACGAAGCAGCAGGTAGTAAAGAACATATTAAAATCGACGAGGTTAAAGAAATATTGGCAAAAACCAAAATAGGAAGAGCGGCAGGTTGCGACGAGATAGCACCCGAGATGTTAAACTACCTAGGAGACAGAGGAATACAGGAACTACATCAATTACTTAATATAGTGTGGAGCACCAAAACGACTCCGAAAGAGTGGAACACAGCCATAATCCTGCCAATTCACAAGAAAGGTGACGTAAGGGAGTGCTCCAACTACAGAGGAATATCCCTGTTATGTGTCGCTGCCAAAATATATGAGGGAATATTAGAAAAAAAGTTAAGACAGTCAATAGAGTCACATCTTCAAGATGCCCAAAGTGGTTTCAGACCTGGGCACAGCGTACAAGACCACATCTTCACATTACAACAACTGGCGGAAAAACTATTAAAGAAAGACAGGAAGGCCTTCCTCTGCTTCATTGACTTACGGAAAGCGTTTGACACTATCAAAAGAGACACCATATGGAAATGCCTAGAAAAGAAAAATGTGGATTTACAACTAATAGAAGCCATAAAAAGTACATATGTAACAACCAATAATATAGTGAGAACGGGAAATTTGATCTCTGAAACGTTTGTTACAAACGAAGGCGTGAGACAGGGAGGGGTAATTAGTCCTCTGCTTTTCATAACGGTTATGGACGAAATCATTAAAGAGTGCCAAGGAAAAATGAAAAATTTTTATATCGGCTATAAAAATCTGCAGAATATAAATCTAGAAATATGTGCCTTTGCCGATGACTTAGTGATATGTGCGGACTCAGAGAAAAATCTTCAAATAAATGTGGACATCTGGAAAGAAGTTCTGACCCAGTATAATTTACAACTCAATGTAGAGAAAACCAAAGTTTCCGTAATAGCAAATAAGGAAATAAAAGTAAACATAAGAATTGACAATGAATACTTAGAACAAGTAAGTAACTACAAATATCTGGGTAGCTTCGTAAATACTCGCGGAACAATTGACCAGGAGTTAGACAACAGGATAGGATCGGCACATAAAGTCTACCACGCGCTGTACAAAAACTTCTTAAACATGAAGGAAGTAACCTGGAATACAAAGCTGCAGGTGTACAAAACGATTTACCTTCCTACACTATTGTATGGCGCGGAAACGTGGGTACTGACCAAAAGAGGAAAACAACGTCTCCAAGCGGCTGAGATGAAATTTCTAAGAGCAATAACGGGGAAGAAGAGAGAAGACAAAATAAGGAATGAAGTTATAAGAGAGGAACTTAAAGTGCGAGCGCTGGATGTAATCTTGGACAACCAAAAGCTAAAGTGGCTAGGACATATAATAAGAATGAACAGTGACAGGCAAGTGAAAAAAGTGTGGGAAGTGAAAGTGTGGGGCAAAAACAGAGTGGGAAGGCCTAGAAGGTCATGGAATGAAAGTGTAGGAGAAATATTAGACAAAAGAGGAATAACATGGAGCGAAGCATTAAATATAGCAAAAGACAGGAAACGATAGAGCCGATTTGTAAACCAAGGCAGCAACTAGATGAGCAAACTATCCTCGACACCTACGGGTACAAGAGGACCGGATTATGTATGTATGTATGTAGTAATGTAAAGAAGTTGATTTTGCATTTGCAGGTAAAAATGTCAACCCCAACTAAGAATCAAGTCAATGATAAAATTATTAGTGTGCCTAAATACTTCAGTGGTAATGTTTTACCGACTTACGAAGACATTCTTAAATGTTACTTGTGGTTAAGACACAAACTTAAACAAGATTTAAAATAGGAACAAACAATTTCAGAAAGATCAAACGTCTTTAACGTCTTTAAAATGTAGACAAATTTGGAAAAGAAGCCTCAATACCGACACTTTCTGAACCTTGCAGTAATTCTCTCATTCAGTAATATCATAGTAATCATATGCTCTTGATGAAGCAATCAAAAAGTAAATTGAATAGTGATACATACACAGAAAATTTAAAAAAAATTCAGACATAATTCTACAAGTCAATTATTTGGCATTGCCGCCTGCAAATGCGATTTCACGATCACTACTACTAGGTACGTGTAAGTGTGAAAAGATAAGAAAAGTACTCATAAATGAACGCGCTTTTCTCACAGACTAACGAACTTTAAGAAACATGTTGGTTGGGCACGTTGATTCTGTGATATCTAAGAAATTATCTCTTCGAGAGGATAGAAAAGTTAAAAATACTACGGTACGTGGTGCTGACTCAAATTCTGCGCCTGCGCCAAAATATCAACGGAATGATGAAGACGATCACGAACATTTTAATCAGCCTGGAATTTCAACATCATCAACAATACCAACTCCAATATCTAAACAGCCTCAAATAAGAATGAAATTACCCACATTGGCCAAAATATGTGACAGATTTGAGGTTTCGAATAGATGAACCGCTACAGCAATCACCTCTGCTGTTTTACAAGATATAGGAATGATTATGAAATATGACACATCGAGGGTAATTGATAACAGTAAAGTCCAAACGGAGAGAGTAAAATCTCGTGTTGCATTGAACGAAACAATGAGGGCAAAGTAGTCCCTGCTCTATTTTTCGACGGTAGAGACAAGACACTGGTAATGGAACATAATGAAAGTAAGCACCATCTTTGAACTATCGTACAAGAACTTCTGGCATTGATTGAAGAACCAGGACCACATTATTTAGGACATATTACACTATCTTCGGATTCTGAAGGGAAATAGGACTGAGGCGTATTCTTAAAGCTCGACAAGCCAAAAACAATAATTGTACAAAACTAAACAAAATTCCGGAGCTTAATTTCGCTGCCACTGACTACATTGACATGATTAACTGACAGACGCCTAAAATAACCGAACTTCCTATTTTAAAAGATATCTCTGATGAAGCTTTAATTTTTTTATTGAGCAAGAGCAGACACCGGTAGTACATTTTACAAGATTTTCCTTCCACACACAATCAGTGGAACGATGTGTAAAATTAATAACCGAGGTTAGCACATCTGTCGTAGGACCTGACTAAAGAGATGGTTTCATCCGAGCCAGAATCAAATCAAGACAAGATCTGCGAAGTTTTGAAACTAAATCAAATTTTCAAGAAATTTGAAGGTTTAGAGTTACTGTAGTATGGTCCAATTTTACATGTTTTTATATTTTTGGGTTTATTTCAATTTAATGTAATACAATTTATTTGATAAATGTATTTGAGCTTATTCAGTGTCTAAACTAGCATGAACTATCAGCATTGCATGGTAAATCGGGCAATATATTTAGGGACAAGTTGGAGGCAGAAAACATTTTGCAAATTGAAAGAGTTTTTGCAAATACATTACTCACACCAATAGGCAACTTTTGACGGGTAATGCGTTATAAAAAAATTTTAAACATTTTTTAGCCATTTTTCGCCCCACCCTAATGGGTAGGCGCTTTAATTAGTTCCTATTTTGTTGAAATAATCCTTTGTGGTATCACATTTAGATTATAAGGTTAAAATACGACAATATCTAAATGACATGGATTTCTACTGATACGAAACTATGTGATTAAACTATGGATTTACTTTGTATTTACGTCACAGCCCAATTAAAAAAGATACACTTTTGGAGTTGCCTAAGTGGGCTGAGTTATTGGCTTTTAGACTTAAACACTTAAGGATTCAATTAGTATAAATACTGTTTTAGTTACCTTTTCTAATTCCCTGGGTTACTTAACTTTATATCGACTGCAAAGAAAATTAAACTTAAAATATAACAATTACTTTTGCCACCTGCAGTTATTGATAAACGAGGAAAAATAAAATTCAATGTTTGTTTTGACTCTCACAGCTTGTCTTAAGGATTTAAAATGCATAAATATTATTCTTTTAGCTCTATTTCAATAAAGCTTCTTTCATAACAGTATAAAGAAAAGTCAGACATTTGATTTATACTTTCTCCATTACATTCTAATGCTTTCTCTGCAGGAATTTAGGCCTATGTTGTACTTACCCATTGCCCTTGCAAGGGGCAAGTGTACCCCGTGGCATATAATATACATATATATATTTCCCAGACAAAACTGGCATCTGGATATTTACGCAAATTTTTCTTATGTTACCTCATATTCATGTCATTGCTGATCTGAAATTTCAAGTCGTTTAAAGCAATCTTTCCTAAGCTATGGCAAATCAAATTTAGGTAATATAATTTGCGGTTCCACTTATTCCGAGCGACATTATTAAAGTAAAGTTCGCACTTCATTCCATGTAGGAACATGGCCTGAGACAAGGCGAGTCAGGGTCGCCGAAATATCTCTTTCCGAAACCCAGTCATCTGGCACATCGTTAAAGGCGTACTGGGTGATGTGGTTAGCATCACGCCTTCGACGGCTGCCTTATTTTCCCTACTTAGACAACTATGGTTTCAGTACCCAATTTTTAAAGCGACTGGGTGGGCTGCCCGCCAGTTGCTAGATGTGGGGATTGAATGCTGACCTCGTAGCTTGACTGGACCCTTTGGTTGCACGCAGACTTCAAAAACTTCAGCTGGCTCGTTGGCGAAGCTGTCGAACAGGTCTCCTCGTGGTATTTCTAATTTTTAGTGTCGGAATTCGTTGAAAATAACACCACACGAACTGGGTAATGCACTGAATAAAACTGGATACTTTTATTGTTGAAATAAACTTGTTTATTATATAAAATTCAATTTTTAAGAGCAGCACAATTTTACAGCATCAATCTAATTAATTTATTAATTTTGTTCTCCCCAAAATCCGTTATAAACAATTGATAACTATAACTAAACAAAACGGATATTCCCCAAACTCAATTACAGTACTTTTTAACATAAAATTATTTACAAATAAACATTTTTACACATTGCCTAAAATTAAAAATCATGTAGTTCATTTTAATTATTAATGTCTTATTTGCGCCACTTGCACGTTTTATAATCACTTAATTTGTCTCACACGCGTGACTGCATTGATTAGTTTTAAGAGTGCACTTCCTTTTTTACACTTTTGTTTCATATCCTCCTGTGTGCTTTCCTTGCCAGATTTTTAAATGTCTGCTTTTCCCTGCTATTCTTTTTATCACAGCTTAATCTCACAATTGCCAATTCTTTTCTTATAATTTGCTCTTTGCAACATATGATAATATAATTCTGGCTTCCTGTACCTTATTTAAGATTGCTCATAAATGTTTCCTGCTTATTTATTTGAATTCTACGCTACAATACCATACACTTAGCAAACCTTTCTGTGACAAATCAATTCTATCGGTTCGGCTTTAATTCTGCACAAACCTATTTAATTAATTTTGAAATGTCGATTTCAACCTGTGAACAACGAGCCCTGTCCCTTGCGTTCCTTATTGAAATCCTTTTTTAATACAATCATCTCTTCCTCAATGCAATTACTGACTGATATTTAAGTTTATAGTCTCGCAGCTGAATAAAACACCCCTACTTCCGTGCTTTTATTTAATTTTAATATTGTACTGCACCCGAAGCAGAGCCGTAGGGCCTAATACCACTGCAATATATAATTCCAAAATACCGAATCGAATGCCCAATATTTATTGGCTATGTTCGACTTTGAGAGTGGATACCCGGTATATTCTTATACTTGAAAACCTTCCAATGGACGACCGTTATAAACTATAGTAGCTATTGTTAAAGCAGCTTTAATGATCAATTGGTTAATTAAAATATTTAGGTATAATAATCAGCAATGAGCAATAATTTATATAGTTTGTAACAACAAACTATATTCTAAGTAGGTATATATTTTTTAGAACTATTACTCGATTCTTAATTTTTGTATTATCATACAGTAATGAGATCTTATTTACAAAAATATGGACCTTCAAAAGTGAAATCTAAGAGTCATGTTTTGGTTACAGGGATGTAACTACATAATAATGTTATGTACTTATGTATGGCATACCGACCAAGAGGGAAAAGGGAACCCGGACGTCCCAGAAAACGGTGGAGTGATTTATGAAAATCGGAACAGGCATATAATGCCTATACCTTGAAAGGAAGATGATGATGATGACTTATGTATGGGAGATTAAAGTTTTCGATTTTTTCTTCTAGTTTTTCCAGTAGGATACAAAACCTGTCGGTATTTACTTAACTGCACTCTTCTTGTTACATTGTGAAGGATATATAAATTAGAAATTCGCCTTTGCCACAACGTTGGGCGCCAGATTTGAAATGAAAGTAAAGGCTCCAAGTTGCGGCGCCTGATAATAATGCCTACAATATAAGTTTGCCTAGTTACGGCCCTGACGCTCATATTCATTATGCACATAACCAACCTTTTGTATTATTTACTTGCATTTGGTCCGGATTCAACTATGCTCAAACCTAGTATATTACTTATATTATATTAGCCATCTTAAATCTTTCTTTTACTCAAACTTCAAATTCAATCCCTCTGAAATCTGCTTTGCTTATGCTAGCCTTTATCCCTCTAATTATACTTCTTGCATCTCATTACCAATGCATTTAATAACTTCAACTACTGTTTAGGTTGTAATTAAATAAAATATTTTATTTCTGGGCTTTAATTGACTTTGTTCAATATTTCTCTCTGCATACAGAATTAAATTGTGAGATTTAAACTATCTCAGTATCTGTGCATACACTGACAGGTATGTGTAAAAGCATGAGAGACTTACTTGTAATTTTATATTGTACCTTAATCTGAATACTATATTTGTTCATTTTTTACTTTATACTTTGTTATACGATATGTATAAGTTTACTAATATGTTTTATGTTTTTATATTTTTTCTATTACCTGAAAATGCCTCCAAAAAATATTGTTTTGAATGTCTAATAATTGTGTTTGTTTGGCTTGAAAGTAAAGTAATTTTTGGAAGAGACCGGTTTGGAGTAACTTGCCCAGGCCGCTTCAACTACCCAGTCCGGCCCTGGGTATAAGATTAAAACGAATATATTGATTTATTATTATTTTTTATTCTTAAAAGCACTACCAGTATCGATATTGTTAAACTCGTAGACACTACAACAAAAGATAGGCTTAACAATACTGCACCTTTAAAATACTAAAAGGACTAGCTTCATATTAAAGTTGACGTGCTCATAGATTACTATGTAATAAAAAATCCATTTCTAACTACTTGCCCTATTCATAAAAGTTCAGGGATACGTGTTATTAATTCATACATCGTGATATACAAATACACAAACCTGCTTTGTAACTAATTTACTAAATGGAACAAGGATTGAATTTTTGATTTTGTCTCTCTTTTTATCAGAACGAGTTGGAACCAGAATGGAACCAGACTGTTTCTTCTTATGATTAAGCTGTTTTTTATCGCACCTGCTTATGAGCAGATTAATTATTTACCTGCACTTTCCACCCTACCAGCGCCCTTATAAAAATTTCAGTGGTGAATATTAATAATGCAAAGGCGTTTGCCGGGCCCGCAAAAACGGTTCCGCGCGTTGAATAAACATCACCGTGACATATGAAAGTCCGATAAATTAATATTTATATTGGCAGATTTCGTCGGAGCTGTTTTCCGACGTAGCCGTCATTTTAAAATTCATAAACAAGCATCTTGACATGAAATTTCTATTATGAACACAAAGATTTATAAACGATGTCATTACTTAGAATCTGGGTAAAACATAAATGAATAAACTTCAGGTTCCTACCTAGAATAAATTAATATTTGCGTTAGTTAATATAGAATCTCTAGATCAAATAATAATATACAAGTACATCTAATATTTAAGTGTTAAACCTTCCAGCACCTACAAATCGTATAGATTCGAATAAATTTTGAAAACGTTCAGTTGGATTTAAAAAGGTTGCCGCTGAACTTTGCCCTACACGGTATTTCCATTATATTCACGAATTTTCAGTGATGTTGGGTTGGTTCACCTGCTCCATTTTAATTATATCGTATTTTATGTAAACAGCCGGTGGTTAACCTAAACGATGAAAGAACGAAAACCGAGATCTACGCTTTTTCTCTGAGGAAACCTTCTCGTTCTTTTAAAAGTGTTTTGTTACCGTGATTTGTATGATTGTTGTAATTTCTCAGATTTTTTTAGAATGCTTTGCGAATACATAATTTGCTATTCGATCATCCTTAAACCACCAGTGTTAAAAATTTTTATTTGGGAAGTTTGCTCTGATAGCAGCATTCCACGCACGAATTGGGACATGTGTTTTGGACAAGGAAGAAACCGTGCTTCAGCCTCTTGCAAAATGCTTTCCAATTCTCATTTGATACATTTTATATTTCCAATTGTTCATTTAAGCAATATTGTGCCTTAGTTCTAGATGAAGGCCAAATCGTTTGCTTCTATTAGACCACATTGCCAGCTTCCTTTGAATAAAAATGTGTATTGGTTACGTCATTCTGACAGTAAATAAGAGAGAAGCAAAGGCAACCGACTTCTCAGCCGAATCTGGTAGTGTATTAAACAAAAGACTCTAATCTTAAGTTGTAAAAAATATTTGGGCGGCAAGTAGCAAGTAACCCAGCACTTTACTAATTTTACAAATATACAAGGAGATGCGCTACTAACCAATCCCTGAAAAAGAGAGAGGACGGCAAGCGCACAAATAAAATTCGCAGGCATAACAATCAGGGCAGTATAATATCATTTAAAAGTATTCGGCAGTACATACATAAAAGAAAATAATAAAGCACGACAATCAAGATCAAATATTACAGGGAAAATATCACAGTATTAAGAGTTGTTTTAAAAGTTACCAAAACATGTATAATTAATTTATTAATATTTAGTATCAATAAGTAGTCTATAAAATTAGCAATTTGCATTAGGGGCGGTTACTAGGTAAAGAAGCATGACCGCGATAATGCTATTATTGGTTACATTTTGAGTTTGGTGTTGAATTTGACCCTAAATCCTCAAATGGGAACATTCAGATGTTATTAATAATTGATAAAATGGTTCTACAGACCCCAAAGTGTTGGTTCAGAGTAGGGCATTATATAACCCGGAATATGCTTAGTAGTTATTTAAAATGCTCATTAGTTTCAATACGTCGGGTAAAGCGAATTAATTTACGCAATATCTTGCAAGTGGAAATATTAAATTGAGTTTAATTCAACCGTGTTATACGGTTACTAACATGAAGTGAAAGCCCAAAACTAAATTACAAGGTTTGTCACGCTAGCTCCTGTATAAATTTTAATGAAACATTAAAAATTTATTAAATTTATATATCGCCTAATCATGCACCCGCTATGCGCTGATGAAGCGTAGTGCGTCTCGCAATTCCAATCTAACCCCTCTAGAAAAGTATATACAATGAAAGCACTGAAGAGTATATAAGCAACGTCCGCCGTGGTTTTAAATAACTTAAGTCTACAGATCCTGACCAGCAACACGGGGCCCAGTGGAGCCCAACCCCTAGTTCATTCTCCTGAACTCTCCTCTTCCTTTCCTGACCGGGTCCTCCGACTGGCAGCTGATCTATCTAACGGAGTAGACCTCCAACCCTTACCAGTCCAGGCTTTTAGAGAGGTGGCAGCTGACCTTTCAGTCCTAAGGCTAAATTTTCCATACCTAACTAATTCCGTAAAGCGAAGCCTCTAAGATTAAATTTTCACTTGGCAGCTGACCTGTCTTGGAAAATGTAATCCTTCATACTTAAACCCTGGCTTGGCAGCTGACCTGTCTTGCGGGGTTAACCGCTTAAAGCGATTCACCATTCCTAACCAGAAATACCGGCGTACAGAACCGCTTCAACAAGGTGGTTTAACCCGCATCATAACCTAAATCTATTAACGTACTTGTAATAAAGCACGGAGGAACTTGCAAATACGTCCTGGATCATCCTGCAAAGGCCAATTGCATCGCCACAACTGAAGGTGAAATCGGCCGCAAGCGCGTCCAAAGCCCCGGGCCCAGCTGTAAAATTTGGTGGCAATCTTCGAACTATTTTGAAACGCAACCTCGCACGCTTACGTTACTCCTGGAGTCCCGGATTTTCATCAGGAAACACCGCCACGATTTTTACTAGTTAATTCACCACCCCGGCATCACAGGTATCTTTTACATCGCCTTAATTTTCGCATAATTTTAGCACTTCAAGTGTAAACAACACCGCCTGACGTCCGCCCGTCCTCGACATTTAAAATTCACAGGGCCAAAATACATACTTGGCTCAATCCCGGACAAATCAGCCCGCCGTGTTCGCCTGCTGAATGAGCTGCGGACCGACCAGGAACAACGAAACGCAACCCCAGACGAAACCGTTCATTTATTAATGTACAGAGTAATTCTTAATTTGTATATCTAGCTAAAAACGTTATACTGTTGTTATATATATCTTGTGTTTTCCTTGACCGTATATATTTGAGTCAGTGTGAACAGTTCTCCGATTTGAGCTGATCCGAGGTATAAATTTAGGGAGCCCTTAGCAAGGGAGCGAAACTTTATAGGTTCATGCAAAATCGCTTTACAAAAGCCAAAATTACAAGTATAACTAACTTTGGTGTTACGTGAGGCATATCCGCACTTCTAATATAATCTAATCGTTGACAGTTAAAACGTATACAGTGGTTCAACTAATTGGAAAATCTGCTCTAACGAAGTAAGCTCTACGTCATACTGTATTTACGTAATCATTAAGACCATCTGATATTTGCCTAACATATTAAAACCTAACGCGAAAACACACACATTAAAAAGAATTCCATATTACAGGTTAGAATGAAGTCCAATTTTTTGGAGTAAGGGAAAATAGAGTAGATTACACAGACTTTCTGTAGCCGTTCCCCAGGTACAAGCAGGCGCATCGGAAACCCTGTCGATAAGGGTTAAGGAAGCCAAGTGATTACGCCAGGTTTAATCCGAAGTTCTGCGCTGTAATCAACGACGGCAAGTATTCTATAGTTTTTGACGATGGGGGGCCTTAAGGGTGGATAGAACCTTTTGCAGAAATTAAATCTTCGTATGCACAAATCCAAGGTTGCGGTTACTCGAGTACAAATTTCTCTCCCCCGTACTAAGGAGAGCTAAAACGAATGGTGCGCCATACAATCGAAACAAATAGTACAAAAAAAAAGCTAGGGCTACCATTAAGATGTTCTGCTCCGTTTTGCCAAAGTGTTAACATGTGTTTATCAGGGAGAAATCTAAACCGTGTTTGATTTTGAGAAATCTTTTAGGAACTTAATCAGAATCTTTCGAAAAAGCCCATAATCCAATATCGACTCTCGAAGACAAGGAAGAGCGCTTCTCGCGACAAATGTGCACACAATCAGAACGACGGCGTGGACCATTAATAAATTACGTAAAATGACTAGCTCACACTACATTGCTTTATTCCCATAACAAGTTACTGTATTTCTACTGAATTGTAACCTGTAGAAGGAATAGATCGTTTTCAGAATAGTGTGTAATAGAACCGTATATAGGTAGTACAATTATTTTACAGTTATTAACCATAATTTAAAATTAAGTGCACTATAGTTACTGATTTTTGAAAAGTAGGATTATGTTTCCATTTAAACAAAGCGCCAGTCGCTTTCAAACGTGGAAAATAATAAAATATGTTAGAACAAATGTGGAGTGTAAACAAGAATACATATGAACTTGATTCTCGTGATAAAACCTGAACATAAGAGTAAAATACAACAAAACCATATAAGAATGTTGATGTTTGTTTAGACCACTTTTATTATATCGATTTCATATGTACGGTTAAGGATGTTATGGTTGAATCAGTGTTTTCTTGATATACAGGATTTGTTAATGAGCTTCTCAAACATTTTCCAATGTAATTTATCTGGTCTTTCAATGCTATATAAATCATCACAGCAAACATATTTTATTGGCAGGTAGTTAAGTAACGTGGCTCTTAGTGCTGGCCAGGCTACACAAACAGAACTGCACAAAAAATATTTTAGCTTAATGTACATTTGACACGTAAATGTTAATTTTTTGATAATAACAAATGATAGTTTGATATTTATCTATTGTATAAGTGTGGAATGCAGCAGTGGCGGCTCGTGTGGAATTTTTATGGTAGTGCCAACCGAATGTAAAATTTATTTTCCACCCCCTCACAAACAAAGACAAATGCCAACCTATCGAGATCTAAATATTTCCCATATAGACTGGCAAAAGTTACGAGTAACATCAGTGAAGAAAATACCAAACTTTACAGGACAATAAAATATATGACGAACTGATTCGAGTATCTTCCCTTCAGTTGTCATTCAAATTTAATTCAGCAGAAAAAGCATCTCTGCTCTTTGAGAATTAAGTTTAATTTCGCATGACATGAATAACTAGTACGTATAATATAATAATAAAAATCTATTGCTAGGTCTACCTAAATGGTTTATTTCAAGCTTTGCTTCGAGAAATACAACGAAAAAAGAATAATTAAAATTTTTAATAATATTTATAGTGGATGTCGTATGCATAACGCTCTTAAACAGCTGAGTAATAAATCGAAGGTAGAATTTTATTAAACCCAGTAATAATCAATGCAATAATATAATGGAAGCCAACAATAACATACCGAGATTGCAACCTGCGACCTTGCGTACGAATGAAATTCCAGACACCTTGATGAAGTCACCCTACGTGCCAAAGTTGTAAGCATCGAACTCAAACTGCTCGATCCAACCGGGAAGAGGCCCCAATCCATTGCTGAGCAGCCTGTCTTTGAATCTACGTCCTTCACCCCGCTCTACTCCTGCTGCGGCCTAAACTATCGAAAATCTGGGCCAACCTCGATTTGGCTCCAATGCGATATGAAAGCAAGCAAATGCTTATCGCTCAGTTTATATTCATAAAATCAAAATTATTCATGCTTTCTTAATTGCAAAAATGTTTCTTTTCGAATAAAATAGTATATTAAGTATTAAGAACGGTGAGGACATTTTACCGATCGAAGACCATTGTCTAAGATCGGTAATTCCTTAACGTTCGTGATGCTTATGACATTTTTTGCAAGATAGAAATGTATTTTTCTTCAAACGCCAGTAAAATGTGACATTATACCACATATAATATGTTGGTGACACTGTAAGTCTATGTTAAATTCGAGGTTAGCCGGTTAGGTTTTGCGCCAGTTTGTGTCAAAACCTGATAACCTCGAATTTTTACTTACCGTTCTAAAACGGTAAGCATAACTTACTGATTGGTCAACAGACGCGGTAACTAAGTAAAATCGTTCTATCGTGCAAAAAAAATCTTTTATCCGCAAACGTCACAAAAGTGACAACTTATTTGTCTTTATTGACAAGGTAAAAGTGTCACTTTATCTGCCTAAGCAGTTAAAATAGCAACTTTTGCTTACTTTATCTGTCTAAGCACACAAAATCGTTGCTCTTTCTTTCTTTCTATGTTTGTTCGCTATCTCCTCAGAAGATACTGGACCGATTAAATTATATGATGGCTTAAAATTTTGCTAATGTTTAGACTTAGATCGTAGGCCGGTTTTTATTTTCAAAAAGAGTACGAAAAGGTTTTAATTTAAATAAACCTTTAAGCAGCGGATCGGAGCACCTGTCGCCGTGGGGTATGGCGTGACAGCTGATGTGGCCGTGTGCTATTAGCTCGGGTGATTCAGTATGTTCATATATAATTACAGTAGCGCGTTATTTGAACAACAGAGGTTGGTGCAGGGGTACAGTGCTCGCCTGTCACGCGGGTGGCCTGGGTTCGATTCCCGGCCGATGCATCCTTTTTTTAAATTTATATTAATGAAATTTACCTGAATACGTTTGCGGATAAAATAGTATATGTTATTCGGAGTAAAAGTGACTTTATGTGGCTTAGCTGAATTATTTGCCTCACTGACGTTCGGCTAAATAAACTTCAGCTTTGCCACATAAAGTATCACTTTTACTCCTAATAACATAATCTACTATAATGACTGGTTTGTTATAGTAGGGCCATGGCTCCTTGGTTCCTTATAGCGTGCCGCCAGCGCATATTAGTCACGAAAGAGAAAGTTTAATTTTCTTGGGTGCAATACAACGTTTTATCCAACACCTCTCTTAAATAACTTTAAATCATATTGAATATTTGACACGGACAAAACGTTTTATATGCTATTAATAAAATTTAGAAATTCCAAACAAGCCTTATTTGTTACTATAAGAAACCTCTAATAATTATTTTCCGTAGGATTTCTATTTTTCTGTCACTAGTGACCAATAATAGAATTTCTTTATTTGAGATAACCATAGTAATATTCTTATTGCGAGTAGGCGTTGAACAAAATTCTCTATAATGAATTAATTGGTTCACGAAAATGGAAAACAATAATCTCTTTACCAGTACAAGCGAATATTACGATAAATACGAGTATATTATTTTACAAATTTATAGAATACAAAATCAGAAATTTCGAATTGAAATACAGCCTTGTCATTAAGGTAAATGTTTTCATATAAATGCGATGCCTACTAGATAAATCTGGTATTTAAATATTGTGCATGAGGTGTATGTCTAATTTCTAACTAAATTTCAATATCTTGTTTTATAGTGAATTTTAACTATTTAGTTTTAAGATAAAAATATCTTATATTTAAACACACTGGTTTGAATTCTATTGAATAAGTTGCTAATAAAAGCTTTACATACGTTAGTATTAAAACTTTATGGAAACTGACTTAAATTTCAGGGTATCAGCACTTTTTTCAAAAGCAGTACTAGCTTTTGAGCATAGCTAAATACTCGACAAAATAATTCCTGCATTTTAAATATCGAATTGTAAATTAAAAAGTTAAAGAGAAAAGTGTTTTAACATCTTTACTAAAGGAAGTGCACCGCAATAATGTTCAAAATTGTACAGAATACCTGAAAATATCTTAATAATGCTAAGATAGTAAAAGAACACACTGCGCAATACATTATTTTGCAAGGAAAAACAATGCAGTCGGTGGGATTTAAATCCGCGCCCTTAGAGGGAATCTGATTTGTAGGCAAACGCTTAAACGCTAGATCTAGGGCTGCTAGATAAATGCAGATGCTTATCTTTGCGTTATAAAAGACGCGGTGACGGCATAAGAAACTATTGCCGATCGCGGACGAAGTGCGCGCGATTGGTGTCGATGAAATATGACATACAATACATGTTTATATGTAGAGATGCAAGGATGAGTGAGTAATTAGGAGTACGAAAGGCGTTTAATGCATTGCAAAATTACATAGTAGTAGAATAGTGTGAATGTCATTTGTTGTTTAGTTAGCTTAGATTCAAAATACAGTAAAAAATTCAATAATATGCAGTCAGTATGATATAAACCATCTGAATTATCGAAAAGTTTGTGTATGTGATAGAACATTTAAAATGGCTGAATAGTCATCATTGATGAACCAGGCAGTAGGAGACCTAGTAAAGCTTCATTCTGAAAAAAAACTCGTGAAAGAGACGACTTTATCTTACTACTAAATCAGTAGTGATGCCATTTCGAATGTTTGAAATGTCAGTGTCAGGATAGCAAGAACACATTATACATGGAACACTTACTTAAGTAAAGAAAAATTAAGAAATCGCCTTGCAATGTCACCCTCATCTAACTTATATCTCCAAATTGGTACTGAACGACTATTATCTGATTATTTGTCTGAAATCTGCTTTGCGGGCAGAAAATTTACAAGCGGTGATGAACTTGAAAATGCTGTAGAACAGTGGTGCACTGATCAGTATAAGGAACTTTATGATTCAGCCATCCAAAAACTAGTAGTAAAGAACCAAATGACTACGTAGAGGAGAATTACATTTTAAAAATCGTAATTCCTTTAGATAAATGTTTATAGGAATTATAACCATTTGACTAATTAATTACTGAACCTTCCCTCTACTAAAACGGCGCAGGTGCGCTGGTAGGCTCAGCCACTTAATTTTTCTTAAAATATTATTCGCCAAGGGAGGGAAAGCCGAAGAGGATGTCTTTCCAAGTCGTAAACTAAAGTCAACAAGTTTGCAGCAACTTTTCCGGTTATCATCCGCAATAGGAAGCGCCACATAAATCAACACAGTCGTCAATCTTTCTTTGTACCTCTGCTACTCTCCAGCTATATTTGACCATCGTACAAAATTCGTGCACTTTATACAGGGCAGTGGCGTCTCATCTCGTTCGTGTGAAATTACAGTCTTTTATACATTTCTAATAAAAAGTTTAACTTAGTGATTTTTATTAGATATGAACCGATTGAGTGTATCAAATTGTAACAGACTCAATATCCCCTTGCTCTAAATAATATTTTCACTTCAAAAATGTTCTCAAATCCCTGCAAAGCTAAGTACAATATTGCATTCTTTTTGGGCTGTAGTACATTTTTAGGGTTTTAATTATTCAATAATACCCACGATAAGTTCCCCTTTGACGCCGACAGAATTCTGCTCAATGTTGCTGAAACTTAATACATTTTGTAAATAAAATATCGTTTTCAAAGCAATGCTTCCAATGTAGTGCAAAAATAATATTTCTTGGCCCACCAGGAACCGATAACTCGCCGAGAATACAAACGCTCACGACGGGGAGTCAATATGTCAATATTTCGGTTTCCCTTTCTGTCTTAATACGAAAATATTTGATATTTGAACAGCGCAGAGTTGTTTTCCTTTTCATCCGGCTGACTTTAGACATCACACCTTTAATCCCCAGAGGGCTAAGTTATGAATATTGCAACATTCGCAGGCGCCTTCACAAAAGCTCCGGCATTTACTCTATTTCCCCATTATAAATTCAGGTCCAAGTTTCTTTGAGCGTTTTAAACAAATACAAAACAGCTCATTCTTTATCAGACGACAAAGTGAATTATTAATTTGTGTTTGAATTGGGGGTCAGGGCGGATGCTGTCAGAAATTGATTATAAAAGGTGAGTCAACTACAGTATGTAATTTGTGATCTTGATTAATTCAAATTTCTTTACACTTTTGTATATTTGAAATTTTTTACATATTTTATGAGATAAGCTTTAGTTTTTCCAGGGGTGTCCATTATAGTTCTCTCATATTTTTTCATTTCTTTTCACCCAGCCATACCGGATTAGTTACTTTCTCTAGATTTCGTCTGATATAGTCTCGTCTGTTTCCACCTGTCTTCTGATTTCGTCACTTCTCACTCTTTCTAACCTCAAATTTCTGCAACTTCTACGCTACCAATTCATCTCTGCTGCTAGCAATTTTCGTATATTTATTTTTGTAACTTCTCCAGCTTCAACGTGGTATGTGTTTATATTGTATGAACAAAAAGGAAATTAATCAGTAATACAATAAAATTAGCTCCAAACCAGGGATCCAAAAAAAACTAAGGTCTGACTGTCATAAGTTGTTCATTACCATTTGCTCTAAATGTGGTAAAAAGGCTCCGCCGCCACAGCGTCGGGTTTGAGAGGGGGTGGGGGGAAGTGTCAAAATAGTATGTTTTTTACAAATATCTCGGAAAGCCTTCAGTTTAGAGCTTATTGTATTCTATCCACTTTTAAAGTACGTTAAATTTCCAACAAAATTTGTCCTATACATTTTTTTGCTGCGCCCAATGGTTTCGGAGATATGGAGGGGGTAAGGTTTAGTTATTCGCTTATTAATAATAATAATAATAATAATAATCTTCTTCTTCTTCTTCTTCTTCATCTAAAAACCCTGGTACCCTAAACAGGTGTCGGGTTGTGGGTTGTTTATTCTTTTATCCATTCTTTCCATTTCTTCCTGTCTCCGGCACAATTCTTCATCTCGCCTAGTGTTTTGCCTCTCGTCAGTCCTATTTTGGTTATCTGATTCATCCATGTTGTTCTTGGTCTGCCCCTTTTCCTTTTCCTGAGCTGTTTAGCCTCCATAACTTTCTTTGGTATTCTATCGTCTTGCATTCTTAGGAGATGGCCTAACCATTCAAGTTGTTTATCTTCTACCATCTTACTTATTGGATCCTGCTGTAGTGTAGCTCTAATGTCTTCATTCTTTATGTGATCCAGTTTGGTTTTGTTGACTATTTTCCTTAGCACCTTCATTTCTGTCGCTGTCAGCTTGGATCTATGTTTTTGTTGCACGGTCCATGTTTCGCTTGAGTATAGTAATGTTGTTCTGATTATGGTGTTATATACTATTAGTTTGTTTTTATTGCTTATTTCCTTTTTCCCGAATATTGTTTTGGCCAATGCGTAGTATATATTATTCGCTTTCTTAGTCCTGTTCGCTATTTCCAGGTCGTATTTCCCATCATTTGTAAATGTGCTTCCCAGATATTCACATGTTGTTACTTCCTCAAGTATTTTATTCTTGTGGTCAAACTTATATGTCCCGCTTTCTTCTCTCTTGTTGATTATCATTACTTTACTTTTATCAGTGTTCACTATCATATGCATTTTTTCTATTTCTTCTATCCATATGTTTAATAGTCTATGCATCTTGTTTTTACTGTCTGCCACTAGGACTATGTCATCTGCATAAAGTAAAACATCGATCTGAACTGGTACCATATTTTTTGTGTCCAATTGTTGTTTTCAGTCCCTTGTTGTTTTCTCTCACATTTTTCAATAGTCTATCCATTACCACAATAAATAGTAGGGGGCTTAAGCTGTCGCCTTGTTTAATCCCTACTCTTAGTTTTATATCCTTCGATGTGCTTCCATTTACTTGAATTTTTGCTTTTGCATTTTTATATATCGTATTGACCGCGTTTATTAATTTTGTCGGAACTTGTATTTTTCTTAAGCATTCCAGCATTATAGTTCTTCGTACTGTATCGAACGCCGCTTGTAGATCAATAAATATTAAAAACAATTCCTCTCCGGTCTCTATCTTCTTTTCTATTACGTTCCTTAGTATATAAATATTGTCATTGGCTTGTCTTCCTTTTCTGAAGGCCGCTTGTTCCTGTTCCATTTTATCTTCTATGCACTTCCTTATTTTTTGTTCAATAATTCTTGTATAAACTTTGTAGATTACTGATGACAGACATATAGCTCGGTAATTTTCACAGTTTCATCTTTCTCCTTTTTTATATATTGGTAGTATTAGATTATTATTCCACTCCTCTGATATTTTGTTATTTTCCTCCGCTTCCTTGCATATCTTCCATACCCAGTCTATTCCTACCTCTCCCAGGCTTTTTACCATTTCTGGTTGTATATCGTCCTCTCCACATGCTTTCCCTGTCTTGATCTTTAATATTGCTTCTACTACTTCTTCTCTACTTATGGCACTTGTATCCATCCTTGCTTCTCCTAAATCTTCTTCTGGATCTTCTCTCTCTGCAAGCCCTTCGTCTTCTTGTTTATCAAATTTTTCTGCGAAAAATTCCCTCCATCTATCTGTCATCTCATCTGCTTTTACTAATAGTTTATTATCTTTGTCCTTTATACCGCTTAATCCGTTTTTTCCTTTTCCTCTTATAGCTTTTATTCTATTCCAGAATTTTCTATTATTATTTTTAAAACCCTCATTTAATTCGTCTCCGAACTCTTCCCATGTTTTCTTTTTGGCTCTCTTTACTGCTTCCTTTATTAGTTTATTCAGTTTGTTATACTCTTCTTTATCTTCCATCCTCTCTGTTTGTTGATATCTTTTCCATGCTACTTTCTTCCGTTTTACTATATTTCTTACTTCTTCTGTCCACCATCTTGTTCTCTTTTCCCCTTTTTTAATTTTTTTGATTCCGCATACTGTAGTTGCCGTCTTTAATATAGTTTCTTTAAATATTCTCCATCTACTTTCCATTGTAAGATTGCTGTTCACTGTCTCTTGGTATTCGAGGGCCTTATCTGTTTCTTCGGCATATTTTATTTGTGTTTCTTAATTTTTCATCCTTTCTATATTTATCCTAAAATATTCCCTGCATTCTTCTTCCACGTTTATGGAATCTTGTATTTTTGCTGTGACCATTCTGTGGTTCGTATTCAGTTCTGCTTCCTTGTTTACTTTAACTTCCTTTATCGCTTTCTCCATTTCTTGGGTATATACAATATAATCTATTATACTCTTTGCGTTTCTTCCCTCAGCTATGTAAGTATATCGATCCTCATTAGTTTGGTTCCAAAAAGTATTACCTATTTTTAGATTATTTGCAATGCAGAATTCTAGCAATTTTCTTCCATTTTTGTTCAGTTCTTTCTCTCCGAATTCTCCCGTGCTACCCATTCCTTTATTTACGTCATTTGCCACTCTTGCATTCCAGTCCCCTATAATTAGTACTTTCCCAGTTGAGTCTTTTGCTTCATCTAATGTATTCTGTAGTAGTTCATAGAATTCATGCATTTTCTCCTCTGCTGTCCCTTCAATTGGTTGCATATATTTGTATGATCACCACTTTCTCTTCGAGCTCCAGATACATTGAGATTATTCTGGGTGATATTGCATCGCATTTTATTACGCTATTATATAGCTCTTTTTTTTATTATTATCCCCACTCCTTCTTTCGCTCTATTGCCCATTTCTGCTCCCGAATAGTATATTCTATAGTCATTTCCAAGGTTTTTATTTCCTTGTTCTATTATTTTTGTTTCACTTAGTCCTAATATCATTAGGTTGTACTTCTCCATTTCATCTATTACTTCCATTTCTTTTCCTTTCAGTGATGTTACGTTCCATGTTGCAAATTCCCAGTTTCTTTCATTTATTGTACTTCTTCTGTGTTTATTTTCTGCCCGTCGGGTTCTAGCTTTTCCCTTACTTGTTATTATTAGTTTATCGTTTTCGTTTCCTTTTCCATTTGCGTGTGTTGTTTCCATGTTCCGTCCATTATAATTTTCCCTTAGTTTTTTGATCTGCTTCCCGTTTTCGTAATCTTTAGTAGTTTATCCCTTAGGTCTTCCCCTTCGTTGTTCCCTGGAGATCTTTGGCTAATAGTTCTTCCTTTTTTACTGTGCTCCCCCGTCTCTATCCTTATCTCCTCTTGATCTGCTAGTTCCCTATTTCTTCTGGAGCTCTCTATCTTTTTGTTTCCATCTTCCATCTCTTCCTTCTCTTCTGCATTCTGTGTTTCTATTACTCTCAGCTGTTCTAGAGTGTACATGTCCCCATTTACCATTAGCTTGTTGTATCTTATAATCTTATAATAATAATAATAATAATAATAATAATAATAATAATAATAATAGTGACTGAAACAAATACAAAACTGAATATATAACAGTTAAAACAAAACAAAATTTCAGTCAAACTCAGGGCGAGGTTCAGAATAGTGGCAAAGGCCACTTTCTGCTCTAACACCTAAACCCTGCACATATATACTAGCAAGTACGAAACGTAATTTAAAGAAAAGAAGAAAAAAAATAAGCATACTATAAGTAATCATAATATACATATTATATAAAATGTTTACAATTATTGTGCTCGTTGTGATATTTTTAAGAAGGAAGTAAGGTGTGCTTTAAATTTTAATAAAGAAAGTTGTTTAAGATTATCAGATAGAGAATTATAAATTTTACAGATATTAAACGAAAAAGAACGTTCAAAAAATGTAGTTTTATGAGAAGGAGGAGTAATCACATTTTTAAATCTAATATTGATGTTATGAATGTCAGTTCTGAATCTGATCTTATTATACAAATAAGGCGGACTTTTTGTTTTTATAAGTTTATGAAAGAAGCAAGCGGTATGTAAATAACGTCTATTTTTTATGTTAAGCCAATCAGTATCACTTAATTTATGAGAAATTCTATCAAATTTTCGAATGCCATAAATGAAACGTAGACAACTATTTTGAACTAATTGTATACGGTTACAGTCTCATCATTAAAATTAAAATGAGAGAGCACACAGACTTCAGATAATAAAACTTTGGTATCATGGGTCATGAGATGCCTGTTGTAATAAAACTGTTTTAAAATACAATACGCTTTTTGAATAATTTTATTTATATGTTCGTTAAATCTCAGTTTGTAATCCATTAGTAACTCTCAAATTCAGTTCTTCGATAACCTCAGCTCTATTCTTTTTTCGAACCAAATAAACGTAATGTTGATTTGGTGGAATTAATGACTAAAGAATGTTTATCAGCAAACGTAACAATCTTATCAACATCTGCATTGATCATATCATTTGCCCGCATTGTATTATGCTGCGGGAAAGAATAGTATAGTTGAGTGTCGTCAGCATATATTTGAAAATTGCAGTTTGAATAGAGCCTTGAGGTACACCTGTTGCTACACATTGGGAATCTAATATCTGACCGTTAACGAAAACTTTTTGTGACTTTGACTTTAAATAATCACCAATAAAATCGATAGACGATTGACTGAACTTATAAAAATGCAATTTGGCTAAAAGCAGTTCATGATTAATTGATTCCGTCCTTTATGATGCTGAAGAGGGTCGTATGAATGGGCAGACTCTCGTTATTGTCACGTTTATCCAACTACTCTTTGCCAAGGCCCACGGAATGGTAGCCAGTGCCCCTGTTCATCTGGCTTGGAGGGTTCACACTAACAATAACTAGGTACATTTACAAGAGATGTTGAAACTGCTTGCCTTATTCGTGTACGCACAAGAGAACTCGTCGTTTCATATGCTCGAAGACTTTTTGTAACAATGCTGGTTGAATTCCACTGCTTGCTTCTACATTTTTTTCTTGTAGCTCTTGAAGAGTATGAACACAGGTTTTAAATACTGTGTTTTCAGCAGCGGAAACAAGAAATAGTCTGAAGGAGTAAGGTCGTACGATCTCGGTACCCAACAGTCTTGCGATATTAACCTTTCTCCGAAGAATTGCATTAGATATTCCAGGGTAGTTCGAGCTACATGAGCTATTTTTGTAACTCGTCATCATGAAGTTGATCTATAAATAATTGGAGCACGTTGTTTTGGTATCGTTCAGCGTTAACCCGTTCCTCAAATAATATAGGACCGATTATCCTTCTTTGCGAACAAGCTACCCAGACACCTATTTTAAGGGAATGTAAAGATGCTTTATTAGAGAAGTGTGGTTTGTTAGTGCTCCACATACTCGTTACTTGAGAATTCACGTACCCATTCAAGTAAAACCAAGATTCATCGGTAAAAAAGATCAAGTCCAACACATTATTATCATTTAAATGGTTAAGAAATGTTCAGTTCTTGCGTTTATGTATACACTACCCGTGTCTCTGAAGGTTGCCACAGTACGTTCCACTTGATAAAAATATTTCCCTAAATTCGATGGAGCTGAATAAATATCGAGAGATCCAAAAAAACTGATCCTCAGCGGACTGTGGAAATTCAGTTTTGACACAGACCGACGCAAAACCTAACTTGCTAACCTCGAATTTGACATAGACTTAGAGTGCCACCAACATATTATTCATACGTTTGCACTTCCACAGCCCGCTGAGGATGAGTTTTTTCTTGAATCTCTCGTTACAATCACCATTGTTCAACCGCTGGCTATTTCTAAAATATCACTCCACTATAACAGTTACGCGTTCTTGTAATAACATTTTTAAATAAAATTTAGATTTTACAACTCAAGTACCTAGTATAATTATAGATATTAACGATACAAGTTTGATTATCAGCATCTTAATTAGTCTCAGTACTCAGTTCGGTAATGAAGCTCTTAACGATACTAAAATTAATTTGGTTAATAGTCTATACCAACACCGATGAAGATAAACTAATTAAGAACATCAGCTGTCACTGTGGGAATTGCTATTATGTGATATTGTAATACACATGACTTGAACATTCCATGACCAGCCCTCATGAATTTTCTTTTGCTCATATTAACTTTGGATTACAGCAGAGTATATCCATTTTTTCTCACTTTTTGTACGTTCGGTCACTATGATACTGAATTTCTATTTTTATTGCGGTTCTTCTTTTATGTATTCCACTCTACATTTCTTCATCAAACACTTCTATGCTATTGCACTTTTCTTCTTCTTCTTCTAGCCGTTTTCTATCCATGCTCATATATCATGCCTCTCTTAAATGCTTCCATTAATTTCAATCTTGTGCAACGATGTTCCAGTTAAGACCATCCACTCGCTTTAAGTCATCTACCTATCGCTGTTGATGTTCGTTTGATGGTTCTTTTCTCTCTCCAAAGCCTCTGCTCTGGCTACTGCTCTAATAGCGTGGCCTGTCCAATTCCATTTCAATGTACCTGTGTCTGCACCTTTGTTCGTTCTCGTATCCATTGCTTTGTTTATTGTCCTTTAATGTGATTCCTAGAATTTCTATTGCTCATTGACATATTCTTTTTTTCACATTTATTTCCCTAAATATAAAATATATTTTCCATAAATGGTTAGGCAACCCTATTAACATCATACTCAAATTTGAATAAGGTACAGCTCTGTCTTTATCAGCTTAAGCCACACTTTGCCTTCCTCAGTTTATCTGACGGCCCACTTTCAAATTTTGGAACTATTGATAAGTTGAATTAGACTGTTTTTGGGAAAGTTTTCGGTCATTTCCTGGCCAGTCTTGTTTCGTGTAAGTTATATCGCTCCTCATGGGGCCCCTGTCTCATCGGCTTTGGTACCCATATTCATTTTCGAAGGATTGAGAGGCATCGTAACACTTTTGGAATGTTTCTGTAATTTGGGTTATATTACCAGCATTCGTTTCGTCGCTGACGGATTTGATTGGAGGGCCCTTCTCTCCACGCTGGACTGAACGATTTGGCTACTTTACATCTTAAGGTTAGTTGCTTACGGTTTCCTCCCTTTAGCGCTGTAATCTACCTGGAAATTTGTATTTTTAGCCTTACCACCCTGAAAATGTGTTTTTATTTGGATTGGTTTTCCCGTACTGGTGTAATTGGTTTTGCCTAGTGCATTTGCGAGCCGGCTGGCCGCCCGTTCCTGCAGATGAGGTTTGCTGCCATTCCCCCTGCGAACGCTGTTTCGTAGCACGTGACGAGGGTCATCCGCAGCCTGTAGCGAGGCCGGCTCCATGGCCCTCGCACTCCCTGGTTGCCACGTCTACCAGCTCAGCACCACGTGCCGTGTGGACCTGAGGCTTTAGTTATTGTATTGTATGTTAATCTGAGTTTATTAGTATGGCCTTTTTAAATTGCGATAATAGTATGTTGTGTATAACGATTTTTGGTGATTACTTGAGTAATTCGATATTTGAATAATTGGTTTACTTACCCGGTTGGTTAGCAGCTACGTTTAGATTGTATTTATATGATTCGCGGCTGCTTTAATAATAATATTTTCTTGAACGCGTAACAGCCTAGGGCGTTGACATCAATTTGAGTTTCGTTTTAGCTGTCAATTTTGTGCTGCTGTGGCTATGCTACCCCCGACGGGTTTATTAAGGAGTTTAATTAATTGCCCGTTTCTACATTTATAGTCAAGTTTAGGGTTTAGAATGACCGCTAGTAATGACTTGGAGCTTCAGCCGTATGAATTTCTTATAGGTCCTAGCATCCCTAATGAGATCTCGTGAGCTGCATGTACCGCCCCGCCTAAATTTTGTTTGCAGTAAAGTTAATTTATTAAGCCAACTCTCGGGGTTGAATGCTGGCCTTACTGTATGCTTGCGCTATTCGCACCCCTTGTTTTTGGACTCCGCTTAACGGAGTATAGTTGAGTATTTAGAGCTTTCTGTGTTTTTGATCTTAGGTTACTTTAGTCATGCCACGCGTTGTGTCAATCGCCGCTTCACGGTGACCGCCGCTGTATTTATGTTGAGACATGCTTCGGCGTTTATTTACCTAATTGGGTTAAGATTTTAGCACTATCTAGGTAATTACGTAAGCATCTAGCACCCTTCTGGCTAGACTTGAATTACATAGCACTATCCGTTGTTTTATGGGTCAACATGTGATATTTATTGGTGTTAACTATGTATTGGTTGTGATATTTACTGGTGTTAATTATGTATTGGCTGTGATAGATTTATATTGTTGGTAGATTTGTTTTATATGTATGTGTATATTGGTGGTATGTGTCTTGTATGAGTTTGTTGTTATTGCACTATAGAACCTATCCTGAATAAATATTGTTACTAGTTTGTTTTGCCATTATTTGGTTTGCTGGGTATCTCTTACCTTGGGGAGGTCCGACCGAAGGATTTGTCGACGTCGAGGACCTGGCGCTCTCTCCCATAGTTTTGTTGCAGCTTTGCTGGAAACCGAGCCTCTCGACTAGTTAGTCATCCTAGGTCGATATTTACCAGCCGGCACAATACCAAATATAACTTTCGCCAACAGGGAAGAGCCGCCCTCTGCCATCCTTCGTTACAAGGTATCTCCAGTATACGTTGTAACAGGAACTATGCATTGGTTATATTTATATCGGTTTTGAGTTGCAGTGAAATGTTTACGTTCATTACGTAGCTTAATTCACCGTAAGCAGTCCAAAATACTTTGATTCTCGCTCAATTTATAAGTCTTGATTTTTTGTTTCCCAATGTTAATGCTTGTAATGAATAGTGTAATTCACTTTTTCAATCGAGTGATTACCTTGAAGAATTCTGTTAATGAGATCGGTGTTTTGGTTTGCACACATTTAGTTTTGAAGAGATTAATTTCGAACCGAAATTTAGCAGTTTCGGTGTGTAAATCTTTTAACATGCAGGAGATCCTCTTTCGTTTCAGCAATACTATGTCGTCTGCCTATTTTGGTAGTTTTTTACCTGATATGTTTAATCCCTTCGCGTAACTGCAATTGAATATTGGCTTTGTCGGACACTTTTTGTATTAATTTCGCGTATCTATAGTCTATGCGAGCATTTCTCAAAGTTTCTCAGTTTATATTTTACGCCATATCTCTAGAGTATCAAAGGCTTTTCTAATACCTATAAAACCCATCCACACGGATATGTTATATTATGTTGTTTATTGGATTATAATTTTAACAGTGTGAACATGTTGCGTGTGATAAATCCTGCACCATATCTTGTCTGTCTTTTGGTCTGTTCTAGTTCGACTTTATTCTCAATACGATTTCTTAATATTTTTGAAGACAACTTCTTTATTTGGGAACGAAGACTTAGGCCTATAATTCTCTAAAGCCTCTCCATCTCCTTTTTAGCATATTAAAGTTATAATTCTATTTTCGCATCATTAAAAGCTCTTCTTAGTTCGTTCAGAATAACGTCTCCTCCTTTTTTAAACATCTCTGATACATTATGCTCCCCTGCTGCTTTATTGCGATTTGTGTGTTTAAGGGCCTTCTACATGTCGTCAACTCCAATGTGTGTTGTTTTCTTTTTCGGCGCTTTTCTGAAAATTGTATGCTACCCCACTATTGTCCCCTTTTATGATTTGTTCATCCAGCATTCGATTTTTTATATTTGTGTTTCCAGTGTTAATAATTCGGATTTCAAACTTCAACTTCAATTGACACATAGACAGCGGTTGCCACATTAGTTTTTACTGCTATGATTACTTTGTAGCTGCCTATGACTTGCACGTAGATTTTCAATAGTAATATAACAAGACCGATAATTTTGCACACGCCAAGTGTCGAGTGTTGGTTGCAATGAAAACTGTCCCGAGGGCTTTCTCGAGGGCAGATTTCTAAGGGCAACCAATACGATGAATCTTGGCACAGGCAAAATTATATGTAAGTGTGTTGCCCGCGTTTATATTTTGAAGATTACTACACAAAACCCGTATACGAATTATGATTTAAAATTGATCTAATAATGCCAAAGAATTCAAACTGCTTGTTTCTTGCATTTCTATTTAAATTATGACACCATCCACGGGGTCGATAATCATCCCTAGGGAGCTTATCGCTTGGTAAGCAGCCCACGGGCGCTTATCAGCTAATCAGTTCGGCATTGGTCGATTTTCAAAAAATGCATGATTCTCGTTGGATGATATTAGTCATGTGACAGTTGTGTGTAATAATCGGTATTAGACACGTTGAAGTTATCTTCGAGATGACCTTAAAGTTTTAGCAAATCGGAGATGGGTAACGATGATAGTGGCACGGAACAAAGCTAAAGATATTAGGTTTGTTCCGTGATAGTGGCGTCTAATTGACGCTACTGCAACGCAGCTTTAAAGCTGCAGCTACTTTCAAATAGTTCTGATAGATGTCGCGACATCCTGGAAACCTTCACTATGCATTTAAAGTCGTAGAATTTCTAACTAAGTAGCATTTGTGACTGTTCACGGTTGCTATAACGTGCCTGTCACCTCTTAAATGTAGCATAAAGTAAAATTCATTATCTAGTGCACAATATTTTAAAATTTCATGCTGTGCATGTGTAGTATGTTGTAATTTAGACCAATAATTAGCGGTGTGGTTCTTAAAATAACTAAGTTGGTTTACAAGGTAAAATTAAAGGTTTTTTATTTTATATAAATTAAATATACCTATATATATACACATTTTGTGCGAAACCGATCATTTGACGAAAATGTCAAATTAAACACCAAATAAAGGTTAATGTTCCAAGTAAAACGGAAACGGAAACTTTGAACCGACAGTTTGTGGTACTCGCAACTCTGCCGGAACTCTAAAGTGATGCTACTGTTTCATTCTGAACTTTGTAGTAACTATAACTTTAAAGTTTCATATTCGCAATTCCCTGCCCACTATCGTCATGTAGCAATTATAATCAAGTTGTATTTATTAGTTAAAATTACTTCAAGGTATTTTTTCCGAAATATGCTATGAGCAAAACTTAGGACGCCATTATTAAAAAACATAAATCCTCTCCTAATGGTTTAAAAAATTAACTTATCGTTGCTGCCGCACAAAACATAATAAATTAATACATACTAAGTAGTTTAAAATTTCAAAGTAAAAAACTTTTCAGCATGTACGTAGAATCTCATATTCTCAATTAGTGTTGAATAATAATTTAAAACCAACGATTTTTAAATTAAAAATCAATTTTGAATTACGCCTAGGCTTATTTAGACATACCATTATTATGTTTCACGTTAAACTTACATTCGTTTTAATTTTGTCAATCAGACCATGCGGAAAGAGTAAATATTTTGCTCTCTAATGTTACTTCTATGGTTTTCGGTTTTGTTTTAGCTAGGAAAATAAACATAAACAAAGGATCATGGAGAAATGAAGCAAGGGTATAACAAAATCAGTTGTAATAGAAAGCTAGGAATATCAATCTTAAATATCAGTAAGGTTTACTGAATGTCGCGTCTACCAAACCTCAACGTCGCCACTACGTAACCACAACGTCATTGAAACGTAGCTGGACAAGCTCTATGAACGGTGACTAAACGTTGGGGTCACCAAAAATGGTTCCCCATTTGGGTCGTGTGCACGTAATAAAAACGTTTCTACTACGTGTCCGTGACCAGTGACAAAACAGTTTATAGTTCCTATAATGTAACGTTTGCCTGCAGATCAAATTTGTATTTCCGAATATTAATATAATATTTAAATTTGATCCTTGTCCGACCTCACGTTATCGTAATTTCCGTAATGTCAATGCACGAGATGATAAGCGCGCAGGGACCGACGTCACGTCCAGAGATAACAAGGAAGTACCGAGTCGAGTCGCGCGCCGCTATCCCCACTCGTTATCCCCCACTTGAGAACTTTTCCAAGGCACATAAAAGGGGATTCCAACGAGATTCCAGCAGATTTTTCCCAGAAAGACACAGAGATCCGAATTTACTTCCCCAGCGAAGACTTCCATCCCAGTTCCAGTTCCCAGTTCCACCTGCCCGTATCCCTGTTCCTGTCGAAGAGATTCTCCCGGAACCATTTATTTCCCTGAAAGCCGAAGCCCGACCTGTTACCGTTATTAATTATCCCGGGCCTTAGTTGAATTGGTGGCTAAATATTGCATCCTTTTCACTAAAGCCATTATTAATTAAACCTGAACTTAGTTGAATTGGTGGCTAAATATTGCATCCTTTTCACTAATACCGTTATTAATTAAACCTGAACTTAGTTGAATTGGTGGCTAAATATTGCATCCTCTTCACTAAAACCATTATTAATTAAACCTGAACTTAGTTGAATTGGTGGCTAAATATTGCATCCTCTTCACTAGAGCCATTACTAATTAGCCCAGAATTCGCCAGTCGAAAATAGTCCGAGCGCACGAAATTTCCCGGCCGGCTTTGGAGGAAAAGCGGCCACATTGAGCTCACGTTCGGACTATGAAATTAAAGTCATATTTATTAACGCAATGCGGCGTTTTTAGTTTATCAGCTCCAGACGTCCCTAAATTAATTTAGAGGCAGTACGCCGGGCTTAACCCCGCATCCTATCAGTTAAATCTCCAGAACCGTGATATGTTTTATTGTATAATTGGCAGACCGTTTAATTCGATTTTTTCCAGCTACATACTCCGAAGGGACAGAAACGGGGCCGCTTATCAACCGCACCTGCAATGCCTGGCCGACCGCCGAGATAAGAACGCCGGTTATCAGCTCCAGCCGTCTACACGAGTTTATTGTAATTTCTTGTTAATAGTGAATGTTGAAATATCTAAGTGTATCACAGCTAAACAAATTAAATTGTTTAATTGTATCCCGATGGTGTTTTTGTATGTTAAACTATCATATATCGGAGGAACCAAAATTATCTCCGACTGTTTAATAGCTACCCGACGAGCGTGTTACAATAATAGTCACCGGTACGTTCCAGCAACTAATTGTGATAGTTGGGTTGTCTAAGGCCTTTGCTAGTTCGGAAAGGCCGGGTGAAAATGCAATTAGAGCCATGCTTATATCTCCTTTATTAATGACTATTTGGATAAAAATTGATATAATCTGATTGACGCAGAAACAATGGTCAACTTCCGGTTTCCCAGGAAGTGCTATTAGCTACGATTTTTCAAATGTATTACCCAATGTATTTTATGTTTTCGAAGTGTACGGCTTAAGTTACATACGACAGTATTACTAAATTTTTATTTTACTAAACAGAAAATCTTTGTTTCAAATGTTATTTTTTCATCAATAATTCCGTGATTAGAGAAAATCTGTTCTAATTGCCTCTAGCAATCCATAATAATAATAATAATATACTTCATCAATTTGATTAATAGCATATCCTTCTTAAACGAATAAAATTTGTTAAATGTGTTTTTTTAAGTCGTCTATTTTACCTTTATCTAAAACGGAAAAACGTTTAATTAATAAATTTCAGGAATATGTATTTGTAATATTTAATCGAATTTAGCAACACTACCATACGTAATTTGAGTCGTTGATCCCAAAAAACATAAAATATACAGAACAATCCATTAAAAAAATTAATCCCTCAATTCGAAATAATGTTTCGTATCCTTGTAAAAAGTTTCATCCAAAACCGTTGATAAGTAAAAGAGATAGAGCATGGTCCTGGTCTCATTGTCACTCGGTGTATATTTACCTATCTTTTCGTTATTGTGCGGTTGTCATATAATTGAATTATCTGTCAGCTAATTATTAATGCCGATTTTGGTTATCGTTGTTCATATATAGCTACGTTATCATAAACGTTTTACATCTATAAAACCTAGTTTGGTTTCTTCGTCTCACGGTATTATTGTTTCTAAGATTTGTTTAAGTGTAAATAAGTTATCTACCATGGAGTGTCTGCTCTGAAGCCATTCTCTTCTGTCGCAAGGTTATCTTCCAGACTACTCGTATATTTAATTAGGTTTCTAATTATTTTTCCATACAGCATGCATATAGAATACAACTACGACTGCTATACCCCTCGGGCCCGGCGATTTATTAGATTTAATAGATTTTGAAGCCTTTTATATCTTTTATGTCCAATTTAATTGTGCTTACGTCTTTTACTTACTGTCTTTCAACACTTCTACTTGTTTTTGTCAATAATTTGTTATATTAATTTCCCAGTTTCAAGCTCTTTGAGTACGTCTCTGTGTCCCGTCAAATAATTTGCGGATACAAACTGGTGTACACATTCTCATGAGGTCCCTGTGTCCTTTGCCGTATTTAAAGAGTTTAATCTTAAACGACTACTGCCTCATGTTTGATTGCTTTTCCATTGTACTTTGTGCTAATGCACAGCTGCGATACATTTATTTAATTATTTGACCACTCGGGTGGCAAATAACTTGCCACCAGTTTGTCTAGACGTTGTGTGGCTGCCATCGCATTTAAGATATTTAATCCCAACACTTGCCTCTTGAACAAGTTGCAACAGATCGGTTGAAAAGTCCCTGTCGATTAGCAGAGTTTGTGATTTATGGCGTAATCGCAGAAGGGTTACCCATTCTAAAACCTTTCCATGTCACGAGTGTAACAAAGTGCAAAGTGCAAAGTGCAAAACGCGCACGCAGAATTTAGAGCGGGGAGTGGTCACTTGTTGCCGAATTTGCCCGCGAAAAACGCGAATTAGTTGCCCGATACTCGAAGAGTTAAGAATTACGATCACTCGAGATGGCCTAAGTTTTTATGGGTTGTGAGCCTAGGTGGCCCCTAACTGTAAGTGAGCGCGAAATTAATTTGTGCAATCGACATTACAATACCGGACTTGTACGAGTTAGAGATTTAGTGTTCGTTATAAAGTATTCAATGCCGCATTCGAATTGCAGTGACTAAGTTTTGACAATGGTTGAGTTATGCGGGTCGCTTGCCATTTATAGTGCCGGACTTGCGACTTGAGTCACGGCTACTCAAGAAAGCAAACGTAAAATTCTGAGCGTAAAGCTTCGACTCGGCTCGTTCAAAATTTTACAGGCCACTATTGGGGAAAGTTGATCAACCCTTGTCGAATGTTACGGTTGTTTGTCAATTGCTTACGGACAAAAGATCCGGATCTAAATCTCGCTAATTTTCCCGTTAATTAAAATTATGCATGTGCAGTGTTTCCTTGCTTCGGCGGATTTCATACAGTAGACCAATCTATAAACTCGGGGCTTAACGAGGTTTTATGTTTATCGCGTAAGCCAAGAGTTATCAACTTGGAGGGTGGTTTACTTTTCGCGTTCGTACCTTGCATAAGTCTTGGAAGCCATTAGAAACCAGCCGTAAAGTGAATCTACAAGGACAGCCCAAAGCTGAATTTGGGTGACATCAACTTCTTGTCGTATTTCCTTCTATGGTCAACTTTTCTCAGCTTACAGGTAGTCATCTGCAATTGCATACTAAAGTATTTGCAGAAATGTGAATATATCAAAGGACGTGCTTAAATTAAGGGACGTTTACTTAAGTAGCAGCTAGCGTGGTTTAAAGTCATTGAATGTTCTTTTGTTTAATTTTGCAGCGTTGCTTGCGGTGCTATATATATTTGTAATACGTCAACGTTTAATAAGATTTGTCCACTGTACGAAGCTACCTCAATATCATACAGTCAAGGTTTGTTGTCTTAAGTTGAACATTCGAGGTTTACTATTTTTTTGAATCGAGCTATCTTCTCAATATTTACATGGGGGTGGGGGAACTCGCTATTTTATATACTTTTCTTACGATGTTTACTCGAATTTGAAATTATATAAATTGATTTATGTGTTGTGTCAGTCATTTAAAAGCTCAATAATCCGCATTTGTAAACTACATATTTGGGTTTATTTGAGTAAAATTGCTAGTTATTTAAGGAGTAAGAAAACGTGCCAATTTAAAAGTTGTGTTTAATTTTTGAGTGGATAATTGTTAAGAGGTTGTAAAGGAAAGTTGAGCTTCAGTAGCTAAAGCAATTAAGTATTTAGCTGAGAAACAGTTAAACCTCCACGTTGTCGTAAACTCCCGTTTGTACCGTAACAAATTCTTAAAAATACTTCTGTGATTCTGTTAATCTAAAGGTAAAACTTTATCGTTCTTAGGGCTTTTATTGTCTTCCAGGTTTTAGTAGTTTGTGGGCCTCCTAACCATTGTTCTATGTGATCGCATTTATTCATCCACATTTTTTTACAACGGAGCTTTTGCTTAACTTTCCTGTTTATTCTAGAATACTGTTTCCTACTGTATTGGTCTCGTTTCTGTGCATACATTAGATATGTTTGCTTCTCCTCTTTTCTCCTCTTCTATATCCTTATCCCACCAATAAGGGTTCGTGGATATTTGGTACATACCCAATGCTTCTTCTGCAACTGATTTAATGCAGTTATTTTTGTGTCTATCTATATTTTTCTGTCCAGATCAGCCGTACTCTCATCTTTTAGGCATAATAGGTTATATTTCTGATCTGTTAACTATAAGGAAACCATGCTCTTGTTCTTGTAATGTGTCGTGATTTTCAGAATTTGTGGATTGTATAAATATGTTGTTACGTTTAGAATACGCCGCCTGTTTTAATTTCGAATTCGAATGGTATTTTCCCGCGCATCGCGTGTCTGGGACATTTGACCGAGATAACCTCGATGAGCTTTTATCTGGGGAAAACCGATTGCCGGGCTTCAACGCGTTATGCTTGGCTGGCAGCTAGAAACGAGCAGTTTAGTGGCGTAGCAATATACGAGCTTCGTTAATGTTTAAATAGGGTTTTTGGTTGGTTTTATGTGGTGGTGATATGCAAGCCATCACGTTTTCGTGGTTTTAAGACCCCTAGCTCACTAAAGGAAGCTTTTTCCTACGCTTTGGCGGATTTTGTTAGTGATTGCAACCACGAGCTGTTTTATGTGCCCAGAACCACCATCTGGGGTGAGTAGCTAGAAGCGTTAGGGCTCCTATCATTACGTATTCTATTCGGACCTCTTTCCCTTTTCACAGCAAGCAGTACCAGGCAGAATTAATGCCGATTTTTAATTAGCCGCGCCAGCGCAATTTTTGGGCCCGGTCACCGTGTTGAATTCGGCGGGCCGCTCATTTGTTCTCATTCCACGGCGACTTGCTGCAGGTTGTGCGAGTCGACGGTGTTAAGCCTTCACGAAGCCGCTCTTCCTGTTCGCCAGGGCCTAATTAGGGCACTAGAAGGATTCGTATCGGGAGGTTTATTTGACCTCCGGGTTTGACACCTCAACCCCGCTGCCGCAGCGTCGTTCTGCGCTGAGAAAACACCACCTACGGCCGCAGGAACTTCTCGGCCGAGAGCTCGAAAACCGCCTTCAGTTTTCTCCAAAACTGAGCGCCAGGACCTTTTGCGGCTATGTAGCTTGCTAAGCTGCTTTATTTTAACGTGTTGTAAACTGCTGTTTCTGTCAGAAAACTTGAGTATATTAGAGCATGTATTAATTAAATTAGAGCGATCCTGTAACTCCGATTTATGCTATTTCTGTGTTAACGATTGTAATCTCTTACTGTAATATGTACACAAAATTAAATTATATTTATTGCCAGTATACAGGGAGAGTTAGTTACGGTTGATTGCAGTTAATTGGAGCTATCTTTCAAGAAGTGTGATATAGCCTGGGTATTGTGTTTACAATTTCTCGTTAGATCACCGGGGTGCATTCGCCGTTACTTCAAAAATTGTTGGCGTTCTGGGCATTCAGTTAATTATTGTTCTACCGTTTCACTTACGTTCTTAAGAACTACACGCCTCTAAAACGCTGAGCTGGCGGCCAGCATTTGCTCCTAAGTGTACCTAATTTTTGTCTCCTTGGAAGAGCGCCCAGAATTTAATTTAAAAAGGCCTAACAATCTTAATAAGGACAAGGTAATGATCGGATCTACAACCGGCTCTAAGGTTAGTGTAACAAACGTTCACTTATAAGTAATTAATAAAATAAATATTATACTCTTATGTATTAAAATCGAATTATCAGCCTTACTAGTACATTAACTTTTTCCTACAGCACTGATTTTTTTCTGGAATAATTGCAACTGAAAGCATTCTCGTCTTTTCTCTTCTCTTTCACAAATATTTTTCAATTCGATAACAAAGCTGATTTGTATTTACTGCAATCATCTTACCTACTTGATTTGATCTATGCAGGTTAAACAAAATCGCTCGGAGGTTTTACTAGGCTTTGTGCATTAAGTGGTACTGCACAGTGTCATATATGTAACATTACTAGCGAGTATGAATTCAAACTTACTAGACATTAGTATCATAACGCTTCATAGTAGATATAATGAGGAGTTTTGTAAGTAATTGCCAGTGTTACTTCACTAACAAGAATGTTATATGCACTATGGTGTTCCAGCACATTAGAACGTGGTAGTGACTGAATATTTAAATTAATCTTATCCTTGAAAACGCATGGCTCGAGTGGAGACTAAAATGTACTACCAGAGATACTCTAAAGAATTGTGGAAATATATAGCTTAGCTTGCTAATAATACTAATGGAAATTAAAATCTCAATGTATTAGACAGAGATTTTTCGTAGGAATATATCACACAGAATCTCTGTTAGGAAACTTTATAATATTTATGTAGCACATTAGAATGCTTTTTCTGACTTAAATTAGGTATTAAAATTCGGTAAAAGCTTTATTTCGCTGTAAAAACTCACTCTCGTTTAATCGCACCTGATTTGTCAATAACTGCAATATTTTTCAAACTTCCATAGGGTTACCATAAAACATCTTTGACTACAGTTGCATCGGTACTAAATTTACTTTTAATGTTTAAAAATCAGTTTTAATTTATCCTTAAGAACTGCTGGTATGACCAACAAAGTTCCACTGCTGCAGCGATATCTGTCGCGACATAAAAAAATAACGAAGCTATTTTTGGATCGGTTGCAGCACGCTAACACGTGCTTTGCGTGTTGCATTAAACGGTCTTTCCCACACTGTTCTATTTAGAACGGTCAAACGAATCAATACGTCTCATTATTTAATAATGTCAGTTGCCAGCAGCGCAAAATGCAACTTAATCGTAGTCGCTAATTTACTATAATTACGTTTCTGCCAGAGATAAACCGATTTCGCAATGGCTCTGATCTTGAACACAACGGGTGTTTATAATAAATAATAAAAAATACTAGTCTCCATGGATTACACGAATCGATTGTTACAGAAACGTCAAAAGAGATTATTCTGAATAAAACAGGCGGAGAGGATGTTGTGAAGGGTTTAGCTATTAGCTATTCAAAGCAATTCGCCATATTTTCTTTGAACTATGTAGAAGCTTTTAAACAGTTTTATTTCGCAATAGATTCGAAATAAGCCTCGATTGCGTTATACATTTCTTTTTTTACAGCTGAGAATTAAGCCTTCAGTTGGTAGCTTAAATTGTTTGCTGCTGTAGAACTTTCGGTAACTGGAGCTGCAGTAGAGCGTCATTTTTTTTATAATGTACATTAAAAAGTATTGCTATGGACACATTTTGGTAGCCTTATATTATGTAAAATAATAATTATTAGTAATTAGTAAATAGTGTTATAAAGATCGACCAGTATTGCTATAAATTATCTTCTTCGTTCAATTTCAGGGGTTTAGCATTTTATTCAGGCAGAATGTTTTCCCATTTTTCGTTTTTTTGAGTGCATATACAGAGTATTTAAAAAAGAGCTACATCTAGTTGCTTTTATAATATCTTTGCATGTAAATTTGTATATCGTTGCCGGCCCGTTGTTAGCAAGGCAGGAATGTGGACTCGAACCGCACCTGGACATCGGCTTGCACTTGAATGACCTTTTGGATGGCAACGATATACAAATTTACATGCAAAGATATTACAAAGGCAACTAGATGTAGTTTTTTTAAATACTCTGTATATGTACTTAAAACAACGAAAAATGGAAAAACGTTCGGCCCGAATAAAATACCTGTTAAACTCCTGAAATTGAACGAAGAAGATAATTTGTAGCAATACTGGTCGATATTCATAACACTATTTACAGAGTAGGCATTACACCGAAGGAATGGCCCAAATCAACGTGTATAACGATTCCCAAAAAAATTAATGCTAGCCAATGTTCCGATCAGAGAATAATCAGTATCATGGCATATGTACTGAAAGCCTTCTGAAAGTTATACATAATCATATATACAGAGAGTTGGAATCGGAATTGAGCAGAATACAATTTGTGTTCCGTAATGGTATGGGAACAGCGAAGTATTGTTTAAAATTAATGTCCGTAGGCATAGCTATGAACAAAGAAATTTACTTAAGATTCATATAGTACGAAAAAGCATTCGACAAAATTGTTAATTTCTAATTCTATCGTTTTTGCTTCCGAGCATTTTGGGCTAGTGTGCCTCTGGTCACTTATCAGATACGCGGAGTAGTTCACATCGCATTTACAGATTCAATTTTAAGGGATAGCTAACGTGCACATTTCTATGAAGAAATGTGCTGCTTTTCCATTGTACTGTAAGCTAAAGCGCAGCTGCAACATTTTTTATTTTTTTTACTTTCAGTGCCCCTATTAACTGGTCACATGGTTGTTTAGATGTACTTCATAAAGCATTTAAAGAACTCGAGTTACGATAAGTCAATCAAAAAGAGGATTGTGTCATTTCGGCGAGCTTTCGTTTTATTGCCAAGTTAAAGATCTGGCTTCACTTCAGCGAATTTCAAACAGTAACCTAATCTATAAACCCGGAGCTTAATGACATTGTGTTTGTGGACATGAACAACAATTGTCACTACGAAGGTTGGTTCGCTTCTCGCGTCCGCACTCTGTATAAGTCTGCAAAGCCATTAAAAATTAGTTGTACCGAGGATCTACTACACCGATCCAATCTGAATTTGGGTAACATCCCCCTCCCTCTTAAAAAGTCAACTTTCCTCAGTATAAAAGTACCCATACATAATTACCGACATATGTGTATCCCCAGTGACGTGCTTAAATTAAGGGGTGTCCACTTAATTAGCAACTACCCTTGTTTAACATATTTGTTTGTTGTTTTTTACTCCTTGTGCTGATATATGTTTCATATTCAGGATGGTGAAAAACTAGGGCATTATTTCATTACTGATTTATTCCTGAACGTGCACAGAGTTCTTTCTTACAAATCTTTTTTCAATATTCAGATCCATTCTCTTGCAATCGGTAAAATAAAATACAGTTTCTTAGAAAAATGTGACAACGATGTTTGAATGCCATGCATTGGGTGTTGCTATGAAACATGGTGTATTATGTATCACTAATGTTAACGTTTTCTTTGTATCTTTTACTAATATTTTGCATATAAATAGAATATTTAGATAATTAAGAAAGTATTTTGTGATAGTAGGTGCATAAATCATGTACTTATTTATACCTCAAATATAAAAAATGTAGCCATATCTGCTAAACTGGAAAAGTCACAACTTTGTGTTGTGAGTAATTTAAATTGATATTCAAACTTATTACAAATTGGTGAAGGCCTACAACGTAGGCACAGATAATGCGCTAGTTTTTTACCACCCTGTATGTATAACCTACGACATTTTTGTTGCTTCCTCTGTACGAAGACAGATTGTTGTTTTGATTTGTAGAGTTGAGGTTAACTATTTGAGTCGAGCTCCCTTGTTGCTATTTACAGGTAACCTTCGCTATTTGATATACTTTTGCTGTTTACTTCAGTTTCAAATCTTATAATGAAATATATGCATTGCACATTTGGATTTACACTGTATATTGTCTATTTTACAACCTATGTCATTTAAAAGCTTAATAAACCTCATTTGTAAGCTACATATTTGAATTTCTTTGATTATAAATGTCATTTTAAGGCAGTAAGCAAACGCGCCCTTCAGGAGCATTGAATTCAAAAGTTGTGTTTAATTATTAAGTGGAAAATTGAAATTTGCTAGCTATAACAATTAGGTCTTTAGTTAACAATGCCTCCACGTGAGTATTTTGTACCATACCCGCTGATTCGGTCGTGAACGAGGTAGATCCATCGAGCTAAGGGTTAAATTTAACGGTGGCACCTTACCATTTCTTCATCATTTTTACTATCCTAAGACAGAACCATACCTCACGAATAACGTGAGCCACAAGCAGGCTTTGAATGATCGAGGACTTTATTACCGTTGCCTCCCGACGCTAACCAACCTATGCTAAGTGCGGTCCGGTGTTGTCGTAAAATGCTGTTTATACCGAAACAAAGTACGCCATCCACAACTAATAAAAATCTTAAAAGATATACATCTAGATAGACATGACATCTACCTTATTGAAATTTATAATGGTATCAGGTGACATCGGTACGCGTAGAAGGAGAATATACAAAAGGACTAAAGATAAAGCGGGATGGGTACTGTTACTATTACTGTTCAATATATATGCAGAGGCTATCTTCAAAGAAGCTGTAGATAAAGATTCACAAGGTTAATGATGAAAAATGGTGAAAAAGTTAACATTTGTTACATCGACAAAACTGTCATAATAGCTCAGAAAATCTTTAACAGTTATTAGAAAAGAAAGGGATAAACAGAGTGAATGAACAGTATAGTATAAATGATTATCAAAAATTCTAAAAGTATCTTGAGAAGCAAAATGTCATGGTAAGCAAGAATATGTCGAATGTTGTAAAAAATTTACACATCTGGGTATAGCGAAGGATCAATGAAAACTATAGTAAGATCAGATGATGAAAATTAATAGCCAGTGCGGTATTTGTGATAATGAAATCGCTAATTTGTAATCGTGGCCTAGATATTTCCTTAAGATTTCAGATGGTGAAATGCTTTGTGTTCTCTGTGCTTCTTTATGGATTGGAGCTGTATATTCCGCACAGTCTTGAAAATCACTTGAACGTGAAAAATAACAAGGTTTTAAACGACCATTAAGGAGATAAAATTCAAATAATTTGGCCATGTTAGGAGAGGAGACATATATCAGAGTTTACACTTAAAAATTCAAGTGAAAATAAAGGAGAAAATATATATCGGAAGAAGAAGAATGTCGTAGAGCAATATTTTAAGGGAATAGTTTAGATTCCCATCGCTAGAACTCTTTGGAGCACCAATCTCGAAGATCAGGATCGTCTTGATGATCGAACTTCCGCAGAAGAAAAAAAAGTAGATACAGAAAAATATTTCATAATACTAAAGTGAACGACTAAAGAGGAATTGCAGCTTTCAGTAACGGCACAACTAATAAGATAGGGCATGTCTTAAAAAGATGCAACATACAAACTATGTTCACGACCAGAAAAACTTTGAATAACGCGTTTACGTCATTAAACGCAAAAGTATTAAATTTAAAACCGGTGAACTAGTGGTTACCACGTCTGATTCAGGTTTTTAGGTATTTTGCACAATTGCGTTTACAGTGTTGGTCAATATAATTGCATGTTAATATGACACTACATCGATGCTTTCACAGTTAACCAAATACCTAGATTTCTAGATGCTTTATTGTATTTTAAAAATGTCAATTGCAGATAAGAATCGGGTTCAAACCTATTTAGGGATCGTGGCCCTCGGCACTGAATCTGCTATACCAACAACCACATTTGAAATCGCTGTAGAAACAGTTGTCAAAAGATACTAAATAGCTTTGACACAAAAATAACCAGCAATAAACTTACAACAAAATGTTTTATTTTATAAGAATATCAGAATTTCGTAATGTTTGTCATAATTTTTGTAATTTTGAGTAATTTTAATTTTGGATTTAAACCGCACTAAAAATAATATTTAAGACAACCAGATTATATTTCGATCATTTACACCTACCGCAAAGTCTATTCTAACACGCTATATACCACAGAAAAATAATCTGATTTATTTATTCGATATATTCCTGTTCTAAAACCGATAAAAACATATTAAACTGTAGCATAACATGTAATAACTCTTCAGATATTGTGCAATATGTAACTAATCGGACTACATATTGACGTATATTTTACATTTTATCTACCTGTTTACAGCATGCTTCTACAATCATTCTCATCAGGTCATAAGGTTGCATTATTTGTTGGTTCTATATTACATTATTAATATTTTATAACCGAAAAGATTTGTGCATGAACAATTTTCTAATTGCTGAGAAGCTTTGGATTCGTTATTTATTTTCATTTATAAATATAATAAGTAGGTACTCAACTGTACTACTTTCCCCAAACGTTGTGGAATTTCATATTTTATCCCAACATGGGATTAAGCTATTTACTGGCTCTAAAAATTCCGTTGCTATCAAGATTTTAATCCTGAGAAATGAAAATATCATATAATGGAGCCGGGAGACCGTGCAGACCACGCTACAGGTCCATTACGATCAATCCATCTTCCAGGATATACTATGTTGTGACCGAAGTGGAGCGGTGCACCGTCATGCAGGAATCACATCTCTTGGAACAACTTCCAGCAAACCTGGTAAGTCATTTTCTAAAAAATACCGATAATTTTGGCCAGAAAGTCGTCCGGGTAATACAATAGGACCAATCAAGAAGACGTTGATAATTCCTATCTACACATATAATGAAAATTGCTGTTGATGCCTGCGCTGAATAATGGCATAAGAATTTTGTTCTTGCCACTGATGTAAATTGTGAAAATTGATGATACCATCTCTTGTAAAGACAACTTCATCAGTAAAGAGCACAGATTGCAAAAAGAGAAGATCGGCGTGGCATAATTCTAACAACTATGCACAATAAGCTTCTCGTGATGGGAAGTCATTCTTACTAAGTCCCTGTACTCTTTGCACGTGGTACGGATAAAGTTGAATGATTCTTAAAATTCGCCACACCGTCATATGATTGACACCTTCCGCTAATGCAATTTTTCGTGTTGCATCACCTACATTTTCCTCAACACGATCTAACATATATTCTTTCAAGTCCAAAATTCTTGTAGTCGTGTTCTGCTGCGATTTCGGACTAGCGGTTTGAAAGAGCATCTTTCCTGTAATCTAATATGACGCCTTTCCAATGTTTTCTCGTTTGGTAAAGGTCGGTTTGGAAAATGTTCTGAGTAAAGTTTTCTTGCCTTTGCCCTATTACAGTGTGACAAACCGTACATTAAATGCATGTCGGACATCTCTTTGAAATAATAATTTGCCATTTTTGTATAATTAATTAGAAAACAATACTAATGACTTAAATGACTTAACCAACTGTCATAACTGAAAACAAGAACCACGGATTACCTACCTAATAAAGGTCTGAAAAGCTTATGTGCCTGCAACCAGAAATTGTTTTTAAATTCACTGCTGCAACTCAGTAACTAACCATCTTAGGACATACGTTTATATAAACTTTTTTTCTTATTTTTAGTCGTAGAAGCCACCTTTGTAGAGTCAGCCCACCATTTTTATTGCACCCGATATGTATACACTTATGGAAAGGAATGTAAGATGTCCAGTCATAGTTTGTCCTTTTAGGGCAAAGTAAACGCTAAATGATTTAAAAAATATCAACTAAACTTTATTTTCACCTCAATCTACTAATCCTTGTTCACCGAACAGAAATAGTTAGCTCATTTCCCACAAATTTATGCATGCCTACAAACAGTTTCACACGCTACAAACTAATTAGGGAGCAAGCACTAAGTTTCAAATAAGTAAGACAGGCTTGCTTGCGATACTGATTTTAGAAATACGAGCAATAGAAAAATTCTATTCAGATATTGTGCAATTTTGTACAACGTGGCTTAACTATTTCTGTTCGATGAACAGGAATTAGTTGAGATTTTTTGGGAAAAGTCAAACATGTTAATTTTTAAAGAATAATTTTCAAGTAAACATTACTCAACATTAAATGAAATCTTAGCCACTTAATTTGCCGCCATCGATGCTGTATATAATCTTTGTTGTGGCTTTCACGCACTATAATTACAAGTCGGTGGTCAACCGATTTCCAATATTTAACCTACAAGATAAAAGTATTCCATTTGTTTATGTTCGCCAGCGTTAATACGAGTATGTTCATGTTTCCTCTGTTTCCAGTATCCACTACTCTACATTACCAAAATGATTATGAGACCCAACAAATATAAATATTCAGACGCCCAAATGTAATTTACAAATAGCTAACAAAATGTACTTAATATAATTATTAGAACAAGACAAATTAAATTATTTTCTTAAAGTTTAAGATGTTATTAAATGTTTGCACTTGAAATTGATGAAAAAACAAAATAATAATAACAGGCAGTTTAATAATGAAAGGCAAAAATTAAAAAATTCTCTGGCGGCTGTAAATGCCCAGACAGCAAAATTTTAATTTACTGAAACACAGCATGCTTCTTGTAAAGCGAATTAATGTTTTACCCAGTTTTATCGTTAGAGTTACTGTCGAAATTCCTTGCTGTTAATAAAAAAGGCCAGTGGAATAGCCACAATTGAAAAATGTCTCGAAATATATCCCGAAGCAAAATCATTGTGCAAGAAGTTAATATACCGAAGTCCACTATTAAACGGTTTGGAGAAAGTGCTAGTTTTAAAGCAACTTGTAAAAGTACTTACTTTAAAAATTTCCAAAAAGGGAGGCGGTTCTCTTTTACGACATCACAACCTAGCCCAACCAACGAAGTCCTTTTTCGATAAATAAAAAAAGGGAAGTTTTGAAATTTGGTCGAAATGTTTATCTAGCCCTATTGTTGAACGTGTAAAAAGTCCTGAAAATTGGGGATCAGGAAACGTCGCCATCTTGAAAATACTATAGACTTTTTCTCACAAGTATCTTCTAAACGGTCTTTTATCAGTAATAATGTATTAAGGGCAAATGATTTTGCCGGCAAAAATGTTTTACGAAAGTGTTTTGTTTTGGCAATGTCACAAGACAAACTAACTTGATCAATTTACCGAGCCGAAGGCGTCGCTGCACTCCATAGTGTTTTCCCCAAAACTACCAGGCGATTAGAATTCAAAGAAGATACTCGCGCCTTTTAAAATAAGCTTGTTGAACTTTGTTAATAAATTCAAACGTTAAATTATTTATTAATTTGTTTATAGTCAACGACATTTGCTTTTTTAATTTTAGAATTCATCCGATTTGTATAATTGCTTGTTGAAGTATTGTATGATACTAGACTAATTAGATCTCCATTCCAAGTGCGTTGAGCGTGTGTTTTGACGAAGCTTTGATTTTCAGTACTATAGTGCGCTTCGTTGTACAAAGGCCTTTGTGATTAGCATCGCATCCATCGTATCCATCCGCGCATCGGTTTAAGGGTAGAGCTGATTGAAATGCCTGGCTATTTTAATTTATTTTTATTTATTTCCTGATTTGGTAGTGACAACATCATTCATTGTGAATAATTAATAAATTTCAATTGTTGATCTTTATTGTTTAAAGAATGCGGCGTACTTATGTACTTCTGTCAACATTCACCTTCTGGGTTGTATTGCATTTAACAAACTCAGTGTAATTTTTAAGTATTATCAGACGGAATATAATAAATAGTATGCACATTATGAATATTATGAGTTATAATCCCAAAGCTGAACCCTGATAATCATGGTTCGGCCACCTCATGAGCATGGAGGATAACACACTGGTAAAAAGTGAAAACCTAAAGCTCATGGGAAAAATAAGCGAGGCAGACCGAGAGTTACATGGAACCAAAGTGTGCAAGAGATACTTAAAGAAAACGGAAAATCCTGGAGAAAAGCGAAAGAACTAGCAGGGAACAGAAAAGAGTAGAAGACATTTTTAAAAATGGGTAACTAACCTCGACACCTGCGGGTATCAAGAAGATCGATTATGTATGTGTATGTATGTAATCCTAAAGCTGAAAATACGAGTTCATAAGACGAGTTGTATTTTCATGCATTGGAATTACAACAAAATTATATTCTTAAAAACTATAGATTTTATTAGGCATTCTACGAATTATATTTAGGAAGAGACTTAAAATATATAGAGAAGGGTGCGTAATACTGTTTTATTAACTGAGTATCAATGCTGATGATCAATGTTTGCCCGAGATACACTTTTTGTAGTTCTTTATGCATAAAACGCACGACCTAACCTCAAAAAATCAGCTGATATTTCTAAATTAGTTCATTTGACACATGAAACAAAACCAGGTTAGCTCGTACCGAATCGAAAATCGCGATATTGCCAGTATGGTAGAAGATCCTATTGGTCAATGTCTTAAATTTAAGAGATGATGGTTGACTCAAAAATTTAATTTTGAATATAACGAGCCTAGCCTTATTTCTGTAGTGTTAATTTCGAGGAAAACTTCTTAGCTGTGGCCTTATTTAATTGTTTTTAATGTGCGCGTCATTTAATCGTTGATTGCTCAATTTTATATGGGTATCTGCACGAATCTTTATTCGCGCTTGGCTACGTATGTTAATTAAATTCGTGGTATTTAAATTTACTGGTCTATACTTTTATTCGATCTATAAGATTTTGAATTATGTAAATTTTATATACGTATTTGCACTTGGCCTTATTTACGGTTTGTTATTTTTCTATTACCCCTGACTGTTAGTTAAATTGAACTTATTGTTTTTTCTTAGTAGCCATAAGAGCTATTTTTGCGAATTCGAGTTAAGCCTGGGCACTAGAGATAGTCGGTATTTAACGTAATAGTAACAGCTTTTCAAACATGTAACCTTATTATTGCATTAATAGGTACATGATTAAGACTGTTATTTTTGGATCTCGGAACTCGACTCTCACAGGGTGAAGTATTATTTGCATTCGTTTCGTTAAAATCATGTACCGTGTAATCGTGGCGCCACCTACGAATTTTTTGCTGGCCAAGTTTTGAACTAACTAGAATGCATCATGCTCAGTAGTTATTTTTAGATTTTAGTTTTCTGTTACTTATTTCAGATTATTTTACAAAAATATCTAAAAGAGAACGTCGATTTATCTCTGAGAGTCTATGTTTCTGATTCGGTAGTTACTTACAAATCGTCAATATAGGAATATTTCTACAGGTATTTAGCGACTAGTAATACTGAATACTGGTATTGTCTTGCAGTAAAGGAACAGGTTGCTTTCATAACCGGTTATTGGAACCTATTACTAAAGCGGAACTGGAGCATTGGAACCTATTACACAAAAATAACCGTTTTCCTATCACTACTGGGCACTTCACCTTCCACAAGTTGTATAGGATGAGACAATCTGCAACCGCTCACTACAAGCACCTTGCATAATTATAGTAACCACACAATAATTTTTCATATTTAATTGAACAGCAATGCAACCCTTCAGATAAATTCAAGGTAATTTCAATTCCCCCAACTGGGGGAGGGCTGCTATGGGACCTTGCGTCCCTCTTCAGCCAAGAACGGGAATTATAGGATGGGCGAGAGAAAGGAGGGGTGGCGAATGAAAGAAAGGCGAGGAAAGGTGGAGAAGTACTTCTCCGGCATTCGCCTCAGAGAAGGTACTCTTTTGACTCAGGAAAACCACCTAAAACCCTGAATCAGAGCAGACGGTCGCGGGAATCGAACCCACGACCTCCCGAATGCTAAGTAGGCATGTTAACCACTAACCTATAGAGCTCCATGATAAATTCAAGAATAAATATACGGTACTCCCCACTCCAGAAAAACACCCTCCGGTGCTTTCCAAGAATACTTCGACACTCAGCATTACTTCGTTTCGTTAGTACAATGTTATGAATCAGTCTATTGTTATAAAAACTATTGATACGCGCTCTTCGGTGCTTTCCAAGAATACTTCGGCACCCTATCTTCGCGTTTATTATCATATTGAATGTGTTATTAATGAGTGTATTTAAGAAATCAGTTGAATGCTGTAAAAAGTGCTGTTTGTTATATCATGTAAAAAATAAAAAATAAAAATTTATTTTAATGCTTAACCACAACAAATTTATTAATTATTTCATTCCAATCAAATTTTAACATAAACACAAAATCAATTCATGAAATTAACTTAAACACTAAAAATTGGCAAATCTAATCAATTCAACTTTATATGTGTTGTGTGTAATTCTTAAGAAACCGTTATGACAAAAATACTTTTTAACAAGTTTAATAAAATTTTAAAAAAATCAATCATCATCATCATCAGTGGATTTGCCCTATATATTTACATGTAACTATTATTTAGCAAAATCACAACAACCGGGCGTATACGGACATTTTGAGTGCTGGCAACTATATTTCGGCTCATGGCACGTGGGTCACACCCATGGCACGTGGTTCACACTCATGGCACGTGGGTCACACGTGGGGACTTTGAATAGGTTAACGGTCATTTTTGAAGTGATGTCGGTATATCGATACTTTGATTTTTATTTATATGTCGGTTTAGTGAGGTTTTAGTGTTGTATGAAAAAGATCAGGAAGTGCCATATCTTTGGATTTTTGCCTTTCACCATACCTCAAAAGTTGATGTTGCCTTCATTTTCGGACGACCTATCGTATGAAAACGATCCAAGACTTCAGGAAGGTTTCTGGCGACCGGAATCGTATACACATACGAACATACGTACACCGCACAGCACGTTTAGGCACCCCCCAACACTTAGTGTCGAAGTAATATTTCTTTAGGTAAATACTTCTGACAGAAAATTACAAAGTAAGCTACTATATAAAAATGTTACTATGCAATAAACGTTCACGCAGACAGCCTGGTACAGCATTCACATAAAAGGGTATAAAACATGAATAATGCAAATGTAGTCTAAAACAGAACGAACTGACTCTGTGAAAATCACCGTAAGACTCACATATATAAAAGTACGTTTGATCTACACAATTTGACGATGAAACTATAGATCCTGTATGTGAACCGAGTATACACCTGAAAGCCACCCGACTCCTAAAGAATTGTAGTTCTTTATTTCGATTGATTATAAGCTGTCAGGAATAAATAAAATTTTATTAACGATGAGCTTCTAGTTTGAATAACAGAAGTAGATGGTTTACCCAATCCAAGCTAAAATTTGCATGTATAGCGTCAACCACTAGGTACTCCTCCAATAACTCACTGATGTAGCTATAGTGTCTAGTATTAATTGTTTCGTTTTAGCTCATTAGCTACAACAAACTTAAATAGAAATCGCTTACAGATTTTGCCCATTTCACAGCAACTTCATACAGTAATTTTGCTTGCAATTACAAAATAATATGCCTACTGGAACTGCAAAATGCTCACCACTTCAACCAAGTCTCAAGTTAAAAATACCTATCACAAAGCAATCTGTTACAAATGCATTGTAATAACGCTAATTTCTCTAACAGCTATTTTTAGCTTGTAGTAGAATCTAATGTAAGGGTTGTTCTATTTCTGGTATCAAGAAATCAGTCCTAAATTTTAGTTGGCCTTCGAGCACTGCCAATCTAATTTTAGAACAGAAAAGCTTGAACTACCCAAGGTAAACATCGTCACCTAACAGGATCTCCAATGGAAAGCAATTCGTTTCAAGGAACCGCTCCTTCTTAATTTCTAATTTCCAATTAATCGCGGGCTACGTCATTGGCAGGTATGAAATTTTACTTCCGAGCGATAAAGGGAGTTCCGATATTGAAAGACCGGCCGTTTGAGTCGCAGATGCAGATTTCCGGGGCTTCTTAAATTGCTTTCGCCAGCATTTAGATTGCAATAAGCATCAGTCGAAAGGCAATCAGGAGAATTGGAACAATTCGATCGTCTTGGTGTCGGAGCAAACAGCGCTCCCTGAATTTATTTACGATCCCGGAAAAGCGAATAGAAATGCATGCAAAGCACTTACACGGTCATGTGGTAGACGAAGCACTTCCAGCTGTCTGGTCGCTCCAGAAAGTTGTAGACCTGCCCTTGGAAGGTGGCACGGCCTGCGATTTTTCTGTGTTCTCTGGTGGCGTACCTCGCTGCATCTCCCCATTTTGGTGGACTTTCGATTAGCAACGATGTAGCGTTAACGGCGTGATTTTCTGGAACTGGTAATGGAAAAATCGGTTATTATACATTCTAGAAGATTGGATTTCTCCAGTGGCTTGAGTTTGCAGATCATAGTAAAAAGTTAAACTGTTACCAAATTGATATCAATCAATTAGTACCAGTCGCGTACGACAATTTTTGAACACCCTAGGTCTAGTAATTCTTTTATTATGTTTGTAAGAAGAGATATACATGATGCTTTCTAAGCATAGTGAGCATTTAAGGCGCGATTCAGTGAGAACAGTTTAAGTCAAAACTAAAGTCCTTTATTTTACAAATACAAATTATTCAAATTTCCATTGTTTGTACATACATTTAATTTGGATTGTGAGTAGTTATACTTGACGTTTGCCCACTAGGCACATTAAGACTCTGAAATTGTGGTCATTTTGAAACACTCGTTTTTTTATGGTATTTCACAAAACTAATGCAAAAGCAAAACCGCAGAGAAACATAGCTGAAATGAGATATGTTTATACTAACTCTGCTGTTCTGTTTGCATTCGTTAATATGACCCCACACATTGTATAATTAATAAAAGGATAGATTGCAAACATCTCAACCTAACACAAAATGAATTTAATCATTTGTTTTTGTTTACATTATCTTTCAACATCATCCCTTTTAAGTCCACACTTGGTCCATCGATGCCCTAATACTGTAATCCCAGTCTGATAAAATACTTCGTCCTGGTCGAAACAAATCGTTGCGTTCCCAGACGTTTTTTGAGCTTTGAAAATAGATAAAAGTCTGATTGAGCTAAACCCCGTAAATAGGGATAATGCTGAACCAATTCAAAGTCGCACCGATGAATTTTAGTCATAGTCTCGGCTATTTCTTGCACCTTGATTCGCCGATCTGCCATGACCATATCGTAAACCAAATCGGTGTTTTCTTCAGTGGTAGCAGTTGTAGGTCTTCCACTGCGAGGATCATATTCACTGCTGTCCCTCTTAGGTTTAAATTTGGCTGTACACTTTTTGACAGGTACTTTACATTGGTCTCCCACATTTTAAATTTTAAAGTCAAATATTGGTCACTCGTATGTGCTTCATGTGTGCTCATTTGTGCTTCTTCTCTTTCTGAGATATTTAAAAAAACACTACGTGCGGGCTGGTGTAACGCTAGCCACCCACATTTTACATTTTAAAATCAAAGTGATTATTTTGTGATGCGTTTGTGCTCATTTATGATGGCTGTGCATAAAAGCGGCTCTAATGCCGGGGATAGTCGTCGCGGCGCTGTCGACAGCGTGTACTATCTTCGGTCATTTTCGTTCGTTTTCGCTGCCGTTCTAGAGTTGGAAGCCAGCTATATTAACCTGTAATCGCGGTTAAAAGTCAGTTTACGGTTGTTAATTAAATGGAGTGTACTTCAAGTGTGTTAGTAATTGTTAAAACATGGTCTGTAAAAACTGTAATTTCCAGTTACATTCAGCAAATATTTGACATTGACAGTTCACGAGTTTTGTAAATGGATAATATTACAGGACAACCGCCATATTAGTCAACTTTTACCGATCCGCTTCGACACGCCAATTATTTCTCCTTAGTACAGTCTTCTTGATAAAAACCATAAGTCACTCAATACTGTATTGTTGGTAGCACTGTCAGGTTATGTTAAATTCGAGATTAGCAGGTTAAGTTTTGCGTCATTCTGTGTCAAATAAACAAAACCTAACCTACTAACATCGAATTTGACATAGACTGACAGTGCCACCAACAATACACGAATACACGTCAGTACCGCCAACATTCTAATTCTAGTGCTGTTGAATGTTAACGAGTTATTACCATAGTAACATAATAGGATAAAATACAACAGTTTTTAGTTCTCTACATTTCCATTATCGCATTTAGAACAAAATTTGTCAGAAGGAAAAACGAATTTATATTCTCACTTGTAGTGTATGTTAAAGCTTCTATACGTTGTATATTGAAGCTTCCATCTGTTTTATATAGAAATACTTCAGCTGGTGTTTATAATTTGCATACTGTCATCAATCAGAGCTGAAGGAAATACAACTAAATAAATAGCAAATCATGTAAACGCAACATTAAAATAAATTTTATTGCTTTTAAGTTCTCTACCTTAAACACTAATTTTCTGATATGGTGATCTATTGCCAAGAAGAAAAATAATTTTGAGAATTCATATGGTAAATTTTCTTTAAGGTTAGGTGGAAGAACGGCGACGCCTCTGGGATGATATGTTGAACCTCGCCTTAATTTCCGCAAAGCAAACTTTTTATTTATTTGTCTTACTTGTATGGATAATTGTTGTTTTGTGGAAATAAAAACCAACTTATTATTATTATTATTGCGACTAATGAAAACTGGTCACTTGGACCAACCATTAAGTTACATTTGAATAGAGGCAAGACTTAAACACTAATATTCACCCATTGGTCTTTAAGAGATTGTGTTAATAAATACAGCTGACACAGTATACACTATACTCTGCTATTGTTATCCCTCACTGCACTAGATCACAAGGTTTTTTTCTTTTCAGTCTTCGAGTTGAACCGTCATTTACCAGTAGTTGTGTGGCCTCTGGGTTGGTGTGTTCACTAAGTCTTTTTTGGATGTTTTTGAGCTAGGTGTTTTATCTCCTCGGCAACATACGGAATGTTTAAGTCCCGACGAATATCACTGTTTCGTGCATACCTTGGTGCATTATAGTATATTATGATACGAGTTTTATAAGAAGAATTTTGTAGCACGCATGGATTTGGGGTACGACGAGCGAAGCGAGGAGTGCCCTAAAGGAGTAAGTGCTACAAAATGCCTTATAAACGAGGTATCATACAGTATTTTATTTACATTGCCCCTTTTTAAGCAAAAAAATGAAAAGTTTTAGTATTTTTATTATAGCATCGCTTTGTGTCTATTACTATACGCAAACGCGAGTTATGTAGTATTAAACGCCGACTCCTAGTAGATAAAGTTTATCTCCTTGCCGGAGCCGCATTGTATTATCTTATCATGTGCTGATGTATTTCCTATGCAGAGATTACCTGCAAGGCAGCTTCTGTATTTAGTTTTAGTTCGTAGCTGCATGTCATAATTAAAACTTGTATTGTTACGACTCCGTCGGTAATTTAAGTTTTTCAATAAAATACATTTTTAAAAACTTGTATCGACGTTAAACAAACATCAATGGCGTAGTCTTGTGGATTTTTGGCAAATTAAGAGCGAATATCTTAATTTCCAAAAGAAACCTGCTACTCAACCCCGCTGGTCCGAAGCATTTCAACAATCAAATGCCGAAGCCCCGCAACTGAAGTTGGTACCGCCGAGCGGAAGGAACAAGCATCGTCCGAAGTCGAGGCACCACCAATTCCAGTCACCCCCATTCATTGTGAATGCCTGATTATTGGAATCGACCCTTAAACAACGCAGCTATGAAAGCGTAAGCGTAAAATTTTACATATTATTGCAAGTGAAAGTGCAACGATTTGCTTTTTATTGAATAATTTAATATTTACTAACATTATTAGCTTTAAGCAATTAGTTCTAAGATTGGGTAAGTGCAAAACGAGATGAGGTACTGGCGTACACGTTAGGTGTGCTTAATAATTCAGCCAACCGACTTTGCACTTATGCGTAGGTACCCTGATTAGGTTAATTTTAAGGCCCTACTAACGTAAAAATAAATAATTAATGATTGATACGGACACTTCGTCAGAAAGTGAATCCGAACAAGTGAACATATTTGAACAATCAACTTTAGTAAATCGCGTTATTTTAAGACCTCCACGTTTAACTATGGCAAACGAACAAAATCAAGTGCCTGCAGAACAGCTGGAACAACCGCAACCGCGAATATTTAATGCGTACCCACCTGGATTTCATATGAGTATCTTAAATGAAATACCTACATTTTCCGGAAATCCATCCGAACTAAGTGAATACATTCGCGCTGTCGAAGACATCTTTGTACAATTTTGGCAAGCTCAAGATCCAAACGCATATATAAATAAACTATTGTTATCTGCTGCTAGAAACCGCCTAAAAGGTGCAGCGTTAGAAATTGTAACAGGATACACTTTCATTTCATGGGCAGATTTAAAATCAACTTTAATTAGCAATTTTGGAGATCAAAGGTCTGAATTAAATTTACAAATTGACATGACTAGACTCAAACAAAGTACTAGAGAATCACCAATCGATTTCTTTAATAATGTCAGATCGCTTTTAGCAATTTTAAACTCAAAAATTTCACTGGGAAACGAAGCCCAAGCTATTAAAGATTATAAACTAACAGCATCAAAGGACTTAGCGTTAAAAGTGTTTACAAGTGGTTTATTGGAACCCCTCGGTAGCTTTACAAGAGGCAGAGCACCTCAATCGTTAGAACAGGCAATTACAATTGTTAAAGAGGAATTAGACATTCGTTATTTTCAAGGTTTAAACAAAAATAACCCCCCGAATAATTTCTCGCAACCAAAATTTTCATTGCAAAGACCACCTACTTTCCAAAATTATCAAAAACCATTCAACAGGCAACCGTTAACGCATACTTTAACACATCCAAACTATAACCAACAAAATTATTTTGCCAATTCAAGGCAACCACAGTTTAAACAAAATGCTACACCTACATTTAATTACGGAAATCAAAGTCAAACTCCTAATAGACAATTCCAAAAACCTCCAACAGATGTTTTCGCCCCAAAACGAAATTACGTACCAACATTTATGCCAGAACCCATGCAGACAAGTACGATACAAAAACGTCCTGCATCGCAACAATTCAAAAGAACACAACCACCACGACCATTAAATCAAAATTTCAATTCAAACTTTCGACCAACTAATTACATACAACAATCTAATCAACCGCGAAATTTCCATGCCCAAGAATTATTTAACACTGATTTTTCCGAAACCGGATACTTTCAGGTAGAAACTGAAAACGTTGAAACAAATTATGAATATTACAGTCAAGATACTGAATCACATCAAGAAGAATTAGACCAAACCCCTGACTTCTTCCAAGAACCAGAACCAAATTCAGAATACGAGGAACCCGAAAATGCCGTAAATTTTCGCTAAAAGCCTCGGTCGAATCTTTTTCAATCAACCCAAAATCGAATTTACCCTACATTGTTATTCCAAAAACAAATGACAAGTTACTAATTGACACAGGAAGTTCACGCACAATTCTTTCACCTGAATTTGCATATAAACATTTCCCGGAATTAATATATGAACACCCTTTCGAAATCACCACCTCCCATGGAACTACCCATCACAATTTAGTTGCAAATGTGCCTATCCAAAATTTATTTTCTGAAGAAGGAACACATTTATGTTACCTGTTTAATTTTCACACAGAATACGTAGGATTAATAGGAACGGATTTATTAGCTAACCTACCAGCAAATATAGACTATAAATGGATGCACATACAAACCGATAAAACAACAATACCCTTTTTCTACAATCGGCAAAAATTAAAAATTGAGGAACAAAAACGCAATCAATGTAATTTTTCAAAAATTAAACCGTCTAAAACTAGCCTAAAAATTATTGAAGTACCTCCCCGTACAGAACAAATTGTCGTATTACCTGCCGTAGGAAAAGATGGCAATAAACTAGCTCCAAAGATACATTTTACTGAACATATTTCTATGCCTTCAGCTATTGTAGCATTAAAAAATAATTGGTTTCGAACTAGCCTGATAAATACATCTGATAAACCTCAAACCCTAATTATTTCTCAACCTCTTATTTTAGAAGAATATACCCCTGCTAAAGACAACATCCAAATCAATAATCATAACGAATCAATAACCAATTTAAAACAAATACTTTTTCAAAATTTAAAATCAAATTTAAGAATAGATCATCTAAATATTCTAAATGATGAAGAACGAACGTTACTAACAAATCTTTGTCTTATATATATTTCTAAAAGTCCTGACTGACTGACTCATCAACGCCCAGCCCAAACCCTTGGACCTAGAAAGCTGAAATTTTGCACAGAGGTTCCCTTTATGATGTATACAAGGAATAAGGAAGGATATTTCGAAATTCAACCCCTAAAGGGGTAAAATGGGGGTTCCAATTTTGTATGGAAAAATAATATTAAATAGACATTTCGACTTGAAACTTCGTAGGAGTACTCCTAAAAACAAATAAGCAAACACGTATTTCGTGATTTTCCGAAAATCAACCCCTTAGGGGGTGAAATGGGGTAAGTAAGCCTAAAAATCGATATGGGTGTCGTTATTGAGGTTTATTGGGACGTTGATTGCGAAAATGGCATTTATTTTTAAGTCCAAGACGGTGAACATGACATAAGGGAAGAGACGGGACGGGACGGGACTAGACTGGACGGAACGGGACGGACTGGACGGGACGGGACTGAGCGGGACGGGACTGGACGGGAAGGGAAGGGACGGAACGGAACGGGACGGGACGGGACGGGGCAAAGCGGGACGGGGCGGGGCGGGGCGGGACGGACGGGACGGAAAGGGAAGGAAAAAGATGGGATGGAAGGGGAGGGGATGGGATGGAAGAGGAGGGGCGGGACGGGACGGGAAGGGACGGGACTGGACGGGAGGGAAAGGGGCGGGACGGGACGGGAAGGGTCGAGACGGGGCGGGGTGGGGCGGAACATTATTTAATACACAAATAACGAACCTCGCGCGAACGAAGTCGCGGGTAAAAGCTAGTCTAAAATATAAAGAAATATTTTACTCTCCTGATATTCCTTTATCGTCAATGAATTTACCTAAGCACCATATTAGAACAAAAACCGACACACCAATTTTCACGAAAATATATCGGTATCCCCACATACACCGTCAAGAAGTCAAAAGACAAATCGACAAAATGATAAAGGAAGACATAATAGAACCAAGTGAATCACCGTACAATTTCCCCATTTGGATCGTTCCAAAAAAATTAGATGCCTCGGGAAAACAAAAATGGCGCATCGTCATCGATTACAGACGCCTTAATGAACAAACTATTGACGACAAATTTCCTTTACCGAGAATAGAGACTGTATTAGACAATTTAGGCAGAGCTAACTATTTCACAACCCTTGATTTAGCTTCCGGTTTTCACCAAATTGAATTAGAAGAAAAAGATAGAGAAAAAACAGCCTTCTCAACTGAAGAAGGCCATTGGCAATTTAAACGCCTTGCTTTCGGTTTAAAGAATTCCCCCGCCAGTTTTCAAAGAGCAATAAACACTGCATTAACAGGATTAACCCCTAACCAGTGTTTAGTTTATCTAGATGACATAGTCATTTTTTCAAATTCATTACAAGAACATATCACCCGGCTAGAAAACGTATTTAAAAAGTGTAGAGAAACAAATATCAAAATCCAATTAGACAAATCAGAATTTCTCCACAAATCAATAAAATATTTAGGACACATTATAACCCCTGAACGTGTTAAACCAGACCCTTTAAAAATCGAAGCAATAAAAAATTTCCCTTTACCTAGTACCAGAACTGAGATAAAATCATTCCTAAGACTTTTTGGCTACTACAGAAAATTTATCAAAGATTTCGCGAAAATAACTAAATTTCTAACTCATTGTTTAAAAAAGGAAAACAAAATTATTCACACACAAGATTTTATAGACTCCTTTGAACATTGCAAAAATCTTTTAGCTAACGAGCCGATTTTAAAATACCCAGACTTTACGAAGCCTTTTGAACTGACCACAGATGCCTCAAAATATGCACTTGGCGCAGTTCTCTCACAAGAAGGAAAACCAGTAAGTTACGCTTCACGAACACTCAATGACACAGAACAAAAGTATAGTACTATAGAGAGAGAATTATTAGCTATAGTATGGGCAACAAAACAATTTAGACCTTACTTATTTGGCACCAAATTTACCCTTTTTACAGACCATAGACCATTAGTTTGGCTACGTAATCTCAAGGAACCAAACTCGAAATTAACGAGATGGGCTTTGAGACTAGAGGAATTTAATTTTGATGTAAAATATGTACCTGGAAAAACTAATAAAGTGGCAGATGCCTTATCCCGAATCCAAATTCACCCCTTATCAGTCACTGAAGAAATTCTAGACGATATTGACAGAATTATAGATAACCCCAGTAGACTCGATACACCTATTTTGGAAGAACCAAATTGTAGTATGATACCTAACCGTTCAGAAACCCCTAACATCGACGACCTTTTTGAAATACCTGTTGTCACAACGCCTATAAACGATAGAGAAAATTCATTAGTGGACACAGTTCACACTCAAGAAAGCTCAACCCCCGCGATCGATATCAGTGAAAAACCTCTTCAGCATTTTGGCAAACAAATTGAATTTATCGAAGCTAATTTGCCCAGAAATATTCAAGTCACTAAATTCGATGGTAATGTACATTATTCAGTTTTTGTAAACCCCAATAATAAACGATTAAAATTTAGCGAATTGCTAATAGAACACTGCGAACCTAAAGTTCATTATTATTGTCATTTCCCCAACGACTCTTTATACCAAGAATTTTCAGAATATGTAAAATCAATCGCAAACGAAAATACACCTAAATTTCACAGATGTATGACTCAAGTCAGATACATCACAAATCCAGACGAACGACAGCAACAAATTGCAAATTATCATTATGGAAAAACGAATCATAGAAGAATTTTAGAAACTATAGAACATTTACAACGTGAATATTACTGGAAAGGAATAAATACAGACATAAAGAATTTCATTAATAACTGTCAAAATTGTAGTACCCAAAAATATAATAGGAACCCCATTAAGCAACCGTTACATTTAACCCCAACTTTTAATCGTCCTTTTCATACCGTACATATGGACATATTCCAGATTAAAGGAATATAATATTTGACACTTATAGACGCCTTCTCGAAATTTGTCCAAGCCTATCAATTGCGATCTAGCAACATGATCGACGTAACCGATAGACTCTTTTACTACATTACTACTTATACTGCCCCCAATGTTTTAATTGCCGATAATGAATTTAACAACCAACCATTTATGCATTTTTTACAATTACATAAAATTCAGTTTCACGTTACAACACCGCACCACCACCAATCGAATTCCCTTATAGAACGTTTCCATTCAACGCTTATCGAACATTACAGGCTTTTAGGAGAAATGCCAGAGCAGAGAAAAATTCCTTATTGTGTCATGGCCTATAACCATTCGATACATTCAAATTTAAAATTAACCCCATTTGAAATACTATTTGGTCACACAGACGGACAAAATCCTTTTGACTTAGATTACGAAAAAACTTTTATTGAAGACTATGTAAATAATCACAAAGAAAAAATGAAACATTTATATGACAACATACAGAATAAACAAATAGTCACCAAAGAAACACGGAACGAAAAAATTAATCAACCCCGAAAAACAAAAACATTTAAATTAGGAGACCAAGTATACATTAAAACTAACAATAGAAATAAAAAAGAACCCAAATTTACAGGACCTTATATAATTGACAAAGTTTACGAATATGATACTTATGACCTGAGAAATATTCCCACGAATGCCATCCTCAAAAGACATGCAAATGAATTGATGCCATTTCCAGGACAATTTCGGTCATCCTCCTCTTCCTCACCTGGAACGAGTGCACAAGCGACATAACAATGAAGACTTTAACTGACAACCCTGGATTATACCCCTTACAAAAAGGTAAAGCACTACTCAAAGAATCTGAATGGACTTTGATTAAAATTCTTAACTATACACCCATCTTAAATGACTACCAAATTCTTAGAGAAAATCTCTTAAAATCAATTTCACTTCTAGAAAACAGAAATTACCCCTTAGGACACAGACGCTTTGTAGAATTAAAAGATATCTTAATTAACCATAATAATCAATTGTTAATTCTTAAACAATATTTAAATAAAGCTGATCAATTATTAGACCAATTATTTCCTGAAACTCAAACTAGGCAAAAACGAGGATTAATAGATGGACTAGGTACCGCGATAAAATTTGTCACAGGCAATTTAAACGCAGAAGACGGACAACATTATGAAAAAATGATATCCAAATTAACACACGATTCTGAAATCCAGAAAAATTCATTATTAGAACAAGCACAGATTTTACACAGCACTTTATCATCAATAAAGACCCTCTCTGAAAATCAAAAACTATTAAATGATAATCTAAATAAAGTTCTTCTCAACAATGTGAAAATTGAACAAGTAATAGCTGAAACGTCAACTTATTCGATAATCAATCAATCCATACAATCGCTTCAATTGTTTATTAATTTTTGGATAGAACTAGAAACAGCTCTAACTTTTGCTCAAAGGCAACAATTGCACATTTCCCTTATAGATAATAACGAACTTATCCAATCACTTAACAACATAACTAAACATTTAAATCAACTTCAAGACCATAAGATAAAGAGCTTAGCTCTTCCATATCAAGGAACTCATGAAAACATCCACTTATACGAATCCATTATAACTACAAAAGTTTACCAAAAGAATAACATTTTTGTATTCATTTTCGAAATCCCATTGGTTAAACCCTTCTTCGAATACCAATTAATAAAGCTAATTCCCTTTCCTGTTCAAATTGAAAATAATAAATTTCGTATGATTATACCTTCTTATAACACATTACTGTATAACACAAATTTCAGCATTCCTGTTGAAATCAATCATTGTCAACAGACGTCACTAAATTATTATTTTTGTGCTCACGATAATCATTTCAGCATTCCGAATTCCAAGCTATGCGAAACGCAACTTCTGTCTTTTCTTGACAATCAAACATGTCAACCATATACCTTTGAGTTGACCTCAGTAAAAACCCTGAAAATCGATACAGCAACGTGGCTAATTAGTTCACCGACTAAAATTGTTCTAGATACACAATGTAATCAGATAATAAAGAAAATGGAAATTATAGGAACAAGATTAATACATTTAACGCCTGATTGCTCCGTTCTAATAAACCATGACGAATTACTGTTCGCTATGAAGTCCTCTTCAACTAAAGAAATAGATTTAAATTTACCAAGTATCAGTAAATTACAGATCTTTGATTCTCAAGTAGTCAATATTTCAAAAATTGATTTGACACCTGTTAATACGCAAGAATTAGTCAAAAGTCAACTAAGACTCACTCAACAAATAGAAAAACTACTCCAAAGCGACACCGCAATTATGCCGAGCTTACATTTAGGCTGATTTATTATAATATGTTTAATCTGTATTAGTATTATAAGTAGCATAGTATATGTATATTGTAAACGTGACTCTTTAAAAACGAAACTAAGAACCTATTTTGAAAAACAAAATGAAAACTCAAGTTTAGAAAATAAAGTAATTAGTTCATCTTTGCTACAATGCAAAACTTAAACTTAAATATAGTTTCCCTATATTTAAGATTCTTTGCGCGGAAGAGTTATGTAGTATTAAACGCCGACTCCTAGTAGATAAAGTTTATCTCCTTGCCGGAGCCGCATTGTATTATCTTATCATGTGCTGATGTATTTCCTATGCAGAGATTACCTGCAAGGCAGCTTCTGTATTTAGTTTTAGTTCGTAGCTGCATGTCATAATTAAAACTTGTATTGTTACGACTCCGTCGGTAATTTAAGTTTTTCAATAAAATACATTTTTAAAAACTTGTATCGACGTTAAACAAACATCAATCGCGTATCGTAATAGCCTCAGTACGAACGCAAAGTAGATAAACAATATTACGGAGCACTTTATTTTGAAATGTTTGTATCGTTTTTATATAGCGCTGACTAGTAGAGCTCCAGAGCTGTATTCCATACAGCCAACACGGATTCAGCATCTGATTATATAATAAAACTTTATTTTGCATAGACCACTGGGAACTTCTACCTATCTACCAGTACATTTTCTTATATTTTACGAACTCTGTCTTTTTCTTTTTCAAGTGCTCTTTCCATTTCAACTTTGTGTCCAGAGTCATTCCAAGATATTTCGCTCTATTGGCGTACGGTATTACGGTACCATTCATGTTAATTTGATGTTGTCCCTCTCTTCTTTTGTTAGTAAAAGTTATGTGTGTAGATTTTAATTCGTTTAATTTGATTCGCCAGTCACACGGGTCCAGTCGGTTATTTTATCACAAGAACTTTGCAATTTTCTAGTGCTACTGTTTATTTCTCTGCCAACAGCTAATATTGCCCTGTCATCGGCAAAAGTGGCCATGGTAATGTTGTTTTCTCTTGGTACCATGTGTATACAGTATATAAAGCACTGGGCTCAAAACACTGCCTTGGGGTACTCAAGCCTTTCTATCTTTGAACTGGGAATACTCATCTTCTTGTTTTACTCGAAATATCCTTCTAGTGACGTATGATTCCAATAGATACACATATTGCTTTGGCAGGATATTGTTTAATTTGCTTATCAATCGTTCGTGCCAGACCTTGTCAAAGGCCTGGGCAACGTCTAGGGATACTGCCGGGCAGATTTCTTTTCCTTTCAGTGCCCCCCCCCCCCCCCTCCCGATTACATTCGCTCTACATATAGTAAATGGCAATATTTAAATTTTAAATTCTCGTATATACAACGTCGCGATTTCAACATAGAAAGGGTCAAAAATTAATTATGTAGTTCGTGTTAATTGGATATCAACAATCTCACGTTTTGTTAACTGACAGGCTTAGTTTAATTCTTGTTTTAAAAATAAATCTGATTAAATCACACACACGTTTGTTTAATCTCAAACATCAAAGTAAAATTTGCGTGTTTTTAAAAACGGTTTCTTTCGAGCTGTATATTTATAAAATATGCATTTAAAAATAAACAAAATTCTTAGTATGCATAATTAATGTTATCAGTAAGAATAAATTAACACGGAACAAAATGAAAGGTCGGTATCTAAATTAACTTCTAAGGTAATGTTTTCCGGTTATGTATTAATTCATGTTAAAGTATAATTTCAAATTATTATTTGGAGAAAAGTAACATTTCTTGTAGGTGTAGAAATAGCCTACCAATTTAGATTAGAAATAAAATAGATCTTGGCGTAATTTGCAACAAGTTAATTAATTTGCACTATTGTGACTAACAATTTTCTTTCGGAAGTAACGGAAGTGGATACAACATCTTTAGCACAGCATGCTCCATGCCCATTAAAATGGTAAAACCTCCGGTTCTGGTATTTCTGTTATCAAGGCGTTCTTGCGCCAACAGCTTATGCAACCCAACTAACAGCTGTGCGAACACGCTCTGCATCGATTTTCGCTCCGCTTTGAAACACTCATAATTCGTAACAAAGTTATGTAGACACAAATGATCGATTTTTTCTTTTCTTTTACATTCACTTGTGTTCTATTAATTTTCAGTCAGTCGACATAGGTAGATTTGAACTTATATTATGCTTAATTAATTACGAAACAATGGAAATAATATTCTGCAAAATTAGATATGTTAGAAAAGAAGTAATATGTTATTTAATAGCTGTGTAACACACCGTTATATCAAATTATTATATATTTAAAAATCAAATCACTAAATTGCGTACAAAAGTATTTTTATAAAACTGAATTAAACATTGCTTCACAGAGCGTTGACATTATACAGCTGTAAACAGAACGGAAATTTTCTATCAGTTTTTTTAAATACATGAATAGTTCGTATATATTTGAAATTCAATCCACGGGTATCTTTAAGTTTTTGCATCAACCTGTAGCTTTTGTTCAAGTAACAATTAACAACACGTAACATATTCATTGATAGCGATTTTGCTTTTTGAAGTTTTCAAAATGCAGATGTTGAGGAAAGTGAAGTCTATTTGAAGTGCTAATTATAAGTACACATTTAGTTATTTTTATTAACTGAAACTACACAAATATTAAAGTCCAGCAAGTATACATTAGAATAATTTAATTTGTTTGCATCATTTCTAAAATACTCTTTAAAGGGCAGTATTCTAACTAGCATTTTATCAATAGCTTGAAGCAAACTAAATACTGAGTTTTCGAAAATTTTGCATCAAGCACTTTTCTGATGAATAATTGTTAAAATGTACATAATGATAAATTATATATTTATAACATAACAGTCTTCTAAAGCGAATTATATTGAATTTTTATATAGAACTGCTTGTTATTAAAAATCTGTAGAGTGTTTTACAGTATGAAATGTAATCTAATATTGGCTAATATAAACATTTTACAACGGCAACGCAAGGGTGACGTTAAGGAATGTAATCCGCAAAAGTATAAAAATGAAAGAGTGAACGTGTTCCTAAACATTTTTTCTAATAACTTCAAAATCATAATTTATAAATACTGTTTCAAGTATTTTGTACTTCGTATACTAAAAAAGGGTGTTTCTCATAGCACATATACAATTTTTGTCATCGTATCCAAACAATCGCTTTAAAATAACTAATATTTTACAGATCGTAAAAGTCTGTCACTATCTGTGAATTAAGCTTTGCAAGATGTTACAAAATTATGATTGTCTCAACTATACGTGAGAAAATCATACTAAAGAGGTCGTATTGACGAATAACTTGAATTATTTTCTTCCAAACTTTAGCGTTCTTTCTCCTGTTACGAATACTCAGCCTTCCAAATCCTTGATCAGCGCCTTTATCCATTTTATCCTTAGTCAGTCTCTTCTTTTCCGCAATCCCTACCCCCCCCCCCCACTACAACCATCCAACACATTACATTCTAACACCTTGAATACTATTTCTATAACACACTGTATTATGCCCTCTATAAAAAAATTAATATTGAGTTTTTTTTCTAGCTCCGGTAGAACATTTACTCTTAACTCAGGTTAGGTTCATGCTTTGTAAATTGTGATTAATTAATTGCACTTATAAATCTTTGAAATCGTCCTGATTGTTTAGATAATTATACTTTGTGGTTAATTGGTGACATGAGAATTATCCTATAATGACAATTCTATAACTGCCAATCTCAAATAATTTACATGAAAGGTTAAATGAACTCATATCTTCCCAAATTTCGTATTGTTTTAAAATGTTGATAATGGTAAGCACTTACGGTCAAAATCTTATTCATTCACTATTGAAACTTATTATTGTTTATTTTACATATTCCTGATTACTTTCACTTAAATAATTGCGTTGATCCGATGCTCCTGTCCAGTCATGCACATGCAACCAACTTATTCAGATGCCTCAATTTGTAACCTCCTCAAAGATCCCTGCTCTGCAACGACCTGCCCTCAAGAACCATTTCACCTAAATCCTCTACTTGCCCAACCGGCAACCCAAGCTGTCACGATGCAGATTCACACAGCGACGCCAGAAAAATCAGCTCTCCTCGATAGTGATTCTACTGCATCTCATCCAAATCAAATCAGTGTAGATGTCTTCAACCCAACAGCAACTCCACCGAAGGTCATCGAAATCATACCCAGTTACAGATGTATCCACCTCGACAGCGACTCCAATGCAGCTCAACCAATCAACTCAGGTGCAGATGTATTTACCTCACCAATCCCAAAAGACCACTTTATCGATAGTAGTTATTCACCCTCTTCTTGTAATACCATTATTCTTAATTCTTCTTCCAGTAGTGAAATTGTAACTTTCTTCATATTATACTTTGTTTAAATTTTTTTACTTTGCCTGCATTTTATATTTAATTTAATCATTTATGCCTGTTACGTACAAGAATCAACATTTTCAGCGTTAAGGCGAGTATACAAAACAAAACATTACTTTTATTAGAATCATAAGTTCATCTACACATCTACACAATAAATTGGTTTAAAAATGAAACGTAATCAACATGTTCACTGTTAAGTCGGGGCACCCTGCAGTTTTTTATTCGTTACTAAATATTTAACGTGAAATTAACGTGAAACGTGAATCACGCTTTGGAAATTTTCACTTACGTTCACGTCACGATTTTCAAATATTAGTCACGTTCACGACGTGATACGACTGTTTTCACGTCACCCACCCATTCCTACCCCCCCCCCCCTTCCCAATTGTGACGCCCGTGCTTTAATTTTATCTGTTTGCCTTTTACAGCTTTGCCCCTTTCCATTTCAAAATACTGGGTCCTTGTTTGTTGATTTTCAGTGCATGATTCTTTGCATTCACTTTCAGTCTACTAAAACCTACCTCAACTTTTTTGTTGCACCAATTAAATTGTAACATCATCACATTTCTTTTATTAATTTAACGATGTTGCTGTAAATAACTTAATCCATTATTTAAATTGTCGTAGCTGAGCTATTTTTATTTGTACGAAAGAATTATACAAGTTTAGTTAACTGCTTTTTGTGAGTGCGCCTATTAGTTCAAAACTATTGATTGCCATATTAGTATACAGCCGTTCAAATCCTTTTACTACTAAAAGAATAATACGAGGCTCATTCGCATAGTAATATTCGTTTGGGCACCGCACCCACGCGTGTGATTGAACCAGGTAAATTCAAGCTTATTCAGTCTATGGAACTTATTTTGTCATACTTCCTATGAGCTTTACCGCGTTACTCACATTTTTATTATTTCTGTGCTTGTTTATACTGAAAAAAACAGGAAATGTTTTGAAGTGTAATATAAGAGATGTGATTCCCTATTTTAATGCAAAAAATACACGACCATGTGAACGGCTTGTTGTCTAGCAGTGTGATCCTGCTCCACGCTAACGTCCGGCCCCACGTAGCCTAAAAAACAAACGTCGTTCAAAATTGCAAGTAGGAAATTTTGAACCATGCACTTATAGTCCGACCATTTCCGTAGTAACTTTGGCTTAATCACGAAACTAAAGGATAGTTAGTTATGGTTTTTCATAGTTATCTAGGTACCCACTTGTAGAGCTTCACTGTTTCATTTTCTAGTGTATTCAGGAAATTTTTCTTAAGTCCTAGTATATTTAGTTGTAATATGCCGTGTCAGCTGTCATTCTAAGCTTGACGTTCTTCAAAATTCAACGCCTCCGTACTTGTACTATGTATTTTAATTAATATATTTCATGTAATGTAAACTTTGAACAATTTAACTTTAAGGTTGAATTATTAGTTTTGAATGTGTTAAAGTTCAATTCTCCAGTTTGCATTTTAACTTTTATCCATTTGTTAACCTCAACTTTAGCACATAAGTTTTCAACACAAAATATTTGTGTAAGTTATTCCTATTGTATGTTAGTGCGCTCTTCCATCACTATATTTCTATGTGTTCTTGTATGTTGGTTCCGAAAAATGTCGCCAATGTGAACTTTTTGAATTTATTTAATAAATATTTGTGGAGAAGTTCAAATTCTTTCATTTGTTTTAATTGTCCAACCATATTAGTAGAAAGATGGACAGCTTTTTCTATATTATATGAATTAAGTTAATTAATTAAAATAAGTAAATGGCGAGGCCACCCTTTGAAAAAGAGTAAGCTTAGAATGGCGGTAAACCAGCACCTTACAACTAAAAAAAACACTAAAACTAAAGACAATTCCCAAAATACACTAGAAAATAAAACAACCAGTTGAGCTCAAAAGTACAAATAGCATAAATATGCCGCGTTCTTCTTTCGTAAGGTTACGACTTTAGTATAGGTTTGACTATATTATTAGGTGAATAGTATATCGTCTAACGCGATTAGCCAGAAATCCTGGTCACAGTAAATAGTGGGCAGTGGTTTTTTTTCTCGTGGAACACGGTTTCGTTAATCTAGCACATTTTGGCCTCGAGACCACTGTTTTTTTAGAATCTCAGCCGAAGATGATAAGGAGTCGCCAAATTCTTCCGTATCCCATTGAGTACTGAATGTCAGCAAGGCACCTGCACGCCATTGACAGGCTGCATCTGTACAGTTTCGTCATCCTGACCGCAAACATGTGAGCTTAACTATCGAGTTTCAAGTCACCGTCTTGTAAAATCAGCTAAAAAAAGACCGTCCAATTAAGTGTAGCCAAAGAAGGGGCGTGCTACAGTTAACCAATATTGAGGCAATCATCTTATCGTCCTTACCCTTCCTTCTGGGTAAAAAATTAAACAAAGCGCAACAGAGTCGATGGAACTGACCTCTGTACTACCTGGTTCAAATCTATCGTTAATCGAATTTATTTTGCGTTGGTAGTTTGCTGTCAGGATGTCGGTCATTGGGGACGCTGAGTTCTATCTTGGCCGGGAGTCAATTTCGTGAGAGAGAAGCAACCTCCAAATCGCTCAGGCGAATACAGTGAAACGGCTCCCATTGTGCCAACTTTTCTTGAGGAAGTGCGTATATCGAGAATTTCGATTTGTGAGTACGCCTTCCATTTTCCCATTGGGGGATTTAGCATCGTAGCACGTGGAAAGGACACCCTTGGTCAATAAAGCCTTCACCCTGCGAGGGTGAGCATTCCGAAGCCACCCCGCCGAGATATAAGTCCCGTCGGCAGTTGAATCTGCAACAGCTCCAACAGCAACCTTTGGACACGACACAGCAGCTACTAGGTTCCTACATGTATTATGTTTCCCTAATTTTAAGTGCTTATAGTGTACTTACAGTGATGTTAGCTAATTGGCAAGGTGGCGCTCTTTAAGAAATTCATTTAACGCTGTAATTTAACCATAAACTTTAGTTGCGTCAAGTAACCAATAACCTAAGTAAGTGATACAGCCAATAATTAAGTTTAGCAGTTTGTAACAACGTTATGGTAGTATATAGGTAATAAGAATAATCTTTTCATACCGTTCAGTTTTAGTTAATTATATATATATATATATACAGTGTGGTCCATTAAGTGTGCAACAAATGGGAATTTTTTTTATTAGTTGTACAATCGAAATTTAAATATTGCCAAAAGTTAGTGCATGTTTGATAACCATATCAGATGCCCTTAGAATGGCTTCAAGTCAAACAATATACAGGGCAGGACAAAAAATATGAAATTCGTTCAAGAACAAAGTTACCTTATTTAAAAAAATATAGCAAAATTTTATTGAGAAAAGTTGTTTAGAATTAAAAGCTATGCTCAAATACAAAGTCACGGCCTCCTATTCGAATTTTGATTCTTTTTTGGAAAATTTTGTATTACCCCCGTATGATACATATTTTTATTATTTTGATTTTATATCTATTTAAAGTAGCCACAACCACATCCCTTTTAAATAACTTTTAGCAACTTGAAGCGTATTTGTAAAATTTACTTGGATTTATATTTTTTTAGGTAAGCGTTCACTTCACGTTTGTTGCAACGATATTTAACAGAACTTTAGAATTTCGCAAATATTCTTTTTAACAAGGCAAATGCTTTACTAATAATAATTTACATATGAAAAACTCTTAATAAAATCAGAATAATAAAAATATGTATCATACGGGGATAATACAAAATTTTACAAAAAAAGAATAAAAATTCGAATAGGAGGCCGTGACTTTGTATTTGAGCATAACTTTTGATTCTAAACAACTTTTCTCAATAAAATTTTGCTATATTTTTTTAAATAAGGTTACATTATTCTTGAACGAATTACATATTTTTTGTCCTGCCCTGTATATTGTTTGACTTGAAGCCATTCTAAGGGTATCTGATATGGTTATCAAACATGCACTAACTTTTAGCGGTATTTAATTTTCGGTTTTACAACTAATAAAAAAATGTCCCATTTGTTGCACACTTAATGGACCACACTGTATATATATATATATATGCTTAACATTCAATATACTGTTACGACTTCACGTATCGTGTCATAATCTGTACTGATTCGGTTTCTTACTTCTTGTAACCTATTATTATATGTTTATGATTTTTTTAATCAATTTAAATTGCCCTGTTTATTATTGGAATATTAATAATTATTCTTTGTGCTACCTCCTGAAAATCAGGGGTGGATTCCTTTGATCTAGATTGCTTATTCTGAAATCTGATGTTCTGATTTTAATTTTATTATTAAGTCAAAAATAACTTCTGTCACATTGGGTCAAACAAATTAGAAAATTGAATGACAAATACCAGATCGTTTCATTAGTCACACAACATTATCAATCAGTAAGTAATTCTTTAATAATAAATTCGCCTTTATTTTCTTTTAGTGCCTACCCAAATACCTAAACTGACCACCTTTAACTTGAACTTATCAATATCCTGGATGTCAACCAACCGGCTCCACTCTGCCTACTACCACAACCACTTTTATTCAATCTAACAGGTCGTCGTCGTAATTAGCGAATATAGCAGTGAACCACGCCCGTCCCGGAGAGTGTGGCTGACAAAAATTTGTTGCAGGACATCGTAACTCAGTTGAGGCGAACAATATTCATCTTTCCCGATTTGTCGTTTTACGAACTATAACAATAAAGTGGTAAACCGTTTTATGTAGTAATAAAATTCGCCTGTAACAGTATGAACATAGCAGTTCGTATCTATGGAACTAGGGCTCTGAATGTCGAGAACTGGTCTGTAACGAACCAACTAACGATAGTTGATTTGCAATAACCTACCTACTTCAGATATTGAGAAGTAGGTAATAGTTTCAGATTCTCATTCAATATTGGTTTTTTAATGTCCAGTAATCACCTTTCAGCATCTACGTATGGTGTCATTGTTATTCTATAGCAGTAAAATTGTTTTTCCTTCTAATTTTTCATGTTTCTCTCAAGTTTTATCTTTATCAACTTTCTTATTTATTGAACATGCAATTTTTACTTAAGTCTTCCAGACTATTGACTAGGTGACATGATGATAGGAATCAACGCAATCTGAGATCGACAGTAAGATCTACGATAAACAATTCTGGAGCATAATTCTTAACTTTCTTTAATACAAGTAATACAAACTAAGACGAAAATTTCTGAAGCGGTAATTTCATAATTTTTATTAAAAAATCCGGCAATAGAATACGTTATACAAGCTCAGGATTTGAGCTTAGCTACTGCAACGACTAATGTCTGCTTGGCACTCTAATCGCACACTAATTCTGATGAATAGCTTTTCCTCCATTCATTTGCATGTAGTTCCACATAAGTATTTACTTTAATAATTTTACTACCTTAATGTCTTGTTGGGTTTCATATTGGAAAGATCTAAATAAAGAAATAAATTTATTTGTCTGGTTGCTAAAGACAATATCGTCTGAATCACTTCATCTTCTTTAATATCCCGTATACTAGACGCCGATTTCAGGCAATCGTATAAGAAGGACAAGGCTGAGGTAAAAGAAGTTGCACAGGTAGTAATGTCCTTATTTTTATTGTGATCAAGAATACGACTTGGGAAATATTCCCCAATGAGATAATGACTAGCTATAAACCGTGAGTCGTTATAGAAAGTCCTGAAATACATTGTTCACAATATCAAACTATAGAAATGTTATCTTCAAGAGATGATGGTTTTGATTAATGAGTACTTTTTTGGTCAGTACTCCCATGTCAGATTGTATATAATATCAATTTCTAGTGAATATAAATACCGTAGATTTTTGTTTAAATCCCTTCAAGTTTTATTTTTATCAGAGTCAGTTAACAAAAAAATAAAATGAAAGGCATATAAAACTTCTCAATATTGCTTTAGATTAAAGAACTTCTGAAAATTTGTAAACAGTTATGCCTATATGGTGTTAATTTGTTTAAAAAATGATAATTACAATGACATTTTATACCTAATGAGCCACTCATGTGATGGATTTAAAAGAGTTGGAAAGTTCATGTTTTAAAAATTACTGCAGCGTCAGTAACATTAATACTTTCTGTAAAAGTTAATAAAGACACTGATGGTGTGGTCTAGAAACCCATATGTAAGAATTCTTGGAAATGACAGTTTAACCCTAGGATTGATACATCAATAAATTATTCAAGGGGAACAAAACGCACCCAATCTGTATCGATCTTTGATAAGTGCTAACATTGGCGTACAAAGTTACTAAAAGGTGATTCATTCAAGCCTTTCAAGCATAATTATCTCATTACTAAAAATAAAATATGAAAAGCCTTCACTCTACTAAACACCTAAAAGAATAATGCACGATAAATTCTTTGCAGAGGTGTGAAAACTTAAAAAGACCTTTGTAACGAAACTCGATTTATATAAAAGAGTTTATTTTGAGTAGAACGACTTCTTTTATTTCAAAATATTAAGCAAAGCTTTCTATATTAATGCCACTGCAAAAAGTTTATTTTAATCATAACGTTTCAAAATATTTGCTATATTTTAATCAATACTGGACGGGATGGATAGAGTAATTATACTACGTTTAATGAACAGATTCAGGGAAAGCTTCTCCCACATACGAGCGCTAAATTTGAATAGAAGATTGCTATTGGTTAGCCGATTGTACAAAACTCAATTTTATTTGAAATGAAAAAAATTTTGACTATAATTTGTTACGTGTAAAACTGGTTTTGTGCAATCAAGTCTGAATCTGTTCGTCAAACGTAGTATAGAACCATTTCTAACTAGCTTATCATAATTATCTGTAATACCCACTGTTTCGTTCTTAATCTATGTATATTACTATTCTATGCAGTTTTTTTTTGCATTCACCGACTAATTGATGTGTTTCCAAGCAACTGATTAAAACATTACATGTCAGTGAAATTATTATATATAATGCAACTAGTGCGTTCTTGATTATCAAATAATCATTTCTGTTTACACGAGATATATTGTTTGGCAATCGATCGAGTCTGAAGGACGAGCGTGATTACCTAAAACAATATATCGAGTGGAAACAGAATTGATTTGATAATCAAGAAGACACGAGTTGCATTCTGCTAGATTATATCACGAGTCAATAAACAACGTTTGAATAGTGTATTTTAAATATTAAAAGTACAGTTAATGTGGTTGTTATGACAATTGTACTGACAGCAGGTAACGTGATGTTTGTGAAGGTGTGTGATTATCACCTATAAATCAGGAAGGTATGTGATTATCAGTTGCTATGTACATTATCAAAAGTTAGTACATGCGTAACTATGCATTTTGCCGTTTTTCATTGGTTGATGTTAGAGGGAGTGGTATAATCATAATAATTGTTACAATTATTGAACATATAAAGTGTGATAATCACCAATCAGTTCCGGCTACCTGTGCATAATAATTAGACAATTTCTATTTTTAAATCATAATCCAAGATTACTGCAAATAACCGACCTAATGACTTCTGCCAAGTCATATATCAAAACCATAATTTAAATGAAGTATAAGAATGCGTTTAGGTATACTCATCTGACCAGAAATAGTATAATACGTAACTAGTTTAGAAAAGTGATATTTTACTGAAGAAGTATGGCTGGTTGGAGTACTAGCATTAGCGAGTACTTAAACGGCCATACGAGTTCAGTAAAGCCTATTCGCTAACGCGTTGCGTATACTATTTTATCGCATTTCATATGAAATGTGAAATATCAAATCTTTACATAAAAGTGACACTAAATGTCGAAACATAACCAAGCTGAACTGAACTCGTTTCTGTGTACTAAAGCATGATAAGCAGCTCCAGTTGATGATTGGAGTCTATTGTTACTGGCATTGTAAGTCTATGTCAAAATCGAGGTTAGCAGGTTAGATTTTACGTCAGTTTGTGTCAAAAATGACACAAAACCTAGCCTGCTAACGTCGTATTTGACACAAACGTATAGTGCCACCAACAATGCATTTGAGCATTGTTAGTCGTAAAACGAATCGCCGTTGCCATGCGGAAAAGTACCACATTTCTAAACGATTTTGAATGTAGAAATTTCGTACATTACCAAATGAAATGCGATAAAAATATTTATTAATGTGGCAGTATACCTAGTTTCTCTCATCAATACATATTTTAAGGAAACTTTATAAAGTAATCTAGTAACTGGTAATGTTTTTGGATATGGTTATCAAATAATCAAATCAACCTCACACAATCGTAATTTTGGTAGAATAACTTTCAGTTCTAAGAAAATATCAGCTATCGGTTTGCAAACTCCACTCAGTCAAGCAAAAGGGACGTTGAGGGATTTGTCAAACACGGATAAAGTTTTTATGATTATGCCAATCGTAAAGCATCGCGAAAATATTCAGGAAAAGTGGAAGTTTACAACTCGCCGGGCGGTGTTACCTCTACGTCTTGGAATTTTATGTCCAATTATCGTTTAATACTCAACTCCTTGGCAGATAAACAGTTAAGCAAACAAGCGCAAATGGAGCAACTTTTATGGGGCGAGCAAGCTAGTTAACTCCAAGTTAATTATGAGTTTCCAGTACGTGGAAACCTGCCCTCGGGCACGGTTTGTCATTACACGAGCACTTCCTGTTGTGACCTGGAATCGATGCGAATTACAACCAGTTGCAAACTGTTCGTTTGCATACATTGCTATTCAAATTTTTATATTGGATTCGCATTATTAGGGCCCTATCTGGGAGTGATTTGTGTAAATGAGAAATAATTTGACTCATTTATGCAGCCAGCTTTATTTTCCAATATTGGAAAATCCAAAATTAACGATAACAGCAAATTTAGTACCGAACGAATATGTGTTTACATGCCATAACACATACAAAAAGCATCGTAGAATTACTACATCAATCACCGTCGGCGTCGTCAAGAAAGCCACTTAAAAGAAAAAATCGGGAGTGTGCTCCCCTAGACTTTCGCATTCGCCTTGGTACTGATAACTATTGGTGTTTAACAGTTGTATATGTATCTATCTATGTTTACATTTAAAACGTTCTGCGTATGTGCAAAATTTCGTGCAAATACCTTGAAGCAAACTGGTACTTTACTTGAATGGATACCGCTACCTGTTTAGGTAAAATGCCACTTCCGGTTAACCGATCATGCTGAAATGTAATATCTGGTAGTTTTTCTACATAAGTTTCTACATTAGATTCGATATACGAAATTATACTACATAATAAGCGAGATACTAATCTTAATCTTGTATGTCACCGTCGGCGTCGTCAAGAAAGCCACTTAAAAGAAAAAATCGGGAGTGTGCTCCCCTAGACTTTCGCATTCGCCTTGGTACTGATAACTATTGGTGTTTAACAGTTGTATATGTATCTATCTATGTTTACATTTAAAACGTTCTGCGTATGTGCAAAATTTCGTGCAAATACCTTGAAGCAAACTGGTACTTTACTTGAATGGATACCGCTACCTGTTTAGGTAAAATGCCACTTCCGGTTAACCGATCATGCTGAAATGTAATATCTGGTAGTTTTTCTACATAAGTTTCTACATTAGATTCGATATACGAAATTATACTACATAATAAGCGAGATACTAATCTTAATCTTGTATGTCACCGTCGGCGTCGTCAAGAAAGCCACTTAAAAGAAAAAATCGGGAGTGTGCTCCCCTAGACTTTCTCGCATTCGCCTTGGTACTGATAACTATTGGTGTTTAACAGTTGTATATGTATCTATCTATGTTTACATTAAAAACGTTCTGCGTATGTGCAAAATTTCGTGCAAATACCTTGAAGAAAACTGGTACTTTACTTGAATGGATACCGCTACCTGTTTAGGTAAAATGCCACTTCCGGTTAACCGATCATGCTGAAATGTAATATCTGGTAGTTTTTCTACATAAGTTTCTACATTAGATTCGATATACGAAATTATACTACATAATAAGCGAGATACTAATCTTAATCTTGTATGTCACCGTCGGCGTCGTCAAGAAAGCCACTTAAAAGAAAAAATCGGGAGTGTGCTCCCCTAGACTTTCTCGCATTCGCCTTGGTACTGATAACTATTGGTGTTTAACAGTTGTATATGTATCTATCTATGTTTACATTAAAAACGTTCTGCGTATGTGCAAAATTTCGTGCAAATACCTTGAAGAAAACTGGTACTTTACTTGAATGGATACCGCTACCTGTTTAGGTAAAATGCCACTTCCGGTTAACCGATCATGCTGAAATGTAATATCTGGTAGTTTTTCTACATAAGTTTCTACATTAGATTCGATATACGAAATTATACTACATAATAACCGAGATACTAATCTTAATCTTGTATGTCACCGTCGGCGTCGTCAAGAAAGCCACTTAAAAGAAAAAATCGGGAGTGTGCTCCACTAGACTTTCTCGCATTCGCCTTGATACTGATAACTATTGGTGTTTAACAGTTGTATATGTATCTAGCTATGTTTACATTAAAAACGTTCTGCGTATGTGCAAAATTTCGTGCAAATACCTTGAAGCAAACTGGTACTTTACTTGAATGGATACCGCTACCTGTTTAGGTAAAATGCCACTTCCGGTTAACCGATCATGCTGAAATGTAATATCTGGTAGTTTTTCCACATAAGTTTCTACATTAGATTCGATATACGAAATTATACTACATAATAAGCGAGATACTAATCTTAATCTTGTATGTCACCGTCGGCGTCGTCAAGAAAGCCACTTAAAAGAAAAAATCGGGAGTGTGCTCCCCTAGACTTTCTCGCATTCGCCTTGATACTGATAACTATTGGTGTTTAACAGTTGTATATGTATCTAGCTATGTTTACATTAAAAACGTTCTGCGTATGTGCAAAATTTCGTGCAAATACCTTGAAGAAAACTGGTACTTTACTTGAATGGATACCGCTACCTGTTTAGGTAAAATGCCACTTCCGGTTAACCGATCATGCTGAAATGTAATATCTGGTAGTTTTTCCACATAAGTTTCTACATTAGATTCGATATACGAAATTATACTACATAATAAGCGAGATACTAATCTTAATCTTGTATGTCACCGTCGGCGTCGTCAAGAAAGCCACTTAAAAGAAAAAATCGGGAGTGTGCTCCCCTAGACTTTCTCGCATTTGCCTTGATACTGATAACTATTGGTGTTTAACAGTTGTATATGTAAATAGCTATGTTTACATTAAAAACGTTCTGCGTATGTGCAAAATTTCGTGCAAATACCTTGAAGAAAACTGGTACTTTACTTGAATGGATACCGCTACCTGTTTAGGTAAAATGCCACTTCCGGTTAACCGATCATGCTGAAATGTAATATCTGGTAGTTTTTCCACATAAGTTTCTACATTAGATTCGATATACGAAATTATACTACATAATAAGCGAGATACTAATCTTAATCTTGTATGTCACCGTCGGCGTCGTCAAGAAAGCCACTTAAAAGAAAAAATCGGGAGTGTGCTCCCCTAGACTTTCTCGCATTCGCCTTGATACTGATAACTATTGGTGTTTAACAGTTGTATATGTATCTAGCTATGTTTACATTAAAAACGTTCTGCGTATGTGCAAAATTTCGTGCAAATACCTTGAAGAAAACTGGTACTTTACTTGAATGGATACCGCTACCTGTTTAGGTAAAATGCCACTTCCGGTTAACCGATCATGCTGAAATGTAATATCTGGTAGTTTTTCCACATAAGTTTCTACATTAGATTCGATATACGAAATTATACTACATAATAAGCGAGATACTAATCTTAATCTTGTATGTCACCGTCGGCGTCGTCAAGAAAGCCACTTAAAAGAAAAAATCGGGAGTGTGCTCCCCTAGACTTTCTCGCATTCGCCTTGATACTGATAACTATTGGTGTTTAACAGTTGTATATGTATCTAGCTATGTTTACATTAAAAACGTTCTGCGTATGTGCAAAATTTCGTGCAAATACCTTGAAGAAAACTGGTACTTTACTTGAATGGATACCGCTACCTGTTTAGGTAAAATGCCACTTCCGGTTAACCGATCATGCTGAAATGTAATATCTGGTAGTTTTTCCACATAAGTTTCTACATTAGATTCGATATACGAAATTATACTACATAATAAGCGAGATACTAATCTTAATCTTGTATGTCACCGTCGGCGTCGTCAAGAAAGCCACTTAAAAGAAAAAATCGGGAGTGTGCTCCCCTAGACTTTCTCGCATTCGCCTTGGTACTGATAACTATTGGTGTTTAACAGTTGTATATGTATCTATCTATGTTTACATTAAAAACGTTCTGCGTATGTACAAAATTTTGTTCAAATATCTCGAAGCAAACTGGTACTTTACTTGAATAGGTACCGCTACCTGTTTAGGTAAAGTGCCACTTCCGGTTAACCGATTTCGCTCAAAATTTGATAGGAATCTACAAATTTTGAATAATGACTATGTACATAATTTCAAGGGTCTAGCTTATTTGGTTTTTAAGTTATCGTGTTCACACACACACTCACACACACAGACATAATTCGAAAAATGGTTTTTTCGGACTCTAGAAGGTCTAAAACGTCAAGATTCGTCAAAATCTCGAAGTCGATTTTTTTGACGATTACAATACTTTCTCTATACTACCGTATGCGAGAAAGTAAAAATAGCTAAGTAAATTTATGTATATACGTCGATACCCAGAATACAGAGGTATACTTCTAGACAGCATCAAATGTGCAATTTAGAAGGTTAAAATTTTGTAAATTATAAATGCTAGTGAAAACTTTTAAAACGCGTGCCAACAAATATTTTCAGTAGAAATATAACAAGTGTTTGAAATATTTCCCTAGGGAAATTTTTTAAGCACGCGTTATATTTTGATAGAGAATATCACGAATAAAAAATCACAGTAAAGAAACAATTTTATTAAAAAAAATTCGAATCTAATATCTAAGTACTAATAATTTACGGTTTTTTGTGATGACACTGACATAAGTGGAAATTTTCAGGTAAATTTCCGATTATCAATTTTCGCCGTTACCACGGAAAATTTCCAACTAAATTTGCATAAGGGATATTTTCAATAAAACTATTGACAGCAGTTGTTTCATATTATTTACTACAAACTGAGAGAAGTTAGGTAAACTGAAGCAATTACAGGGCAACTATAAACCTAAGTATTTTCAGTTCAACAATTTTTACTTCGCTCGTCTAAAAGACGAAGGAAGTAGGTATTGTAATTGCGAAAAAATCTCCTGAGATTTTTTCAGATTTTCACGTCTCAGGGCCCCTAGATGACGAAAAACAGCTTTTCTCAATTCCGTCTGTCTGTCCATGTGTTTGTTTTTGTTTCTGGCTGTCTGTCAGCCTGTTGGCGGTATAACTCAAAAACTATTTGTTGGAGGAAGACGATATTTTGCATGCAGTTAATATATGCACCTGACATAAAACTGAGAAAATTTCGGACAGGGTGAGCAGCTTTAAAAAATAAATGGTTGTTTACTTTTGCTTTGCCTGAGAAATAGATAAAAGTAGTAATTTGCACATAACTCAGGCTTTGCCTGGCCAAATGGGAACTAACAGATACACAATAAATGTTCAATATTTTCACGACCGTTAAGATATTTTTACCCCTATTTTTATTTGATTTTTAGAATTGTTTAGTGTCACAACGTCCACTTGCGAGGGAACTTCAGAATAAAGCCCTTTACAAACTTTTAAATTTAGGGAGAACAATTGAACCATATTTTTAATTTTCAAGCATTAGCACATTTATTTTAGCTTTAATTTGCAGAAGTACAACCTGTAAAAACAAAAGATAGGAGAATAGTAATTCGTCTGGTATTCGAGAAAAACTTGAAGCTTCATGAAACTATTCAGATTTGTTAATGAAAAATACTAAATCTCCCGAAAGTTTATTTCTTTTTCGGCGAAAAGAGTTATAGGTATTTATAATTAATATTAAAATATTACTTGTCAACATCTTTCAGAGACTCTTCAAGAATACTTAAACAAGAAAGCTAAAGTACGTTGCTTGTGATATCTTTGATGCCATAAATAAATATTTATTTCCAATACTTAGTCGTGACTTTTCGTAATTTACTCGCAAGGCAAAAAAGTACCAAAGCAAGGGACTTTGTTTAGCAACATGGATGTCTGATGAACTACAGGAATTCCAAGCTACTTGCCAGTTTCTAAGCACTTAGAAATTCAATCTATTTATATAAATATTAAAAGTGACAAAAAGCGAATTTTGTTATTAAGTCTAAAAAGCAACTAAATATAATTGTGTACTCGCATATTTCATATTGGCCAGAACGAGATTCCAGAAAACCCTCAGTATTTCCCAATGATAACACTTTATGGAAAACAACAACCATTCATTTATTTGTAATTTGTAGTAATTTAATTTTAAGTTGTAGTTCGACATGTAGACGTAGTGGGAATACAACTGGTAAATCAAGAACTTAGGAAACTAGTGTACGCTGCAATATTCGCAGTTACAGAACCTTTTTACAATACACACAACGTAACATTTTCCGTAAGGTATATTCAGCAGATCTACCATCTGTGGCCTCATTTGATCCTTTCAAACGAATATGTGAAAATGCGACTTCTATTGTGTCGGAGCTGAAACCTTAGGTTACAATACAATAGCAGCCATCCTGTAGTGAAAGAAATTTCACGCATAAACTAACGCGTTGTGCTATAAACTTGAAAGCTGGTGCAGTACTTTTTGTTAATCCTTGCACACCATTATCAGTAGAAAACTCTTGAATGGAATCTATGTAACTCGAAAATGTTACCTGTAACTAGTGCAACCGTTCATCAGATATGTTTACATTTCTGCGTAAGATGCTATAATGTCGTCCGAAGCACGAATGTATTGTGACTTATGTGAAGCACTATGAAGTGTAAAGAAATGGTACACCATCTCCATCTACTGTATAGTTCCATCAACGTCAACAAATTTATTATTTCCAGGTTATTTTAGCAATTTCAGTGGAAATGACAAGCCGTTATTGGTGGTGAAAATATTTGAGTAGCTCTTGGACAATTTTTTTTTCAAACTTGGATGCAAATGTTTCTTTGATAACAGTACTACAGGATTTATTGGCAATTCTCTTTAGGTGTAAATAGTAGATCATACCATTTGAAGAGCACATACCATGATCCAGAAATTGGTTTCTTGTGTTTTTTAGAACATAGCAGTAATTGAATGATCAAAATAAGGGTAACTAATTAAGATAATGAAGTTTTCTACAATTACTTATTAACTCTTCACCTAATGTTTTGAATACAGATACTTCGCATGAAATATTGTCAGTTACAATTCTCAATAAAATTAGTTCAGAATCTGTCAATGAAAGGAAATTTGCTTGTACTCGTCTTAACGTTGCATGAAAAAAGTATCCCACAGGCATATTAAATGTTGTAGGAAGTCTGTGTACAACAAATATTATATTCGTAATTTTATGTACTTTTTTCAATGAAGGTTGAAGTACAAGTAAATATCTAGGTCGTAAATACAGATCTACTATAGTGTATTCTCTTAGACATGTTTCCAATGATTAACGAGCACAGTCTCCCTGTAGGATGTTTTAAATGTCTGAAATGAAGCCCACCGCTCACAATAGTATAAAATAAAAAATCAATAGTAGCTAAACAGGAAAACAGTTTTCGTAGGAGCATAGAAAGCTGAAAGGAGCTACATACATGGCACTGGCAGAGGTTCGATTAGTCAGGTTAATGCAAATCAATCCCGTTTGAATACCACTACTGCGCAGAATCATACAAAAATACACTGCGCATAGGTTACTGCGCATATTGCGGTAACATAAATATAGGCTTAATACCAAAATATATGACAGCACTGGTGACTCAGTGGTAAGAGTGACAGATTCGTTACTACAAGTAATCAGTGGACCTGGGTTCAAACCCCTGGGTAGGCACTACTGTACGTAGAAAAGAAAACCTACAAAAGGACGCCTGATGATGGGAGTAGATCGATAACGCTCGAAACGTTGTGAGAAAAACACCCAGACAGTGGAAAAAGTCCGCTAAACAACTTACGTGAGGTAGTGTTCAAAGTGTATGAATTTTTAAGAAAAATTGCTGTAAAAGGTGTTGATATTTCGGACTCATCAAAAGTGGATCTAAAATAGTATATTATGTATCAAGTATGCAACATTGAGTTTTAGGGGACGAATCGTTTTTAATCTCTCGTTAATGAGAGGAGTCCTCTAAAACTGTCTGCGTACGGGATGCGTACGAGATTTTTTGGTATCAGCTTTGTAAATTGTCTGCGATAAGTCAGAAAAATGTCAATTATTTTCAATTAAAAAAATCCCGTTTCTGTGTTGCTAAGTTATCTTTCAGTCCGCTAAAACCTATTAAAGAACTGAACTCAGTCCGCTAATAGTTATTTATGCAACAAGTGCTAAAAGTTGATGTTTATGCACAATACATGAAAATTATGAAACGAAGCCGAAGACTGAGTTTCATAACATGTCGAGTGCAAGAAGACTTTTAGCACGAGCTTGCATACAATACTTTTTCTACGACTTTAAATTTTCTGTTATTAATCCATAAATGTCGATTTAACAAAGGTTTGCATTTATGACAGTTAGAATTTATGCCATAATAAAGAGATGGCCTTGACGCGCAGGTGAGTGTTTGTGGAGCCAATACTGTCAAAATCAGTTATCAAAGGTAATTTTAATACTACACATCTGACTTTATTCATTACATAACGCTTTAATTATTTAAAAAACACTTTACCTCTAACGCACGAAGTAACTAGAATAACGTTACAACCTCACTTCCAGTTCGAAATTGTAGTTTTATAACCTCACTTCACTTTATAACACATGTGCTAAAAGTAAACAGCTGATCTCATTTTAAACCTGCTAAATTATAAAACGTCACTTTTAGTTAAAAAAGCTAGCGCTAAAAGGCCTACTTTTAGTGGTGGTCGTAGAAAAAATCTATTAGGGTACTATTTTGCTAGTCCGCTAAAATAGCATTTTGCGGACTCAAACGAGCCTGTTTTAAGCGTGTGCCAGAAAAACATTTATCGTAGGCCACGAGTGTATCTACAGCTTCTATTTTCCGCATTTGAGAGAAGGTGAACAAACAGAAAATGCAACGGAAAATGGTGACAATTCAAAGGTATTTAAATCACCCAAAACGTAAGCGACTAAGAACATCTTCCATAGCAAACCTAGTTTTCGAAATACATGACATCCGGAATGTTATCTATAATATTGATAAAACCAACAATGAACGAATAACAATGAAAGAGTTATTACAAAAGTTAAAAAAGATTTTGTTTTTAAGGTCGGGAGAACTGCGTTGATTCAAATTATTAAGGCTTAAATGGCACTCAATCCAAAATAATCGAAAACAGAAATCAGGAAACAATAGATATAAGAAGTCTGACGACATATTTTTTACAAAAAATGTAAATGTACCGAAAACAAAACCGTAAAATTATTTTTAGAATACTGCATTGGTAACTAGCGTTTACATAGTTACAAACGAGTCCGGTAGATAAAATTTACCGGCCTAGACCAGTAGTAGAACTACCGGCCGGTAAATTTTATCTACCGGACTCGTATCCTAAAAAATCTTATACGATACACGACCGGTAGCATTTTTATGGCCTTGCCAAACATACAGGTCTCGCCCTATGGGCTCAACCTGTAAAGTATTGGCGCGGCCATAAAAATGTTGCTACCGGTCTAACAACGTAAATAGCTATTATATGGACGAAACACGTAATGCGGAATTTTTATATTTGATGGCAGAAGTAAAATTTTTCAGTGTCAGTATGTTACAATCATTATTCCCACTTGCAACGTTTATGAGAAAATTGAAACTTGTTGACACTGAAAAGTTGGTGTTGTGATATTCAACAGTGTTTTATTTTTGCCATCAAATAAGAGTGTCCCAGTAAGGTCTTCTACCGACTGCATCTCGGAAACAGTTTGTCCAACACTGTACGGAAAAAAAAAATGCCAGCTAAAGTGACCAGGGGAAATTCACTAAAAATAGTTTCAGCTCTTAAATCTGTCCGCTAGAGGGCGCACTTTCAACAAAAAATATAGAGACTCTGTATATAGTTAGATAAGAGTTGAGAAAATACAAACGTCAGCGGCCAAATTTGACCCAAAACATGCATGCGCAGAAATACTGTTTGAAAGTCACCAGATCGTTTTATTTAAAAGACGTTTTTTTTAATTTCTGCTGCTGCTTCAAAGCACTCAAAACGTAGCGTGGAGTACTGTTTGTTTCAGAAATAAAAACCCAACTTGGCACCAGTGCTCAGAACTAACAAGAGATCAATAAAAAAACCAATTAGGGTAGGCTGTGATATTTGTTATACTTTTGGCAGTACTGAAGTGTATTATCAGTCTATGTCAAGTTCGAGATTTGCAGGTTAAGTTTTACGTCAGTCTGTGTCAAACAACAAACAAAACCTAACCTACTAATCTCGAATTTGACATAGACTGACAATACACTTCAGTACTGCCAAACGTTTAACACATATCACAGCCTACCCTAATTGGTTTTTTATTGATATCTTGTTACAATAAATAATTGTTGTAAAGTAAAAGACTGCCACGCTTGTTTTCTTGTAATGTATCAACTGTAGCGATTGTCACCTGTTTATGTTGTTAAGGTGATGATCAAAACATATTTATAAACAGTTTATTACATTGGTTTCATGAAACAACACGCGTTTTATTCCAACCTTTTTAAATGAGCACATTTATATAAGATCTAAAAAATTGACATTTCATATAGATGTAATTAGTTATCGATTATATTTAGTTGTGAGTTAACTTGTTATTTCTATTCAGTTATTTTCGTTCGTTTAAAGTTTAAGTCAAACTCTATAGTTTTTCAGATTCATGCTGACGTGTTATTTTTAAAACTTTGGAAATGCAGTTATTGCTTCGCGGGAGTACATGTTGCGATATTCGCAGCGTCGGCATTTCTCCAGAAGAGTGTTTGCCCGTCTTGGCAAAAGAGTGAGAGAAACTGGTCAAGTACATATTGCTTGCACGAGCGTTAAACCGAAGTCGTAGGCCTAGAAGTAAAGATAATGAGGTAAACAAATTTTGTTCCTTCTTATCATGTCAAACTTCACGAAGCTCTTGCACCAACTGATTATGAAGGAAGATTAGATTACTGCCTTTAGATGATATGGATGATAAGTGAGGATTCTGAGTTTTTATCTCGAATTTTATGAACAGACGAGGCCATCTTCACCAGTACAGACCAAGTAAATTTGAAAATAAAATAGTTATTCAAGTCACCCACGATAATACACACTGGCTGATGGAAATTGATCGTCAACATTTTTTTAGTGTGAATGCATGGTGGGGTATAATCTAAAGCAGAATAGTATTTTTCATACTAGATCAAACCCTGAATGCAGCAAGATGTTTAGACCTTTTACAAAACCACGTACCTTATTATGCACGGAATGTAAGGGAATATTTAGATAGGTACCCAAATTCCAAATATGTGAATAGGTAGGGGGAAGTTTGTTTCCCTATCCCTCAGATCACTTGATCTAACGGTTTTAGATTTTTATTTGTGGGCTAGCCTTAGAGACAGTGGCTACTAAACGCGACCACAAACCTGGGAAGAGATGATTCACAGAATCCAGAACGTAATAGAGTCTATTTCTACGGCAGGAATTGGACGTGCTGTGGCTAGAACTAGGAGAAAAATCCAAAGGTGCATTAAATATGACCGGGGTCACTTTGAGCATTTACTGAATTAATATACCAAATATTAAGGAGTTGTAGGTACCCAATAAATATCAGCCTTATTGAGTAGATTTCTCGCACACTGTTTTAAGAATGTTCAATTCCGTTTTGACGTTATAAATGACCATTTCCTAGGTAGAGAAACAAGATTTTCATGCAGAATGCATTTAACTCAAGCCGTGCTTGTCTTTTACTTTAATTATTTATTGTAATTCCGAGTCTTGATATAACAAATAGAATGTATTAATCTGGCTCCACGTTGCGGCGCCTTTTTATGTTGTAATGGTCTTTATGTATGTAAATGGTTTTATTTTATAACAATATTTATGATTCTTTAGCTATTACGTCTGACTTTTACTATACTTTAGTTTATTTTCAATCAATTTTAAAATGAATTTAAGTAACTCATTTACCCTTTTATAAATTTTGAATTATCAATATTATTAAATATCTCTAGCTCCGGTAGCAAATATTTACTCTTAACTGAAAACACAGGTCGGATTGGTTCATAATTCAGACTGTTTTTATTCCTGAAATTTTTTAAATTCCGTAACAACCTGTACATCTGTCAATGTCACTTTAAATTATGCAAGTGCAAAATCGATTACAAATACCTTTTCGTTACTTTACTTGTCATTCCACAAATATAAAATAGTAAGTACTCCCCTCTTTAAAATTACCCCACTTCACTCTTTTTATATTTTTCAGTTTTTACATGAATACCTGTAGCTTGTCACTTGTCCATGGACCTCGATACTCTCCTTTACCAAGCCACATGCATCCGACAGTCTCACAGAAATTTCCCAACGTCCAGATAAATCCCAGTACGAACTCAACCAAACACCAGGAACCGCAAAAACTTCCCAGCGAAACATGACAAGGCACCTACCACTTTTCTCCACCAGAACTGCCAAACACTGATCAGCAGCAAACGCCTTCCATGTCTTTCTTCCAAAATTCCCAAGCCACCGACAACCTAGTACTACGAACTTCGACTAGATTCAAGCTACAAGCTGTCACTTCAATAACAAGCTTGGCGAATTACAACTCCAGCAGATGAAAAACCTTCTATCCACGCCACAAGACGCTCACTCTGCTAAGAAACTCGATGTAAACCACTTCCAGTAAAACCATTCCTCGCTATCCAATTCATATGATGTAATTGATTGACAATAAACTTAGTTCTGCATCCAACTCCAGAAATTGATTTTGTAGATTATGACTGTATTACATATGTCACTCTCACCACATCTTTTCTTCTCGTTACCATCTCTACATCTTCAAATCTTTTAAAATTTCATTTTAACTCTTTTCTCGCAAATGTTATTTTAATTTACAACCATTTTCATTCCAAACAGATTAAAACATTTTATAAAGGGTTTATTTTAGAAAATTTTAGCCATTTACAAAGGCATTACATTCTTTTTTTTATTAATCCTTCACTCTATTTCAGATAATAATTAACTTATGTTAGAATATTGCTGTTTCTTATATATATAGTATAATTCAATTGCATTTTAATTCTATTTAATTTTTTTAACCAATACATATTAATAATTTTGATATCCTTCTAATACTTAAATTCATTTTTGTAATTTAATACTGTATTCTTTTAACCTTTTTTTAAATCTAATATCAAACCCTTACACTTAAACCATTACAATACATACAAAAATTAAAATTAAAATAGAAATGTTTTACTTGATGTTTTATTAGAAGTTTACAAAACCACGTACACGGCCATACAAAGTGGGCCCCGCTTGAACTTGTATGCACAAAATTTCCGCGCTTGCTGTAGTGCCTCCAATTCCGAGCTAGTATTGAAAGAAGTGTTACAGTTAATTGAAATTAAAACACCTACTGTAATTTTCTAATAAGCGATCCATCCCTTGAAGCCTAATTTGATCATGTGATGGTATTTGGAAAAGAGATAAATCAAAAAGAACCTATTTTTGTAATAAAATATAATCTGTTATAACATTTATATATAACCTTTTACTTTCCTCGTCTAAAAGATGAATAAAATATTGTAATCGTGAAAAAATCTCCTTCCGAGATGTCTTCAGATCTGGCCGCTTGTTGGCGGTATATCTCAAATACTCTTTGCTGGAGGAAGGCAGCATTTTGCATGCGGAATATACTACCTGGCTCAAAAACCAAGAGATTTTTGGGCAAATCTATGCAGGGCGAGCACCTTAAAAATCATGGGCACTTCTTGAACGTAACAGATGCTGTTTAAAATACCTGGTACTTCTCATGCCTAGTCCTTTTCTGTAACAGCAACAATAGCTGTCAATTTGCCTTTTACGAAATGCTATGTAAAAAGTATTCGATATGAGAACGTGAGCGGCTGGCACCGCGAGCAAATGCTCGCCTCTCAGGCGGCGGGCCCGGGTTCGAATCCCAACGAACTATAAAAGGATTTTAAAAATCGTACGCTCCCCGGCTACTACGCTAACAGCTGTGGTAGTCGTTACCCCCACACAAGGGAACTCTTTCTTACTTTCAACGGGCAAGGCTAGCCACTTGCCCGGCCTAAGGACAAAGAGGGCTCATAGAAACACTTTGTGGTTGAAACAGGCCGCTGGCCTATAATAATAAGAAGAAGAAGAACCGTAAACGTTAACTTTTAGCTCCGTCTTTAAACTTTCTGCACCATTTTTGCACACAGTCGCCGCTAATAAACTGTACTCAGTTGACGATTAATTTCGGCTGTCAGATGCCCTTCAGACTCTATGCCTTCAGCAAGGAGAAAGAGAATTACGGCTTACTACGCCCGCCTAGTATGAACTGCGCGCCATCATTTTGAACACGTTTTATAATTCCAAGTGTTGTTTGTGATAAATAAATATTTTTTTCTACGACCACTACTAAAAGTAGGCCTTTAGCGCTAGCTTTTTTCACTAAAAACCACGTTTTATAATTCACCGTGTTAAAACAGAAATCAGCTGTTTACTTTTAGCACATGTGTTATAAAGTAAACAGCTGGTGTTGATTTAGAATTTTGAACTGGAATTGAGGTTGTAAAGTTATTCTAGTTACTTCTTTCGTTAGAGGTAAAGTGTTTTTTAAATAATTAAAGCATTATGTATTGAATAAAGTAAAATGTGTACATTTATAATTACCTTTGATAACTAACTTTGACAGCTACTGGCTGCAGAAACAGCCACCTGCGCGTCAAGGCCATCTTTTTACTATGACATAAATTATAACTGTCATAAATGGAAGCCTTTGTTAAATCGACATTTATGGATTAATAACTGTAAATTTAAGGCCTAAAAGTGTTTATGCACGAGACATGTTATGAAAATCACACTTCGGCTTCGTTTCATAATTTTAATGTCTCGTGCATAAACATCCACCTTTAGCACTTGTTACACAAATAGCTATTAAATTTCTTATTGGATATTTTAAATACTTCTGTGAATATTACAAAAACTTGCATAACTATAGGTTCTATTTTTTGTGTTTTTTATTGTTTTGCTATTTTCTGAAGTAGTTAAGTTTTGCGTGTCTCCTATGGGGTATCTCTTGTTTTCCATGGTACACTGGGTAGGTATCGATAAAATAAGTATGCATTAAAAAACTACAAAGAGCTTCACATGGAACTTCCCTCGCAAGTTCGGCACGCATTGATTACTGTACATTGCTATCTGCGGTACTGCTCTCAAAATGGAGTGACTACGTAGATACAATTGCCAGCCAGACTACCTTAGTGGAGACGGCGTGCAATTTATTACAAATACTAAAGTTAGCGTTAAAGACGAGCGCCAACGAATCTTTAAATAATGACAAGTGTATCCAGGTATCACAGAGTATTCATAAACTCAAAAGTAGTACAACACTCTGAAAGAAAGCACACAAATCCAGGTATCAGTAAGATACAGAGACGATATACTAATATCAATGTATAATAAGCACAGATAATAAATTGCATACAAGCCAGTACAGACTACATGTGGTTATTCTATAAATACAGGGTGATAATTAAGACAAACCTTAAGGGGTGATTCCTTGATTAATTTTAAGATAAAAATCCATACAAACATGCGACCTAAACCGCTTCGTTTTCAAGAAGTTGAAGTTTAAACAAAAATTTAGTTTTTTTCAAAAATTTGGAAAACGGATAGAGGTATTCTAATGAAACTTGGTTTAGGTTAGTATTTCACAAAGTGGCATTGTATGGTCAAAATATATTTAATTTATTTCCACCAGTGGCGTACATCAGGGCCACCTCAGTTACCTTATTTTAAAAAAATTTGGTACGTCACTTTTTTAGCTTCATCCATTCACATTATGGGTGGCTTGTAAGAGTTCACGAGCCACTAAAGAATATAACCGTTACACAAACCCTTGCTTGAGTTTATAAGGTGTTAGGGATATTAAGCCAACAAATGCTGGGTGTTTATCTACAAAAACGACGCGGTCTAAGCCGAAATTTAATTCTAATATTGACAATTCTCAAACACTATTTAGAATAAAGTTGTTAGAGTTACAATACAAGGAATCCAGGTCTATTTTTATTAAAGATTAATATTTTTGTAGCTAAGATGACAATCGCTTTAATTTTCCAGAAAAAAATATCCAAAAGTGGGAGAAATGTGATGTTTTAAGTGAAGGCTTGATATTGACCAAAATACTAAAAACGTTCATAAGTTGGAAACGCTGAAAGCAATTTAAAAGTAAAACTAGGGTTAAACGCAGGACCTATAGGGGCTTAAATAACAATAAAAACACAGGGTGTTGCATTTAAAACATTTACACGTTTTTATGCCAAACTTTCTTGAAACGCCCTATATACTTATGTACGTCAAAATAATTTTATAATGTGCCTATTTCAACTCCATTAGAACTACCTTAATCAAACTTTCTATCTGAAAAAAGTAAATGCGTAATCGGTGACCAGCGCACTAAATGGACACTGTATATAATTATTTAATGATTTTTCTTGAATATGAAAGCTATAATAAATGATAGTTTTATAATGTTTTCTCTATTTTTGTGATCCAGGGAGTGCATGCTTATGTCTAGAAAACGTGAATATAACATCCTGTATGTAGTGTATGTAATTGTAATCACACGCACAAGGCGACAACTCTTCATCAAAGCAGGTTCATTACTCCTGCAATCTTATCCCAGATGTAGCGCGATTATGATATTGGGATGATTAGAGTTGACAAAAACAAGTCGCTTCTTGCGAACAAAACTCTCATCAGCGGCAAGGCGTTTAAATACAGTCGCAATTGTCATAACGTAAGCCCTGACGCAAAGCTGTGTAAGAGCACAATTCATCAAGTGACGCCAGAGACAGCGCAAATATTCGATCAATCAACGCACCTGAGTCTAACGGAGTCTCTAGTAAATGCTGGGTGCTGCGGTCCGAAAGGGGGCTTGGTTGGGGGGTGGTTCCCGCTTCCACGATGGTCACTTGCAGCTGTGAGCGCACACCTGCGAATTAACAGATAATCAACATTAACAGGGTGCATGCATGCATTAATTTGTGTTGCATTGTACGCGTATAATGTACGTTGGATGTGTCTTCATTATTACAAACAACCCCGAATATACCGACTACGTATCAAGCGATTCAAATAATTTTAGATGAGAAGTGACAGTGAAAAGGAAAATGAGAGTCTTTACTTTAACTCATACTGCATACAATTAATCTTAATTGAAATAATCTAAACCTGGAACATCAAAATCGAATTAATGCAACAACAGTAAACATTTCCCAGTTCCATATAAGGTGGTGTATTTAGTGTATGATATATTAAACTAAACTATCATTCTTTATTAGCCAAGTTATCCAAGTTAAAATTGAAACAAGACACGAGTAATTGCTGGCTAGTTATTACAAATACTTCGAAAATTTATTACAGTTACATAAAAACATTCAATTGTAACCAGTTCTGGTTGTAGTATTTTTCAAAATTGTGATTTTTTAAATGAGGGAACAAAAAAGTATTATTGGGGTCAAGTTTAGAGATCTGAGATGAAATTTTGTTAGAAGCGCCCATTTTGAAGTTTGTTTTTCTGCAGTTGGTTTATGAAAATGCTTAAAATTTCATGGCGTAGGTACTTTTGGGTAGTTCAAAGCCATGTCTTCGTGAAACAGCAACCTAACACCAATCTTTAAGAGAAGCAAAGAAGTTCCACAGAGAGAAGATATCGTTTTTCTGCACACCGCAATCTCATACTCTGTGCTGCTTAGGGGCTCAGGGGCTCTAGCCCCCAGCCGCCAACAGCCTATACGTCCTTAAAAAAAAGTAAATATCTTAGAATTGAAAACATATTTTATCATCTTTTCTACGTTATAATATTATAAGGTAGAGAAGCCGCGTGGCGCAGTTGGGTAAGCGCCCGGTTTGCATTAAGCAAGTCCTCGGTTCGAATCCCGCGGGGGTGGGAATTTTTCTGTAGCCTTGGCGATTGAAATCTGGCTCGGTGAGACCATTTACAGTTGGGCACCAAATTAACTGTGCTCTACTCAGAACCACAAACTTAAGAGATAGAGTAGGAAGGTCAACACATCACCAAGACACACACCTCACACAATGGTTGCTGCGCAAGCACCAACGGCGCCCTCCAACTTTGTATCCCGAATCAGGGGCAAGTTGAGCATTGTACCGCCAGATGCCAGGGCATAAAGTACCAGCCTCTCCACCGCAAGATAAATGAGGTTACAGATAATACATACATACAATATTACAAGGTTTAGGTAATAAAATGCGGGGATCGCTATTCGGTACCGCTTAAAACATGTAAATAAATATCCAAGAAATATTCTACATAAGAAGAATTCCGTGTCAACACATTCTCTCGTATCATATGGACCAAGCAGCTAACAGGTGCTGAGGGCCTTCCGAAATGTACTCCAAACTTATATGAAAATTACGGAACAAAACGCTGTCGCTGCAGAATAGTCGATATGGCAGTTACAATGTGACGAGAGGGCTCGTGACGTTGCAATAGAGACCGCTCCGAACTCGCAGAATTATCGTCATATTTGTCCAAAATGTAGTGCAGTCCGAAGGCAAAGGCAGCTACCGCTCCGAATTTAAATTTGGTGCAAGCTTTGACATTAAAAATGAATGCCAATACAGCAAAGACGTTTTTGTATACTTGTGGTCTGTGTTATTTGGACGTAATATCGGTTGCAGTTGGAGTCAATTTATTTATCTTGGGTGATTCGATTGTTTCATACAGTTTTACACAAAAAATGGCGGAGAATAGCATAACTAAGTAATATTCTGCACATTAATTTTAAAAGTCTACCTTACCTAAAAAGGTTAAAATAAAACAAAACCTCAGACGGGCTACACCGGTATTAAATTCTTTTATTCCTCTTCTGCCCTTTATTGCGCCCAGAATTGAGCATGGGCCTCCTTCTTTCTCCAGTTGTCCCTGTTTTGTGCTATGCTTGCCCACTTCCATCCTGTAATTCTCTTTAAGTCGGCATACCATCTTGTAATTGGTCTTCCTCTACCTCGTTTTGCATCCCATGATCTCCAATGGATGATTTTTACGTTCCAACTACAATCCTTTAGCCTTGCTACATGTCCTGTGAAGTCGCATTTTAACTAGGTAACTCTGTCAATTATGTCAGTGACTATTGTTCTCTGTCTGATCTATTGATTCCTTTTCTATAGTTTTCCGAATGCCGCCCATCCTAGTGGTCTTCTACTTTCAATTTCCGCAGATTTAGTTTCTTTGCCTATTTGTATTGTTTGTCCTAAGTATGTATCTTTTTTAACGTTTTCTAGTTGGATCCCATTTATTGTTATTTGCATATTTTGTGGACTCATTATTTTCGATTTATTTAGCCTTATTTTTCGTAATTCTGTCTCTAGTTTGGTCACCATTGTCTGTAAGTGATCTTGATTATCAGCGATTAACACGATACATCGGCAAATCTAAGATGGCTAAGTCTTTCACCATTGATATTGACTCCCATGTTGCTCCAGTTCAGTTTCTTGAAGACTCCTAATGCTAAATTGAATGGTTTGTTTGTACATATTTTTAATGATGTTTTTGTATCTAAAATCGATGAACGCATTATCTAGTTCGACTATAACTGCCCAGTGTTCGATTGGAAAGAAAGCCTTGTTATGTTTCGCGTGCCTCCAATTTTTTTTAATTACGTTATCAATTTGTGGCGCTATCACGCCACAACAATTCGTAACGCGCGAACATTTGGAGCCACGCTGATAATCCAGTATCGCGCAGGTGTGAAGCTGGCGGATTGCGCAACCCTCGCCGCACCGCTAAAGTCACGCATCCCTACTCTGCGGCGCCCACCTAACAAGCATATTTGAGAACCCACTCCAAGTTTACCAGGTCGGCCGTCCTGAATCACATAAAAGACAGATGCTCGCTCAGTCGAAAGACAGATTTAATCCGATCCTTAGCCAGACAGATCCAACCCATTCCTTTCCACATCCAAATCAGAACATGGGGGCTTAATGTGGGCCCTTGGCCCAAGGGGCTCCACCAGTAATCACCAGTCCAGATACCTGTTTGATAAGACTAGAATCCTGTCCCGAACTACATGACCAGAAACCTCTCTTGCCTATTTTAGTAAAACTTCAGAAGCAATTCTATCCTATTAAATCTCCAGCGCAATGGAAGATCTTGTAGCTGATAACTCACTGCCCTCTCCTAGTAATCCTTTAGCGCAATGGAAGATCTTGCCGCTGATAACTAACTAACTACCCTGTTCTCGTAACCCTCAGCGCAATGGAAAACCTTGCCGCTTGAAAACCTGACCTGGATACATGTCTAATAGCCCGTGAAACCACCGTGTTAATAAATAATTTCTTCTGATTACACCAGTCTGAATCACTACACCAGAGACGAATAGTCCATACCTTTTATCGGCCAGTGCAGCTCCACCAGGACCGCCCAAGATACCAGAATAATTTATAATGTGAGTTTTACTATTACTTGTTTTTGTAAATAATTTTAGGAAACATTTTATTTTGTACGATAGTTACAAAAATAAATATTTGTTCTTGACTCAAACTTATCTATTACTTCAGCTGTTTAAGAACCTTGGACCAGAGCTATCCAAAGTGGTAAAATAATCAAATATAATCTTTTTTTACGTCTGGTTACAGCCTTTTCATAAATCACACAGGCAATGTGGAGCGGACGATTGTACTCTATTGCTTTCGCAATTAGTATTTTTACTGTTAATAAGTGGTAACATGTGCTGAATCCCTTACGAAAGGCAGCTTGTTCAGCCGGTTGGTAGTCGTCGAGTTTCTGAGTTATTCGATTGGTAATGATTTTCGTCAGGAGTTTATATAATTGTGATAGTAGACTTATAGGTCGATAGTTGTGTAACAGTTCCGGTCTCCTTTTTTAAATAGTAATATCACTCCTGCTATATTCCATTGATCCGATATTCTTCCTTGTTCTAAGCATCTATCGAATAGAACTCTTAACCACGGTAAAACTATCTCTCATATTTCTTTAACAATTGCAATCAATATATTGTCTTTTCCTGGAGCTTTATTTGTTTCACATATTTTAGAGCAAACATAATTTCTTTTGAGGTTATTTCGGAAATATTTTCTGAACCCACATTCACAATTCTGATATCTGTGAGCTCTTGTCGTTTTATTTTTTAGGAGTACAGTTCTTTGTAATATTGCTTGGCATTTTAATAGGGGAGTTGGCATTAAAACGACACGCTTGCCATTGCATGTTGGCGAGTTGGATAGGATTGGTCAGGGATACTTGGTGTAGGACAGGATTTAGGGGTGGGTCATGATTTCTCACTGGTAAGGCATATGGGGAATTCAAGTGCTTGCATGGGCAGGGTTGCCAATTCCCGAAGTAGACCTATTCTCAGCCGGAATCGCTGGAAAGGGTCTACCCGTTGCCGGTATTTAATCACAACTTGCAAGATATAAACGGATTGTAGGTGAGTCATTAATGATAATTTTGCTTAATTATTGCTAAAAATTAAGAGCCCTCTAAATACAACTATCACTAGCTAACACTGGTATACAAGCATGTATCTATAAAAATGCAAATCAAATAAATCGCCGTTTGCTCATAACATTGTCACCAAACTACTGACACGACTCTTATTATATCAAGAGGCAAAGTACACGAAAAGCTTGCATCTTGTACAGGAAGGGTTTAATGTTTGTAACAGTTTTAAAATGGCGTTCCTCCAACTTTATAGCACATCCCGCAGTTACAAACTTCGTTTTAACTTTCGATGGTTTTTAGATTTGATATTCGGCCACTGTAAACGCCATAGTCTACCATTGTTTTTGACCATCTTTGAGACTCTCAATTGACGTTACTATTTTTAGAGGATTTGTGCATACAATGTCAGAGTTTTCTGGTTACTGATTTTAATATTTTTTGAATCTTGAATTTACTTCCGGAGTTGCAAGATGTATTTTTCGTGGCTCATTTTTCGTGGCTCCTTGCGGTGACGCTTTGAAAACTTTGCAAGTTCTATTGATTTCTTGGATTACTGCAACCATCTGTTAAATCAGGATTTGCTAGTATTTGGAAGTTTGCCGCCCGTAACTGAAGATAGGCGTCATATCTGTAAGTGCACTTCTCCTCACTTGTAACACAACATACTATTGTATTTGTGTGGAAACCATTTTACTTTCAGAATTTCTGAACAACATAAAAGAGACGATGTGAATTAGAAAACAAATGTCAAAAAATGAGAATTAATTAAGCTAAAAATCACATTTTGTTTTTTATAGCTTCCCATTAATCAATTACTTTTGATCGCATGGTAGAGAATAACAAGCAAAGGTTTTTAGGAATACATACACACACGAAGAAAATGTATTCTACGTAAATAGTATAATAATTTTTGTATTTGAATCAAAATCAGCGCCGCTGTGGAAGAATACAAGACGAGAAACTGAATGATTGTCTTCTTGTCGAAACGAGATGACGTCTCAACATTTTTATAAATAACTAGAATATCGTCTAGCGGAATTTGTTTTCGTCTCGTTTCGTGTGTCACTGGAGATTCTCGAAGTTCCTCTCTCGCGTTTCGGTTTTAGTCAGATTTATTAACAAGGCCAAACGAGAAATTGTTGAAATAGTTAGTGTATACCATTTATAGTGACACTTATTGGTAAATAATTTGGCTGGCATTACTGCACCCTTGTAATATTTAAATCCGTTAGTTCTTGGTTTTTATTGTTTAGTTGCAGTCCTTTTAATAGGCTATGGCTCAGAATAAACCTAAAATGCCTACTTTCGCAAAAGTGCAGCTTTGTTTTATAATTGCACGACGAATGTTTGTCAAGATGTCAGCTTCCATCGATCAAGAAACTGATAACGCCGAGAATACTACAACATATGGAAGTTCGTGGTAAAGACATCAGAGCTGCATCATCATATCACATCATATGCTGCAGAAGCAAAGTACGAAGACGGCGTAACTGGGTGTAGATTACTCACTCGAAGATTCTGTCAAATTACAAAAAATATTTATTGTATTATTAGAGAGTACAGCAGAGGCGCGATAAGATACTCGATAATCAAAAACAATGTAGCCTTATAAAGAACTAAACCTGTAATTTAAACATCGCCAACAATCAATAAAACAAGCACTGGACACATTGGACACGTAAGTAAGTGGACTCCTAAAACTAATAATGGAAGGTAAAATCAAGGGGCGACGTGGTATGGGACGAAGAAAATACTTCTGGCTGAAAAACGGGATTGGACTGCTCTGGATGCGCATTCCTTATTTAGAGACCAAACAAGGTTTGCCATGACTGTTTCCAACCTTCATTAAATGGAGCTGGAACCTTAAGAAGAAGAAGAGGATATTAAATTTATGGAAAAACGTTTACGAAGGAAAGTGTTCAGGATCAGAAAGAGAAGAGTTACCGAAAGAACAAAGAGATAAAGGAGAATATCAAGATTATGAACCAATAATAGTAGTAAAAGTTCAAGAACAGTAGCAAAAATAAGAATAGGTAAAGCGGGAAGTCCAATGAAGCATTGAAAATAAATAATATACCAAAAAATTAGAACTAAATGCAATACTCCCAATACATAGGAATACTGACCCTAAAGACCACCATAATTATAGACCAATGACGCCGACCGCTGCGAACGTTGCTTAATTCTCTAAACTGTTTGACCAGTTCTTGGAGCATGCGGCTATGCAATCAGCTATCTGTGTAGTAATAAAAATAGATAGGCATGCAACACCTAGGTGTAAATTTAATTATTATGAGGAGAAACGGGAACCACATTTATTGTTCCAGAGAGGACGAAAATTCTTACAGGAAAGGCTTTGCCCTACTGTTACCCCTACTCCCCCCCCCCCTGCTGACTACGGCCCTGGGTATGACGTATGATAATGGAAATTGAAAGCTCCGAAACCGCAGTAACCGTTGAATACATGGAAACCAAACCAATGCTAGACAAACTGATTGTGTTTATGTAGGTGCTGCGTTCTGCTGCTGGGGAAAAGGACACACGATGGAACAGAGTTAGAACATCGATCAGCAAAAGGAAAAAGAATACCAAATACTATACGGTATAACTGTGTAAATGAACCGATCTTGTGTAAGTTGCTCCTGTTTCAGATGCGTGTTTTAATTGCGTTCCTGCGCACGTCCAACATTTGACAACTACCTCTAACAGGGCTAACACAGTTTTCCAAAATATTGTACATGATATATAATTACAACTTCAGAGCAGTGAGAGTGTTTTTGTAATTTATAGCAATTTAAGCTCTTACAAACGGTAACATTTTTGCACTGTTTCTTCTTCTAGTAATAAATCTTCTCTAAGCTACAGGAGACACCAAGCAGAAAAAGCAAAGATTTAATTATTATTTAGCAGTTAAAGTTTTAAAGTCTGTGTGGAAAAATGTTGTGATGGCTGTACGCGAAATGGCATTTCATTCAGGTGTATTAAAATAATACTTGGGTGGAGGTGGAGACGAATTTTAAATTTACTAGTTTTATAATCTGAAATGTTTTTTATAAGCCTACAAATATTGTTTGTACAGCTTTTCGAGTTACATCTTTAGACCTTCTTAGTTCTTCCCATAACAGTTATACTGGCTGTGAATTTATCACACAATTTTGAGATGGATTTACCACGTTTGCCCTATTATGGTTCTTCTCTGGTTGTCTGCACTAAGGTACATAAATAACTTTTACAATTAACCAATAATAAATATGAAAAGCTTTCTGCGAACGCAACAAAAACTTGTCTTAATAATTTCGAATCAGCAAGAGTCCCGTCAAGAAATCTTGCTTTTATTATAGTGACTTTGTAAAATGCAAGACATATTTAATTCTGGAATATATGTATGATGTTGACGAAACCATTTAGTTTACTGTTGTTAAAGGGTAAATATAAATTATTTGTTACCGTATATATGGACGACAATAAGTTTTGGAATTATTTACCACCACTTCAACTTCAGCAATAAATAATATAACTAAACTAAACTAAACTGTCCTGCTTTCCCAACAACGTTCTCTGGAGAATTTTCTTACGTAGCAAACAAATTGGACACTATTTAAAATGTAAATATTCTGAGTTTCAACCAAAAACCGGTACACCCATTTAAAATGTAGGAATTACTTTGATTTTTTTAATATATTACTGAGTAAGTCAAACAAGACACAAGTTATTAAAATTGGTAACTCTTATTTGGCCCTTATTTAAACTAAAACTTAATCAATTATCTTGTTTGACTTCCTAAATATTGTATTAAAAATGGGTATAAAGTTTGTTTTTTAAATCAGTATAGAAATATACCTATTTAGTTATATTTTAATCAATGTTTAACTTGTTGTTGCTCTCACACGTAAGCAAATAAAAGAACTAAGTAAATTAATACACTAATTTAATATTCAAACGTAAACAGGTAAAACGTTCTTGAAGCAACTACAGTAAACGCTTAAACGATTGCGAGACACCAATCAGAGGTCGTAAATCCTTTCTATATAGTGCTGCCCATTGTAAATTTCTTTGGTATATGGTAAGCCTTTATCTGCTTCATTTTCCGGACGGTAAGCAGTCCTGGATGACGAAATTCTTCGGGAGACTCCGACATCAGTAATGTTGTTTTGAATAATTGCCCGTATTTTAACACTATTGTACGATTACATTTAGTTAAAGTGGCAGTTATAATAGCACCCTAGGATGAATACCAAATCCACTTCAAAGATATTTACAGAATCATATTTAACAATAACAATTGCAAATTGAAATATTTGCAGTACCTATACTATCCATTTAACACATTTTTTAGAAACATAATGAAAATAGCGTATAATTGTAATCGTATCTGAAAATAACAAAAATAACTTCTAAACATTAGCATATGATGGTATCATTTTGCTCATGTTCATTAGAATTTTTATAATTCGCAAACTAGAGTCCGACGGGTTCGACGTCGCGACGCCTTCAAAATATTAACTTTTCTTTGGATACAGAGGAAGACTACTTGGAAGTAAAAATCGTCACAGTTATTTATTTTTTAGTATAATACCTGATTTCTGTGTTTACTTTTCACTGGATCACGCGTACTATAGTCAAAATAAAATATTCAGTTAAACGTTAATACCCTAGCCCTAGACCATAAACTATGAGGCCGATCTATCAAACGGCGTTCCAAAAGTGCAACTAAATTACTCACGGCTGGGTCAAACAAGGTACACCGAAATATCTTCATTAAATATCCAAAAACTACTAAAACCCACAGAAGGTAAAAGGATATGTTTGCGGTTGCCATTTTAACAGTTTTTATTGGAGAAGACTTCCTTTTAGTCCAAGTGCGTCAGGTTCTCAATGTTTTTAGTAGAATTTTTAATATAAAATAAGCTTTGTAAATATTGCAGTTTCTTCAGGTGGAAGGTTATATTTTAAAACTAAAAATTAAAGAAGAGGTGTTAACATTGGAAGGTTTGAAGTGATATTTTTTGCACACATTATTTTATATATAAGAAATGCCCATCTCAAACTAAACGCAAACATTTCAACGCCACACCTATTGGACGTTTTAAATAAATTCAGTCATTCCCTTATAACTACCCCAAGTGTGTGGAACGGTACGAAAGTAAATTTAACTGGAAGAAGCCATGCCACGCCAGAATGCTATTTCTTCTTACATAAATCGTGTAAATAGTACAGCAATTGCAGTTTTAGTTTAGTTTATACAGTTCAACTGAATTGAAATCGTTAAAACTGGAGCATCAGAACAGAATTCATGCTGCAACGGTATACATAGTCGATTTGCATAATATGTAACGTATTTTAGTTGTTGCATTACACATTCAAGAGTTATTCAGTCCCATAAAAAATACTGGACCAAGTAGCCATTTTAAAAAGACAATATGCAAACGCCAATTTTCAAAACATGTGCACACCACATTATCATAATTTATGATTGTATGTATCATCACACACGCAAGCATACTTCATCTATGAAAAACGTCACGTGGAGTAAATAGTATTGTCATAAGATTCTCACTAAAGGATTGACAATAATGAATACTTGAAAACGAGGTCTAGAAAACTTCTATCCCGTATGGGAAGAATTGAATATTATTCTATAAATTCTTTGATAGGTACTTTTGTTTTGGGATAGACGTCGCAATGACTTGATAGGTTCATCATAAATCCTTTTGTAAAAAAATTTCAACAACTTCTTGGTCCTAATTGTTGGTCTATCACTAACTTACCTTCTTTATAATCAACATTTCCAGTTTCTCAGAGTAACTGTAATCGCTGACGGATCCAAGGGGGTGTCAATGGGGTCAATTGACGCCCCCTTGTGCCTCTTAAAAATGTAATCGGATAAAAAGTTGACTGATTTGTTTTAATTATAAACAAATGGTGGGGTTTTCGTCGCTCGCCGATGTCGGTTGTGTGACCTGTCTAGTGTTACCAGTCTCTACTAGACAAAACAATGAACTGCACCTGGTGCATAGTTATCGGCGTATTTTTAAATGTTGCTGATAATGTAATGTTTTCATTGTTTGTTTTAAATTGTACAACTAGTTAGTCAAAGTTTAAAATTTCCAAAGCCTGCAAAATTTCAATTTTAGAGTTAAGTACTCGTATGTAAAATAATGTTTATTTTAAAACATTTCGCGTGAAAGCGAAAACATGTATACTTGATTTTCAAGTATTTCAAATTTCCTTTCTCGAAAAAAAAAATAAATGTGAAAGTAATTAAAATACATTTTAACATTAGTTGTTGGGATAAATGTACTTGGCTTGTCTATTCGTATATAAAACAAGGAGTTTTTTGTCGGTTATTCTTCAAATGAACCATGTTAAGTGGCTCAAACTGTTTTTTTTAATGAAAAACAGTTGAATGTGGAAGTATAAAGTAACATAAGAAAAATCTCATTAACAGAGCTTTTTAAAAATTCATACAGGACCTTTCTCTTACAGCAGCCGCCTGAAATTCAGCATTTTTTTGGTATAAAATCGTTTATATGTATCTCCAAAACAATTGACATTAGACCCATACAACTTGATATAAAATTATTAGTATTTTAATGCAAAACTTTGAAGTTACCTAAATATAGGACAGATTCGTCACACCTTTTTGAGCCACAATATACAATCAAAACTATTTTGGTACTGTGCACCACCTTCGTACTTACAACTTCTATATACACAATATTTATGTAACTCTCATAGTTTTAGAAATAATAGTGTAAAGTTGACTTTTTTTGTTATTTTTGTATAGCTTATATAGGTGAAATAGCGGTTCAATATTCTTTTTTTTAAGTATATGAAAATTCAATTTTTATTATTTACCTCTTTTATTCAAAATATCTACCTATTACCATCCCATAGTACGCATTACCTACCTAAACTATTAGTTTAGCCTTACTGTTCAATCTACAAAAATTAGTTGACCTCCCCTTAAGAAGTCTCTGGATCCGTCTATGACTGTAATTACGTGTTCCACACCACATTATAAAAGGAATTTGATAGAGTTGTTGCATTTACCTTTTTGTTGAACATACTAAAAGTCCTCTAAAATCGCAGCTGTGCTACGGCCGCCATATTGAAAAATGGCTGGTTATGTTTGTTACTTCTTATACAGTGCGAGTGTAAAGTCTGGAACTATCGAAATAGAACTTTTCTCAAATGTTTTTGAAAGAAATCCTCGAACACGTCAATTTCTATTTAAAAAAATACATATTTTACTGTAATTGTCACTTTTGCATTGTCTTTTGTTTTTGAGTTATGATGTTTGCGATAATTTTTTTAAATAGAAACCCTAAATTTTTATGATGAATTTGGACAGAGCATGAAATACTAAGACTAAATACGCTAAAAAAGTATTATACTGTATTTTGAAATTTTCGAGAAAATCGCTTTTAAAGTATTAAACCAAAAATCGAATAAAAATCAAGTAGCCATGAAACCATTAGTTAGCCTTAAAATTATGACAGTTCTTCATAGTTTGTTTATCTGTTTTTGTTGTGTGCTCTTAATTAAATAAATAATGGTGCGATATTTGAGTGAAAAAAAAGACCTGAAATTTTAGTATCGAGGGGATGTGGTAACCGTACAATATTCTCGAAAATTTTAAAATACAGCATCATACTTTTTTTAGTTTATTTGGTCTTAGAATTTCATGCTTTATCAAAATTCATTATAAAAATTTAGGGTTTCCATTTAAAAAAATCGGGAGTGTGCTCCCCTAGACTTTCTCGCATTCGCCTTGTTTTCTAGCAAATTTGAAAAGTTTATTGCAATGTATATACATACAGCGATAAAATTACATTTTCAGGTAACCACTACCTGTTTAGGTAAAGTGCCGCTTTAGGTTAACCTATCATACTGAAATTTTATATCTGGGAGTTTTTCTCAATAATAAATGTATGTGCAAAATTTCGTGCAAATACCTTGAAGCAAACTGGTACTTTACTTCAATGGATACCGCTACCTGTTTAGGTAAAATGCCACTTCCGGTTACCCGATCATGCTGAAATGTAATATCTGGTAGTTTTTCTACATAAGAAATGTATGTGCAAAATTTTGTTCAAATATCTCGAAGCAAACTGGTACTTTACTTGAAAAGGTACCGCTACCTGTTTAAGTAAAGTGCCACTTCTGGTTAACCGATTTCACTCAAAATTGGTCTGGAATCTACAAATTTTGAATAATGACTATGTACATAATTTCAAGGGTCTAGCTTATTTCGTTTTTAAGTTATCGTGTTCACACACACACACACACACACACACACACACACACACGCACATACACACACACAGACATAATTCGAAAAAACTGATTTTTCGGACTCTAGGAGGTCTAAAACGTCAAAATTCGTCAAAATCTCGAAGTCGATTTTTTTGACGATTACAATACTTTCTCTATGCGAGAAAGTAAAAAGTATCGCTAAAGTCATAACTTAAAAACAAAAGACAATCTAAAAGTGACAATTACAGTAAAATATGTATTTTTTTAAATAAAAATTGACGTGTTCGAGGATTTCTTTCAAAAACATTTGATAAAAGTTTTATTTCGATAGTTCCAGACTTTACACTCGCACTGTATAATTCTTTAACCGTTGCAGATATAAAAAGAAGTTTAAGAAAATGTAGACCATAATAAATTAAATAATTTATGTTATAACATAAATTTTTCCTCTACACCTAATGGTTTTTCAAGTATGGGCTGTAGAATGTAATGGATTTTTCAAAAACCCCAATTTGAAGAAATTGCCCAGTAAAATACCGCTTATTATGTATCTAGTCAAATTTAGTCATAGCTAAATAGACTTCAGCTAAGCAGGAAGGTAGAAAACGTAATTACCAACCCCAGACAGTTAGCTCTACATCGTTACTCATCCACTGCTGGACCTAGAGGTATGTGTGATCGGCAGCTGTTGCACTTCCAAAAGGTTAAACTGCCAAGTGAAATTTAGAATGTAATTTCTGACCTAAAATGACAAACACAAACAATAAGTTGAAAAACTAAACAACTAATAGAAGAAAGAAGACAACTAGTAGCGGAAGAAAGAAGAAATTCCGGTAAATACAAATAACTGTATAGAATAATAAAACAAATACTAAAAAAGGACACGGAGAATAAATCCTAAGCACAACCACAGTAAATAAAGGAAAAATATAAAAGTACTAAGAAGAAAACTCTCCCACGGAGAAAACATCGTGAAACTAAAAGATCAAGAAGGAGCTCTTAAGAATCCAAGAACTGACTCGAGATATTCCAAACTAATCTAAGGCATTTGCATAAATGCTACCTTTAACATAAAACTAAACAAAGAAACAAACAAAAACAAAGACAGAAAAACGAATTAGGTAGAAAGATAAATTATGCCCAAGTTATTCACGGCAACCTGAAAAGATGTCTTTAAGATATTAAATTGGGTGGACAAATGGTTCAACATAAACGGAGGAAAACGAAACAATCTAAGGTTTGCGGATACTGTGGTGCTGATAACGAATAAATTTGACGAACTACAGAAGATGATAACAGAGCTAAACAAAAAGTTCAGTAAGAAGAAAATAATGAAAAGCTTAACATTTATCGCTTATAATACCATGAGTAGTCAAAGTTATGTCGAATATTTTTGCTGTGGTATCACGAATGTCCATTGCACTTAGGTTCGATTAGGAGGAATGCGCTAGCACGAGTCCTAATCCGTGGTTTTGAAATGCCCTGTGCTGTATAATAGCTTCCTGGGTTGTTTTTCCGTTTTTAGATATGCATTAATTTCTTCACTGAAAATTAATTTACTCCGCTCACAGAAACATTCTAGTATATTATGTTATGCTGTTTTGCAGGTCTCCCCAAGCTTCCAGGGCAAGCCGCAGATGAGTCCTGGAATCTACTTGGCTCGACCTGCAAAACATTACATTCCGGTTTTGTAACGTAAATTACTATTATGCCTAGCCATAAAAGTAACACATTTATCTTGCCTGTCTACTCACATAAGTTGTCACTTTTATGACGTTTGAAAATAAAAGTATAAATTCCAATTTTGAACTTAGAAGCCCACTTTAGTTAGTAACTATCACTTTTTCTACGATATTTATTGAGAAATAGGAGAATGAAAGAGAGAAACCTCAACTGGACAAAGACCACTAGGACGACCACCAAAGAGGTTGGCTGAAAGTTGGCTCCCTTCGTCCACAGAATAAAGACGGAATAAGCAGGAATATTCCTAAAAAAGGAATTAAAAGGTGGAGAATAGGTATGCAACCTACGATAATAAAAGGAATAAACCCAGAGAATCCGGAAATAGTAGCGAATTTGGAACCAGAAAATTGTACTCATGCGGAACTAGAACAACCTGAAAGGCACAAGAGTGTACGTAGATAAAAGGGCTCAATAATTTACTTAGATATTGATTTAATACAAAAAGAAAGAGGAATGTCAGCAGTTATAAAAATGCGGCAAGAGAGGAAAAAAGCAGAGGCAAGAAAGCCAGAATAGGACACCGCTAGATTGAAATAGACGGAATCAATTATAAATTGTCCGACGAAGATGGAGAAAGCCTGAAAAGAACCAAAGCTTCTGCTACAAAAAACTAACAAAGTCAGTAGTCCCAAGAGAACCGATGACAACTCAGGCGGCGAAAACGGCGATGACCCTGGAAAAAGAAAATAAAAACAGAAAAGCCATCATTCAAGAAACCCAAAAGAAAGAAAATAAAAGAGGGGGACCCACTAGGAAAATTGGTACATGGAACGTTAGAAGACTGAGAGGGAAGGAGTAGTCCAAGGATATATGAAATCCACATTAGAATAAATTGCACTACCAGAGATAAAAAAAGCAAAGGACGTTTATAGAGAACTTAAATGTAGAAAACTTGTTACTTTACAGTAGTGTAAGCATGCACAGAAGGGTACCCAAAGGAGTTGGTTGCATAGTAAGTGAAAATAAGGCAAATAATATCAAGAAATGGGAAACAATTATTATAATAACAAGGCCGAAACGACAACAAGAAAGCTGAAGCGAAATAGTAATTTTTGTATTAAGTGCGCGAAGTGAGTGTTTTTGTGCGTGAGAATGCCAGCTGAGTCAAAAAAGTAATCCGAACGCACAAATACACTTCGCGCACATAATACTAACAGTATTTTTTCTAGAACCGTCAAACAAGAATATCAAGATGATTTTTGAGGCTTTCACGGCCATTGTCATTAAGTAACAAACGACTTCCGAGATTGGACCGTGTCATGATTGAGATCGAAGAACTCAACGTTTCGCCCACTTTCGTAAGGGGCTTCATCAGGAGGAAAAAAGCAAAAGAGCACGGTAACTCAACGTGTTAACCACGCCAGAGGCGAAACTCGACTGACTATCGGAAGAAGAAAAGCCAGAATTTATAGGCAAGCGCCGTCGAGATTCAGCAAATGCCGTCGCGGTTCAGTGGCGGAGGGCGGGGCTTAGGAATTAGCACTTTCCACATAGAAGGAAGGGGAAAGCCTTCGTCCCGATTGAGATTATTAGGGTGTTTGCAAATCTCAATGGCTTCGCGAATCTTTCTGCTAAAGAAGAATGGGGATTTGCAGATGATGGAAGTTTCATCAAAAAGGATCTTATGACCAGTATCGCGTTGGTGTTCGGCGATGGCCGATGATGAAACGAGACCTGACTTGAGACAGCGCTGGTGCTCAGAGATGCGAGTTTTCACTGAACGACCTGTTTCACCAATGTATACAGCATTACAAGAGCAAGGGACTCTATAAACACCTTTAGATAACATAGTGTTTAATTTATCCTTAGATGAAGGAAGAACCTGTGAGATTTTGCTCGGGGGTTTGGTAAGTCTCCCTCGTATGTTCGCAATTCAGCCCATTTCGTTGAATATAAGCGTTGAACCTGAGGATTTACTTTTACCAAAGTTCCTATTCCCGATTCCATAGTCATAATCCAACAGTTGTTATCAGAGCATGGGGAGACGTCTTCAAGTCTACCTGCTCTGATAGAAAAATGCCTCTCTTCCACTTATTTCCTATTTCAAGGTCAGTTCTTTAAACAAATCTCTGGTGCGGCCATGGGTTCTCCTCTTTCACCTGTCGTTGCCAATATCTTCATGGAAGCTTTCGAAACCGTAGCTCTGGAATCTTCAGAATTGAAACCTAAGGTTTGGTTCCGATACGTTGACGATACCTTTATTATTTGGCCACATGGTAAAGACACGTTACCCGTCTTCTTAAATCATCTTAATAGTCAACATCCAGACATTAAATTTACCATGGAGATAGAAAGTAACGGTTCCCTTCCTTTCTTAGATGTACAGGTCTCTCGCCAACCCAGTGGCAAACTTGGTCATTCTGTATATCGCAAACCCACTCACACTGATCGCTATCTACATGCCGATTCCCACCATCATCCTACACAAAAACTTTCCGTTATCAATTCGCTTGTACATACACCGGGCTGTTTCCATATCCCAACCCGATAATATCCACGCTGAATTAAATCACATTCGGAAAGCTCTTAGGAATAACGGTTACCGTGCTAGGGATATACAGTCTGCCATCAATCGCCATCTTCATCCACGGCCTCCCAAACCTCCAAAACCCGATCCTCCTGCAGCAATAGTCTTTCTTCCCTATATCCACCAAGTTACCGACCGCATAGGAAAGTTTCTTCGAAAACAAAACATTAAAACAGTATTCAAACCCCCGAGCAAAATCTCACAGGTTTTTCCTTCATCTAAAGATAAATTAAACACTATGTCATCTAAAGGTGTTTATAGAGTCCCTTGCTCTTGTAATGCTGTATACATTGGTGAAACAGGTCGTTCAGTAAAAACTCGCATCTCTGAGCACCAGCGCTGTCTCAAGTCAGGTCTCGTTTCATCATCGGCCATCGCCGAACACCAAGGCGATACTGGTCATAAGATCCTTTTTGATGAAACTTCCATCATCTGCAAATCCCCATTCTTCTTTAGCAGAAAGATTCGCGAAGCCATTGAGATTTGCAAACACCCTAATAATCTCAATCGGGACGAAGGCTTTCCCCTTCCTTCTATGTGGAAAGTGCTAATTCCTAAGCCCCGCCCTCCGCCACTGAACCGCGACGGCATTTGCTGAATCGCGACGGCGCTTGCCTATAAATTCTCGCTTTTCTTCTTCCGATAGTCAGTCGAGTTTCGCCTCTGACGTGGTTCACACGTTGAGTTACCGTGCTCTTCTGTCCCTTCCCTTTGCAAAGAGTTTCGCCTCTGGCGTGGTTAACACGTTGAGTTACCGTGCTCTTTTGCTTTTTTCCTCCTGATGAAGCCCCTTACGAAAGTGGGCGAAACGTTGAGTTCTTCGATCTCAATCATGACACGGTCCAATCTCGGAAGTCGTTTGTTACTTAAGAATATCAATATTATTTCGCGACGTAGTGCGCGAAATGCATTTTTTCACGTCGTCAATGGTAACCTAAATAAATAACCCATTTTTTAACACGTTAAAAAATGGCAATTGATAACGATGCGCGAATGTCCCGTTTTTTACGGTTGTCGAAAAAATAAGTTTTGGGAATTCCTAGAGGAAACCAAAAAAAAAGTAATGATTCTGTGAGACCTGAACAACAGAATGGAAACAGCAGAAAACAATAATGGGCAATGGTTAATCGAGAGCAAATACATAAGTATACACGAGTCGAACTAAGCAAAAGCAATAACTCAATAATAGTTAACGTCATAGTATAGAGAACTAGAAAAAGAAAAGACGTCAGAGTAGAAACGGGACACGAACTAAGTGGTCAACCTTTAGAGAATTCATTCTTACAGCAACAAAAAAGTGTGTGGTACAACAAATCATGGGGAACAGAGGAAACAAACAGGCTGGTGGAACGATGACGTAAATGAGGTAAGAAAGAAGAAGTAACTATGGAAAAATTACTCCATAAACAAAAGAGTAGAGGACTACAAGCGGTACAAAGAAAACATCCTAAAGCTTTGGTAGTACCAGCAAAAAAATATCTGGTGTGATACACATACACAACTTCCTTTTACAGTGATCTTATGATTAGCCAAAAATTTTATTTAATTTTTAAGCATTTGTCAAAAATTTTGCAAAAATTACAAATTCTGCAGAAATCGTACAAAATAGAGTGTTAGTTCAAGAGAAAAATTTTCTCTAAAATTTTAAGCTGAATTCAAAATGTCATAATATACCGGGTGTTCTATGTAAATTAGTTGATAAAAAAATTGAAAAAAAAACAAAAGAAACTCATTTTAGAGGTATTCAACTGGAAAATCAAGTACCTCACATCAATACACATTAAAAATGTAATAAAAACGTAAACTTTGAAAAAAATCGTTAGAGCCGTTTTTGATAAAATCGAAAAAAAACTGAAAAATCACAAGAGTAAACACCATACTTCCAGTTATGCGATTTTCTTCAAAAGCTTGCTGTCGCATCTAGATAGTACACAAAACTTATATATGAAGTTTCAACGCCATACCTTTTCGTTTTTTAAAATATTCTGTTCACAGACACACACACAGACAGACACGCAGATACACGCAGAGAGACCAATAAACCAAAATAGGTTTTTTGGGTTCAGGGGACTTTAAAAAACTAGAGTGGGAGAATTTTGGATTGGGCACAGGAACCAGCTGTAAAGAAAATCAAAAATAATTCTATAAAATAAATAGTAGACTGAGGAAAAATAAAAATAATCCGTTGAGCCACCTAAAGCAAAAAAACAGAGAGACCCTCACACATGAAAATGATATCATCAGAACGAAAGAGTATTTTAAAGAATAGCTACCTATAGGTAAGATGCAAAATCAACCAGTTCAAGAAGCAGATGGGGTAGAACAAGACGAAGAAGAGGTGCAAGAACAGGAGATTAGTTTGAAAGAAGTGAAAGAAGCAATGAAAACATTGATGATCAACAAAGCTGCTGCCATGATAACAGAAAACCACAAATACTAAGATACATGGAAGAGTCTTGGCTGCATCAACTACATATAGTATTTCAACTGACTTGGAGGGAAAATAGAATCTCAGAAGATTGGAAAGTAGCTACATAAAAAGGGTGACAATATATGCTGTGAAAATCGCCGATAGACTTTACCATATCATAAGCAAAGCAATAATATACAAGAATAAGATCTCCAAGAAAACGAAAATTATAATATACAATATATTATAGCACCTAATTCTAACTTACAGCAGCAGAGAATGGATACTAAGCAAAAGACTGATTCAGCGACTATACAAGCTAGCGAAATGAGATTCTTAAGAAGAATAGAATGTGTGGAGGGACCTTCTAAGCAGGCTGGAAGTCAAACCACTTGAGGAGGGAATAGAAACCAATCAACGGTGATGGTTTGACAGATATTCAGAAGGAAGAGGGACAGAGCATTAAAGAAAATATAGGAAGCGAGGCGGGAAGAAGGGAAACCCAGAGATATGGAGTAAAAGAATGTTGGAGATATTAGAAGAGAAAGTATTGAGCTGAAACTAGGTAAAAAGTTGACTATAGATAGCAGGATCTGAAGAAAAACTGTGGAAAATTAATAAACAAAGGTGAGTGTCAGACACATCAACACCGTAATATGGTAAATGATGATCGGAACAGAAGAAGAAGAAGACTTTTATTGATAACCTCCGTCCCTGCCTTTATATTGAGAGAGATTTAAAAAAACTGATCCTCAGCGGGCTGTGGAAATTCAAACGTGAGAAAAATATGTAGGTGGCACTGTAAGTCTATGTCAAATTCGAGATGATCAGGAACAGATTTCTTTTTGATCTCTCGATACTAAATTACTTACGTTTAAATGCAAAAAATGTCATTTATTTGTAATTTTTATCAAGTCTCTTTATACATTTTTTCTACAGACGCGCTTATGAAGAAACGTCGTATTTTGGGGAAAAATAGATGCTAGTATAACGAAGCAATAACAGTTGTGCAACTATACCACTATATCGTACATTGAATTTATAATAATCAAAGCAGATGAAATAAAAAATTAGAAATATCCTAAAAACAATATAAAATATTTGAGGTCGTACATCTCTTCGATTATGTATACTCGTATGTGCAGCTAATAGGCGATATCTTGAAGCAATGTTTCGAAAGTCATTATAAATTTCAATACCGTTCAGTAAATAATCAAAGCACAACAAAAATTCACATGCAAGTGAAAAATACACAGTAAAACTGCCAGTAATTTTTTACCTATTGCTGTAGTAAGTAATGGCTTAGATATTGATTTATTGTGCTACCTTTGTAATGAGAAAATTAAAAGTAAAAACTTGTTTTCTAGTTCAGAATGATCAATACAAACTCTTTGGCGATGGAATTTCAAACTGCAATATTTTCCGTTATACTGATGGGGCCACAATTATATATAACAGCAATGAGATAACATGAACAACAAAATAAAATGCTTGAGTAAGAAAGAGATGCCCATACAACAAAATTATTTTAGTAGGCACAATTAGTTGACATATGTCACAATTAAAGTAAGCGTCAAGCCTACTCGTATATTTGCTACTACGTTTATCTCTTTCCTACTCAAGCAATATGTGTTATCTTCTTATTCATGTTATCTCATTGCTGTTATATATAATTGTGGTCCCATCGGTATAAGCGTGGTGCGCTATTAATTACACTTATTCCATAAAAACTCGCACGATTAAAATATAAAAAAGATACTAACCGCCGCCCTGGACAGTAATCGCTTCATAATTACAGAAGCAGCAAACTTTTTGCTGAAAATTACTAACTCAAGCAACTCATTTCCATCTACCGAAGAAATTATGCAAAAACTTGGCACTGATATTAAAGTCTCCTTACGTAACCAATTATTTCAAAACTGCCGAATTAGCATACAAAAAATTGCTTTCCATCAGCTTCTGCAACGACAAATATTTGCTGTGGCTTATCGAGGGAAATGCAGTGGGATTACACCACTTGCTGGCTAAGGAGCTGACATTTCCCGGTTGTGTAAAGATACATATCCCGTCCTGCTGAATTTCAACAACGTGGCCTTTAAAATCACAACAGAAAATCCCTGCTGGGAGATTACCTCGCCCAAAACCAACCGCTACCACTAAAATTATACAATAAAGAAATTAATTAGTTGTTTTCAAGTAATATTTACCGTTTATATTTCTGAAACTGAATATGTAATGTCTATTTGATTCCGAGCATGCTAGTTTTCATTCAAAATACAGTAGGTACCAGTTGGTGGCATGTGTGGCATTAGAGACTACATCAGTAGGTATCTGTGATTATAAAAACGTGCGTAACAATTACATTTTGCACTAGATTCTATGATTACTACTAACAATTCAGTTTTAGTTACTCTATACTAGCTCATTATGTAATAAGTTTGTTTCCTGTAATAGGAAAGCCCTAATAACACTTCACTACCATTATTTTATTAAAAATTAGAGTTACTTGGGGTTAAATGCATATTATTCTGATTTGCCATGTGTGTATTTTAAGCATAACTGTTAAATATCTAAAAGAATTAACATCGGAGATGTAATATAGATGTTTTCTATTTTGGACATGTATAATAACTGTTTCAGCGTGCAAAACATTTAACCAAACTACTTTATTTTTTAACAGAAAAAGACACATTATCAAAACAAAATACAGAGCAAACCTATAAACCAATATATGAAAAGCTTCACTCAACTACCAAAATTCTGTTCAATTGTGTTCAGTGACGTCGCTGCGACGTTTAACTGATAAAGTACAAAAGTACCTAAATATGTGGTCGGGAATCCTACAACTTTTTACTACTTACATCATTATCCACAGTATTGGTCTGGACGCCAGGCAATCAATAATATTACACTTACACCAAGCTAAATAAACTAAAATAAATAAATATCCACAACATCGATCTTTTGATAAATAATAGAACTACTTTGACTTATATTTTATCTGTTGCCAATGTTTTACATTCAAAATGCTCAGTTTAAGCCATTGGCGTATTTAAACGAACGCTCAAAAACTGACAAATATTTTAAGGGGGTTAAAAGGTATAGAGAGTCGATATTCTACATGTGCTACATTTAGTGTAAGTTGATTGCAGCTAATTTACAAAACAAAGGTGACAGAAGCAATTGCTTTTGATTTTTCCTTAGATAAGTTTAATAAAGGTAAATGTTTCCCGACTTCAGCTTCATTCACTCAAGCATAAAATGCAATTGGAAGCTTCGAACTCGATAAAAACTAAGCTAATCAAATTTTGATTTATCAGCGTGTCTGGTAAGCATGTACGTAAAAGTTTCATTTGTATCCAACTTTTTACAAAACCAACATTTTAGCTAATTACATTTAAATAGTGCACACCGAACTAATAATTTGTAGGTAATTGCTATCAGGCTATCCAATTCCAACGCACAGTATAGCTGCCTGCGCCATCTCTTCGCAAGCAGCGAAATTATAACGGAAAATCATTACCTCCATACAGACAGCATATTTTTACCTTCGGGTGCAAATGGTTGCTTACTGAGGCCAATTTCAGCCTGACAATAGAACTGAAGGGTTTCGATCAATATAGAGAGCACTTTAGACGCCTTTTTGAAGTAAATGTGCGTCATAAACTTTTACGTAATTGCAGAGGCGGTTAAGGTTCCGCTCTTTAGCTAACTGCTTGTGGCATATTAATATTTTCTATGTAAAGCAATTTTGTAATTTTCGAAAATCGACTTTAACTACTATATGTAATTCTGTACATACAGTGTTCCCAATTTTCTTGTTATTTTAATTAAAGATATACGTTACCCACACCCAAGAAAAACGCCCTTCTGTGCTTTCCAAGAGCACTTCGACAGTCAGCATCACTCCGTTTCCCTAGTACAATAAAATGTTATGAAGCAGTTATTTATAAAAAAAACCTTTTGCCTTCGACCATACCTCAAAACTTGATTTTCGGAGATCCTATTGTATGAAAACGATCCAAGGCTTCAGGAAGGTTCCTGGCGACCGGAATCGTGTACACATACTAACATACGTACACCGCACAGCACGTTTAGGCACCCCCCAATACGAGAGAGGAATCTAGTGGGCTAGGGTCTTCACCAAAAGATCCGCATAGCCGAGACGGAGTTTTGGTATAGTGGGTTCATTAGTCGGTTCACACGAATTTTATAAATATTTGACTCAGAGTGGTTTTCGATATGAGGGAATTTCAATACTTCGTATACTTCGTGTCGAAGTAAAAACCTTAATTTAGTCTCAAAAGGTTGTGAATTCTGGAGTGTTGCGAAATGAATACGGCAGACATCGAATATTTGCATGAGCATTTGTAAGTTTATGCATACAAGGAGAACAACGCAGGTGTATTAAATACCTTTTAATAAAAACTTCTAAAACCATAAATGTTACCATGTTTTCCTCGAGAAAAGTCATTTAATGCTTGACAGAAATTACTGGTGAGTGCACTTGTTAACAAATTATAATGAATTATATATTCGCCAATCGTCAAAAAAAGTCGGACATTCACTAAGGATGAAACAAACTTACAAGTTCAAACCAATTGCAAGCAGGGCTAACATCACAACGAACTAAATTAATAAGTGTACAGGGTGGCCTACGTAACTTGGAGCCTCTTACTTCTTGAGACTGCAGCTCAATGTACATATATCCAGGCAACACGGATACTCAATATTCTAAAAGACAAACTGATCAGAGTCGTTGTTACTGACACATTCCTACTTGTTTAATAAAACTGATGGAATGTGTTCTCATATATTATTCTGTGCTTCCTTTGCATCTTTAAGCTATTCATCATACACTCGACTGTCAGGTTATTCTACGCTTATTAACACCACTTACTTTTTGTGACTTTACGTATCGCAAAAAAAACACAATTAAGGTACGCCTTTACCAAATTATTAAATAAAGATAACACTAATATCATTAAAATGTTCTTTAGGCTGGGTGCACCCAAAAGTCAAACTATTACTTATAACTACTAACATAGATACCCTAGCTCAAAGCGTCCAGCAGAATCGCAAACACGTAAAAGAGATTTTTGTATAACTACAAATGTACATAAGCGAAGGAAAGTTCGAGGAAACTTGAAGGACTACAATAAGAGACGCTAGCACTCAACAAAACAATATAATCTCGATACAAGAAGCAAAATAAGCCTCGAGAGGATTTTAACGAGGAACGGTGGCAGAACTCGAAAGATTATAGAAAACTATCCTAGCTACGTGCACGACCAAACAATTATCATTTGACGACTCCTGGCATCAGCAACATAAAACGTCTGCAGTAAGTCAAGGCGGCATAACAGGGACTGAGGTTAACAATCTAAACATAAAAATAAAACATCGAACAGGAAAATCGATCCACTGTGCACCATATAGAAGCAGTTGTACGCGATTAGAACAGCAAGTGCACTTACAGGGGGACCAAAACAGTAGGATATGGGATGAGAACAGCTAGGAATACCCCGAAAGTTAAAACCAATTCGGCAAGAAATAGAAAACAAGCTAAAATGACCACATGCACTTTCCCTAAAGATCGATAGTGGGTATAAGTGCAGGCATCATAGTGCCGGCAGATATCGGGACCAAATGTGAGGAATATCGTCAGCGATCAACGAAGAAAGTACGAGATATCTTGTGGTGACAATGCGGACAAAATCAGGATGACGGCGAGGATATTTCAAATAATACGCCAAAATACATAGTTTTTTACTCTTCACGCTGTTAAACGTTTAAACGTATTTTCAAATCCTTAGTAGGTTGGGTCCGTCATCAACGTTCAATTCAATGCCTGTTTTGTTATAGAAATCGTTCTATTACAAAAGTTTTTATAAAAATATTTTGTGTGACGCCATCAAAATACAGAATACAGACACCGTAAACTGATACTTCGGTGACATCATAAAACTGTGGACTATCACTATCAAAATTCTGCATATAAAACTATTCATAGAAAATGTTATACAAATGTTTACTGTGGACAAGGCCTTTGTGTTCCTAATTATTTCAAAGCTAAAGTATGCATTACTTTTTTCTAAAAAATACTGCATCCATACCGACTATATTTTAAAACTTTTCATTTTTCAGAAATAAAAAAATCGACTATGCGACTACCAGGCTAACACATGCGGTAGTTGTTAACCTTGTTTTCCTCTAACAAGAAATCTCTTTCTCAATTTCGAGAGGGCTAGACATGTACCCGGCTTACAAGCAAAGAGAGCTTATAGGACCAGAACTTCGTGGAATAAAACAGGTCACCGCACTAGCATAAGCGAAAGAATTTAGTAATCAGCTATAAACGTCGAAGAGTAATAAAAACTATAAATGCGAATGATCTTTGTTGGGATAATTGTAAGACATCACTGATTTTTTAAGCAGTAGTTTTAACTTCGTTACGGTCTGAAGGTCTCGTTTCGAATTTTCGACCGGTTTTGCTATAGACCAGGTAATTTAGAACGTCCTCGGGTATCTCACGTTGACTTTTTCAGTGATTTTTGATTTCGCATGATTTATTGGATCGCACCCATCGTGGAGCTTACTCATCGTAGAACTAGACTATGCAATTTTATTACAATTTTTGGGCCACTTGATGGAGCTCGATCTATTTGGCGTTTTATACTTCGCTCAAGCACTTCCGTGCGATTTTATGTAACCAGACGCATATGCTAGCACGATCGTCATTTACTATTCGTGCATTAAATCTGCTTTAATGATTGTTATCTTTAGCATTATACTTCTGAGTTCGTTTTGCATTCTGAAGTTGGTGTAATTAATATTCTTCAGTCCAGTAGTCTTTGTAGTTTATCTTCGGTATTTCTTATGATTTTGTAGAACCTGGCGCCTTGATATATTGAATTACTATTGCTTGTAACAATTAGGCACATTTATTCCACATTACTTATGCCTGCGATTCTTCTCAGGCATTCTGTTTAAGCTAGTTGTTTAAAATATTAGTAAGTTATGACGTTGATGTTGGGCGCATTATTGTTGCATTTTACCTAAAGCTGTTATAACAATTTATTCGATTTTTTACTTCAAAAAAAATGAAAAATTTCAAATGATTGTAGGTGCAAATGCAATATGTTTTCTCTACAAAAGAGTTATTGACACCTTAGCTCTAAAATAATTAGGAAATCCAATAATTTAAAGCCAGTAATTAACACTGGAATCGCTAAGCTAGGTTGAATAATAATATTTCAGAAATGTAGCTGAAGTCAATTTAACTATATTTCTTAGACAATGCGCAATTTTTCATTTCTAATAGTGGATAATGAGTGCATAACGACGTGTTAAGTAGTTGCTTTCATTTTTTCAGATTGAAATAACGAGTGCTATGCTCCAAGCATTTTAATTTTGCACTTGTAATTCCCAATGCGTCCGGAGCGAGCCGATGCCATTTTCAGTCTAAAGATTAACGAATTTAACTCTAAAAGTGCATAAAAATCATTTCGTTCAACCGTAATGATAAATTCCTTGACTTTCAATTTCAGGTAAACCTAATATCTATTAATCGTGGTTAACTGTTCTGCTGTCAGGAAAACAAGTTCGTCTATCTCGTTAAGGAAGTTTACTTCCCTAGGGAATAATTAACTACATTTTATCCCATAGGGAATAATAAAGTCAAAAGTCAGGTAGATACTTAAACTTCGTTTTATTCAAGATCTGGAGAAAAATAGCGTAGATGCATCGATAGTGCTTTTCAGTTTTTGTATTGAAAACCGTTGGCAAGACATCAACCATGAAACTAATAATATATAATAATAAATAATTTTTTAAATTCAAAATCTCGAACAACTCCTTATTAAATCGAAAAGTAAAACGTAGTATTTTCACACGTGCGTAGTAAAGGGGGTGTATTAAAACACTACCTTATAAGACTAGGGAATTGATAAATTTTATTCTAATATCAAAAATTATAGTTGAAGACACACATTTTCATTATTAGTAGTAGTTTCATGTTAATCAAGATCCTTGAATGTCGAAAATGTCGAAAATCGAAAATCCACGGCTCCAAAGTTTCCAATTTGTCTTATATAAAATATTTTTATTGATGATTCTTAATAGAACTGAAAGTTACCATAGGAGAAAAATATGAGATGTTTTTCGACATTCTCAAACCCAATATATTTTTTCCTAATTACTATGTGTGTAATGCAATGTACTTTTTTTTGGTTATACACATTCTTGTTAGGATGGCCATTAAATACCAGAATATTATTACTAAAACCTCCCTTTTATAAATTTATTGTACTAAATACTGTCCATTGTGACGATTAAAGATATTACATTCAGTGCATTGGCATTTACTTGGTGTCAGGCGCATACAAATATTGTCAAATTGCATCCACATTGGCAATTTTAGTTCAAAATATGTTGCATATCTAGTTTAAGATTACAACATTTACCCCGTCGCTAACTTTGGAATTTTAAACAGGATGATGCACTTTTGTTTACAAAATTCGAATCTACGTAAAAAACTACATATGTCAAAAAATGGTTTAATTGGTTAGGGTTACAGAATTATGATTTATTAGGTTATAAAATAAAAAAATATTTACCATTTCGTTTCAACTTATTTATCGTCTGGCATGCTTGAAAAGTCGTTTAAAATGTTCCCCTTCAACATCCAAACACTTTCTCACTCTTTTTCTAAATGAATTTCGAACCCGCTGTAACATTTCCGGTGTCATTAATAAGCAGACAAAACGGATTCGGTAAAGAGAATCTAACATTTTTTTATTCACATACGTAGATTTCTACGTAGATTCGAATTTTATAAACAAAAGTACAACATGCTATCTAAAATTCCAAAGTTAGCCCCACCCCTCAAAACAGAGAGATGGGTAAACGTCAAAAATATCTTTTCGTTTTCGAGTTGAAAGCCTTATTCTATATTGACCAAAGTAGAAATTGGAACAAAACTGAGTTCTTGCATATTACCTACAGCGCTTTTGCATTTTTTCAATGTGAGAGAACAAAAGATATTCCAGTAAGGCCAAGTCGGAGATCTCGGAGAAAATTCTGGATCATATCACAAATTAATCAGTTTATTGCCATAACATTGACGAAAATAATTCAAATGTTTTTATATCCTATGAAAAATTGCTCCATCGTGGACGAAGTTGGTCTACGAAATTGTTTAAAATTTTATATTTCTAGAAGGTTTTACCAAAAACTAGTCTTCGATAGACGGCAACCCAACCACCAATTTTCAAAGAATGCAAAAGAGTATGACGGAAAAGGTGTAGGTTTTATTTGTATATAAGATTCGAACTAGACCACTGAGACTAATAGATGCCTGTATTATGATCACACAACAATAGTTCATGGAAACTCTGGATCTTGTATTGAGACAGTTGAATATAAAATTCTGTAACAGACACCATGAAACAAAGCTTTTTCTTGGTATAGAGCTACATAGTTGTCATAGTTTCTATTATAAGGCAATATCGCAATATTTATGAGAGTTGAAATGTAAAACTTGGTTTTGAACTAATAAAAATATCTGCATAATTATTTATAATCGCGGGATCCCAAGCCATTATCACGATATTTGGCACGCAAACTATAGATCTTTTCATGCGTGCTTTTGATCAAGCAAATGTATACAGCAGTACTTACGGTGTTTAGTAACAAAGCAGATAAACTTGTATCAAGTTTTGAAATTAAGCTAGACACTTTCTGTAGAACAATTCAGTAGAAATCTCACCTGAAGAATTAAGCAGAGTTTGTTGCTCATCTAAAGCCATGCCTAGTGCTTCTGGGAAAGAAGCCTTAAGGTGGGGCATGGCAAACTGCGGATCTTAGGATCCCGTAGGGAATTTCTCCACCTGAAACAAACATTTTGTTAATAACGTTGTAGCTTTGCTTAGAATTATAATAGTACGCCAGTATACCCTAATTATAATTTAGTTCAAATAAAACAGAGTATCAAGTTTCAGTTTCATTGTAAAAGATGTTTTTTAATGTTCAGAAATAAAAGGTTATGTCCACTGCACTGCAAATAAATTATTTCATTCTATATACTAGAAAATAGCACAAAAAGAGTTAAGACAGATTTCTTATATATCAACGCGTGTTTTGCCTGCCTGAGTGGGCTTCTGCCTGCGTGTGTTACATTTTGTCCTCATCGATGCAGCGCAGTTCGTCCGCTATTGTTTCTGTCACCACCGCACCCTTTATAATGCAACGATAACCAAGTGCTACGATTCAGAATTAATATAATTCGCCTTGCAAAATGTTTACTTTTGCTATTTCAATGGTATTAGACACATTAACATATGTTTACCTCGTCTTTACGTAATTTTGAACATTCTTCAACTGTTATTCGATTTAGCAAAATCTGTTTTTTTTTCTTTATTAAGGACATTCTATTTTGTAAATTTCTCACTTAATTTTAAAATTGCCGATACTATTTTAATTAGAATAAGAACATCTATGTGGGAGACTTAAAAGCAAGCATTCTACATAAAACGATTGGTATCTTGCTACAGTATACGACAGTTACAGTATTTCAACGAAATTATAGAAAAGAACAAACGTAATTAAGAGAGCATACCTACTTTGAAGATTTTATGACAATTTTTCCTTAATATATATTACCATAAGAAAGCAGCTTCTCGCATATGTTTATATGACGAAGTGGACTTATTTTTGCTTATACACTTTTTAGAGAAGGTAAAGTAAATTCGAGGCAATGTTAAAGTACTGTGATTACTAGTTCTAAAACGAAAACGTAGTCATATAAAGAACAAGAACGTTGAATAACTACTTAAAGTGAATGGCGTATATGCGCTTTAAAAAAAATAACATTAAAGCATGTCATGTATTAGATCAATTTGAAAATTTACGCCACCACTAATTTTTAATTAGAAGAAGGGGTAGGCAATTCGTCTCGTCGAATTCTTTTAGCGTGGGTTCAAGTTAGCGCGTCAAATAGAGCCGCTATGTGTGATTTTGAATGACTGTGTTATGTAAATGTAGTTGCTTGGGAAATCTTATGATCCAGTTTTCGAAAATTACGACTTTGTCGGATATTCCAAGCTCCCAAAGAATACCCTACCGTTCTAAAATTTGTTAGATTATTTTCGACCTCTTTCGTTTTGCTCAAAATTACGTTTATTTGTCGCCCGAATTCTTACTGATTACGGCCCTGTACAGTTACATTCAAATTCGTATTAGCAGGCATTCAGACGTTTGCGACCTAGAAACCTCGTAAGCACTTTTGGAACCACTTAGTTTATTAAAAGCATTCCCGTCCAGGTTAGATTTCGTCGAATTGGGTCCGTGAATTCATTCTTTAATGCAGGAACCGATCGCCTGCACAAGGCCGACGTAATTAAGCTTCTAGGAATATAACAGCTTCATGTCCCTTTTATAAATTATCGTTTAAAGTTCGGCAGGATTGACCTTGTAACTTAATATTTTTGGGATCCGCTGTATAGCCAGAAATTCTTTCTAGAACCTTCTCTGATGACCATGCTTTGTGTAAAGGAAATAAAAATTGATAACTCCTTAGGGAATGAGGCATTTAAAATTAGTGGTTTCGGAGTTCTAAACTCTTTTCCGTCGTGTTCTTCACGCAGAGTCCAATTTGAAATGAAGAATCTGTACCCAGCTCTTGAGTAAACTAGACGTGGTGTTTGTTTTGCACCCTCGGGGGTCGCCTCGGCGATCCGCCGGGGGACCTTTTGTGTTAACCCATTTCGGTGCTATCCAGTTAAATTAATGTTTTGTGAAGGATTTCTGTTCTTTCCCCGCGGAACGCGTTGTGTGTGACTCGATTCACGTATCAGCGGGCGGCGTTTTTAATGTTCGTTAACCAACCCCAGAGCCGGGGGAAAGTTATTTTGCACATGGTTGCACATCTAGTACAAGACGCCCTAGGAAGCCCACGTAGTTTTCCCATAGTGAGTGGGGAAACGTCTGCTTTTTGCAAATTTTGCTACGTTCAGCCGATCTCGAGTTTTCTTTCGTTCCCGGGGGGGGGGGGACGACCGCATTCATTGTGAATTTCCTCTGCCCTCTTTTGGACCGCTGTCTACCGTTCCACAACCCTTGGGTCTACCTTGTTCTACACTGCAGGAGGCAATCACCACTCCCCAGCGTCCTTTGAAGCATCACCGAGGCTTGGACTTCCAATAGACTACCATGCTTGGGCTAAGGTAAATTTGTACATTGTTAACTATTTCTGTTACGCTTATCCAGTGCCGGGTGTGTTATTATCATTTGTTTATTGCGCAGTGTGCGGAGTTATGAACATTGCGTACGTCTTTGTATTTTAATTATGTCAGTTGATCATTGAAGGCGGAAGCTTTACTCCTGCCAATATTTTAGTTGTTTATTCTTTGTAACTCTGTTTAGACTAAGTTAGTTCTTGCGTGGGATCCCCTTTTGTCCTCAGCTAGGGTGTCACTTTTTTTTGATAGCCGATTTTTGGGCTTGATGTACTAAAATTTAAATCATTAAATTTCATTATTGGCTAAATTAATTATTGGTTTGATTCAAATGTGTGAACCTATTGAGTCTTCAACTAAAGACGGCTTTAGCCGAGTGTAATTTCATGTAAAGACCAGAGCATGCGATAGAACGCGTAAGCCCTTAAGATCAGGGGTGTTGTGTATTTTGTTATTAGCTTCCAGAGCGGTGGCCATCGAAGGTAAGTGACTTCGATTTTTGTGGCCACCCTACGTTTGCATCCGGCGTCGGTGCAGCTGACGAGTGACGTTGGAGTGGTGTAAAGCAACCTGGAGGACTTCTTCATAGCTACGTGGTATTTCTTGTTTTCGCTGCGTTAGCAATTCTCTGTTTAAAAACAAGTGGCGCTCCGAGCATTTTCCCCATTTATGAATTGAATTGTTAGGGATTAGAATAGGATCACCCCTGTCGGTTTCGTTAAGTTTGTCGAACCACGCCTTCCCGATTAAGCTAGTTGAGGGTAACAGAAGCCGAGCATCTGCTTCGAGACATTTTTAGATCTGTGTCTTTTAGGAAACCGGCAAACCCTTCTAAACCTAACCCGCTCTTTGACGTTGACTACATGCAATGTCGATTCATTAAGATTATACCGTAGCAAATTAGCTTCTTGTTTCGTTGAGTGGCGTGAAATTTCATCTCGATGGCTGATCGGATATACAAGATGATTCGGGAGAAACGGGAAATATTTTGACGATGTGTTCAGGGCAAACAAAGCAAAATTAACCAATATGTCTGGTTCTCGACCATTGCGGACATAATTATTTCTAAAGTTTTCTAAATTAATTTTGCTATTGGAATACTTTAAAAGTAAAAACCCAAATATAAACTTCCTTGACTATTGTCTTTGAGGTGAATGAAATCATCAGGTTAGGTAACAGCATTATTAATACTGCAGCTAGCTACTTTTGTGACACTTCGCCCTTGCTATTAAGGGTGCCAAATTAATTACCATCGGGTAGCTTATCAATCGGAGTCAAATCTTTGGTCAACACAGATATACACCACAAGATTAGCAAACAAACACCAGGATAATATTAGACAGTTTAATTATAGTTCAATATCTATTTACAAGCATAGGAATTATTCAATCAACCAGAATAAAATGTATTTCACAATAAAATCAGTATTTATTCGAGACGTCCTGTTGCGAAAACCTGGCTTCACTGCAACCCGCCATACATCGGTGCGTTTGGAGGCCGTACTGTTTGTGCCCTGTTTGAACGATGGGACGCCACTGGTCAGGATATCGTGCCGTCGAAATTGGTCCCGGAGGTGCCAAATTTTAAGCTCGAAACTTGATCGAATGTCGAAAGCATGTGTGGCTGTAAATACAGATTAATTCGGCTATGTCAGGATTTTGCTTACGCTACCGTGGCGTTTGGGAAATTGGTCAAGCCTTCTGGGGTTTCGCGGTGTTGTGTTTGTGCCGGGTGCCATAGAACGAGAGGTCGTCGGAGTATTCCACCTAGTGCGCGACCTCGGGTTTGTTGCAGGCGTCGAGGAAACGTTCCCACGGAACGGGCTCGCCTGAGGGGTGCTGTCGGCGCTACTCTGACTGGTGAGAAAACCTCTGTAGTCAACAACTAATTAGTGCAAGTTTAAACTGCCTCAAAGCTTAGCGATGTGCCGGACCTTTATAATCTGCTATCTGACAAGTTTATGGCGAGAATAATTACGCTGAGTAATTGGCCTCGTATAAGAGCCTTCGTTTCCAACACGTCTCCTGGGGAGAGTTTTGTAAATAGTTGTTGACGGGAAAATGGGCTAAATATTTAGGCCGGTTTTGCAATATAATATTGACAGGAATAAACCAGTGAAGCGGTCCTCGAAGAGGTCTTCGCTACCAAGAACTGATTTTATGGACGGGGTTATGTTCAGATTTTTAATTAGCTAGAAACACGGCCTCCTGGAGTCCTCGGTTCGACTTAGCTACAGGTAAATTCGGGGTGCAGGATTTCAAAGTGAAAATGGAGGTGAGGGAAGATTCAAGGACTGGAAATTATCTGGGAATCTCGGGAAGGAATGAATGAAATGAAATAATGTATGCGAATAAATTCCGGGAATTAATCTCTCGTGAATCGGTCGCTTGAGAATCGCACTATTGGTTTATTTTTATTATTTTGATTTTCTGAACACACCCTTAAATATCTTCTTTTCCTATTAAAACATTCTGTATTTGTAGAAATTATCTCTCGTCAATCATTTCGCAACCATCTTGTAGACCAATACTGTAACACAACGCAGCCCTGGAAAAACTTCTTGTTGTTAGCGTATAGATCAATGCCGATTGCTTGTAGTCACTCTTTGAAAACTTCCTGAAAGGCCTCTTGTCAGATCGCGCATAGAACGACACCATTTTGCCCCTTCGCCAATTTCGGAACCGAAGCTATCCACTGTTGTTTCGTCAAGCTAGGTCTCTGCTTATGAGCCCGAGTTTACAGCAAACTTTTAGCCGCCGACGGGGTTTATACTCAGCCTCGGTGTTCGACCTACCTTGGTTTCCCCCACAACACTGCCACTTAATTTTCTGCATCTAGCTAAGTTAAATCTATTTTATTAGTTCAATAATGCATATGGTAGATTGCCGCCAATTTTGAATATGTTAAACTAACTTTGCATGTGTATAGTCTCTAAAAATGTACAATTGAAGAAAGCCCAAATCACTATTTGCAATCTGTTGCTGACCTGTCGCCAATTGATTAAAATTGCATTTCTTTGTGAAATTGTATTTTAGGCGAAAATATGCTTGGGTTTTTTTATCGTGGCACATTACGTCACAAACAGACCCGTTCTTTGTATGGCAAGTAGCAATCAATGTGTTTTCGTAATTTTATTTTAATAGTTTTATCAAATTTGCTTTTGTACAACTTATTTGTACAGCAAAGTGCAGTTACATGCACTTTTAAAGTCTTCTTCTTTCTCTTATTATAGGCCAGTGGCCTGTTTTAACCTCAAAGTGGTTCTATGAGCCCTCTTTGCCCATAGAGCGGGTAGGTGGCTAGGCTTGACCGTCGAAAGTGAGGAAGAATTCTCTTGTTTAGGGGTTAACGACTACCACAGGTGTTAGTGTGGTAGCCGGTGAGCGTACGATTTTTAAAATCTTTCTAGAGTCCGCCGGGATTCGAACCCGGGCCGGCCGCCTGAGAGACGAGCATTTGCTCGCGGGGCCATCCGCTCACCACTTTTGAAATAAAATTAGCTTTCCAGAAATTTTGCAAGGTCCTATCCTAGATTTGAGCACCCACTTCTCATAGCCGAGGGACATTCTTCTGGTGGGAAAGCGCTATTCCATAGCAAGCCGACACGTCAAGTAGCGCACACAAAAATTACACGAATTTGTTCTCGTATTTTTCTAAGTACAATGATTTTGACTAGAGTGGCCAAGCCTTTCATTTTAATCTACGACTCATCCCTTTACCCTGAATTCATTCGAACACCTTTAAGGATTCTTATGCTTCGTAAACCGGGGTTTCCTGGTAACACATGATACCTATTCTAACATCCATGGAAAACTCTTACAAAAGTTTAGTTGAGCACGTTGTATATCTTATGTGGAGAAATTAAGGGATAAAACAGTGAAAATATTTCAAAAACGGCTTGACATTGTATTCCCTGCGCCATCAAGTCTCTGAATACTATTCGTAGTCATAGTGAGGTAGATTATTTTTAGGGTGGCATCGGTGCTCGGAAGAGACAGACATGCACTGGAACGCTGTTTCGGTTCATGAAAATCCGACCTGATACAGTTCCGGTTCCAGAAAACCAGATAGATACCATTTCGGTTTGGGAAAACTAGTTAGATATCCTACTGTTTAGTTACTTAAAGCATTCTCAAAAATTGAAACATATCCCAGGCTTTAAAAAAAAGAAATAAAAGTAGGCGACATAAATCATTGTGGAAATTAATGTATCTTAACGTTGTTTTGTTGAATACTCTTACTTTTCTGTTGTTTAGTTGTTACTGACTATTCTTATCGTATATATAAACGTGTTGGGTTTGTCCACATGGCTGCGTGCTTTTGTCACATTTTTATCATCACCGTGCCGTTCGTAATGCAACAATCAGCATGTGTCTTATGAAGCATTCCATTGATCAAGCGGTTAAGGTACTGAAAATCAGAATCCCCTAAGAGCTTAGGTTTGAATCCTACCGACTGCAATGTTTTTTCTTTACGTATTAACCCTATTCACGTTACTAAGTGTTTCCTTATACCGTTTCAGTACTATTAGATAGATTAGCACATTTTCTTCTATAACTTTTTTATTTTCAGTTCAATTTTAAAAATGCAAAAATTATATTAAACAAAATAAACCCATCTATGTGGTGGGCTAAAAATCCAGTATATTAATAAACAAGTTTTCATAAAACCACTTTTTGCTTGTTTTGTGCAAGTAATTTTGGTGCGTAAGTGCGCGCATGCGCGCTTTTATATGTGCGTGGGTGCGTATGGCTATGATTGGAGTACCCGTTCTGGTTCGTAGAAAAGTCCATTTCGAGCACTGGGTGGCATCATTCATATTCATTGCAATGGACCTTCGCGATACCTACCATCCCAAATATAATCGACATAACTTTGAGTACGTATAGTACTATGTATATATGATAATTTGAATTTAAAAAAGTACTCAAATACTATTAACATTGAAATAATTTGAAGTTGAAATTGTAATAAAAATAATATTAGCCATGACTTGAATATAAAACTGTAATCATAAAGCCAAGCTGGTGTTTTTGGTGGTGCTTTGTTAATAGTCCAAATAAAGAGCGAAAGCTTTGAAGCTCATGGAAGGCAGCTACCGTCGTGCATTGCAGCGGAGTCCTAGCTGTGGCCACAGGAGCTAAAACTGGAGCCAAAAGCCAAGACTGGAGCCCAGAGCAGCGAGCAGACGACGAGCATCACTCTGGCGAGTCTGAATTTTCAGTGGCGTCGTTTGAGTGTTTGGTTTTAAAGTGGCGTTGCTTACTTACGTAATATCACCTAATTTGTTTCTGCGTTGTAAATGTGCGGTTAGGTTACGATAACTTGAGATTTTTTCCATAATTTCAAAAATTCTGTAGTAGGTTATCCCATCAATAGTTCAATAGTACCGTAAGTGTGGAAACGATTGCATTCAATAAAAAATCAGAACAATTATCTAAAAGCCAGTATATTATCAACTAATTTACATATTTCAAATAATAAATTGGAAGGATGAAACAACCCAACCCATTGAGATAGTCATTAATTCAAATAAAATTATAAAAATGTAACACAAGCAAGAGCCGTGCAAATTTAAATATAGGCTGCAATTATTATAAATTAGTAAATATTACAACACAATAACCCATCCGTATCATTTACAGCAATATGTTACTTCTGACTTTTATATTACAGGAGTATATAGCAACACAAGATAAAGTAGAGCAACTGTAAGCGTGTAAGCTCTCGGTTATATTTCTTACTGCAATAAAATTTAAGCAGAATATGATGGCCAAGGTTAATTTTTCTTTCTTTGCAAACATTTTGTAAGGACATTTTTAGTTTGGTACGAATGTACGCCTATTAGCGCATTTTCTAAATTACGACCCCACTTGTATATGGGTTTTTCGTATTATTCTGCTTGAAGTTAAGCATACCAAATTGTATGCAGGCATTGGCTTTATAGCTTACGCAGCTGTGTTATCGCTTCGGTCTGAACTCTCGCCGTATACGTGTTGATTTATTGCTTCGCGGCAGTCGTGAATTTGCTGTAGAAGGCTTTCGTCCTGGGTCAGAATTGAGACAACGTTTATGAGTGAGTAAGCCACAGCTCTCCTGCCCTACTACATTGTCGATCGCGCTGTCTGACAGCATTTTCGAGGCTGTCTGGCACGGCGTGCTGTCCGCGGCGTCTTCCCTTCGGGGTTGACATCCGCGTGGCGCTTGCGAGGGTATTTTTCATTGATTGGTCTGCCGAACGTCGTGCGAGTTGGTCGTATAAACTTTTGTGCGGGTTCCGTCGAATCCAGGCGCTCCCCCGTTTGTTGTTAAATGGGCCGTTAGGCCGGTATAACCGCCGTGGCGGATATTCATATGGAGGGCGGTTTAATCCCTGGTTAATTCCACATGTAATCCGGCGTATCCTGTCGCTAACCCTGGTTGCATCTTTACTCCCTAGAGAGTATTCTGCTGGACTTCGCCATCCCGTTTCGAACCCCTTTTTCCCCTGTGTAGTAGCTTTGAAAGCCCTCCCGTTGACCAGTTGGTGCTCTTGGAGCCAAATAATCCCAGAAGAAGCTAAAAATCAGGTACTCTAAACATTAGCATTTTAAGTTGTGCGTACTTCGTAATCGAATCTGCAAGACCCCCGCATGTTGAAATACCTCGTGACGGTTCAGTCAGTGCCCGCCATGTGATCTCCAAACCCCGTTTGGTTTACCCATCGCATTCCTAACAGTGCGGTACAGCCCAGCAAGAGCGACGTGGACCTGGATCGCTTGCAACTAGTGCGACTTCTGAACTCACTGTTTACTTCAGGGTGGTCTTAAAATTGCGCTGTAATTACGCGAATGAACGTTACCCTCCTGGTAGCCTTTTGCGTAATTTGTCTATAGTAAAATTGACAGAGCGCTTTGCTACTTGACAGGTGTTTGATAATCAGCTGTGTAATTCTGTTCACTAACCCAATGTAACGTTTACAGTTTGTACAGATAAATGTAGATTCGCGCTTTTTGAGATGTCTAAAGAACAATAGCCCCGTTTGTTAAACGGTCCCGCTGTGTTTTCTTTTTGTCAAATGTTGTTTTTTAGCTTAAGCAATAATAGTGTCGTCGCCCGATGGGTGACTGGTGTATGATTGATGTAAAGCGGATCCTGGACGAATTCTGTGAGCGTCAAGGTAGGTTCGAGCACTCCAGCTGCCGTCTCCGGGGAGCCCCAAAGTTACACACTTTCAAACCCCGTTTGGCTTTCGGGTTTATGTCAGACGTGAGTTCCCTTCTGAAACCCGTGGCACCCTCTTATTTTTAAACAACCTGTATATGTCGTCACGCTTATCCCTACGGCGTATCGTTTGTAGAACCACGCCCATCTCCCTGAGCGTATTCAGCCGAGGCTATTAGTCTGTCTGTTCTCGAAAATTTTAGGGCAAGTGGTGACATTTCCTGGACGCAATAAGTCTTGTGGCACTCTCGTACCCCGGGGTGTCGTAAAAACAGTTTTATACCGTAACAAATTTATAGTCTACCGTCTCCATTAGCAATTTTCTTAATAATTTGAAGCGAATGAGCACTATCAGCTACACTTGTCACATATGGATACAGTGTCTTAGGGAAGAGTATTTTTCTTTTCGAGGTGCTATTGTACAGCCTAAGTCTTAGTCTTCGTATTATATACCTATACGGAGTAGCCGTTTTAGCTTGTTTTGACTTCTGGAGCAATCGAAAATCGAAACAAGCCAAAACGGCATCGTTTCTTGCCAGTATCTCTTGTTCTACGGGTGCGGGAGCTATAGAATATCTTGAGTAGTAGATAATCTTACATTTTTCGCACGTGTGACTTATAATTGTTCTTTATATCCACCAAAATTGTCACCGTTGTAATTTTTAACGCAATTCTAATGTTGTTTCTAATTGGAATCCTGTTTCGTTGGCTTGGATATACGAACAATGTTTCTGTCTTTGATCCCATGTCTCAGAACCGTAAGCCTTGCAGGCAATGTATACGAAGCTTCAGTTTTATCTACTATGACAGTATGCAGCAGTAGTTAGCATTATCAAAAGAAAAAGGAATTAGCTTACTTTTAAGTCAATTTAAAAACTTGTTAGGTTTTCGCTGATATTGTGGGAACACTTAGTAAAAGAGTTAGACGCATATAAGCTATTGATCTTTTTAAATATGCAAATTGTGATATTCCCTCAACGACTAATGGAAACTCTACTTCAGTAAAATCAATAATTCTTGGAATCATAATTTAAATAACGCCTGTTTTAATGTGTAAGAATTAAATTAAGGTTGCAATATTAATAAACAGATTTCTTCCAAGAATATTATTCGATACATACCGCAAAATGCAGTTGACAATTTTCGAAACACCCTTATTTCAAAGTCAGAGAGCTAAGGCGCGGAGTTATACAGAAAGAAACAGAATAATGCAATAAAAGTTCTTCCTCAGCAACACGAAAATTAGGTGTAACATTTAATTTTATAAACCCACTTCAGAAATGCTAAAAAGTTACTTAAACAATTAGGAATTCGACTTCTGAAGAATTATGGAAGCAGGGTGCTTTGTATAGGTTCAAATTGAGTTTATTAAAAATGCAGTTTCAGTTTCCATGGCTAACTTGTTAAGTGAAAATTGGAAATTAAATTTGCTTTGCAGAGGCTGAATGAGATGAAGGAAATTTCTCGCATAAGTTGAACTTTGTTATGTTATCATTGTCTGTGACGGATATACAGCGAGTGGCTAAAATGCCAAATATAAATATTGGTCGAAAATTTAATTAATTGAATATAACAACCAAATCACACATCTACAAACCTGGTTGCAGCGATAATAGGTAAAAGTGATTACTTAAACCGCACGATTCCACGTGCGTTTAATTATAACTAGTACTGTTTGATGCCAGTTTCATTTCCAGGACCAATTTGTAAGGTTTCACTGTTGCCCATCTCAGTTGAACGTATTCATTCAAACGTTTAATTATTACCACTGAGGGTCGTTTTAAACAAATTTAATTATTTCCAAATATTGAAATAAAGGAGGGGAGCGAAGCCATTAACTTTCGGCCTGTCCCAAGTTACCTTGCCGTTATAAATTCAGACCAATTGGTAGATACTTATAATAAATATCTATGTAACTACGGAAGACGAAAAGGTTTTGTCTAGTAATACGTGGTCAGATATTAAAGGGGATGTACAGCAAAGGCTAAATCCATATTGCTTACTCCGATTTAACCGTTCTCTTTAAATATCTGGTTGGGCTATTAAGTTTTCACATTTATAGCATCCTCAAGAAAAACCTTGTCTAAACACACTTCATCTAGCTTCTAGCTGTGGCTATTGCTTATATTTAAGCAGGTAGCTAAGAATAAATGGTCATCATTATTTTAAATCGAAGATCTATTTTTAAATAACTGTTTTAGTACATTTAAGAGGCTGCACAAGTAGTGGTTATCATCGACCAAGTCTGGCCTAAATCAATACCAACAAGTAAACGTTTTGTCATGATCGTTACACAGTGGACTAACTGAAATATTCAATCTTATTTAGTTTGGATCAGCGATACTAGATTGCATAATTTTTTTCAAAGAAATGTTGGGATTTTGATGGATCCCCAAAGTTATAAATAAATATTATAGATAAGCCATCCAAATCTCGCTTCTTATTTTTAAAGTTTATACGTCAAATTTGTTTATTTCTAAACACTCTTCGTGAAAATATATATGTTACAAGCGTTTCACAGGTCTAGTCTAGTCATTTTGCAAACCGCCAGCATTTTGAACAAAAATTGAATGTTTTGCAATGTGATGGCTGAATTTCAGTCATTTTGCAAACTAACTTGCTGCTACTGGGTAAAATGCACCAATACATGAACATTCCATATGACTAAATGTGTAGGAAATTTATAAATTTGTGTAATATAGTAAAGAAATATTGGGGTTTCATTTGGTAAAAATATCAGTCATGCACTAACATTCTAAATAGTACAAAATAAAAAGATCTTCATTAAAAACTTGTAAAGTAAGAGAAATGCAAAAAACATATTTGAATAGTATGTATGTATGTATTATCGTTAATCTCATTTTTAAACTAAACAGACGCATTTAAATTGCAGTGAACATTGCAAGTCTTGAGTTACCTTCTCGAGGGCATAACAATTGATACAACCACGTATAAAACAGTTGAATCGGCATCCTTAGAACAACAAATAGACTGTGTCAAATAATCTTACACGCAAAGAATTTTTTTCATAACATACCTATGTATTTATGTACGTAAGATGAGCTATTATAGCATTTTGAATTACACAACAGTGCGCCAGTTACGTATTTAGAACTGATTTGTAGTATAAAGATAAGCTTGTATCTCACCTACATGAAAGCTGTCCCTAGACAACGCGCATGGAAATGCAAGTAGCTTCGTTAGAGACCTTGCTTAGTTGTAGTTTGGCATCCAGGTAAGCATGTCCTGATCCTATGTCATGCAAGCGCATTCACTATTAATTTTTATTTTTTCAGAACTATGTTGCAAGAAAAATCGTATGAATGAATGGTGGTGGTTAAGATAGTAACAAGGTTACCATGAGTGGTTAAATATTACACAAATAATGTTAATTAGAAGATTGTAAAAAATCACGTTGCCAGTTTATTTCCACTCAATTGTGAATAAATAATAATTCTAATGTTATATACACAATGGTACATATATTTGTATAACTTTAAGGCAATATCGTTTAGAGATTTTTAGTATTATGTATATAATAATAATACTAATAATAATAATAATAATAAAGTAATAATAATATTTATTTATTGGTTACTAACAAGTACACAAGTAAACACAATCTAAAAATTAAATACTTATAAAATAAAATAAAATCAGATATTTACAAAAAAAAAGAGTATTTATTACAGGTACTCGTTAGTGGGGACCCTTGGAGATATACTAACAATTCTATGTACCTACTACAGCCCACATAGATGAAAAGGTAGAAGAAGTGTATGAAGATATCGACAAGACTATTCAAGAACAAGCTGCATATTTTACTCTTTTAATTGGAGACTTCAATGCTGAAGTAGCGACAGCAGAAGATTGAGAAAAAAGCGTTGGCAAGTTTGGAATCAGTACACGCAAGGAAAGAGGACAAATGTTTGTCAATTACACAGAAAAACAACAAAAGCACATAATGAACACCTATTTTAACAAAAAGGAAATATCGTAAATGGACATGGAGCAGCCTCTAATCGAAGAAATGTCATGCAAAACGTATGCTGAACAAATTTCGAACGGGCAGCAACCATCGTATTGTCAGCGCAAAAATTGCTATAAACGTAAGATTAGAAAGGCAAAAACTATTGACAACTCGTAGTCCCAAATTAAAACTAGCAGAATTAAGAAATATTAATAAGAGAGAACAATACCAGACAACATTAAACGATAAACTTGAAAACGACATAGAAGCAAACACAAATCCCACAATAGATATCCTGGAGAAGAATATCACTCAAAGCGTCATTGCAGCGGCAGAAAAGACAATCGGGAAGTTACCAGTAAACAAGATAGGAAATTTATCTGATGAAACAAAAAAGCAAGATATGTAGGATTTGGTGAGTCAATTATACGAGGCTTCAGAACTAGTTGGACTACGTATGAACCTGGACAAAACTAAAGTGATGAAAAACTTTGATATTACGCCAAACATAAAAATAAAAGACAATGATATTGACGAGGTCCCAGAGTACATATACTTAGGACAAGTAATAACAATAGGCAACGAAGTTCAAGCGAAGGAAGTTGCAAGAAGGATGAAATTAGGATGGGCTGCGTTCGGGAAGTTACAAAACGTCTTTAAAACAGAACTACCTCAGTGTCTTAAAACTAAAGTATATGAAGAATGTGTGCTACCAGTTATCACCTATGCTTTTGAAACGTGGTCCCTAACAAAGGGACTAATGAAGAAATTAGTAGTAAGTTAGAGAGCTATTGTTTGATTCACACAGATGCGTGCATCAAAACCTTCTTGATTATAATTAATCATGTAATTCAAGTCATAACTGTTTTATCTCATTCAAAGGTCGTGGTAAAGTCAAATTTGCATCTTGCCGTATTTGTTTGCCTCTGTTAATGTTGGAAAGGAATTTGTAAGCTTCTCTTAATGGCTTTTAAGCGGATGGATACATTTTCTAATAGAACTTAAGCCGACTTAGCATATTTGGGAATCATGGGTTTATGGATTTCGTTCAATTGCCTCATTGAGAGAGCTTAGCATTAAGGTTTCTTAGAATAAGCATTTTTCCTAAATAACGTGCGACGCTCCGATTGGCTACGCAGGATCGCCTCAGCCAATAGTGTTTGAGCTTGCCCCTCCTTGAATTGGCGAGTTCGGCTCGTTGTAAATTCAGAGTTAGTTAGATTCAGAACTTCGAGGAAGCAAGCAGCTATGCTTTGTGCTAGGTTGCGGTCGTTCTAACTCCCTGGAAAAGACGTTTCCAGGTTGTTTTGTGTTACGGTTACGCGCAATTCGCTATTTTCGTGTGGCCAATCCAAGCGTGTCACAACAGTTGAAGCTTTTGTAAAAAACCATCGGTCCATCAGTGACGTTTGTAATCGTTGTTACTCAATATACTCGTGTTTGTTAAGTCTTGTTTCACTCCAACAACTAACTGAACCCAAGTTAGGGTTATTAAGTGGCAGTTCCCGGCAATCCCATTGAACCGGAATTCGCAGTGGATTAATTGGGGGCCCCATTCGTGGACGCCTCTTATCAAGTTAATCGTACAAAAAACAGCTATGGAAAGAGCTATGTTGAATATAACACTGCGTGACAGAATGACAAACCAATGGATTAGAAACTCTACAAAAGTCACTGACGTTGCCTCCAGAATCGCAAGACTAAAGTGGAGATGAGCGGGACACATTTAGCGATGTCGTGATGACAGATGGACTAGGAAGATAATGGACTGGACACCACGTACAGGAAAAATAAGTGTCGGTAGACCCAAGACAAGATGGCCCGATGATATTTCGAGAACAGCAGGTAAAGACTGGAAGCAAAAAAGCACAATACAGACAAAAATGGAAACAATTGGGAGAGACCTTCGTCCAGCAGTGGATCAATATACGTTGAAGGGAGATACACAATGGTAAAAATGGTTTTCCCTGTGGTATAATATGATATAATAATATCAGATTGTCATAATTTGCAAATATAAGTCAATGTGAAAATAACCTTGAATAAGATTGTTCTATTGTGGATGCAATATAGGTAACAATCATTTTACTTAACTTCAGTGCATGAGTGATTGTGTCTTGTGTCAATGAATTGGTGTTAAAGAATAAAAATATTAAGTTTTACAACGAGCTTTTGAATCTGGGACAACCAGGTGAATTGCCAGCGTAAGTGTTCAGAAAGGGAGTAATTAATCTTACTTACTTACAGTTACTCTGGGTTTCTATAGTTTTTTTCTTTGCAAAGCTTTACCAAAAAGAGGTTAAGATGTAACATTTGCATTTTTCAACCAATACGTATCTGATAATTAACGTAGAGTTGTTTGATGCTTTATATACATTTCCACAAAGAGTGTATAGAAATAAACAAGTTTAACATACAACTTTAAAAACAAAAAAGGGATTTGGACGGTCAAACTATGCCAGGATAGTTCAGTGTGGTGAACTTTTTTATGTTTTACTACTTTGCCTCGGTATTTTATCGGCTATGGAGTGTTAATGATTTTTACTGTTTGCTTTTGTTGCCCGAAATGCTCCTGTGGAGCGTTTCATGTAAATTTCTGTTTATACTAGGAATGTCAGCAAACAATAGATGCATTATAAATTCGGAAAGGGGTGTAGCAGCAGTAACTTAACATCCAGGTTAAACCAAACATTTTTATGAAACTGCTACTTTTACAAACTGTTAGTTAGGACGTTTACGTAAGTTAGTGAATTTAGGTTTCTATTATAAAGTAAGCTCTGTCTTAGAAGTGTGTTTGTGTGATATGTTAAAATCGCGAAAATCAACCAGTTTTTCATCACATCAGCATGTGACGGTCTTTTAACGTTTCAGTCATGATCAAACAAAATCGTTTTCTGTGGACGTTATAATCGGAATCCAAAACATGTAAGTTTTATAAACATGATTGCTGACTATTTAACGTGTTTTCACGTGTGGTTGCCATGCAGACGTTGTTTAAGCGTCATGTTATTACACGTTTACAACCATATGTTAAGGTTGTAACGATGTTGCCTTTTCAACAGAAAATTAACGTGTCTTGTACGGTAAAACAAAGATTTGTCGCGCCAATTTCTAGTTAAGTCCTAACGTTATAAGCACTTTACGTTTTAACCACTACTTCAACTTGTTTTGTACGATGAAAAGGCATTTTATTTGATACAAAGTTGATATATTTTTTGTTACATATCAACAATAGGAAAACGTTACATTTTTGTATGAATAATCTTTATCCTTCCCAGCCCAACTGAATAAAAATCGGCGACTTTATTTAATAAAAGAAATCTCAAAACATATGGGGTAACTGGTTCAACACCATGTAGTTCCACCCAAAGTCGAGAGCCTTTTTATCTTAAATGGAAAGAAAATTAAGATTAGTGGAACATGGGACGAACTAGCATATATTCTTCTAATTTAACACATTCTACTAGCATTATGTCAAACTAGAATCCCAGTGTGAGTATTTTGCAGTTACCTCAATCGGGTGCATCCGGAAGCCCGCCCGCACGGTAATGCAGCAGTGTTGAAATAAAATACCCACAGTGAAACAAAACTGGCTTGGTCTTCCAGGTTGGGGGGTTGGAGCGTTCAACAAGCACACCAGTTAAAGTTAAACGTATGCTAAGAATCTCAAAATTTTGCCTCGGAACGACGACGGATCCAATCAACGACGAAATATGCAACGAAAATGAACAATGAAAGTGGCACCAAGAGAGGTGTGTCCATAGCCATCCACAGAAGACGGCAAGCGCACATTAGGAGCTGCGAAGAAATATACAAGAGGATAATTAGGATGGAACTAGATTTTAAAGGACACGAAATTATTATAATAGGCTGTATGCATCAACTGACGATTCAGTAGAGTAACTGAAAGATATATTTTATACCAAACTGACAACTGTCCTATCGGTCATCAATCCTCGAAAAGAAACAATATTGCTAGGAGATCAAAATGGACAGGCAGAAGTGATAACAGCAAAGTAATAGATAGATATGGAAAAGAAACTGTAATCCATAATGGTCAAAGTTTAGACTTGAAAATGATGAAGGGTGTCTTCCCACATAAAAGTATATACAGGGTGTTATGGAAATAAGTGCAAATATTTTAACCTGTAATAGAACTCACTAAACTGAACAATCTCTCTATTTATCATTTTTTCGAAAACGCCCTCAAAACTGAGTTAAAATTCAAAACAATTTTACTCTAAAAATGCATACCCACCTATGGAATAATATTTGAATTTAACAGCACAAAACACAAAACACATTGCTTTGATATGCAAGCCAACAAAAACTGCATAGGTACTGATAAAACCTTTAGTTCACATCTGGTCACCGACGTTCAATCAATTGAGGTAGGTAAGTTATTGACCGCATGCTTTTTGTGCAAGAATTTTGCCGTTTTAATATACTTTGTGTCGTTCGGCTTTAACTGAGATTTGCTTACCAAGCGGCTCGTCAAATTTAGGGGAGATAAATGATTGAAAAAAGAGAGAAGGGAGAAGAGAGAGAAGTTAGAAATGAAAATTGGAATGCAACAATTGGCGTAGATAGTATAACAAACCAGGAAATGAGAAAACCCTTAAACAAGACGAGAAATGGTAAAGCACCAGGGCCGAGCAACATCCCGATTGAGTTAGTGAAATACGGACCCAACATGCTAGAAATATTGGCTCAGATATTCAATAAATGTATGAGGAAAATATGTGATATCCCTATGCAATGGAACGTGGCATAAGCTCAATACATAAGAAAGGAAATAAAAAGGAGTGTCGAAATTATAAGAGCATAAGGCATAAGCGTAACTAGCTCTGTGGGGTGTTATATGGCAAATATTTGAAAAATCCTGTCGAAGAAGAGATCGCAGACATTGAAGAGCAGATCTTGTTCGGATAATATATTCGTCATTAGGCAGTTAATTGAAATTTAAGTACGCATGCAATCTTCGTGTACTTCGAAATAGTTTACGATAGCATAGCTTTATATAGATTGTTTCAAGTATTACAGGGTAGAGAAATAAACGACATAACAGTGAAAATTCATGAACTGCGAACACGAGTAAATCAAGGCGAATTTACGATTGCCTAAAAATACGCCAAGACCGATGGACAGTCGGTCTAAGGTACTCTGATATTAATCCACGGGTCGTCTGCGTTGATTGTTTAAGTAATTGTTCAACGCAGACGCCTAGTGTATTTTTTTAAAATTAATTATTATAGGTATCACAGATAGAATGTATGAGGTACTGTTATTCTGTGATTAATTCAGGTGATAAATTCAGAGTTGAAAAACAGGATTTTTAGAGATTAACAGTACAGTAAAAGAAGGTAGTTCTTAAAGTAAAACGCATTCTGAAGAAAGAAATAATTTCTTCCGGACAAACTAACTCAGTAAACAAAAGATGCAAACAAAAATAAAACTATTTTTATTTCAAACAACAAAATTCAAGAAGTTTAAATTGCGCTAAACAATATCCTAAGCGATCATAGAAACGTATTAGTGCTAGTACTCTGAACAACCCTTTTAATTTTTAAACGCAGTTCTTCAAATCGTTAGTTGTAGTGAAAACGACTTTTCAGAGGAAGTTTTAGGCATATCTGTCACAGTTTCACAAAATTCCATATTTCTGAAATGGCCAACGGGAAGAATATCGCAGCTAAATCTACTAGTTTTGCAGTTTATTTAAATAAATAGTCTGGATAGTCATTAGCGGTAATACAAACCTCTTTTAAATACCTGTCTTCATTGGGAACATTAGGGCTTTTGTGCTTTTGGGGAGAAACACATCCAAAGTTTCCAAAATTTGAAATAACTCCATGTAACGTTGATAACGATAAAGAACGCCTATTTTCAAATGCTGTGAAAGAATTTTGAATTTCCCGGACCGTTGGACCCTGATAATACCATTTTACAATTTGCACTGATCCGTTGCTTCGTAGTTATCGATTTTAAGATAGAAATGACAGCAGATATTATCTACTGACAAAATACGCAAACTGTCAAAGTTAAATTCTCGGCATTTGTAAATTCGACATATCGTCTGCCGTGTTCGTAGTAAGAAAAATCTCTCTGTACATTATATATAACCTGTATAAAACTGAACATAGTATTGCGAAACAGGGAAAGGGGGTACCAAATATAATTAAGATCTCAAAAGGCTTAAAGCAAGGATGCTGCCTCTCCCCTACCCTGTTTAAGATTTATATCCAAGAACCCCTTAAACAGTGGAGAAACAGGTGCTCAGAAATGGAAATTCTAGTCGGAGATACGTGTCTCTACAATCTCTTATTTGCGGATGACCAAATTTTTATCGCCAATGACGATTATGACGATTCATGATCAGAAAAATGCTGCAAAAATATTCTAAGTGGAGTGTCAAGTTAAATTTGAACAAAACGCAATATCTAAGTGTAGGAAAAAATGTGAATCATATCGAGTTAGGCCACGAAAGGATAAAAAACGTGAAAAGAGTACAAACATCTTAGAAGCATAATCATAATCAGCCAAGAAGGAACGTGCGACAAAGATATCCAATAAAAAATTACAAACTGCAGGATAGTATTCCAGAAACTAAATTGTCTGCTATAGTAAAGTACCATGAAAACGAATACAACAGTAGGTAACCATGTACCAGTCAAGTCGGTTACCCATGAATATCTTAGAACTGTTGATATAAGGAAGAGAACAAATACGATACAGACCATAAGTGACAAAATCGAATAATGGAAATTAAATAGATATGGACACATTATTATGAGAATGAGGAATGAAAAATGTCCGAAAATAATAGCAGATTATTTTACACCAAACCGAAGGAAGAGAGGTACACTACGAATAACATGGAAACAAGAGGAGACTACGCAATGAGGAAACGATACCTTTAGAAAGATGACTGGCAAGATAAACGGATATGGAGGTTGAGATGCGGGATGGGGCAGCAGCCATTCTCACAGATTTTCAGGTTTTATCAGCCACACAAATGACGACCTAAACAGTGAATTGAATTCACCAGACAAAGAGAAAGAACGGCTTCTCAGGATTTTGAGCACTACCATTTGAGCAATATCTTTAAGCGTGACATGCGCACTAACTACACGTGTTTTCTGTCAACCTTATTGAAGACTGGTACCACTTACGTGTTTTTGTGAACGTTTAACATTAAAGCTGGTCTAGAATGCACTTAAAGTCAACGACGTGGAACGTAATGCAAAAACGTTGTTGTAGCAACGTTATATCGATATTAAGAATCGACTGTTAATCTAAAATAAGAAAGTTATTTAATAATAAAAATGTGATACGACACACTGCTGGTATTCGCGTTTAAGGTCTTGTTAGCTCACATATATCGCTCTAACGGTCTCGACCGTGATGTACTAATATGGTCATAAATGCTTAGCTACCGACCTAATGTCGTAAATAGCAATTCTAAAAATATGAAAAAAGTAGAAATAAATAAAAGTTCCAAATTTATGGCAATTTATATGCTACCGCTTTTCTGAACAATTACTGAACAGATTGTAAAACATCAACCCCAAGACTATTTATGCAGCTATATTTTATTTCAAGATCAGTCGGGTTTTAGAAAAAAAATCCTGTAAATAGCATTAATTTTTTACTTCCAAATTAAAGAGCAAATGAAGAAAAATACAAATTAATTGTTGTGTCTTGATCTTAGAAGCACCTTTAAAACAATGATTCAGAACATGTTACTAAAAGAGATGGAAGGGTAGAGAATTATAACTATTATAAATAAATGGTTAAAGCTTATCGATGACATCCTGGTAATTTTTAATTCTAATAACCCTAATATTGATGATTATATCACCTGGCTAAACTCAGTACATCCTAATATTAAATTTACTTTTGAAATTGAACACAATAATTCTTTACCTTTTCTAGACATTTTGATTACTAAAAACAATAGTTCTACAACAAATTTTTTAAATTTCAGTATTTATAGGAAGCCCAGTTGTACTGACCATACTATCCCTTATTCTTCCTTTCACCCCATATCCCATAAACTTGCTAATTTTCAATTTTTGTTCAGACGTTTACTTTCAATTCCTGTCCATAGAAAACTTCAACAATGAATTTAACATCATTAAATACATTGCTATCAAAAAACGGTTATCCTCTTCAACTCATTTTACTTATTTATTATAAACTCCGTATTAAATTTTCTACAAACTTAACCCCTATCAATAACCTGGATAACAAAACTTTTTATTCAATCCCTTATTACGGTACTATCTCGATGTCCATCAAAAACATACTGAGTAAATACAATTTTCAAATTTCTTTTTCTACTACCAATTCCCTTCAGAAATTGGTAGTTTTCAATAAAGATCCCACCCCTTTATTAGATAGATCTGGTGTCTACCGTCTTGACTGTTCGTCATGCAACTGCTTTTACATTGGTCAGACTGGACGTACTTTCAGAACAAGAATCAAAGAACATTCTGCTTGCATTAAAAACAACAACTTTAATATCGACCAACCTAATAAATCAGCTTTTGCTAATCACATTTTGGAACATAACCACAACTTTGACCCTAATAAAGATTATAAAATTTTACATATAGCTAATAAAGGTAGGTTGTTGAATTTACTCGAAATTTTTGAAATTATGTCTAACAATAATGAATACAGACTCAATGAAGTCACAGATTTTGATACTAATTACATTTTCCTTAATATTAAATAGTTGTTTTGTCTTTGCCTTTTTGGTTTTAACTTTGTTCTTTTACTTTCTGACCCTCTCTGGTAATTTCAGTGTCATTGAATTTAGGGACTTTGATCTGGTTCTAGTTACTTCTGTACTGACCGTAAATTTCTCATTCTAGTGCCTTCTCCGTCAGAGAATGGTTGCTATTTTACTTGCCGTTTTTTAATTTGTTAAATTTGATGAAATAACCAGTACAACGATCTTTATAACGTAGTTTATTGGTTATTGAATTAATTTTCTTCTCCAATGTGGTGTTCTTTGTGAATTTTTTATTACTACCTCGCCTTCAGCGCTTAACCTCAACTTAACCTAGAAATTTGAACACGTGGTTTCACCTGTTTTTCACCAGTAAGTTATTCTCTTTACATTGTACACTATTGTTAACCATATGCCTCTGTAGATGATCATTTTGGCCTGAAGATGAAGCCAGTTTGGCTTCGAAACATGTCGCCTTTTTAATAAATGTACGTGGAGAAGACTACTGCGTTTTATTGCTTCTAATTAAGACACCTCCACTATCAGCATGATGGATCACCTCCCTGTTAAGCTTATCTAACTAGAAGGAATCAAATACTATAACTCAGCGGAAAACCATTTTCGGAGAAGTATTTGGGGGGATACGGGAAAGAGTAATAATTTTAGGTTCATACTTATTTATCGTTGAATTAATTATGTAAACGTAAATATTAGTTTATTTGTTCTAAATTGCTTTGTCGATTTTGTTTTAATTACATCAGCTAACATATTTATAACGCAGTCAATAAAGCAAATGCTAATTTGGTCAACATAACAAGCGAAAATCAAAATAAGCTGAAACTAAATTCCACTGAAATAGAAACAACAGTGAATTCCAGTAATATTTGTACCTACTGCCTTGACTAATTGTGTAGTATTGCAGTTTTGGACAAAATTAAGAGGTAACCAATAAAATTTGAAATAAGTACACGCAAACACAATATAATAAATGAAATTGCCAAATGTAATTTTCTAATATTTTCTACGTTATTTACTCAATAGTATGTCATGAAAATTTTACGACAAACAACAAACGTCCTTCCATAGAAACGAATATAACTACCACCGCCAATGTTTAATTTTTTTTTTCGAAAGTTGTAGCTTTCACCGATTTAAAAAAATCAAGATTTTTTCAGTTATTTATCTAAAATGTGCATAGTAATTTCACCCCTTATGAGATACCACAAACAAGTATCCTTCTTCCCAAAGAGAATTGGCTTTTAACACCAAGAAATCTGTACTACAAGGCTGCTGCAAGGCATAAAGATACTGGTAGTTTTAAAACAAGAGGTCATTTGTTAATTTTGGTAGAACGAGTTACGTTTTTATAAAATTCTTTTGTGAGCTATTGGTGATTTCTTAATTTTGTCCAGAAGTGTAGATCTTGACGACATTGGTATACAAATAACTTTAGAGGCAAGTGTAAAAATTTGGAAAACTATACTATATGATATACTACATAGCGTAAATTGCAGCGGAAACATGATGTGGGCTATTTCACGACCAGAGCTTCCGGACAGGTCACGGTTGAAAACATTCAAATTAAGGGCCAAAACTGCACATTTTTCGGCGAACTTGACAAGCCGGAGCACATAATCCTGATCTACGACAGATGAAATGAAGAATGAACACAAACAGAAAACGAGATCCCGAAAGGATTAATTGTATAAGACATATCAGGGAATTTGATATAATCTGAATATATATGAGAAATTTGCCACAAGATGATAATAGCGATTTTAACAACCAAAGAAGAGGAAGAAAAAAACACATAAAAGGGACGAATAGAACACACTGTGTAATAATACTAACCGTAGTTCCGCTGTATTCTACGATATCGATAAGGGGTTTTAGGCAGCAAAAGTCTGAGACTCCTAGTGTAGCCCCCCCCCCTCTGGCATGATTGACACTTGAAGTTCCCGTGATCTTATATTCCTAGCCCTTGCCACAGGGTTTTGCTTCTAGCATGATTTACCTAAACATTGAGTTACCACGTTCTTTTATTTCACTCCCGATAAAGTCATTTTTGAAAATGGCAAAACGTTGTGTTCTTCCATCTCAATACGATACAATCCCGAAAATCTTTCGTTACAACAATATATTTCCCTCGAAAGCCGTCTACAAGGAAAGAAGTTAAAGACGTAAAAATATTCAGAGGAATCGAGCTTGGCACTGATCATAAATTGGACGCGACTAAAATGGTGGTGTTGATGATGATGTGGTTGCAGCTTACTGATACATACGGAATAAGGACAAGAAACGGAAAGGAATATATTGTCTAAACTTTTTTGTGTGGAAGTTTTTATCAATTTTGATAACAAAATGTAGTAGCCTGAAGTTTTTGACATTCAGATTTTTGATATATCCATATTCGAAATCTAACTAATAACTGGTAGATCATGGAAAATGTAGTCGTTTAATTTAAATAATTCTGTAACTGATTAAAAAAGACAACAATTTAAGGCAAACGATACATAACAGAAACTTAATGAAAACATATGACACCAAAACTAACGAACTTAAACTAATCATAATAAATGTAATCGAACTGAGAAAATCGTCACAAAACTTAACAAAGAAAACACTAAAAATAACAAACACAGAAGCGAAACAAAACGGTACTATTATTAATGCAGTAAGTGTTCGAAAACGTTGCCATTTTGTGCAATGCAAAGACGATCTAAATGTTTAAACCTGATTTTACTTGATATCCGGACATAATAGACTCATGAGAAAAGAGTATCTTTTTGTTGTCAAAAACTTCAGGCTACTACATTTTGTTATCAAAATTGATAAAAACTCCCACACAAAAAAGTTGAGGCAATATTTTCCTTAGCCCCCCCTCCTCCTCCAGTTTTTCCCGTCTATGTGCATTTTACATCGCCAAGAGTAACTTTATCTTTTTAAGTAGAAAAGGTTTAGTAGGTGTACAAAGTTTCAAATAATTATCTTTGAACGTTTCGAAAATATTAAACAAAAACGATCTTCAGCACTATACTTTTAGCACCCTGTAGCTGGAAAGCCAAGGGTTATTCGGCCTATGGTTATATAAAGTTTTCTTAATATTTCCGGCTCTAGAATTCGCTATTAAAGTTTGACAGGCTAATTTTGGGACACCCGGTATAACGACTATGGAAACACCAGTTCAGATTATATAGATTATGTTATGTACTATGAAAAACAGCACAATTAAGTGTTATAATAGTGATTGAAATTACAGCGAAAAAGAGGGAATCCAAGATAGATGAGAATAATAAATAACTGAAAGTACACACTGTCAGATACACGTAAAATAATAAGAGCTCATAGAAAATGTAATAAACGGATATCAATCCTTATGCCTTTCAGGGGAAAAACAAAGATTAGGAAAAGAAGAAAATTGCTAAACATAACGCAGGTTAAAATAGCACTTCTTAATTCAGGGATTTTAATATAGCTTGCTTTTTTTTAAATTGTTATTATTATAACAAACGCACTTCAGAGGACGCGCTAAACAATAACTATATTAAAAAGTTATATGTAAGTGTAAAATTATACACCGAGTGGCAACCACGAAATCTGGCTACAGGGAGACACCATGCGAGACAGCCCCCGTATGATATCTGGTACCCACCCCACGAACTTCCATCAAACAGCTTCATTTTATTAATGTTACTTATATTTATCGATTTCAGGATGTTAAGCTTTTATTTACATATACAAAAGTAGGTTGGTAACTAAGTCATAACTGTATCTGTACGGTAATATTCCTTTACTGTACATGCCAATCATTAACATACTGAAACAACTGTATTTGTATTGTAATATTCTTTTACCATACATGGCAACCATTGCCATACTGCAACCGATAAACTATTGAACAAACCACGGATGTTATGAATCATAACAGCCTTAGATGTCTTGACATCCTCGCTCTACCAGCTCGGATTTGAAAACAACATCTGCGCCAGTTATGATACTCATAATATTTCCAAAATATATTAATAGAAATTAATCAGCTGCCTAGTAAGGATCAATGAAATACGTAGCGGAAACTGTTCAAAAAATATCCCCCGCCCCAAATTCTCATGGCCAGGCCCGGCTCCCACTCGGTATGAAGAATATAAACAGGCTGCTCCAGGTATGAAACACTCTGTTCACAATAAATGGTACCTACAAAGTATTTCTTGAGGTGGCCTCGGAGACGGTCATCGGTATTAAGTTTGTAGAGAGAACCAATATCACAAGAAAACGGTTTATTTAGTGCGCAAAAAGTTATAATTAAGTCACTTCAAGAGCGTCGCATTTTGAATGTAGATAAATGTGGAACTTTAAGTCCTTTGTCAGGACATTTTCAAATTATACGAGTGTACGGTTTTTAGCGTATTTTCTGAGATTACGAGCCCGCTTGTATATAGTTTTTTTCTCATATTTTCCTCTTGAATTTATATTGAGTTTTCTGCAGGCATTTAATGGTTCATAGCAGTACGCAGCTGTACCCGCCGCCGTGAAATCTGAAAGGCGCTTATCTTGCAGCTTAGCTTATATTCATTGGCACGTTAGGTTTCAATATCGATTTAATAGGCAGACGCTTTTCTAGAATATTCTGCGGGCTGAATCGACAGCGGGTGCGAGTGAGACGGCATGATGTAGTCGCCTTGTCGATGGTTGCACGTGTTCCGTGCGCGTTGCAGACACGCTTTCCGCCCGCTACGCAGACTTGTGACACAGCCGTGCTTCAGACTGGACTCGTTTCGACCGCCGCAGGTGAAATTAAGAAGGTATTTATGTACTAATTAATGTTTGTAATCATATTTTGAGTACTATTTAATGCCAATCATATTTGAGTACTAATTAACGCTAGCAATCATGTTTTATGTACTAATTAATATCTGTAATCATATTTTGTGTACTACTTACTGTCATAACCCTATTTATGTGTAAGAACAATAGACCTATTTGTTAAACATGTTCTTTGGGTTGCATGCCGAATTTCAGGTTAAGCAGTCTTTATTGTAAGATTGATGTGAAGCGGATCCTGGACGAATTTGTGAGTGTCAAGGTAGGTTCGAACGCTCCAGTTGGCGGTCCCGGGGAGTCACAAGGCTGCACGCATAGCCTATCCGTTTGGCTTTCGGGGTGCTGTCAACATGGGTCCCAAATTCTAAATCCCGTGGCGCCCTATTATTTTGTAACATCCTGTTTATGTTGTCGCACTTGTCCCTATGGCGTCCCGTTCATAGGACCACGCCCATCTCCCTGGGCGTATTATACCGTGGCTATTATTTTGTTCTCGAGAATTCTAGGGCAAGTGGTGACGTTTCCGAAAGTGACAAGTTTGGTGGCACGCTTGTACCCCGAGGTGTCGCAAAAACAGTTTTATACCGTAACACGTTCATAGTTACAATCGACAATATGGTAAGAGAGTTGTTTCCCGCTGCACATTTCCCAATATACTTCTGTCTCTAATTAGGTTCGGGTACCAAACAGGACCAGCAAATTCTAGAATTGCACGAACATACGTACGATACAGTTTGGTAAATGTGGTTGTAGAGACGTTTCTAAATGCTTTATGCAGTATAAACATAATAGTCCAGTCAAATGGTAGAAAATAAGAGAAAGTTTTGGTGGAGCTTTGATATTTGGTTCCTATATGTTTTTTGGGTCGCTGTACACGAATATCAGGTTTGCCAACAAAAATTTTGACCGGAAACATGTTTTTAAACAAAAACGGTGTAAAAAACGGATTGTTTTAGGTTTTCTAAAATTACCCGAAAGCTATCCATTTTTCTTAAATGTTGAACCTATATGATATGAAAAAAGAATAAATTTACTAGATTTTATGTACTTGAGGTTTTTTTCTCCGACCAATCGTTCTGCAGTGAGTGTGCCGCGAAGTTATAGACCAGTCAAATAGTAGAAAATAGGAGAAAATTTTGGTGGAGTTTTAATATTTGGGTCTTATATGTTTTTTGGGTCGCTGTACACGAATATCAGGGTTGCCCACAAGTATTTTGACCGGAAACACTTTTTTTTAAGCAAAAAAGTTGCACAAACACCAATTTTTTTTAGTTTTTCTAGAATTACTCGAAAACTATCCAATTTCGTAAATGTTGAACCGATATGGTATGAAATAGGATAAAATTTCTTACATTTTATGTACTAGAGGTTTTTTTTTAATCCACCGTTCAGCCGCGAGAGCGCCCCGAAATTAGGTGTTAAAAGCAAAAAAGGGAATTATCACAGTTTATTTTAAAGTAACTCGAATACTATCCATTTTTCGTAAATCAAAAATGGTATATGAAATGAATCTTCATAAATGAAATGTTGGAAAACCTGATATTCTCGTACAGAGACCCAAAAAACATATAGGAACCAAATATCAAAACTCCAAACCTTTCCCCTATTTTCTACTATTTGACTGGACTATAATTTCGCGGCGCTCTCGGCGCTGAACGATTGATCGGAGAAAAAACCTTACCTACATAAAATGTAGGAAATGTTATTGTCTTTTATTTAATATAGGTTTTTTTCGAGTAATTTTAGAAAAACTAAAAAAACCTAGTTTATTACACCGTTTTTGCTTAAAAAACGTGTTTCCGGTCAAAATATTGGTTAGAAAACCTAATATTCGTGTACAGCGACCCAAAAAACATATAGAAACCAAATATCAAAACTCCACCAAAACTTTCTCCTATTCGACCTTTTTGAGCACCATTTGATTAGACCAGCGTTTCTCAAACTGGGGTCCGCGGACCCTCGGGGGTCCGCAAACGCAGTCTAAGGGGTCCGCGAGGTAATCCCGAATAGAGCTATTATAGATCAATAGGAATAGATAATATAGATTTATATAACACACTGACACAGATTTGAAAATTACTTTTTTGCGCGGTTATTTTTGAACCATTTCAGGCATCTTTTTCCAGCCAGTAAAGTTTGACAGACCTCGCCAAAAAACTGCACGTGGGCTTATTAGATAACGAAAACATCAGTGGTTAAAATTTAGTTCAATGTTAAAACGTGACAGACTTTCGGTTACGACTGCGATTTGATTACCCAGAGTTATCACAAAAAGCTTTGACGCATCTAATGCCATTTTGTACGACGGCGACGTATTTATGTAAACGAGCGTTCTCTACACTTGTATAAGTTAAATTAAAATACAGAAATTGTTTAAAAATGTAGAACCAGAACTACGATTAAAACTGTCTACTTTTGAGCCAAACATTTCTAATCTTATTTCTGTAAAACAACACCATCCGTCGCATTAACAATAAATAGTTATTTTTCTATAGCACATGTTAAAGTGTGCTTTTATCAACTCAAAACAAAAGGTCAAGTTTTACTTTAACAGCAAGGGTAGATAGTGTAATTTAATTTTCTAACTTTTGTTTAAATTAAATATGACAGTTTCGTATTATCGTAGCAACCCAATCCAGATACTGACATTTTGAAATGTGGTTGGCTGTTCTTATTTTCTTTTGAAATTGTTAAAGTTCTTGCTATAGAAAAAAATATTGTAGTATACACGACGATAAGGTTATTTCTATCCACTCTTGAATCATTAACGTTTCGACTTCGTCTCGACGTTAAACGATTCACTCGTGGATAAAATTTAACTTTATCGTCTTGTAAAGGGTTTTCCAATAAGGGCGAGTCGATGTTGAAATGGAATAAAACAAGCTGTGAGTGAGGTATTAACGAAATTCTTTTTTATTTGAAAGGCCTGTGTATGTCATTATATATGGAATATGACATCATTTAAATGTCCACCGCGGCTTCTCACGATGGCACGGATCCGGGAGGTCCAATTTTCAATTACTCTGCCGCATAAATCCGGCTGAATTTGAGCGATGGCCTGGGTCATGTTAACTTTGAGGGCATCGGTCGATTGCGGCTTATTGGCATAGACATGCGACTTCAGAAAACCCCACAAGAAAAAGTCTAGCGGGGTCAAATCGCACGATTTTGGTGGTCAATTTACGTCACCTCTGCGAGAGATAACCATATCCTCAAATTGTTCATGCAGAATGTCTATCGTGGCGTTCGCTGTGTGGCACGTAGCGCCGTCCTGCTGGAATCACATATCGTCCACGTCCATATCGTTCAATTCGGGCTAAAAGAAATTGGTTATCATCGATCTGTAGCGCTCGCCGTAGATGGTGATTGCCTCACCAACGTCGTTTTCGAAAAAGTACAGACCAATGACGCCGCCGGCCCAAAATCCGCACCAAACAGTAACTTTTTGTGGATTCATTGCCACCTGGTGAACCTCGTTGTGGTTGGCGTCGTCCCATATACGGAAATATTGCTTGTTAACATAGCCATTCATCCAAAAATGCGTCTCGTAGCTAAAGATGATTTTATCGGCCAAAATTGAAGTCCTCTTCCAAACGCTCCGAAGTCCAGTCGGCGAACAAACAGCGTTGTCTATGGTCATTAACTTTATGCTCCTGGGTCAGTAGGATCTTGCAGGGTTGCAGGTTCAAGTCCCGACGCAAAATTCGCCAAGTTGAAGTCTGCGAAAGGTCGAGTTCTTGTGCACTGCGAGGAATTGACTGCCTCGGGTTTTCCTGCACACTTTCACGGACAGCGTCGATATTCTCGGCCAATGTGGCGTTCCTTTGACGTACGGGTGTTGGATGTTCGTTTACCGAACCGGTCGTCTCGAATTTGGCCGCAAAACTTTGGAGAGTCGACTTTGAAGGGCCACCGCGTCTGCCGTAAAATGGGCGCAACGCGCGCAAAGTTTGCACTAACGAACACTCATTTTGATAATAATGTTTTATCATTTGGACGTGCTGCTCAATCGTGTAACTTGCCATGATGATTTGGCATCAGTGACTGAATAATAAGGAACAGATTTGACAGACGCCGCCAAAACAACATGGCCGCCACAGCCTGCCAACATCGACCCTTCCCTATTGGAAAACCCTTTATAATAAATTACTATTATTATGTATGATTAAGAGTTAACATTATTTCATTATTATTATTATTATTGTACGCCTGTATTCATACTACATATTCTATTAATATTGTAGGTGTTTTTGTGTTTTTAATAGGTAGTAACCTTACTTTAATAATAAAAATATAGAGCTATCAAATATTATCAATTTTAGTACCTGCACCTAATGTAGCAGCAAAGTAAACTGTTTTCAAGGTCAAAGGGGTACATAAGTCATACACTATCTATGGCCGATAAAATTGTATGGGGGTCCTCGAATTTTTTTAAGCAAATAAGGGGTCCGCCGATGTCTACAGTTTGAGAAACGCTGGATTAGACTATAAGCTTATTGGATTTTTTATCACATCTGAGATGTGGTCATATCATGATAGGTCGGTGGTAATGGTTATGCTTAACTCTTTGTGATTGATTACGAAAAGTAACAGGTTCGCCGAAATATAATAATTATGCAGTGGGTTAGTTTTCCTAAATGCAACACTACACACTTAGTGATATTTAAAGGCAAACAGCACTTATTACACCATAGCGAGAGAGAGTCAAGCTCATCTTGCAAAACAATTTGCTGCTTCACTGAGGCGTACAGCTTGGTGTCGTCTGCATAATAAGAACCACTACTATGTGGAAGGTCTGCGATGTACACTACGAATAGGATGGGACCGAGCACCGACCCTTGCGGAACACCACTTAGCACTGGTTTGATGGCAGATGAACATTCTCCAACACAAACACAGAAGGCTTCATGCTGAAGGAAAGCCTGTATCCATAACAATAGATTCCCGCGAATACCAGCCTGTTTAAGCTTGGCTAAGGAGGCAGAGTGAGGTATCAGTAGGAAAAGCGTTGTCTAGACCTACTGTCCAGTTATTAATGGAATCAAGGAGATTGCTAATTACAGATCTAGCAAGAGTAAATCCATGCTGTTGGACAGGTAAAATATTTTCATCCAGCAAGAAAGGTACTGCTCTGTTCACAGTTTTTGCTGCAATTGATATTAAACTAATATGACAGTAATTATTTGCGTCTAGCTTGTCTCCCTTTTTAAATACGGGTGTGACAACTGCATTTCGCAACGAATTTGAAATTTCGAAGTTATGTTCGGCAAATGATTTTTGCTAGAGGTTCAGAAAATAAATAACACAGGTATAAGTTTTCAGCAACACAGCAGATATACATGATCAGGACCTGGTGCAGTAGAAGATTTAAATGCAGATAATTTTTCTGCAACTAGTTGAGGAGTAAAATTCATATCGGCTAGGCTTCTGGTAGTCTTCGGAAATCGAATAGATGGAAAAACAAGGTTAGGTACATTAGAATAGGCAGATAAAAAGGTATCAGCAAGCAGAACTGCGCAGTAAATAATTACGTTGTAATTAAATTCCTTTTTGTTCATTTGTCTTGGAATTGAGTTACCTCAAAGTACAGTAAGTTTTATTAGTAATTGCCATTGTTGAGTAATTAAATTACTGTAAAGTATTTAAATTACTTTACCAGTATTTAAATTACCTGTGGTAATTGAAATTACTCGCGGTAATTTAATTACTTTCTGGTAACTGAATTACTAAATTACTGCCATCGATTGGGTATTAATCTCCAGAACGCAAAACATAAGATAAGGTCTTATTACGTTGTATGTTAAGCAAATCGCAATAGAGTCTTCCTGGAAAATATAAGTGTAATTTATGATTTCCTATGGCCAGTCCGAAAACAACTAATTTTGTGCAACATTTTCAATTCCAACGACGTGTGCACGAGTAAAAAAGAACAGGTTTAGTGTAGTAGTAGTAGTACATAAACAGAGATTTACTGTGATAGGTTTCAAAGTGGAATTAGTTTTTACCGAAGTAGCTAATTGTGTATGTAAAAGCGACCAAGAATTGTGTACACTTAGAGAACTGATAGCTCGACACCAGTTTTAAGGTCGTCGGTAACGTTATAATAATTAATACGAGTTTTACATATAACTTTATTACAAGAGTCAAATATTTGATAAATAACTTGTCGAGTGGCACATATAACAACATTATCGGACTTACCAATTAGACACAAATGGCAGGTATTAGAAACTTTTTAGTTCCTTAAGTTCTGTTTCATTGTTTACGTTCGTTCACTTTTGTACGCTGTGATAGGCACTTGTCGCACAGGTAAGAAAAAAATATCTGCTTTTGATTTAAAAAGCCTTGAATTTATCTTTGTTGGCTCCATTTTGATCTTTGCGATATAGGTTAAAGTAGAAATAATACCCACTGAGATACTGATATCTCTTTATATGGTCTTACTGTAAAACAAAAAATTAATAAAAAAAGTGTCGAAATTTAGTTCAGACAGAACAAACTTCAAAATAGTTATTTATACAATTAGTTTGGAAAACAGACTTTATTTCATTTAATTTGCAGCAAATGAGTGAAGAAAGGGACTTTCAAAACGTGTTGTACACGTAGTTTTTTGCATAGTGATTCTTGCAAGCCGAAAGTGAAAATAATCTCAATCACTGACATTTCATGATTTTGCTGTCACACTCAACAATCCGACAACCCGAAAAATAGTGTTGCGCAGTATGTTAATATTGATAAAATAAAATCGTAAAAAAATTAAAATAGTGAAAAAAGTGGTACTTTCAATACGATATTTTGACAAAAAAAAACGAGTAATTTAATCACTATACAAAAAAGGTCTATGCCAAATTTGAAAAGTCACCTAAATTCTGACGTTTGTAATTTAGTTTAAGCCAGTGCATTTCTTTTTCTAAAAGCCAGTTTATCATTCATCTGGTTGTTGTTGTGTTTCTTCAGTTCGGATATAAATATTCCCCTTTTTACTTCCTTTTACTATAAAAAAAGTATTGGATTCACCCCAAAAATTCGAAATTGAGTTTTCAACAGATCTTCACGTTTTAGAGTCCCCTGATCCCAAAAAACATATTTTTGTCATTGGTCTGTCTGTCTGTCTGTCTGTGTGTCTGTCTGTGTGTGTGTGTGTGTCTGTCTGTCTGTGAACAGAATATCTCAAAAACGAAAAGAGGTATGGCGTTGAAACTTCATATATAAGTTTTGTGTACTATGTAGATGAGACAGAAAGCTTTTAAAGAAAATCGCATAACCGGAAGTAGGTGTTTACTCTTGTGTTTTTTCAGTTTTTTTCGATTTTTTCAAAAACGGCTCTAACGATTTTTTTTAAACTTTACATTTTTACTACATTTTTAATGTGTATTGATGTGAAATAGGTGATTTTTCAGTTGAATACTTCTAAAGTGGGTTTCTTTTGTTTTTTTTTCTATTTTTTTATTAACTCCTATTTTAAATAAAACACCCGGTATATTATTACATTTTTGAATTCACCTTAAAATTCTAGAGAAAATTTGTCTCTTCAACTAACGCTCTATTTTGTACCGTTTTTGTAGTATTTGTAATTTTTGAAAATTTTTGACAAATGGCTAAAAATTAAAAATGAAATTTTTGACTAATTATAAGAACACTGTAAAAGGAAGTTGTGTGAGTGTATCACACCAGATTTTTCATCGAATTTTCGAACTTGTCCCACTTACTTACTCGTGATGCACGACAAGCTTTTGTAATTAGAAATCTAATGATATATTGCTAGTCTCAATGAATATGATTTCCACTTCAACTGATTAACCAGATCTATTAAAAGAGTATATTGTCTAGTATTTAAATTGGAGTATTTTTATATTCCTAGGATTTCTTGTTCTAAAGATAACAATCTTATTAGGATTTACGTCAGTAACTTCTGGCTTATGTATATTTGTATTTGAGACAGTTTTAATATTGTTTCACCAATTTTTTGTTATTAATTAGAAAGTGGGAGGATAAATATCGTTTTGCGAACTTTATTCCGTATAAATGTAATAGTACCTTAGCTTAAAATGGGGTTTTAAATAAAATATAAAATGTATAATTATGGCAAGGGTTGCTACACTTTATGAATTGTATAGTTTCGATCAAGAACTGCCTGTCAAACTTGGGGCAAATTAAAAGAATATAATAATAATTTCCAAAAATAGATGGTTTATTGCTGTTTTTCTATTTTCCTTACTTGCAATAAATTAGGGTTTAGCTCAGGTGAACATGAAACAATTCTTAACTCAGGGGGTCGGTTCAAAAAATAAGTAGAAAACTTTGTATGACAAATAATTCCTTGTATGACAATTACTCTCAATTATTACGGCAAATGCACCATTCCCAACTGACATTTAAATAATTCCTAAATTTAGTGCAATCCACAAATTATACGTCAGTGCCAAATAGCTTAAAATTGAATTTTCAAACACCAAAATGGCAAAAATGCGTCAGATAAATACGATTAATTCTGTGACGTAGCAGCGGCTAACCTCGTTTTGTTTCAGCATGACGTCAAAATCCACGCTCAGATGTGCTTTTGTCCTATTTCCGGCAAAAACTGCAAATTCCGCGTCAACTAGCACTTTCTAGGGACAGTATCTAAATTATTCGAAGCTGATGGATGGACCTGGGATTCTGGAAACACGTTGAACTTCTCGGAAAAGGTCTATTCTTGACGAACCCCAATTTCTACGAGGCTGCACGAACTCCTTGCTGTGAAATTATACCTTTTTGAAGAGGTGCTCTGCTGTTGCTTGGCACACTGGGAGGACGCCACGGCAAATACTTGCTTGGAAATGGGTTTCTGGTCCTAATCCTTTTACTCGCGGGTTGCTAAAGCCTTCCTCTCCACGTAGCACCAAAAATGTCTGCCTCCCGATGTCTGGAACTGCCTCAAAATTGTCATCGAAGTTGGCTCACACCCAACGCTGCGCCAGGTGGAAACTGGCTGGCCTTATTGCACTATCTTTGGAACTCCTGCACTTTTGAAAACTACACCCACAAATTCCCAGCAAGACTGATAAAAACACAAATTTGGCTCAACAACATGACTCTTTATTATTAATTTCTGTACAAAAAGTGGAGCTTAACTTGCACCCAACATGACATTTTTCAACTTGTTCTATTAATTGACTGTCGCATAGCTTAGCAACTAGATTTTCTTATGTTTAAAATAAATTAGATTTGATTACATGTTTCAACTTATGGACTACAGTTTTGATGTCATGTCTTTACCTAACTACTAAAATTGTCTTTTTCTTGGAATAAATGTCACATCTGGTTTTAATTTTTACTATGGTTTATAATGCACTGATACACTTGACTTTATTTAGCATCTCACTAATCGTCTTTCAATCGGTTGCCTTACATTTTTCCATTGCTCTATTGCAATTATTGCTTTGCTAGCACGGTTTTTCATTTACCTTTCAGTTAACTTGCCCCTTGCTGGCGTAGAAACTTTTAATACATAACCCTCATACAATTTCTGTACTTAACAAATCATTTTGTATTATTTCAAGTGGGCGCAGCCAACTCTGCGCAGGGACAACTGGCCGCAGAGACAACTCGGCGCGAGCCAACTGGGCGCGAGCCAACTTGATGCGAGACAAGCGGGAGCGAAATAATTTTGAAACGCGAATTTTTAAAGACAGTACTTGTTTGCTTATCTGATGAGAATCTTCTGGCTGTCAATGATTATCCGCACAGAAATATTATCCTCTTAATACTTTCTGCAAGAAGTGATTTATAGCTTTCTCGTAAAGCAGATTAGATGAAACATTGTACTTGCTTAGACAGGGCCATTTATACCCTTTTATAATACGTTTATTTTTACAAATAGCTAAGTTATAAATGAAAAGAAATTCCAAAAAACAGAAAATAAAACCAATGTCAATTCCTTATTTAGATAATATATCCTGATTTATGTCCCCCGAACAAAATACTCCCCGGACAAAAATCTCAACATATTATGTGTACAGGATGTTCACTTTTCGATTTGATTAAATGGAAATATTCGTTATTAAAAAAATGATCCGCGTTTCAAAATTATTTCGCCCCCGCTTGTCTCGCGCCAAGTTGGCTCGCGCCCATTTGACTCGCGCCAAGTTGTCTCTGCGCCCAGTTGACCCTGCGCCGAGTTGGTTCGCGCCGAGTTGGCCGCGCCGAGATGGCCGCGCCCAGTTGGCTGCGCCCACTTGTCCCATTACGTCTGAAATCTGCCTTATCTCTTGCTAACTTTTATCCCTTAAATTATTAGTTACTGTTGCTCACATCAAGTGCACTTCTTATGTAAAGTACTGATTATCTTGCAATAAATAAAATATTTAATGCTGTGTTCATTTTGACCTCATTCATTCTGTTACTTAAGCAATCAGTATTGCTGTGGGAAGTAACCGTTACAATTATGCTGTAAGGAGATTTTAAATGTTGGACTGAGAGTGTTTAAATATTTTTCTCCTGGTTGATTAAAAAGCTTATTTTGACAAGCCAAATTTCTCTTTTTTTATCTTTACTCCTAGAAATTGAAATTCCGAAAAACAATATAAAGTTAGTTAATACAATAACTGAAATTATCTGCTACTTGTCATTTCTTTATCGTGTACAGTGCAAACACATTAATTTCCCTCTGATCAATTTTCAGGCCTCTTTTGGTACTTCACGTGCGTGTCATACTATTTCAATAGAACACAACATAATTCCATGGTTGCTATAAAAGCAGTTAGTAAACAGCTAGAATTGTAATCAATAACCAATTACACGTATAATATTACTGTTAGCCCGCTTTAGTAAGTTTCTTGAGCGAGTAATTGTTTATTTTCTGGAAAGCAGTAAGATTTATGGAGGCACCATTTGCAGCTGTATCAAAGCCGTTTGTCTTACAAGGTTTATGCATTCTCACTTTAAATAAATTCAAAACGTGACACGATTATATTCTGGTAGCCACCGCTGGCAGAACAACTCAAAACACTGTCGGTTTAATGGATTTCGGCTCCTGTAAATCATTTACCCCAGCATGTATTATGCAAATTAAATGAAACGAAAGGGGTTAACCGTTAAATATAGTTCCGAGCAAATTCAACTGAAAGCAACCAGCGAGTTGATAGCATGATCATCGTCGTCTCTAATAAGCGGTTTAAAAGGGTTTAGCAATGCAAATTGTGCCATTAAATGTGTTATGATAAATACAGATTTAGTTAGTGGTTTTGTTTGTAGTAAAGTAACCAAAAGTGCTGTACATTACTAGAATAGCTGAACTCAGCGTGATATTAAAGACTCTTCGGGTAGATCGAGCTTTAGCAGCGTTGTGTACTGGAAAGAATTGTTTATCCAGGCATTTAATGACTCGAATGGCATCCACGATTTTAAATTGCGGTGATTTGTACCGGCCTCGGCAGACAATTAGGCATGAGAATATTTTTTCATTCCATATATCGGCAAAACTTGTCAGTAAAAACTGAATAGAAAAGATATTAACATACATAAAACAACGAGAGTTATTAAAAAAATCCTCACCCAAAGCGACGACTACCTGTTTCATTTATAAATTTTCCTAATTATTGCTTGGCCATCGACCTTTATATCGTCGCTCCATATTTTTGGAAACGGGTGTATGCGATTTAAGACATTACCGTAGGTGTAGATCTTTAGGTTAGAAGCCTAATAGTCCATCTTTGACAATATGCCCAGCCAACTTATATATAAGTTTTGCAGATCTCTCAATTACATACGTCAGATACACCAGTCCGTGCTGGTATCCATGAATTACTTTTCCCATCCCTTGAATTCACTTCCAGCATCTTAGGTCCTATGAAGGTTTGTAGAAAAGAAGTTTGCGCGTGATTTGTTTGGGAAATGTCATTTCTGTTTGATATTTGAAAATAAGGAGCATAATAGGAACAATAGTTATTTATGTATTAAGGGCATAATCAACAAATTATAGCATGAGAGAATGTTTAAAGCGCGACGCGAAGCGGAGAGCTTTAAATTTTCCGAGAGCTCAAGCACCTCTCGTAAAAACACTCAATCATATTGACATAATTTGTGGATATAGGAATGCATTTTATTTAGTTTTTTGTTTTTGTTTGTTCATTCAAATATAGATAACTACATTTTTTGCTTTATTAAATTGTGAAGCTGTGGCAAGTTATGCATTGCTAATTATTTTTATACTATCTCAGCAATTTTTTTAAACATAAGAACTCTTGTTCAGGTTGGACCATGCATTTGTATGATTGAAATACATTTTTAATGACTCTCTCTTCGAACTCAAATTTTTCGGTAAGCAATGTAGGATTATTTAATACGCATTGTCACTTGACAGTTTAGTCAACCTCTGAATTTCACAGCACCTTTGAATATTAATCATCAGCTTCTCTCAGGTAATTACAAATTGTATAGGTTGATTTATTTCTCATTAATTCTGCCTTTCAGATTATTTTAATCCGGTCTCCAACATACAATATCGTTCAAACATTTTATGAAGATCTCGGGTACTTTGAAGAATTCGTAACAGCGACGGAACGAACTTCTAGAGGTCCACAGTAATTCTTCCAGTTATCTGCACCAAGTCGAGGATGGTGGCACTCCCGAACAGGGAAATATCAAATGACAACATTTCAATTATACTATATCAGTATAATTGGCAAAACATTTGATAAGTTATGCTCTTATGCAAATTATTTTCTGAACGATTGCAAAATTGCGTGTAATTTCCTCTCACTTTGAAAAATACACTCCTTTGTGTAAAATAAAATTTTTGCTAGGCACCTCACCAATTACCACGATTTTACTAGCAACTGCATAAAATTGACGTTGCAAAATATAAATGTAACATTTCAAACCTAAATTTGTCATACAAATATCACAATTTGAATATACTGGGTGACAATAAAACTAGGGCCATGCTTATATCTCCTTTATTTATGAATAGATTTGGATAAAATTTGATATGAAGATACTAGACATAATTTATGATTGGCCGATCTCTCTCTCTCTCTCTATCGTAAAGTTCATTACTGAAGTGTCGTGATCTCATGTATTATGTGACTGTATTGGTGATATTTCTTAATTTTTCTCTATCTGAAGCCGACCTTATATTTTCCTGAAGTGACTCTCCAGTGAAGGCTTTAACTTGGTCGATCCATCGTTTTGGAGAGCGTCCGCGGGGTCGGGTTCCTTCGACTTTCCCTTGGATGACAAGTTTTTCTAAGTCATCGTCTGTTCTTCGAGTAACATGTCCAAAGTACTTAAGCATTCGTCGCCTGATTTTTTTACAGTATATCCTGGACGTTGAGTTCCTTTAGTATGAATGCATTTGTTTTACGTGCTGTCCATGGGATTCTCCAGAACCTTCTCCAAATCCAGATCTCAAACGCATCAATCTTCGCCAGGTCTTCAGCTTTTATGGTTCATGCTTCTGTGCCATACAAAGCAATTGGAAAGACAAGAGTATTTACGATCTTTATTTTCTTTGTTTTCGTGATGTATTTGTCCTTCCAGATCTTATTTAGGTTAGTCATGGCCGCTTTAGCTAGTGCTAATCTTCTTCCGATGTCAGCCTTCTCGATTGATATGGTAGCCGAGATAAATGATCTCAGTAATATCCTCAACATTCCTGATGTTCGGTGGGTTTCCTATCTTGTTACCTCTATCGATGGTCATTAACTTGGTTTTGTCTCTATTCAGTTTCAGCCCGAAAGGTGAACTTTCTTTTTCCACTCTATTAATGAGTTCAGACATCGCTTCTTCGGTTTTTGCGATAAGAGTTGTGTCATCCGCATAGCGTAAATTGTGTATCTTCCTTCCTATGCCGCCTTCCCAGTTCTCCAGAGCGTTTCCGTTTCGCATTATAAGTTTGCCATAGATTTTAAATAATATGGATGACAAGACGCATCCTTGGCGGACACCTCGTTGAATTTTGATGGATTTAGAGCTTCTTCCATCGACCTTGATTTTTGCTGAACCATTTTCATAAAGGTTTCTTATTAGTAGAAGTAGGTGTTAGGGGTTCCCATTTCTAATAAAGCTTGCCATAATTTATGCCAGTTTACGCAATCAAAGGCCTTGCTATAGTCTAGAAAACATATGTACGTTGGTATTGTAAACTCCCTGGCCTTTTCGATAATTTTCCGCACACTTAAAATTTGTTGACTTGTGCCTTTACCGCTAACAAATCCTGCCTGCTTTTGTGGGATCTGACTATTTAGATAGTTTTTAAGTCGTTACAACAATATTCTGATCATTATCTGCTCGGGTGAGATATTAATGCAATTATTCTATAATTGCTACATTTCTGACTAGCCCCGTTTTTATGAAGCGGAACGAGAGTAGTTGTGGTTCAGTCACTTAGCCATAGTCCGGTCTGACATATCTTATTACACATATTCCATATTATATCGATGCCTTTGTAGTCTAATTGCTTGATAATTTCTCCTCTCACATTATCTTCACCTGCGCTCTTGTTATTCTTTAGGCTATGAATGGCTTCTTCTATTTCTGTCTTTAGAATAGATGGTTCATGTTTAATTTGTAATATCGAAGGAGGGTCTTCGAACCCCTGTTCTTGCTCTTCAGTTCGGTAGAGGTCTTCGCAATACTGTTTCCATACGTATAGTACTTCTTCTATTTCAGTTATGATTTTCCCATCCCGGCTTTCTATTTTCCATATTTTTTGTGTCTTTAGCATTTGAAGATTTTTCAATTTCTTGACATGTCTCCTGTAAGTGTTGGTTTTTGTTTCTTCTGCATAGGCTTTGTATTTTCCTACTAAGTCTTCGGTATTTTTCTTTTTCATCTTCTGTGTTTATACCGGCCGTTTTCAGTTATTTTCTTTCATCTACAACTTTCCACGTTTCTTCTTTCATCCAATGTTTTCTCTTCATGTGTTTGGTACTTTTTATGACTTGTTCTTTGGTTTCTAACATTACCGTTTTCAGTTTGTTCCACATTTGTTCAGTGTTCATCTCATTTGTTAGACCTGTGATTTTTTCAAAATTTCTTTCTAGTTGTTGTTTGTAATTTTCCATATTTTCAGACCGTAAGTCTATGAATTTTCTTTTGCCATTTCTCGTTTTGATGTGGAATTTGATTTTGCAATTAGCAGTTTATGATCACTGCCACAGTCGAGCCCATGTAGAGTTTTTACGTTGTTAACACTGGGTCTCCATCTGTTTCGTACTAAGATGTAATCTATTTGATTCTTAAACTGCCCCCCTGGTGATACCCATGTGTAACGTCGTCTTGGGTGATGAGGAAATAGACTATTCGTAATAGTTAAATTATTTTCAATACAAAACTCGATTAGCTTTTCACCGGAGTTGTTCCTTGAGCCTAAGCCACATTTCTACCAATCACGTGTTTTATTTGATCGTCTTCTTCTGTTTGTCCTATTTTGGCATTAAAATCCCCTTGTATGTACATAATTTCTTTACTAGGTATACCTTTTATTGCTGTTTCAAGTTGTTGATAAAACTCCATTATTTCCTCTTGACTACTTTTAGCTGTTGGTGCATAAACCTGAATTATGTTCATGTTGCAGGGTTTAGCACTTAATTCAATCGTCAGTATTCTTGAATTTATAAGGTTATCGCCTAGCACAGCCGATTCTAGTTATTTTGCTATCAATATTGCCACTCCGTGTATAAAGTTTGTTTCATGGCCGGAGAAATATATATTATTGCTCTTTTTGAAGTAAAGTGTCCACCACTCTTCCAGTGTGTTTCACATAAACCGATGATGTTAAGTTTGTTGTTTTCACGTTCAACAATATCTAATTTTCTTGAATGTAATACCAGACCTTGGATATTCCACGTTGCAATAGTAGCTGCTTTGCGTTTGCAAATCTTCGTTAGATCTTCTCACAGCAATCTTCCCCGGAGATCCAAATGGGGAACAGTTTATACTCCGGGCATCAGTTTAACCATGAGACATAATACCCATGAGATTCTCTTGGGAAGTAAGTATATACACTAGAGGTAGTTTCGCGGTGCTTTCCTCTAGGGGGTATAGGAGGGAAGGTATAGTTTGGGTTTGGGGGTAGGATTTGGTAAGGACATGGTTTCTTCCAAGGAAGAAGTCGGAAGAAACCAAGGCTCGCGTGGGCAGGGTCGCGTCCCTGAAGTAGACCTATCCCTGTCGTGATCACAGAGGGTGCCACGCGCTACCACACCGATAAATATAATTACAATGGTCAACTTCCGGTTACACCGGAAGTGCCATTAAATTTGATTTTTTAAATAGATCACCCTGTATATTTAAAGTATTTATTATAAAGTCAGTTTTTTTAAATGGCACCTACTAAGAGCCATCGTGCCATTAGATAGAAAATTTTGATTTTGCTACCAGGGCGGAGCCCCGGGGGGCCCTTGGAGAGGGGCGGAGCCCCGAGAGCCCCCTTGGAGAAGGGCCGAACCTCGATATTTCCCTTGGAGAGGGGCGAAGCCCCGAGGGCCCCTTGGAGAGGGGCGAAACCCTAAGGGCCCCCTTGGAGGGGGGTCGAGCCTCGAGGGCCCCCTTGGACGGCAAGGAGAGGCAAGAAAGGGGAGTGTAACAGAACGGAATGGCCCAACGTAATAGGCTTAAAAATTGTAAATTGAATAGAATAGATCGAGCAATAGCGCGCGCAGCCCCGTTTATCTTTATATAAAACAGAAACATGTTTAATTAATAAATCTTTAAAACATTTTTGGAAAATGCCTAAGCAAATTTGGCAACTCTGCCGTATGTAATTTGAGTCGTAAATTCCGAAAATATAAATTATACAGAACAACCCATTTAAAAAATCAAAGTTAATGACATTTCGGGTGAAACCGAAAGTCGGCAATTTTGATTATATCTGTCTCTCAATTTAAAATTATGTTTATTATGCTTGTAACAGATTTCATTTAAATCCGTTGATAAGTAAAGGAGATGGAGGCATTTATGTTAATTTTCCATTCCAAATTTCAGAGTTGCACTTAGGCCCATATCCGTTCTTATGGTATTTATCCAAATTCTATATTAATATTACCTTAATTATAGTCTAAAAGCCATAACTTGATATTTTTGTAACTTTGAAAGTGTCAACTCAAACATGTTCAGACATGGAGCAGCTATCTTGCATAATCAGCTTCTTAACTTCTTCCATGTGCTTGTTCCATTTTTCTATGTATTTAGTTATAACGTCTCCATATATGTAGTATGCTTTATTAATGTTCTTTTTCTTTCAGGTCGTACAGCTACTTATCTAGGATTTTGTTCATTTGTCTACCATTTTATGAGAACGAACAAAAATCAAAGTTACTCTATGGTCACTCTCCAATAAAAAGAAATTGTGTACACTTAGTCCCATTATTGACCTAGTTACCATTATTTATTAATTATAAGCCAAATAACATAACTTTAATGCAAATTTAATATTACTGAACTAGCCAATATCGATAAGGGTGGCTGTCAACATCATGAACTAACCAACATGAAACGAATTTCCTTCAGACAACAACAATACAAGTCAATAAGTTGAACAATTTAATGACGATATCCGCAATATACTGCCCACTAAGACACATAGGGCCGGTTGCAGAAAGTAACGTTAAGTCTGGTGTTAGCTAACGTCGCGTCAAAGTGAACAAAAACGAATCAAATCTCAAATGTTTATGGTAACTAATGCATTAGTAAACAAAATGTGATGCGATTTTGTTCACTTTGACGCGACGTTAGCTAACACCAGACTTAACATTGCTTTCTGCAACCGGCCCTTAATATTAATAAAAAATGCCTTAAACCGTTCTTTGAAGCATTAACGGATTTTCTGCAGGCAACAACAATACATGTCAAAAGGTCGAACAATTTAATAATAATATCTGCAGTGTACTGCCCACCAAGCCATGTAATGTTAGTACAGATGATCTTAAACCGTTCTTTGAATCATGAGAACAAAGGGGGATGTTTCAATGCAAACATGTTAGTTCTACAACATTATTAACTAAAAACTACCATACGTTATCTACAAGAAAACCAACTTACTGGGCGTCAAATCTGAACAAAATTCCTGGCCTTTAGGGCTTTTATATTACAAATGGAATTTCTTCAATTTCACAGATGTACAATCTACTTTTGATCTATCTTTTCGTTACATGCTGAGATCTATTCTAAAAATATATAAGCCATAGACTTACCTTTGATACCAGTATAGAAAACGCAAACGATCTAGAACAAGCAACGAATTAATTCACAACTATTATACAAGAAGCGAAGAAAAATACGAAACATACCCATGGAAGTAATAAAATTTGTAGCCGAAAAACGGAGAGAAAGAGCTAGATGGCAACGTAGTCACAATCCAAGAGACAAAACCACTTACAATAGACTCGGCAATACATTCACATTCAAATTGACAGAGACCAGGAACTCACGCTCCGCAAATACGTAGAAAATGTATTTAATAAAGGCTACTCGATCTGGAGAGTGACAAAAGAATTTAAACGTCTCACAATAAATTCGAAAACCAGACGGCTTTTGGGCAAGGTCTGATAGCCAAAACGCTGAAGTATTCGCGCAACCCCTTGCTCAAAATTTTCAACTAAATACAAATAGGTGTTTCTATTTAATTGTCTCCGCCCATTGCTACTCTTATAATTAAAGAAATCGAGAAAAAGGGCCTAGTTTTATATGAACCATCTAAATATGGAATGTGGTTTATCAGGATACTATTTAATTCAATCTTGAGATTCAACTGAAATATGGCATAATATTGTAACTTTAACACCGGAAAAACTGCCAAAGGAACTGGCACGATACAGACCCATCAGTCTTTTACCATTGCCGATTCTTTAATATTACTTCGACACGAAGTGTACGAAGTAATGAAATTCCCTCATATCGAAAACCACTCTGAGTCAAATATCTCTAAAATTCGTGCCAACCGACTAATAAACCCACCATACCAAATCTCCGTCTCGGCTGTGCGGATCTGTTGGTGAAGACCCCAGCCCACTAGATCCCTCCCTCGTATTGGGGGTGCCTAAACGTGCTGTGCGGGGTATGTATGTTCGTATGTGTACACGATTCTGGTCGCCAGGAACCTTCTTGAAGTCTTGGATCGTTTTCATACGATAGGTCCTCCGAAAATGAAGGCAACATCAACTTTTGAGGTATGGTCGTCGGCAAAAAAACATTTTTTGGTTTTTTTTTTTTTTTTTTTTTTATAAATAACTTGTTCATAATATTTCATTGTATTAGCGAAACAGAGTGATGCTGAGTGTCGAAGTATTCTTGGAAATCACGAAAGAGCGCTTTTCTTGGGTGGGGGATATCGTATACTTTTTTTAATTAACTTTATTTGAAATTTGCATCTACTCATAGTAAGTATTAAGAAAAAATGTTATTTGAATACAAAGGCATTGAAGGAAATCAAAACCGAACATGGTAAAATCATGATACATCACAAGGTCACTAGAAACCTTTCATTTAATGTAAAAAACAAGGTTGTCTAGATAAGAACTTTAAATTATAATGGGGGACAAAGCTGAAAGATCTTTCATATTAATTATGTTAGACATATCATCATTTGTTTAATAGAAATTAAAAACTTCCTATGTTCGATTTTGAAACCGATCACCCGGTATAATACGAATGTTATTTTGTTCAACCTCCGATTCAGTAAGAATAAAAACACCAAAATGAATATGAAACATTTACTGTACAGAACATATAGGTACAGTCGTATTCAAATCAATGTGGGACAATGTTTTTTTTTCATATATAGGTTGAGTTAAGAATTGGAGAATATCTCCATGGATATCCTGCTATCACAAAACGTTATACTAAACTTTGACAGGTAAATGCAAACTGTAGCTCTTTCTAATAGCTGGAAATCCATGGAGATATTCTTCCATTCTTAACTCAACCTACATATAAAAAAACATTGTCCCAGATTTATTTGAACACGACTGTACATCTCTCAGCTACATTTCTACATAATCCCCAATTGGATGAAGGCACAGATTTCTGTACGCCCTCCTCAAAAAAGGTTGCCGCCTGGTCACTCAGCCAACTGTTTACGTTGGTGTTTACGTAGCTTCTTCTTTAAACATTCTGCATCGTTCTTGCAAACAGCCGTCGCTCATTAACTGTACTTGTCTGACGATACATTTTGGATTGACTTTACTCTTCAGAGACTATATTTGCAGCCAGAAGAAAGCAAATTACGGTAACCTGCGTCCGCCAAGTCTGAACTGCGCACCTTAAGCATTAATTCTCTTTCGTCTGATTGAAGTCTCAATTCTGAAGGGCACAATGCAGTCTAAAATCGTCGAGGGAGTACAATTTATGAGCGACGGCTGTGTGCGAGAATAGCAGCGTGGTAGAATAGAACGATTTTAAGGCTAATTAAGTATTATTATCGGAATTCGGAGTTTATTGCGCCTTTCCTGGCAGCTGCGTCAATTCTTTATGTGCACACCTTGCCCTGCGGGTAGTCAACTTTTGACGCGGACCGTCTATAGTACTTGGTTCTATTGTTACCGAAAAGAATGTATGCAATTGTGTGCTTTAAACTTGTATATTTGCATAGTATGTTTTGTTAAATATAAAATTTGAACGCGAATCCGTTATAACGTCTGGCATTCCCTGTTAGCTTGGTTAGACTGTAATTTCGTTGGACAGCTTGCTTTGAATAGTCTGTTACTTTCTGAGATGGCACAGGTAGTTTTAAAATAAGCGGTGCACGTGCAGGCACATAATTCAGTTGTTTAAGTTAGACATTACACTGCAAATAACGTCACGTTTTAATTTGGACACCCACTGATAGCCCGCACTTCTGTAACACAAAGATTCATTTCTTATTCGTATCTTTGTACGTCTTTGACGGGGAGATTTTGCTGTGCCCTGCTGCAGTAGTAGCATAGGGGCCACGGTTTTACATCTCTTCCGACAGACGATATTCGGTAGAGGCTTTCACCCCCCTTATTTAATTTTTAAAAACATCCGCGGGATTGAAAATCAAACTCGAGGCTATTGTATCAGTAGTCAGGATGCTTAACCACTGAGCTAACGAGCACTGCAAGTGGTTGTTTATATCACGTTTAATTTTAACGTGCAAATTATTTTTTATTGCATGCCACCAAGGTAGTGTGCAATAATACATAGTTAACGATACGAATAGAATAACAGCAGTATTAATATACGCCATATACGACCAGCGAACGCACAATGAGGCGATAGTGGAGTTGTATAATTACCCAAGCATTATCACACGTGTATTGCACAATATTTTATCTACGTTCGCCCGATGTTAAAATAAGTTTAAAAGCGATCTGACGTCTTTCATTATTTTTTTGACTAGTAGAAAATTTAAACTAATAGTTCTAGTACCTCTAAAATATATGTTGTATATTTTAATCAGGTATTCGTTGATGTTTTATATCTTGTAGTTACAATTTCAGGGAAAACTGCAGAATCCGGAACACAGTCCCTTCCTATTGTTAATATTAATTATTTTTAACCATGTTTCTGTAGTAACCATAACTAAATTTACAAGGGAAGCAAATAAAAGGAGGGGAATGTGCCCCGGATTCTGCAGTTTAGCCCAATTTCAATATATTCTTATATAATTTGTTGCTATTATTTACTTTTAAAAGAGTGCGGTACTGAAGTTGTTAACTTAAAATTTGTGATAGTTTTACATCTATGGTGCTAACAACAAATAGAATCAACAACACTCTAGTGTGTCATTATAGGAAGCAATTTCTAAAACCTTTATGGTATCAGAGATAAATATTTGAAAATAATAATAAGTAAAATACTGAGAAAGGTTTATATACATTTTATATTAGCAAGTATTATCATATTGAAAATAGTTGAAGATTCTTTTAATACCTTCTATACAGACAAAAAGCTTCCATCAAACCTCATAAATATTTCAGTAGTTAAGAAACCTATCTACTACTTTGTACGAGTAGTTACGGCGTTGTGCCAGTTGAGTAAATTAGATTTGCAACATAAAAGTTTAAGTCTCTCGGCTCCTCGATTTGCTTGCACGGGCGACCATCTACATCTTACTTCTCGTTTACTAAAATGGTTTAAGATATGCTCATTAGCAGTTTATGGTTATAACCCTACCTAGAACGCTCTTTATTTCCCAGAGTAGAACTCGTGAGAAATATTGTACATCGAGCTTAACTAATTGGTCGCTGGGTACATTGAATTTTTATTAATAGCCGCTGGTGGCATAGCTAATTACACCTAGATATTAGCTTTAGGTATTTTAATAGCGAAGGACTGCAAGTTACTGCATCCCCTTTCCAAGAAATTAAATTTCCGTCTGTTAGGTGCAGCTGCATATTCACATTATGTTTGAAAGCAAACTCATATAATGTTTTGTGCAATCATTTCACTATGATAAAATACAAACTGCAACACCAACGCAGCCAAATTTTTTTAAAACGATAGATTTAAATTTCACTCTAATCCATTCACTCCTTTTCCGCTATAATCTTTGGCTTGTTAGGTCGAATATTAATTATTATTTTGTTGTATAACCTCACTTAACCTCTTAAACATTACTGTCAGTGCAAAGAAAAGAATAACGTTGCCAAATGAATTATAGAATCTAGTAGAAAACATTTCGTATTTACAGTAACATCAAGCACTCCAAAACCGAGAAAAATGTGTGGATTACATCCAAAATTCAAGTAAGGAGGATTAAAGAACCAATAAAAAGCATGCTTGGTGTCGAGTTACATTAACACAAAAAGCACAAACGTCACTTCGCTATTGCTGCCATTGCGTCAGATAGAAATGTCTAATTTTCAGGTTTCCGAATGCTGTTGTTAATTAGTTCTATTGTTCTTTGTTAATTATTGTTATTATTGTTAGTATTGCTCTTCTTCGGTAATTATTTTTGTTATTGTTTATCCATTCGTCGTTTAATTTCGGGCGTGTTAGTTATATAACCTGAAATAGTAAGTATTATTTTTTTTTCAAAAATGTTAAGATATATTTACGTAATACTAAATTCCTTTCTACTTAGGAATACAATGAGCTGTAAAGGAAGAAAACACGTGCATTCAGAAGCAAGAAGTATAATTGCTAATGTTATAAGGTTATTTGATAAAGAGAAGGCTTCTGAAACGTGAATATTTCCGGTAGAACAAGATTCAGAATTAACAGCCGTAGCAACTGTGGAATTACAATCTCTGATAAAGATAGTTCATAAGGAGTATGCTCCAACGGTAATATCTAAAAAATAACAATATTATTTCTCAGAATTGTCATTGACACACATAATATAGGTAATACTTTCGTCCTTACTTTTTCCAGGTATTCCTGAAGGAACATGGTATAAAATTCATCTTAATATTGACAAATGTAAAAAAATCACTATAACAAAAAATCGTAGCCGGGTGCAATATCAATATAGAATAGGTGGAGAAACTTTTGAAGAGTTACAAAGTATACGAGACTTAAGAGTCATAGTTGATAAGGATCTCCATTTCGATGAGCAAGTGGACAGTATTGTCACCAAAGCGTTCCAAATGATGGGGTTTGTTCTCCGCAATACAAAGGACTTTAAGAATATCAATAGTTTTATTATATTATTCAATTCATTAGTGCGATCTCATCTGGAATATGCATCTGTAATCTGGAATTCTTTGTATGCGAAGTACACGGACGCTCTAGAAAAAATTCAAAAATACTATTATCGAATTGTTAGGTACAGGCTGGGTAGGGCAGTCAACATTACTCCAATGTCACTAGTTAAACGCAGAGAGCTGTCAGATGTGATGTTTCTCCATAAAATGTTACATGGCGAAGTGGACAGTAGCGAGTTATTATCACAAGTAAATATACGTGTGCCTCGCAGCACTTCAACGCGCTGCTCCGATCTGTTTCACATACCCTCATATAACACTTATGCTAGTAAAAGAAAACCAATTAATAGGATATGTACAACATATAACAAGAAATGTGGTTCAATTGACATTTTTAACAACAGCAGATATCAATTAAAAACTTTGCTCGTGGCATGCTGCTGGAGAATCAAGGTACGAGTAGGTAGGCAAGTTAAGTTATTTTTGTATTTTTTTATTTTTATTTTTGTTGAGTTGTATATGCGTGATGCCAATAGCTATAATTGTATTGTAAACTGTCTATTTCTAGGACTTCGCTATATTATTGTTTTTTTTCTATTTTTAAAAATTTCATTTAAGTTAGTCGTATTGTGTATTAGTTTTTTTTTTCTTAATTTAATTTAGGTAGTATTACGTCAGTACCTAGTAGTTTTTATTTCTTTTCCTTGAACTAGTGTCTTTGTCACTGACACCTACTATACTATTACAACCGCACATGTTTTGATCACCTTGTGGTAATCGGTGTAGGTGGCAGACAAGTTTAATCTCTAATTTACTATGTATTATGTTTTTCTGTTGTCATTGTTTGATTACCCTAATAAATTAAATAAATAAAAGACTCTCACGAAAATTGTTTTCGATTGTTTTGGTATGGGAGTTCTGCGAACAACGGCTTAAGAAATGTACACTGTGGAAAATGTGTGGAGGAAAGAGTTTGACCATGTTTTACATATAGCAGAAGAAATCTGGAGAAAATACGGCTTAATGGACGAAATAAAATTTAAAAATTTTATTTTCACTGTCAATACGGGAACGCTAAATGAAGATATTTCTTCAAGCTTAAGTGCTGCTTTTCTTTGCTCTGGTGACCATAATCATTTTTCTGATTTGTTCAAAAATGTCTTAGTATTTCGCATTGACATTTAGGATAATTGATAATTCAGCAATCTAATAGAATATTTATATTGTATAATCTTTTAGTAGGTACTTACTGTTGCAATATTTATCATTATAAAAATATTGATACTACTAATGCGACGTGCGACGTGCAAGAGGCGTGGTTAGCGTCAAGAGAAAGAGAGAGAGAGGAGATAGATAGAGAGAGAGAGAGAGAGAGAGAAAGAAAACCTAACTTCAGGCATCAAGTAGCTCAGTGGTAGGTTGGTATTAAAGACGAGTAAGTGGTTGGAGCTCTTTGTAATGGACAGCAATTCGTTTTGGATGTAGTTTCGGCTTGATTGTTTACTTATAGGGTAACGTTAAGGCTAATATGTATACTTGCTTTCAAAACTTTCGCATACACATTCAAAATCAAGTAACAATGATTTTGCAAAATTTTTGCTGTGTGAGCGGGTAAATTTGAGATTAGGTTAAAGATGCCATTGGCATCATTTAAAAAAATTGTGATCGGTCTCTCAGGACACAAATTCCTGCTTTTATCTAGCCCATAATGAGTAACAACCGTTCTTATGGACCACCCCCCTTCTAATTTGGAAAGCATCAAAACTTTGTCATGCTCTGTCAGTCGATGCATTTTGACTTTTCAAAAGTGTAAATGTCAGAGTTGATTAATTACAACCCTGAATCAATACAGCGAAAAATAGGTGTACGCGAAAGTTTGGAAAGCAAGTGTACATCGAAGCATAGAATGATAGATACAGATATTTATTTACAGAAACCAACAACTTTTCACCGGGGGCTTTCATAGACGGCGACGGCGACACAGTCTCCGCCTGCTGGAGGAAAGACAGCAGCGCGTGCGTAGGGCGGGACTAGGGGGTCAACCTCGGAAGCGGACGTTGAGCGTAGCATCCCTGTGGACACGGCAGTTGGTGATCACGGCTAGACTTCGCGTGGACACAGCGACCTCTTGCTAAATATGGCAGACGGCAAGCTCGAGGAGCGAAGAGTGGCTTCCCACAGCTGCTGGATTTGTTCTTCTAGCTTGGCATCTAGGTGCAGTTCTAGGTCCTAGTGCAGCTTGCTGGAGCGGCAGGATACCGGGTCTCGGATGCAGCTGAAATAAGGCAGCCATCGGGGGTGAGGGCGTCGAGAGCCAGGTGGCCGGTGTGAGTATTCTTCGAATCGGGTGTGCGAGGAGATGAGAGACAATGGTCGAAGCAGCGCGAAATCAAAACGGACGCAGCATGGCCAGCCGAATATAATCGTGTGTTCTCCTGGAGCAAGCTGGGGGCTGTTCTGGGGGTCCGGAGGTGCTGCACTGCTTGTGGAGAGAAGGAATCGGTCAGCGGCGAAGGTGTAATAGTAAAAATCTCCAGAAACCTGGGAAAGACGTCCAGGCGATCCATTTCAGCAGCTAGAGGGTTCCTTACAGGGTGTGGCGGTGGCGGCGGGACTGGGCTCTGAGGCGAAGCCTTTGTCCAGGAACTATAACGCAGGGGCCCTGTTTCTTTTTGGGTGTAATGGTTAGCTTGGAATTGTGCGCACAAATAGCGCGGCGATTTGCGTGTGATCAAACTAAGTCGAATAGTGCGTTTGGACTGCAAATTCTGAAGTTGGACAGCGCATGCTAGGGCGACTGGAAAGAACAGATTGCACCTGAAAACAAACAAGTGGTTCGATCCAAGAACTTAAATGTATCTCTACTAAAATGCCAGCTTATAAAAGATGCGAGTATTTGTTTCAGTTGTTGTCGGTTCCTAATGGCTGGTGTGGAGGGAGAATCTGGAATTATTGCGAGTTTTCCAATCTTGGAAACATCGGACCATGTGGGCGTGTTGCTATCTCAGCAACAGAAGGTCTTTCATTACTTATCCAACAAAAACTGGAGACACATCTGAATTACAACCGGGTCTGTCAGCAGTCTAACCACGCTTGCTGTCTATTCAGCGGAATAGGCGATTTACTATAGAAGAGCAGGTGTAAGGGCAAGCAACGCAAGCAGAAAGCAGACACCGCCAAGGACGATTTCAGCCTCGGCCATTATACGCAACCACATGATCCGCGCCAAATTCGTCGTGCGGCCCTTGTCAAACTGGCGCTGTCCAAAGTGTTCAAACTTCTGTTTCCCATAAAATAGACAATTGGGTGAAATTGCGCCGAAACGAATTAGACTGCAAAACTAGTTCACGATGTGTAACAATTACGCTATACGTGTGCCACTCTCAGCATTAATATGGTATCATTAGGTCAAGTTTCAATACACATTGTTTATAAGCAAGGAGTTCTTGCAAGCGTTGTGTTTTACACTTATGCAAATAGTAGGCTATTAGATCGTGTAGCAACACTCGACACAATTTAATTGTATATAAAGCTCTGTACTTTATTTGATTTTTAATATACTTTTGAACTCTGAAGTGTATCGATTTGTGAACAGACAAAGGTTAACAATGTCTTAAGGGGTAGTTAAGCCTGGCTACTCCATTCACATCTTATCCTTCATCCCTTCACCAAGTTTAAACCACTTTAGTAAAATACACACATCGAAGGCTTGCATAAATTCAAGAAGCATCGCGGATAGGCGTTGTCTGCATCCAAACTTGACGTATCTAGCACCATTTTTAAGGATATATTTTTGTAGGACTTACATATTCGGCGTAATTTATTTTTTAGCGTTTTCTAGTTTGCGCCACTGGGCCTTGCTCCGAAGTGTTATGGAGGCGAGCTTGATTTTAATCCTATTCTCGGTGTTTGTCCTTTATGCCGTTTAATACGAGCTGTATTTGTTTCGGTGCGCTAGACATGCTGGCGCTAGGAGACCTTTTAACATGCCACTTTTGGGATCAAAAACCGGCCGACGAAGTCAGTTGCCCGCAAAATCTTTCGCATTTTCTCCCGGCATAATCTCGCCTAGATCTGGTGTCCTTTATAAGCAGCGGCGCATTTGTGTTTACTATTGTCGGTCAGGCCGTAAATTCCCGTGATGTTTAAACGTTAATTTACATGTGACACTTTTGGGCGTCTTTTTCAAGCGCCTCTTTGTTGATAAAAAAGCAGTTCGCATTTTATATCATATCAATATGTATTGCATTATCGGCTGTTTTATTTACTATTGCTTTCGTGCCAATGAATTTATTTAAAAAGTAGTGGTTTAGTAACTTAAGCACTGTTATATGTAAAAAATCGATGATGTTTAAAATAAATGGTTACATTTGGCGCGTTTACTAATGTTTATAATTTTTCTACGGAGTGTTTGTATGAAATAGAGCTAGCATCAGCCTTTCCTACTCGGGGTTGTTGTGTGTTTGATGGTGCTGTTGTTGGCTGATCGTTTTTAATGAAGTAGACGTGTAGACGTGACCATGGCCAGCTTCATCCATACCTGCTGACGTAGCGGAAACTGATGAAACTGGCTATGACGTGACATTGCATCTGTCAAGCATTCTAACGTAAAAGTGTTTCAAGTACGTAACCTTTTCTTACATATCACAAAGTACAGTTGGAATACTTTCTACGACTGATTTGCAAAAACTTAGTGAACTGATTATACGATATACCTATTGAAATTTTAGAAAATAATTAGCATATAGTTTTGAAACTTGTTTATTTTAATTATTTCAACGCTCAACTAATAAAAGCCTATATAAAGCACTGAATAAACATACACTGCGCTAATAAATTAGGGGAACACTAGTAAAATCATCAATGCTGTTCAAGATAATGGAATTTTGGATTTTCTTTAATATGTATCTATTAAACAAAAGCCTCGTAAGTAGTAATTCGCCTACTTTACTCAACTTGGCATTTTATTTTTTGCATGTATTGTCAGATAAGTAACTTAAGTACAGAATGCAAAGTAATCTTTTCAATATCAAGTAGCTGTACATTCTACGAAAATGGAAACAATTGAGTATCTAAGTTATTATATTATTTCTCTACGCTGTTTGCCACTAAAATGAGGCATCTTAGTCAAGTTCAAGTTGCACGAGTCGTACCATTAATTGAAGAAGGCCACACCTTACGTCAAGTTGCAAGAGAACTTAATGTGAGCCCTTCTGTTGTGTCCAGGGTTTGGAATCGTCACTTAGTGACAGGAAGTTATGGTAGGAGACCTGGTCAGGGCCGAAAGCACTCAACAACCGTCCAGCAAGACAGATTTGTGCGCAATTGTGCGCTTAGATGACTCACATCCACTGCTAGAGACCTACAAAATGACCTCAGAAGAGCCAGTGGTATCCAGGTTAGCAGAAAAACCATAAGACAAACATTGCGGGAGAACAATCTGAGGTCAAGGAGGCCAGTTCGAAAACCACGATTGACTCAGAATCAAAGAAGAGACCGACTGGCATTGGCTCAACAACATGCAGATTAGGGAATGGAGCAGTGGTCATCTGTGCTTTTCAGTGATGAGTCAAGATTTAGGTTCACACGTTGTGATGGTCATCTTCGAGTTTGGGCGCGTGCAGGGGAACGCTATCGTGAAGAACTGATTCAGCAGGTTAATAAGTTTGGAGGAGGATCTGATATGGTGTGGGCTGGTATCGCTTTGACTCACTTTCGCTTCTTGCAGTTATTAAAAATGGAATTTACAAATATTTTTTTTGTGTTCCTCTAAATATTGACGCAGTGTATTTATCTAATACCTCTCCATAAACGCCTCATAACTGTAGCGTCTTTAACAATCGCAATATCAATATTACACAGAAGTGACTTTTTGATTACTATAACTCAACTAGTGAGTTTTGAGTTTACGCAATAATGTGTAGTGTCATATGTGTTCTGATGTGACCTGGTAACCGAAAAGCCTCAAACAAACAGGTAGTGTGATTTCAAAAGAGTGTTTAGGCGATCATTACAAAAATGGCGATTCTATGACCCCTTTTGCCGCCGTAAAGTTTTACTTTTTTGTCAAATGTTACCTTTTTTGTACACATCTGTCAAATGTTACTTTTTTTGTACACATCTGTCAAACACTACTTTTTTGGAACTGATCTGTCAGAAACTACTTCATGAACACTTTTTACCTACCTATATAGGAAGTTTGATAAACTCTTTATATTTTTCATTAAATCTGTCGGTTGCTACACGAATGCTGCCGTGCACCCGTGGTTGCATAATATGCCTAACTGCAATCAGCTGATGAAATCTAAATTGACGGCCATCCAGATGGCGTTTGGTCAACGGCTGTCAACGCAAAATAAAATACTTGTGTTTTTATACAAAATTTACAACGCAACTACCTATATCTAAGCTATTAATATCTACTTAGGCATTCATCACTCTTTGAACTTGTCACTACTATTGTTAATATTGATAGTAAACGTGCAGTTAGTGTAATTTGAAAAGTGGAGCTCACTGGAAGAGCTTGAATTGTGAATATTGTCAACAAGAAGCCCATTTTCTGTGGTAGTAGTGGTGATGCTAGTGGGAAAATAAGACGTTGGACGACCAGTGGTGTTAGTAGGAACATAAGAAGTCGAAGGGCCATCCCTGGCTGTCAAAATTTTGTTCGAAATTTTCATTTTGCTGGACATGGAATTTACATATTTGGCCAAAAAGATCACTTTTACGGCCTTGATACACAATATACTATTTTGTTTTGATGCTTCCTTGGAGTTTACTGAGAGGTGTGGCTAAAACGTTGTACTGCACGTGTACTGTTGCGAAGTTTACCCACACGAGAAAATTATCCCTCGTGGATTACGGCCCCGTGGGCCAAACCTTTTCTATAGTGAGTAATATCAACATAACACTAGTTGTATAGTAAGTAACGATTCTCTTAATAATTTTTCTACTTTCTGTTCCACCAGAGCCTGCTTTTTTGTTCCACAAAACACCATCAATAAACTTGAAATTTATGCATTCATACGATCGTAACTTTACATCCGTAGTATCGTATATTCCTGGCATTTTAAAGCATATAGTTTCAATTCTGTTTCATTTCGTTTCCCGCTTATTTTCTTTAAAATCTTAAAGCCTTTAGACGGAATAAAATTGAAAATGATCTTAAGTTGAGCGCACTAACCGCTAAACTTTGAAAAAATAAGCCACTCCAACCAAAAATCATGTACTATTCAATCTTCCACTTATATAGAGTACCTATAACAAATGAATACAAGTAACGATATGAGCCGCATTCACTGTGGACTAGGTCGTAGGAAATGTCCATAGATGTCCAGGAGAACAAAATAGCGACAAGATATATAAAATGTTACGAACATGTGGCTTGAAGGGCGCTCACGAAGGTGGACTTGTTGAAGCTATTTTCTGAGAAAGGTTAAGCGCCTGTTGATTCGAATAGAGTGGGAAGCCAGCTTGGGGATGAAGTGAAATAAGTTATAGGGAAGATTCAGGAGGAATATGAGAACGGAATTACTTGCCCTCGGATTTAAATGCGTGGAGGATTTAGGAGATTTGGGAACAAATGTGTGCATAGATATTGTGGGATACCACCGGACAGGCAGTAATAGCTGGCTTTTAAGAACCTCGAAGCTCTGCATCAAATCGTCTTCAAATAGTAGATGAAGGAGTGGTCGCGTCGAATGGCATTATACTGTAGGTAATCGAAGGAGGATAAATCACACGATTTATAATAGCAAAATGAATGAAATCGTAACTAGGTTTTCCTGGCTAAGTGCGTGTGGAAGGATATTATTAAAAATGTAGAGTTAGAGTTCTCATCAAGAGTCTTTGATTAGCGTTCATAAATAAGCACTGTAATTATAGCATCGTGTTAGTGAAGAACTTGTTTCAGTTTTCATGTATTTACTGCTGTAATGAAACAATTGTAGGGTTGAGTCTGGGTTTAATTAGGGCTTGGCTATAAATTGCTCAGTGAGCTTTAAGATATTGATTCGTTTAAAGTAGTTTATTTGGTTATAAAAAGGGTTTAACATTTTTATCTTCATTGGTGTTGTTATAGACTATTAATCAAATTTATTTTAGTATCGTTAAGAGCTTCATTCCCGAACTAACTGCGGTAATGGATATTACCGCATTCAGTGCGGTAATGGATAGATGTTACCGCACCCTTTTTACACAAACAAATACAATGAATCAGAATTTATTATCGAAGATAAAATATTGAACAATACACGTTTGCTTATGGCACTTAACGAGACTCGTTTGATTGCCGTAGAACACGGCTCACCACCTCGTTCTGGTAATTAAACTCGTTTCGTCAAGATGCTTATAATCAAACTTGTATCGTTAATATCTATAATAAGGCAGTTGGGTTACTCAAAACTATCAAGGCAAAGTAGCGCGAAATACATTTTTAGGTATGTTTATCAATTTGATACTATACAAGTAGTGTTATGTGGATATTACCCAGTAGGAAATAGTATGACCCACGAGGTCTTCGGCCGTGTGGGCTAATTTCCTCATATGGATAATACCTCGTAACACTACGCGTGCAGAACATTTTATCTCTCAATAAACTCAGAAGAAGCATCAAAACCAAAATGTTTGTTTTAACATTTTCGGTTACCTGGTGACATCAGAACACAGATGACATCTATAATATAATTTTCCTTAATGTGTGTCTCTGTGTCTGTAACACAAAATAAAATCTCACGTTCCGGCTTCACAGTTTATATTTGTTTAGGTTTTGTTTTTCTTATCTCGGAGCGTGACCTTTCGCGTATCCTATTTCACGTGCGCGTAGCGCGCAGTTTACTTGTTAAATATTATTGCGTAAACCAGAACTCATTAGTTGAGTTATGGTAATCAAAAAGTAACTTGAATAAAAATTTATAAATTAAATTGTGGTCTTTACTGGAGGAAAATTAAAACTAGTGTAGAAGTACGCTGTAACTTATTTGCTCACCGAGCGCTTGCACTGAAATATGGACGACTATAGAATTACTACAATATCTCATTCATTAATTTCATTTTGTGGTAGGTATAAATACTATACGAACTAACTATTGCAACTATCTTGTTTCTGTCATTTTTATTACCCTACTTGCATGCGTTTTCCTTTGTAAGTGTCTTGTATTTTCTTTAAAGAATCTTCCTGTTCTATACTTTTTGCTTTCTTTATTGTTCTAACACACCTCGTTTCAAATAATTATATGTCTTCTCCCTCGTTTAATGTAGCCATTTGTTTTTTTTCCATTATATACGTGGAAATATCAGGCACTATAACAGAGAGATAAAGAGTTTCTACGGTAAAATTACCTTTATCGCGTCTATTCGTATTGTGCGGGTCGATGCACCTTATCAACTAAGCCGAAATGCGCCACTTTTCATCTGGCATGATTTTGGTATCAGCCATTAATGCGCGTGGGTTTGCGTTCTTTCCGCTTTCCTCTGTGTATTCGCAAAGATTGTTGCGCTTCGTGGCTTTCAAGCTTTGGGTTATTCTTGGTCTTCAAGATGAAGATTATGATGTTTTAACCCTCTCCATTTTGGCGGATTTTGGTTTGTTAACATCGTTTTTGGAAGTTGTTCTTCTACGAGTACGCCGCGTCGGCGGAACCAGCAGCATAATTTGCGAAGAAAACAAAGTTGTTTTAGCCAAGTAGTGGGGTGAGTTTTTGCACCGCTTATATGACGGCTTATTTAGTTAGTTCTAATTTGCGCTATGGATTGCAGCCATTGATATCGGATCCAGAATATCGACAGGGTTGCATTTGGAAGACCCGCTGGGAGTTTGATAGCGGCTCGTCGCGTCCTCGCCTGCAGATTATATCCACGCGACCTTGACACAGTGAGATGGAATCTGCAGCTGGTACACTTAGATCTAAACTGGTGTCTGTCCAGGAGTAACAATTTCCTCAGAGGAGCAGCCAAGAAAAGTTTTCTCATGTAACCTATTGGTAGTTTTTAACTTTTAAATATTGTAGGCTATGTCTATCTGCTGGACGATTCAATTGAATTCCATCAGGATTCCTCGGACTTTTTAGTTACTTAGCGCGATTAATGTTTGAACTCTAACCTCTTTTTTCGGTGCAATATATGCACGACTCGGGGACTCTAAACTCTTTAACTTATTTGTGCATTGTGTTTGTGGATCAGACGTAAGTCTGCTAGTAATTCTATTAATTCTTTATTGTTTGTATGACTTAGGTTACTAATATTATTTTAGGGTTGTTTTTATTGGGTGCACCCGAATATATTGTAGAACATTACATGTAAGTATTTACCCCCTAGCACTGTGGTTGTATTTGAATATTATACACTGTTACTATTTACTTGTCTTATTTTGATATTGCGACCCTCTTCTCTCAAAATATGTTGTGATTAACTGCTGCTTTTGAGTTTATGGGTTCTCGTTTCTATCTGCACATATGATGTGTAAAGATTCGTTGGCGTCCTCATCATTTAATTGTTTTCGTAATCTTGTAAATCACTGCACACCGTCTCCACTGTCTATCTAGCCGGCCCCTGAAATGTGTTCGTGTACTCTCGTAGTTATTTAGAAGTATTCTAGTCGTAATTTGGTATCTGACCTAAATAATAAACTCTGTAGTTTTATGACCTACTAAAAAAATTACCATTTATCCGTCAAATGTACATCAAAAAATTAGATTAATCAACAATACACTCCCAAATATTGTTGTAGTATTTTTAACCATACATAATGGATACATACTAGAAATTGGCTATTATCCCCTAATGCAAAAATTCACCCTACTATTAATGACTTATGTCAGTTAAGCCACCTAATGAAGCAAGTTCATATCGACATTTCAATATGTTACAATGCCAATTGCATTCTAGTTGTTAGATACTATGAGAGGCGGGTATTCGCGGATGTTTTATTTTCTTTTTAGGTGAAACCAAATATAGACTTCTAAGTTAATAGATAAGGGAATTGTTTGTAGTTATTGCTGATAGGCAAACAATTATAACCTTAAAGAATGCTTTTGTTTGTTTAATGTATAGTGTAAGCAGCTATTTTTGTATGTATTCGTATTTTCTGCGGAATCTTGACATAATAATACTCTATGTTTTATAACAGAGCGTTGCAGCTCTTAAGACCGTGTGGCAGTATAGAAATTACTCCTAAATTAAGGCATAATAGGTTCCCTGCTGTGAAAACACATCGCTAGTTAATTTAGCTTAAAATTTATTAGTACACATTAATGACTAATCTTCCGTAAATATAGAACAATTACACGAACAAATAACAGAAGTGGTGAAAGGCAGTGTATAAAGGTCACTAAGAAAGTAAACAAGAATAGGATGCTCCATACAAATATTGGCGCAAACATAAGAGAATAAATTGAAAAACAAAGAAAACTAAAGCAAAATAATAAAATAGAAAAAGTAGGATATGTATAATTAGAAAAGCTATACAAGAATTTAAAAAAAGTGTAAGGACGAAAATTCTAATATACGAAACAACAGAGGAACTTGAAAACAGAAACATTAAGTGTTAAATACCTAACTTGGGATAAAAACAAATACATTGCTTTGTGTACACCAGGAAAACGTAGTAAAAGACCAGCGGTAGCTTCTTACAATCGTAGAACAGTTTTATAGAGAATTTTATAGCACCAAAGTCAGACCACGAAACGAAAATGAAAGTAGAAAGAGAATACACAACATTAGATCAGGAGTAATTGCTAATAACAACAGAAGAAGTGAAAAAACGCACTTATATAGATAAAAAGAAGAAAACCCCTGGTGAAGATGAAACTATAATAGACATGATCAGAAAAGAGGGCAAACAGTTCATCAACGTTATTACCAAATTATTAGACGAATATCCACAATACCTGGATAATTCCTAGAATAATGCAAAAGTGCTAGTTTATACAAAAAAAGAGACCCACCGAAAAATGGAACACTGTCGATTTATTATCTACTCTTGTATCTTACTTATACCAAGTATTACTAAAAATAATTACTACATGTCTAACTAAGAAACTCGTTGAATACCTGCTAAACAAACAAGCTGGGTTTAGGATTCTCAACCGCCGACCATATATTAAAAATAAAGCTAGTGATAAATATAACATTTCCCTGTATGTTGTATTTGTTGACTACGAAAAGGCATTTGATAGCATCGAAACATAGGCTGTACAAAAACCGATAAAAATGTAGAATTAGTAGCAGATATAGCCAATAACTACAAGTAATAGCCGACAAGGCGACTGCAACTTACGAAAAAGAAAAAACACCTGTAGAAGGGTAACAGACCGCGTATCACCCAAATTATTCACGTTTGGAAGGGGTGCAGCCAAGTAAACACATTAAGCGTCATGCTTTTCTGTTGATATTTGTTGCCCTTCCCGCAACTATAAAAGGAACTGTTTTGTAAGTTCTATGAAACGCATCTGAATCTTGCCGGGTGGTGGAGTAGAGGGCTGAAGAAAGATAGATCGAGTGCATGCGGTAGCTCCGCGAATACATCATTTTTTTCTGATTTCTCTAAATGAATGATAAGTTAACATCGCAGCCCCTATTTGCTGTTAGTAGATTTGTGACTCGCCCCAAGTTATTTCCAACTGTTATTTCTGCTGCGTGAATCATGAGTTGACACGGCAAAATTAATTCGCTGTTAGTAGATTTGTGACTCGCCTCAACTTCTTTTCCAACTTTATTTCTGCTACGTGAAGCCACAAGCTGACAGTCTAGATTTTTCTACTGCTAGTATCCTTTATACTTTTACTACCTTGCTAAGAGAGACCCCATCGATGAGAACGGCATATTTTAAAGTACAAGTTGCGTTATACCTACAACACTGCCAAACTGCAAAAATAACAGCCACTTATTAAATATAACCAGACCTAAGTCAGCATAAATTATATTCACAATACGTAAAATTTGTTTCTAAATATCTTCTTTATGATCCGTTTATCATTAAATTGTATTCTTGATAAAAGTCTCTACATGTTCTCAAACTCAAAAGTTACTAAGCAAAATTGATATTTCTTTACTATACGGGAGAAGGTTCAACAAAATGAAGGTGGCTCAAGAATTAAGTACCCTTATTTTTAAAAATTCACAAAAAATATGTTACTTCGAAAGAATGTATACTATTCTATTTTCTTCTTACCAACCTGTGTATTAGGGCTAATGAATTTATGTCTAATTTGCCCTACGTTTGGGTGAGCTAAAGAATATGCTGTGAAATACCGCATGCTGGAGTGCACGTAATTGTATTTTTAAGTTAATTATTTGACTTGTTAAATAACGGATACCCTTTATACTACTCCAGAAGCTATTTTGATACCTGCCTTAAGCATTAATAAATTATTTATTATGGGCACATACAGCTAAGCTTCCACAAGCAAGCAAGTTTATGAGACTCTTATCCAGGGTTCAAAAAATATATAACTCATAACCTCAACTCAGTTTCGTGGATTCATGGAAAAACATTATTTAAATTAAATGAGTGTCAAATACGAGAAAGCTTTGTTTTAATAGTTAACCTTTCTAACTTCCATTCATGCCAGTTTGATATGATTGCAGAGCTCAACAATTACAATAAAATATTTTGCGAGCTAAAAAGAACACATAACACAGTATAAACACGCTAACCTTTTTATTCCCCGCCACTGGTTGATGGCCTGCTGAAAAGTGAAACTGTGTGCCGCTGGTTGATGCATCCGCTGAAAAATGTGCACTGTTGAAATTAATCTCGGGACCAAATCCTTGCGAAAAACCGCATAAATAATTTCTCCAAAACAGACCACACCGGCCATTAAACTTGGATATTAAACATCACAAATAGGTTTATTTTCACGTAAGTGACAGATTGACAAGGCAAAATTTTAAAAACTTTCACGTTAAATTAAACTGGAAAAGTCGCGGAAAATTCTGTGCGGGTTCTATTTATACTCTCGGAAAACAAACGAAAACTACCGGCATAAGTTTGTTTAAATTTACGTAAGTATTTTAACAATTATTCAGCGTTACGTGAATGTCGCAATTTGGAAAATGCATCAATTAATTACATAAAATTCTTAAAACTAATTTTAAAACTAAATGCACCACTATTTTTAAAGTATTTAGAACAACAAATGTCTCGAGTTTCAACTTTCTTCGCACTGGCATTATGTCAGGCGTTTTTAGCACAGTCAAGGATCTGCCCCACACTAACATACTTTAAAAAAAGTATCCACACGGCCCGCTATCCTGCGACCTGCACTCTCGCTTCAAACCAAGGAATCTAGCTGCTCTGCCAGTGTACGAAGCCCCAAGAATGCCCATGAACACCTCCTTCCAGTTTGTCTTTGGCCTGCAGGTTGCACGAGTCCCTCCACGTAGTATATGCACTGCCCGATTTGATTTATCACGGCTCCGCATGCCTGTGACATGAACTCGTAGCTCTCATGTGTGCAGTACTCGATTTGCTCTGCTTGTAGGCTCCCAGTTGAGGACCCACAGCCTCTTCTTTGGCTGTTGGCATCGACTTCCACAGTTGTGGCTGCCAAACTTTGAGTTGTCGTCGATCTTTCGTGTGTTGTGACCTGGTTTTATGCACTTCTTGAATAATGTACTCTCCAAAGACAACATAAGTTGCCCTATTCGTCATTTTGGCTCTTTGTGTAACAAAAATGGGTTCCCACGGTTATTATAGCTTGGTATTGCTAAATATAACCTCAAATTCTTCCAGAAAATACCTTCGAAACGCAATTGATGCTATGTGGGGTAGAATTTGCATGTGTTTTTTTCTGAATTACTATGAGTTAATTGCTTATAAAGAAGAAGAGATACCTAAGTCTTACTTTTAAACAAACATATGCCATAAATTTGATTATATACAATTAATCGATAAATCTTACGGCAAGCCAATTTGTTTGCATTGTTGATTATCCTTTGCCAAATGAACTTTGTTAGTTACTTATTGCCTTTGATTGCAAAAATGTTTAACGTATATAGAGGCGAATATCATAGCAATATCTACATACATATATGTGTCTGTTTATTTGCACATCTAAACGTTTGTCAGCTAATTCATCCCATTAATTAAACTTAAAATCATTCAAGGTGATGCAATTTTGGTCCGATGAATACCTGGCTGGCAACATTCATCATAATCAATCAAATACTTGTTTTCAGCGGGGTGTTACAATCTGCGAATTTCTTTCTTCAAACCTAAACCATAATACTTAATATTCTTAATTAAAATGGGCTGTTATTACACAGTAAAAGCAAAAATTCCGTATCAATATGTGAACCAACATAATCAATATCTCCACGTTCGTTTCAGAATATATGAAACTCTATTAAATGCGAACATTTTTAACCCAAAAATGCAAGAATAAAAACGGCTGAGTGATAAGGTATTGATTGATTACAAGCGACTCCATCAAAATCCCAGATAAAGTTTTTCCCTCAAACAATTCTGAAAGGGATACTACCCCAAAACGGTTTAATATCCGAAAATTCTTCAATCCGCTGCTTTTATAATTACACATAAAGCGAAATAGTTTCGCCAGTTAAATTGAATAAGTTTCCCCATACCTCGTAATTTGTATCTTTAACAAAGCCGAAACATTAGCACAAAGCGATTAAGTGATAGTTCTCAACTCTGCTGAAAGACTTGTTTGTACGTTGCCGGCTATGAAACGCGTATCTCGCCACTTTAATTATTCAAAATTGAATAGAGCATTACCTGCCTGGTACCTAACCCCTTTAGCTGAATATTTCATATCGCAGTTGCACTATGAAACGCGAAAATTATTAAACAAGTTTTCTGTAATGACGATAAACACACCGGCGTTATTAATTTCACCAAATTATGAAATTCGGCGTTATTGTAGCTATAAAGACGCCGACAGTGACGTCAAGTGTGACGTTTGGCACGTCGATAAACTCGCAATGAACTCCAAGCCCCTTTCATTGTATCCGTACCGTTTGTTCTAGTTATCGGTGTAAATTAATTCCTTCCCATTGGCAGACAATGCCCGCAATAAAGAAGGGCGGAGGGAAATAACCCACATTTTAGTGATTTATTTTAACTTCCAAGCCTTTTAATGGCACCGAGCTGAGGTCGCAAAAATGCCAGCCAATCAGAGACTTCGATATTCTGAAAATATCCGATTTATTGCTTTCACCCCTTTGCAACGTCCTTCAGATTCTACGAAAGTGGTTTCGTTAGAACGTCCCTACCCTTAGATTTGTGAATATCAAATATTGTAAATCGGTGTATTTATTTGGCTACGTGCTATTCTGCAGTTCTAAGTGTATTTACAAAATCTGCTTTCTGAAATGTAATATGTTGGTTTCAGCATTCTTACTGTTTACGGATTAACATTTCATTAAATTAAAGCGATTCAAAAAAATTACCTCTTTCATATTTTTTTCTTCTTCTGTTTTTAATCCATTTACATTAAATTTACTTGAAAATTTTGTAAATGCCATTTTAATTAAATAGTGAGCACATTTATGTATGTTTATTTAAGAAAACACATATACTGGTGAGGATAATCAGAATCAAGCTTAGTTCAAAATTATACACGACTATTGTACCGCTCTCCAGCAGAAGGCGAACACAACCCGGATTAGCTCAAGGATCACGTCGATTTGTTATCATAGGTAAAAATCAGGCTGTGATTCTTAAAGTTTTTCAATGAAACAAATTGAAGCAAAATACAAAAGGGCGCCAGTCGTCAACCACGACAGCAACAAAAAAAAAGCTACTTGAACTCACAGTCTAAATAAAACTCACTTACCGTGTTCGGCCTCTAGCTTACACTAACCTATAGGTACTCTAAAAAACGAGCAGCAATACTAGTGGTGCGGGATAATAGCGAGGCTTTAATAGCTACACCGTTTGAGTACAGTTGAACAATACCAACAAATGGAGGTAAACATTAAACCAGGCTGCTGCATGCAAAACGACCCTAGAAGTTATGTGTTACTAAATTATGCACAAAATAGAAATACAATGAACACAGTTAAATATTGAAAAACAATTTTTGAAATTTGACTCAAAAGTGAACTGCGCGTTTATTAGTATCAGGGTCACAATCATAATACAGTTATTGGAGCTGCGCAGGAATCAAGCAGCGAAAAACTCTTCCTATCTGATTGTTGCATGCCTTTCAGATCTAACTCAAAAAATGCACGCAAGTCTATTCATAGGCCTTCGAAAAACTTATTCGTATAAAACATAAATGTACTACCAAGATAATATTTAAATAGTTTTCGCTGGCTGCTTTAAGCGCTAAAATCCGTTGGTCTGCATCTTGGAGGAAAATCATTGCACCGTCGCTATAGGAAACCGGAAACACTTTTAAGCATTAGATGACCTTAGAAAAATAAAGCTCCTCGGTCGACTCTTAAACGATTTAGCCTGCTGGCTAGCAGAAAGAAAGTGCAAGCCGATTCAAAATTTCAACTTGACGTCGTTTACAAAACTGCAAAGTTAAGCTAGCTCTACTCTCCAAAATTCCATTGAGCTAGTAATAAAAAGGAGCAGGCATGAATTCACAAGGAGGATTGAAGCCACAAACGATAAAATAAAAAAGTGCCGTTACACTATTTCACCCCTCTAAGAATTGTAACACCCAAGTTTTAGTTTTAAAATGAAATCGCATTCAAAGAAGTTTCCATCATTTGTTATACAATTAATATTACATATTTTAAAAAAAATAAAGGTGAATAGTATCTCAACAAAATTAACGCTGTGGCAGTAATGCTAGACAGATTTGAGAAAGCATAGCTAAGACCAATGAATATCGCTTGTGCAATACCGTTATTGCATTTTACGACTTCGTAGTGATATAAACCGAATCAATGAAAAAGATTTTCAGGCAGATACTATACAATTCTGAAAGACTTGACTGCAATTTAATAAAATGTAATGCCAACTACCATACATTTGGTAAAGTTGTGAAAAAGAATTACACCAATTAAACCTCTCGCAAACGGTTTCTCTTACAATTTAATAAATTCTTGCTTGAGAATTTGGCCACCAACTTTCATTCTAACTTTTCATTTCTGGGTTCTTGTAGTCAGGAATGGTGCTATGTGGTAGTATCTCAGATCTATTGATTTTTATAAATAGAAAATAAAAATATATCTGTCTCGTTGTCACTGTTTTATATGGCCAGTAGACATGAATAGGATGTTATTTTTTATATCAGATAATTTGTAGTTTTTAGGTTACACGGTTTAGTAAATATTTCAACAATTGGCTTGCCTAAACACAGTATTTTTAGCCCAACATTTATTTAGCCTTTGGAAGTCCATTTCTATGAATAGTTCTATAATTCGTGATATTGATTAGTTTCTTCGATGTTCTATTGACAGTTTCTTTTACGACTTTTTGTTTACCATTCTCAGGTTAATGGGTTCTCATCCCTTTTGTATATCGCTGTTTCTGTGTCTGCCTCGAAGTGTATATCAGCAATCTTCCTTTTTTTCTTACCTTTTGGCGTATGCGTATGTCATTATAGGTCTAGCGTATGAATGTTGCAAGCTTATGCATTTGCTGACTTTGCACATCTAGAATCAGTATGCCAGCGCTTGCAATTCTGTTCATCTTTTTGTTTGCTACTGTCTGTTTGTTACATTCTCTCACGTACCAAAATAAAGTATAGTAATCATGCAAACTTTCAACATTGGTTATTAACCAACCAAAAATGCACAGTGTGTACCAGATACAAATTTGTCTTGTTCAATGCTAAATCAAACACATATGTCCACATTTTCCACACTTTCCATATTGTTGATGAAGAAGATACTGAAAATGAAACAACCAGTGATGTACAGTTGTACACACCCGGCAAGTAATCAAAAAAGAAAACAATACACCAACATATATTAAAATCTTCCGAGTCCACTCAACATGGAAATATCAAAGACGAAGTACCAGCCTCACAGGTTACTGACGATAATATAGATGCAAGTAACACCAATAATAATGTACCAAAAATATCCAAACTTTCCCTGTGTACATTCATGAAGTGGAAAATCTTGGCGAAATGGTCAAAAACATTTCTTCAGTGGTAGGAGAAGAACAATATAACTCAAAGACAAACAACACTGTTAAAGTGAATACGCATCAACGAGAATTCTACAAGATGTTAATAAGCCAATCAAAGAACGAAAACATGGTCTACCGCACATATCAATTAAAGGAGGGCAGCGCCTATACAATTGTATTAAGGAACCTACATTCTTCAGTTCCAATAAATATATCAAGCAGGAGCTCGAACAAACAGGAACCAAATAGTATCAATAAAGACATTAACAAGCTGGAATTTCTAAATAACCAAAAATAAGGGCATACTCCCTAAAAAAACTAGATTGTTCAAAGTACGCGATGCCAAGCATACGGACATTCTAAAAAAACGTATTGTACTAAGCCATATAATTATGGGAAATGTGGAAGAGCGTATAATACCAGGTTGCAAAAAACCAAAGAAACAAACACTACATGTGTTCTTTGCGGTAGTAACTACCCAGCAGAATATAGTAGTTGTTCCATATTTGAGGATCTCTACAACTAAGAGACAATCAAACAACGGGAATTCCAAAAAATTGAATTTGTACACCAAATTCCAGTTACCGGTCATATAATCAACTCATCGAAAACCGAGCTCTTGCAAATACTTGCAGCAATTATCACATCATATTCATATTTTTTTAATATGTAAGTTGATGGATGTGTTTATGCATTTTAATAAAAAGCACGCTTTCAGAAATTTTATTTGGAGGATTTGTAGCACTATGCCTTATTCCAAAGCCATCGAGTATTAAGGGGCATTTACAGCTTTTTTTAAGCCAGCGTCGTTCAGCAACATTCCCTACAAGATGCAAATCGTGAGAATTTAAGTGTTTCCACTGTATGTGTTCGTTGGGTCGCCCTATATATCAGGTGAGCTTTAGTCCTCCTTGATTTAGCGGCCCATTAGCAAACGTTATAAAACGTTAGGATACGTTAGCTGCGCAAAACTCGCTAAGCCCGTTTTGTTGCATTTACTTGGGCCTCACGCTGAATTTGCCTTGGAACATTTTTGTGCGAGACCAAACCTTGCTTATCAAGATACAAGCATATCCTGGCATCCACCGAAGGTGCAATTCAAATTAGAAGTATTTTCCCAAATTTGAGGTTAGGCGGAGATAAGACAGTTGCAAAAATCGTCCCTTCTGACGTCATATACAAATTAATGCCTGGAGCAAATGATAATAACCGCCCAAGGGCTACGATTTAAATAAATATCTCTTCGAATGTTCACAAATTTTGATTTTAAAGTGAACAACGCTTGCCGCACAATACGAACCATTTTGTGTTTTTGACAGCATTGCATACATTAGCTACTACGTATTTGGAACTGATTCGGGTGCACAGTGGCGCACCAGTTTAGGTAAAAATTTAAAAATTAGGAATTCACCCCTGGGAATAGAGTTAATTATTCTACCGAGCTAGCGTTACAATAATAATATTGCAGATAAATAAAATACGGGTTTTGGCCCCCTTGCGTCCTTGAAGGATGGAAAAGAATAATAAGAAAAAATTATAATAACAAGTCTGGCTCTTTGTTATGTTAAAGTTAATCATATCTTATGTAAGTAAAAAGATTGACAGACGCTTTCATGGGTGGTAAGTTTACCCCAGATTCACATAAAGTTGCATAATAAACTTAACCATTTACTGTAAAATATCGAGAGATCCAAAAAAACTGATCCTCAGCGGGCTGTGGAAATTCAAACGTGTGAATAATAAGTTGGTGGCACTGTAAGTCTCTCAAATTCAAGGTTACCAGGTTAGGTTTTCCATCAGTTGTGACACAGACTAACGCAAAATCTAACCTGCTAACCTCGAATTTGACATAGACTTACAGTGTTACCAACATATTATTCCTAGGTTTTGTGTCAGTTTTGACACATTATATTTTTCCGCCCTTCAAGGACGCAAGGGGGCTAAAACCACCACCGCAGGCTTGCCAGACTTCGGGTTCCCTTCACAGTATATTCAAAGGAACCTTCCATAACAGTTACAGACTTGTTAAAAATACTGTAAGAAATCCGTTGCTAGCTCTTGGACTATAAACCATAAGAATCATTACCTGATTCTTGCTCACGACAACAATCGCCGTGAGGGTTTGTGCAGCACAGGGGCGGTACACCAGACATACCATAGTAAGCGAAGAGTATACACTTCTTTCTTACAGTGGGAAACAAATTTTTAGCTTCAGGTGACTGGAACGCTAAACATACTGAGACAGGATTAAGGTTGATAATAACAAAAGAAAGGAACTTAATAAACGTTATACAAAAATGCAACCACAGACATGTCTCAATAGGACCAACATATTGGATTTTGCGGTAACTTATTGCATTACAAACGTACATACTAAAGCCGAAAGTAATGTACATCTATCAACAGACCATACATCAATCATAACTCTCAGCATGAACATCATAACCAAACCTACGATTCTAAAACTACATTTTAATCACACCGATTGGAAGCAGTTTCAAAAGTTTTTCGAAGCTAACACAAAACTGGCATTAAAGGAATTGGAAGACCTGGTTACTTAGGTAATATATTTTATGATATTGACCCAAGATGGGGCGTGGCAATCAACACCAGCTGAAAAACACCAGAAAGTTCAACATACCGCAATATTTACCCGACCCGATTACTCAAAAACGACGAGCGAGAAGTAAGTGGCAATGAACAAGAAATGAAGTAGTAAAACTCATTACCACAAACTTAACCGTCGACTCCACAGAGTCACGAAATACTATTTTTGCTCATTAGATGTCGAATCTCTTCAGTGCAGATCACTCAATATGGAAGGCTACAAAAAAAGTCAAAAGACCTAAGCAAGTAGTACCACTAATTATGAAAATTAACGAGTGGGCTAGAACAGATCAAGAGAAAGCATATTTGAACTACTTCCAGCCAGCTCCGACAATAATGACGGCGAGATTAAAGCATTTCTCAATCTACCTTCTCAAATAATCAAATGATAGTTAAACCTGGTAATCCATCCAATGTAGTTTATTCATATCGACCGATCAGCTTATTAACCATCCTGTCTAAACTGTTGGAGAAACGATTAAAGAAGATTAAAAGAGCAGATTGAATTAAATGATATTTTTCCAACTCATCAATTCGGATTTTGTGGAGTTTGTTCCACCATCTTTGCACTAGCAAACTCATAGAATTGTCAACATGATAGCAGAAAGTTGTCAGGTCATTTTGTATTTTAATTAGCCACCTAGGCTTTAGGGCAGCGTGCCCGTATGTTAAACCCTTTTAGTTACTTATTTGGCTTCATCGCCTAATTCCATAATAATGATTTTGCACATATTTGGCCTCAAGCGCAGTATTTCTTGTCATCTGGGGCACCCCTTTGTTGGTACTTTGACAGCCGTGTGTTAACGCTCGCAAGATTTTCGAACCTTCTAGAAATTACGCTGTTGGTGCGACTGCGAGGCCTCGCGCTCTCTTTGTCACCGGAACGTATTTGTTTTATTGGGCGCATCGCCATTGGCTGTCGAGAGTCACGTGGTAACGCCGTTTTGGCTCACGCCACTTCGGGCGTCGTAACGCTTCTTGCTCGGCAGTTCAACTCAGGCGATTGATCAAGAAGGTCGGCAGGAAGCTCTTGTGTGTGACGCACGTGCCGTTTTGTGAGCGCGTTTTCCTTGGCGTTGTTGTTGGGGGCTACGTCCGGCCATGTCGTGAAAAGAAGTGGTTCTTTCATTCCTACAAGTTGTTGGGGACTCGCTGCAGGACGTGAATAATGCCCATACGTTTCTGTTACACCAATCCCACGTGAGTGACTACATTGAAATAATACGCCATTATTCGGCGGAGTCTTTGCCCAAGGAGATATGCTTGCAAATGCAGGCCTTGGTGACTGCCATCCGCACTGCTCAGGAGTAGTCCAGAATAAATACCAGGTACCATTTAAAAAGATTATGTAACTTAGTGACCCCTTTTACGCGAATGCGCCGTGTAAGCGATCGACTTTGGTCGCATTCATTCAGTAGTACATCCTTAGTTTGTAACTGTGCAAACATTGACTTTCGCTGCGTTGCTAATTTTAGGCGTTTCGAACGCTTTCTTAATATTCTATTTGGATATTGTTTTTGTGTGTAACATTTGTACGCTTTAGTTATAGTGCGATTACCTCCAGCTGGGTTCTACGTTAAGCCCTAGGTTTAGTATGGTGACCCATTCGTTGCCTGATCCTGTATAACGTCATTCAATAGACAATTGTGCAAGCGCGGGGCTTATTACTGTGTACAACCCCTGCATGCTTTACTTTTTTTCAGAAAAAACAGCTAGTGTCACGATTAGATGTACGACGACCTCTGAGTAGTGGAGTGTGCAGGTAAGTGGAGCGGCCGCCCCCGCAGTGGCAGCACAAACCCGAACTAACGATTCAAACCTCAAATTATCGATTTTGTCATCCGAGTTCGATACTTCTCGAGTACCCTTATCAAGTAGTACTAGCGTACTTGTTGCCTCGTCTAACCGCCCAAGCCCGGTTACCCGAGCCCATTTAAAGTCAGGTTTGGTGGCGCCCTCATAATTTTGACGTACCCTATATATATGCCTCAACACGTTTGCCCAGAACGTATCGTGTGACTCACGCCCGACTCCCTGAGCGATCCAGTCGTGGCCTTTAGCCTGTTTTTAGCAAATCTCAGGGCAAGTGTGCCAGTTTTCCAGGACTGATTCCGTGGTGCGATGCTCACCTTGGGTGGGTGTCGTAAAGTTGTTTTAATACCGTAACAAAGTGTCGAAGAACGTAAAGTATACTATGGCAAAGTATGGTTTACAGGACTACCTTATAAGATAAAACTCAATCTATCAGCTCCTTACTACATATTGCTTAAATCTTACTTATCAGAGAGATTGTTACGGTATTAAAACAACTTTACGACACCCACCCAAGGTGAGCATCGCACCACGGAATCAGTCCTGGAAAACTGGCACACTTGCCCTGAGATTTGCTATAAACAGGCTAAAAGCCACGGCTGGAACGCTCAGGGAGTCGGGCGTGAGTCACACGATACGTTCTGGGCAAGCGTGTTGAGGCATATATACAGGGTACGTCAAAATTATGAGGGCGCCACCAAGCCTGTCTTAACCTGGATAACCGGACCTGGGCGGTTAGACGGGGGGCGAAGTATTCAAGACACTCCGTCGATAGGGGTACTCGTGAATTATAAACTCACACAACGATTTCGTGATGGCAAAAATACTTAGATCATGAAGTGGGGCTTTTTCAGCCACGGCAATGTCACCACCAAGCCTACCTGCACGCTCTGATCTCACTGGCTCCACCGTACATTCATCTCCTCAATGATGGCCGCACACTGAAACAGAACATGCGACCAAGAATAAAGCGTCTCTTAATTAGATAATCGTCTATTGGTCCAGTCTTACATTGGGGCAGCAAAGCGTGCCGCAAACATTGCGTTAATTCTTATCAATAAGCATCAGCTGATGGGCGCACTACGGTTACTAAACAACACCCATAACTGTACAAAATCAAAAGCAGTTTGACATATGAGTCCCACAAAGGGAACGTTTGTTCATAATAATGCTCACATGATAATTTGGGCAAACACAGCAAAGCCCAAGTGAGGGAAGTGATTAGATCAAAAATGAGCGAGCGACGCCACTTCGCGACAACGATTTAAGATGCGAAGGGTACGTTTTTAACGGTGCACAAGATTTCACAGTTATTCACATGATTAAGCGCACAGCTCGCGCACGGGAAGTTAGTATAATTCAATGGTTACAAATACCTTAATTTTATTGGTGACGATCCAAGAGATCAGCATGCGGTCCAGCTTGCGGGAAACAGGTTGCCTGTGGCAATTCATTCGCCGCTAAAACGGCCGACGTGTGAATGGTCTGGATGCGCCCAAAATGGCGACAAAGGCTGGCGCTTCAACAAACGCCGCTACGACGGCCAAACTAGCCCAAGTGATGTCCTACCTCAACGGAATCCTCGCATAACGAGCTAAAGGGAACACTCCCTTACGTGACGACGTAGAACCGGGCATGGAATTCCATCACACCTACGCCTTGGCGTAATAAGATCGCCGCTAACGACACACACACACCTCCCTTGTTCAATCGCCTGAGTAGAACTGCCACTTAAGGCGAAACAGTTTATCAAATACTTGCTGAAGCAGCACGAGACGGGAAAAGGCTGACGCCCCCGCCAAGGTCGGGAGCGCCGCACGAACACACACACTATCCGACCTCTTATTAGACCGACGGCTCTCGGCTGAATGCCCGCAAGGAGCGTTACCACGCTTAAAGTGACGTCAGCCAAAACGGCGTTACCACGTAACCCTCGACAGCCAATGGCGAGGCGCCCAATAAAACAAATAAGTTCCGGTAACAAAGACAGCCAATGGCGAGGCGCCCAATAAAACAAATAAGTGCCGGTGACAAAGACAGCGCGAGGCCTCGCAGTCACACCAACAGCGTAAATTCTAGAAGGTTCGGAAATCCTGCGAGCGTTAACACCCGATTGTCAAAGTACCAACAAAGGGGTGCCCCGGATGACGAGAAATACTGCGCTTGAAGCCAAATATGTGCAAAATCATTATTATGGAATTAGGCGATGAAGCCAAATAAGTAACTAAAAGGGTTTAACATACGGGCACGCTGCCCTAAAGCCTAGGTGGCTAATTAAAATACAAAATGACCTGACAAGATATTATCAAACAAAATATAACAATGATGTGGTGACATCAAGTTACAACCAAACAAAATCCGAAGTTTCTCAAGGAAGCATTTTGGTCCCCTTCCTTTATTCATTATATAACGCTGACATCACAACTACTGTAATAGTATATTACTTTACAAGATAAGTGCCATAAAACAGGTCGAAAAAAGTAAGAAGAAGGGCAAGGGGCCGAGTATTGCTATTTATTGAGGACTATTCCAAAGAGGCACTTAACGATCGAGTCTCGTATAACATTTCTTGCGCTATCAACTAATAAAAATTAAAATACCATTGAATATGACAAATATTGTTTGCGTAAATAAAGTGGGTTTCCATAGTAACTAAATACAAAACGATGTTCTGTAACAGTACTAGGACCGTTATATTCATAATGGACTTGTTATTTTGTTGTTGTCATACCAACCAACAAGGCTACGGAAGTTGACCTTATCGTCACAAATAACAAGTAAAAATAGGTTGCGCAAAAATACAAAAATGTGCACGCTCGCAGACGCCACAACTCTCTTATCCAAAAGCGATGATCTTGTTTGTTGGCCGTAGATAGCGGGCGTAAAATGGCTTTTATGGTCCTAGGGCCTATAATGTTGTTAAGCATTATAACAAGCACCAACAATGTAGTATAGCAATACCAACAATCTGCATAGTATCCGCAGCCCATCAAAACTTCACAGCATATCGATACCGCACTAATCTGAATCCTTGAATTTTCTCCATTTTGAGAACCAAAATGAAATAAAATGTTGTATATAAGTACTACATTCCTAATCACGATTATAGCTCTCAGAAAATTTAAAGCTCTCCGCTCCACGTCGTGCTTTAAACATTCCCTGGTGCTATGATTTATGGATTACGCCCTTAATACATATATAACTATTATAGTTAATAGGAAAACATATTTTCTATAACTTACAGCAGCCGCAGCCAATGTTTAAAAAACGTGTGGTTTTCTTTTTTTACTTCCCTCGTTTAAAAGACCACGACGGGATTGTAATCGCGTAAAATCACCTTCCACATTTTCTTCAGCTATTCGCGTTTCAGGGTCGTTAGATAACGAAAACAGGTTTTCCCAAATTCGTCTGTTTGTCTGTTACCGGTATAACTCAAAAACTATTGTTGGCGAAAAAAGATATTTTGCATGCAGATTATATGTATACCTGGTATGAAAATGAGAAAATTTCTTACAAATATATACAGAATGAGCACCATAAAAAATAAAATGTTGTTTATTTTTGCTTTAATGAAAAATAGATAGCTCAGGCTATACTCTTGGCAAAAATGGAATCCAACAGATACAGGGTAAATATTTTAAAATACAGAAAAGGAGCCAACAATAAATGCGTTGTATTTAAGGTAGCCACAGGCCACTGATGAGGGTCCTCTGTGGACGAATGCACGAACGGACGATTTGCTTGCGAGCTACTGCCAAAAGTTGACATCGTCGGCGCTGAAGTTCGAATCTCACCGCCCGTAATGTTCTTTCTATATGAAAATTGATGTATCGCATTATCAAGTGATTCCTGTTATTGTTTCAGTATTATTACGAACTTGAAGATATTTCTACTTTTTCCTTTGATTCTTGAAATCGTTTAGTATCACAACGTCTACTTGCCAGGGTAGTAACGTTCTTTATCATTTTTTTTTCAATATGTTAGAAAGTGGAATAGACAGGCAATTGACTTGGTGCAGTTAAATGTTTAATCAAATGCATTTATTAATCAGGCGAATTTGACTTAACTGGAGCAATCTAGTGGCATAGATACTAAGAACGTAATTGCTGAAACAAAATAAAAGTATATGTATGGGTTTGTATTTTTCTTTTAAGACATTTTTTTTCTAGATCCACCGTTAAAGTTTCGAAAGAAAACGATACTTAACAATTTTTGGATTAGCCAATCAATCATTGACATATCTGTACACGGTACATAATTTAGCTCCACTATTAGATAGTAAGAGGATAGCAAAATATCGAAAAATAAATGGCTCGCTTTATGAAATCTTCTCTAGTGTTTAAAAAATCCTTAAAAACCGCAATTGTAGGAAAGTTCCTATTTCATTCAATTGAATTTTAAAAATACACCTCACTAGATTGCGCCAGTTAACTCAAATACCCCTTATTAATTGTATTTGATTACACATTTGAGTGCACCAAATTTCAATTGCATATTGTTTCTAGTTTTTGACGAAACTAAATAACAACAAAACATTTTCTAAACAGGTTAAGCAATCATTTCCAAAAAAAGGATTTATGAGAATTTTGGTCTTATTTCTGAACAAAAATGTTTCGTTTGTCGGTCACTCCCTTCATATAAAGTATTACCGTATCTATACTTTCCTCTTTATAACATGCTTGCTTGAAAGCAAGACTATTTAACCTGTTTGGCAGAAAATCCTAATCAAGGCTCAATCTTCTCGATATCTACATCAAGATATAACGCAACATCCGTTTAAGAAGATTACTTTAGATTAATTAACATAAGATTTCGCGAGAGCGTGCCTTGTTCTAAATTGTATGACATAGTTATTTCATGTCAGTTTACAACTTCGCTGGTAATTTTGGTTACATGTACTAGGAGTTGATATACGAGGTAGAATAGGTATGAAACGGGACTGGCACCAACGCTTAAAGAAACTACATGAATCAGAATAATATGCAAACTTTTAGCTGGAACTCTTTGACACATAGCTAAAGCGGCGTCCTGTCAGATTTTGTTTGGTAGACTGCGCATGCGTGTGAACAAGTTAGTGTAGGTATCACATGTGATACAAGGAAAACGCCCAGCAAAGACCAAAAATCAAGTTTTGTTTCAAACCAAGCAAAACTGCCACGGAGACATTTGCATTGTTAAAAATTGTGTACGGCAAGGAGGCCCTTGTTACTTATCAAGAGCGTAATTAACTTGAAAATTATTTGGTGTATAATACATGGCCGTGTAAAATCTCCTTCATTCGAACACGGTCGCTGTGTAAACGCAGTATTAGCGTTTGTACTGGAATCTGTTCTGTACTGTTTGAGGCTTTCGCGGTTACTCGAATTATTCTCCTTAGCATAGAATTTCGGCTTAGACCGCGTAGTATTTGTATATGAAGCTTGCATCATCAGAGTGAAAGTCGCACTAAGAACCGAAGGTCGGTGTGGAGCTATTTATAGTCCTCTGTGCCACGCGCGCGGAGTGGCGTAACGCTGGTTGGTCATGCGAGTGCAACGTAATCCGTGGGGCGTGGCCACGATGCAAGCTGCAAGGTCTTGCGAAACGTTAGTGAATATGGATGCACAAACAGCAAAACGGCCAAATCTGCCTAAGTATCCTCGTTTTCAAGATACTCAAACAACACGAGCCACCAAAGAGCATGGCCATCGCGCGGGTTTTTGCTCGACTTCACAAGGTGCAAGGCACATTAAGCCAGAAAAAGCTGGGTGTTCATATACAAATACTACGCGGTCTAAGCCGAAATTCTATGCTAAGGAGAATAATTGGAATCTGTTCTATCAGCTGTTAAAACAACTGGAATAATAACAAGCTTTTGTTTTCGATTGTTTGCCGCAAAAATGTAGCGTCCCTTCTGGTGACTCGTTTATCTCGTAGATTTATGTTTTCGTGAATTATTAATTGAGGAAGCTTGCTGGTATGCAGTTTAGAGAATTGGACACATTTTTGGGACTTTGGTCCGCATATTAGGATGGTTCAAGAACACAAAATTCCCTTGTCGTATTAGTTTCCCCTGTAAATGGACAAGGTGAGTGTAATTTCTACCATTTCAAATTGTAATAACGTAATTTCAATAAGCTGACTTCTGTCTGTTTTCGCGTCACCTAGTCATTCTCATAAGGGGCAAGTATCCAACCATCATTGCGGCCCTCATGCAAAGGGCACTGAACATCCCTCAGGGATGGTGTAATAGGGAAAACCTCAAGGTAAACCTAGAAAAACATCTATAATACCTTTCACGAAGAAAAGAAATGTAGAGGCCTTCAACAACCTCACAATCTTTGGTGAAAGAATTCAGGTCGGCCAGAAAGTTAAATATCCGGGTATTACCCTAGATGCAAAACTAAACTGGAATGCACACCTAGATAAAATAGCAAACAAAGCAAAAATGGCCCTTATGATGGGTAGACGCATGTTTGGTAAAACATGGGGACTGAAACCAATGATGGTTCATTGGTACTACATAACAGTCGTCAGACCCGTGATATCCTATGGCACCATGGTATGGTGGCCAAAGGTAGAACAAAAAACAGGAAGCTCTATTTGGACTATCACCTCTAGACATATATCTAAAAGGGGAAGCCCAGATTGGAGCATACAGAATGAAAACCACCGGAAACTGGAACACCAACCACGAACGGTGCGGACACAAACGGATACAGGAAGTGGGCGAAGGTAACCCCATCTCAAAAATGGGCTCAGACTACAGCCTTCCAGAGTATTCCTTTGAAAAACCTTTCACTGTGAGGTATGATCACAATGACTGGACCCAAGAAACCTCAACCCATCTGCCAAACGGGCTAGTCTGGTACACAGATGGATTCCGAACAGCAGAGGGCACGAAGCGGCAGACACCCTCGCAAAAGCTGGTGCATCTACCCCATTTATAGGCCCAAAACCTGTATCCGAACAGCGATAGAAAAATGGACCGCTAAATAACAAGCTTCTCGCTGAGATGCCACACAGGAACAAACACTGGGGAAGGAAGTAATCAGAACTCCTTCTCGCAGACTAACAACTGATGTCCTCCATCTAGGACGAACTCAGATTAGACGGCTGGTAGGACTAGTCACAGGACACTGCCACCTGAGAAAACACCTACACAAAATAGGTATATACAGAGGGGATATACTCTGTAGGTTATGTCAGGAAGAGGAGGATACAGCCTCACACATAATCTGCGACTGTCCAGCGTTACTCCGCAAAAGACAGCAACTTTTCGGGGGAACTCCACATGGAGCAGCTCTCACACACGAGCACCTCGTAAAAAACATCCTACAACTCGTTGAAGGTGCAGATCTATTTTAATAGGGTCAGGGGGGGGGGGCACAAAAGACCACAGAGTCGAAGTGCACAACTGGGCTCACTACTAACCCATCAAAATCCCTGCTTTTAATCAATCAATCAGCGTCACCTGGTAGGTTAAATACTACAATATTTATGGTACAACATTGCCAATTTGGTTGATTGCTAGAGTGTACCAATTCAAACGTCATCCGAGACTGTAGTGGTTTGGGTGATCAAAACCGCACCAGGAGAGCCTAGTTTGCGCTTGGACATTCATCCCCAGAGGTCTTCGTGATTAGTGTTGGCTGGCGTTGGCTGCTTGCAGTCGTTGTTGTGATGTCTGTCTGAAACGTTGACTGAAGCACATTGGTCGTGTGCAGCCGTATTTGACAACCTTCGCCAATTTTTTACTCGTTAATGCTTCTGTGCACTTTTCGTTAATTGCGAAGACGTTTTTGACAAAAAAATGTGGTAGTTTTGCAACATCGTTGGGTCTGTCTCCAACGGACTTAATGCTATTTTTTATCTCAAAATGACTTTAATGACATTCAACGGAGCTTTACCACCGAACTGAATGCACTTCAATACGACAACTTTAAACAGGCTTTCCGGGAGTCATACAGTCGATGTGAACGGTCCGTATAAGTTGAGGAAGATTGCTTCTCAGGACACTAAGAGTACTTTCCTCTATAGATACGTCACATGCTCTGTATTTAGTCACGTTTGGTCCCGTTTTATATTTCCTCAATCTCGTACTTGTAACTAAACTGCAGTTTGGTTTTTAAAACCATGTCATTAATAATTATGAAACGGTTGGAAACACCCTTATACTCTAGATTCGATAAGTTTTTTAATAGTAGCCAAAATATAGCCAACCGATGGTCTAAGCCTAAAGCATGTTGCTGGTTTTGATTAAACTTATAAAACAGCTATAGAATAATCCATTAATTGATTGGAGTATAACAACTACTTCATATTGCATTCTCGCTTTAAAATAACTATCAATGTTAACAACAGGTGGTGATGTAAATTTATAAAAATTAATAATCTTACCAATTCTCGTGAAATGAAAATTCTTGAATATCTTTTTAAATTATTTTTAATATAACGTTCGGCAATTTATATAGATTGTTATTCCGTATAGGTTTGCTAATACTTAAATCTCATTTTTAAACATTGTATCAAAAGAAATACTGACAAATTTTCCTCCTTTTCATATGATTGATCGTTGCGTTAGTATAGGAATATCATGTTTAAGTGTAAATATTTTAGCTTCGCATGTTGGGAGACTACTTTATGTCCACAGTTTATCCATCCTCAGCTGCAGCTATTACACTGACTACCAGGTTTCTAGTAATATATTGTCGCGAATTCGTCTAAAGTCTGACAATCATTTTAGTCAAAATACACTTGTACACCAAGACTAAAGCTACTGTTGTGAGATTAATAAGAACTCTTAAGTACAAACAATTGCATTTATTTCCTGCCGTTTACAGAACAACTTAAGTCTTCCACGGTTACTTATTAATTATTAACTTCTCAGTTCAATTTGACCAAGCCTCTCTCACGTCTATCAAAGCAACTCTTAATTTCGGACTTTTAAGTCACATACATGAACATGACAATGCATAATCGCTCTATACTGCTATGTATTCTATAAATTTGTAGGTTTCACACGCCAAAATGTGTTAAAGGGGTTGACACCTCGCAAATGATCTCTAATAAGGTTTTCAAGTCTACAAAGAACATTGCTCCATTTTTCTCATAATTTTTATGGCAGAGTGGCAATTGTTGCGCTTCTGATCACGTACTAATAATCCAGCTTTGCCCAATTTTTCGGCCTACAAAATAAATCCTGTATAAATTTACCCTTGTGTTTCAGTGAGATTGAAATACAATACAAACAAAAATACAGGGTGTCCCATTAAAAAAAAATGTTCATTAACATATTTTTGTACATATTTGGTAATAAAAGCATCGTAGTTGGGTTACTGTATTCAGTTTATCAGAAACACTTATTTATGACCTGAGTATAAGTTAACTTTCTGTTTATTAGTGTAATTATTTTTTTATTGTACATATTTTATTGCTATACGCTATTGCCACATTAGGTACAGTATACATGGTATCTATAAGGTAAGTAAATAAAGTATTACTAAAGAATAACTAATACACTCTCCTAGTTGTAACAGAGAATCCTGCTTTATGTTCAAATAAACAACCAGATAGCTTTACAGCGATAAATGTGGGCTATTAATTTCTAAATAATGTGAATTAAAACTGTAAGCCAAGTCAATCTTTATTAATGGACAAACTGGGTGTACCCCTATTGAGACCCTCTTCGATCCCAACGTATCATTTAGGGCTAGCTTTCCTTTTACTTCAAAACGTTAATCAAATCTAAAATTATAAATGGGGTAATTTGGTTAGAAATTTACTGACTTTCTGGTTTCACAGCATTAACCTTCAGTAAACGTTTCTGAATAAGTCAAAAAAGATGTGAATAAGCCCAATGAAGTTTATTGAACGACCGTGTTGGGTTCTAAAGCGCTGGCCATTAAAACGCAAGTTTTATTGGCGCTAAAAATATTGCGGTATCGGTACACCACAGTATACGACAAGATGTAAAAGAAAATGGTGTTTTAGCAATTTGTTATTACTGGGTCCCCTTAATAATTTTACAACTCTCTTCTCTGGTAAAATGTCTGATTGTCATTTCTGTTAGAGCAGCTGTTCGAACAATATTTAGCCTCGCTTATAAGTTTCACTTACATCTATGGTGCCAATGATTTTTTATTGCAATAACTTAGAACAAATATTGAGTATATCCAGAAATAAAAATGGGAGTTTTATGCATTTCTTCTAATTAAATATCAAAATTCCATTGAAATGATTCACACCTCGCTCACAGTTTCCGTGTATCGCAACAAAATTGAATTGTTTTCGGGAAAGCGATTTTATTCGACCTTGCACTCCCACCATTTATTCTGTCAAATTATTGAGCGACAATTCCATTTAGATACATAATGTATTATATATGTAAAGGATGTATAAAAATACCTATAAAACATTCTTCAAAGAGACATGCCACTAGTTGTATTTTCTGTGATTAGTCGAATGTACGTATTGCTAGCACGAACTGTACGCCCTGTTTCTAATCACGCAATTATTGGAGAATTTTGAGAACGGCTAATGGAAACAACGTCCTTGACGTTTTGATGAAATACTTTTCTTCGTAGAACTAATTGTTTTATTCTCAATGAATTTTTATTCCGAGACAACAAAATTTTAATTAATTTTTGGTTCATGATTGAGCTCTTAGAAGATAGAAGTAATATTGTAGTAACATATTTATTGTTCAGGCTATTACCGTTGTACTTACTTTAGTGACTTCCCAACACTTACTGAGTTATTGTCCGCATAAAATGCCTTCCCAGTCGCGTGTTGCGCTAGTTTTCTGTCCTTTGCCCTTTTCCAGCTGTAACTTGCTTAAGAGTATTTAATTCGTCTATTGTACCATTTTCTCAGTGCATTTTGGGCGATCCTTTTTTACGTATTTGTGGAGTCAATTTTAAAATAATTTTCACCGATCTGTTGTGTATCTCCATTCATATATCTTAGTAATTCAAAATCCATCATTAACCCAGTATTCTCATCTGTTTTTCAAAAATTGTTGCAATCAATGCCGAGGTCTCCGCCAAACATAGGCTTGATGAGCGAATATCTTTTTGCGTATTTTTATTTTAGTCACCTTTCTAGAAAATGTTTTATGACGTAGTACAGGGGTGGCGAACCATTGGCACGCGTGCCATTGATGGCACGCCACAAAATAATTTGGGCACGGGAATTTAGGTACCTAATCCAAACAATTTATATTTAACAATGGATTGAACATGAAACTTCAAGGGACAAATAAAACAATTATTGTTATGATATATCTCGTTCATGCTTTCGAAGCTAAACTGCAAGTTTTCAGTAACGATATTGTTACCAAAAACTACAAGTATTTCCCAAACTTGAAAAAAATCTCCAGAGATTTGGATTTACATGAAAAACCAGACCAAGCAAAAGTCACTGAAGAGTTTAATTCGGTAATTAATTCTTCAATCAAAGAATTTTCAACTAGATTTTCTCAGTTCAAAGAATTATCGGAAACACTAAAATTTATTATATATCCTGATGTAACTTCACTTGATAAACTGAACTTGGCCAAATTTGATTGGTTGGAAATTGAAGAAATTGAAATACAGCTGATTGATTTCCAGTCTAGTTCAATATGGATTCAAACATTTTTCGAAACAAGGAAGAGCTGGAATTAAATGAAATAGAAAGATTATATGTATCAGGTAATATGAGTAAAAATGCCAATATCAAAATTATGGAAACGTGGAATTCAATTCCAGACACATTTAGCAGTCTGAAGAAGCTGGCTTTTGCTATCTTAACAATATTTTCATCTACCTATGCTTGTGAGTCATTATTTTCAGAAATGAATAACATTAAAGACTCGCTTAGAAGCCGTTTCTCAGATGAAACCAGTCCAGCTTGCATTCTGCTAAACGTAACAAAGTATGGAGCTAATATAAGTTATTTAGCATCTAATTTGGAACAGCAGAAGTTGCACGATTTTTTTCTTTCATTTAAATAAACATAACGTCACTATTGCTGTACAAAATCTATATTTTTTGTTGCAAATAAAGAGTTTTAAGTTGATAGAATTTAGTTTTATTTTTTCCCCATTAATCACCAAGTCAAGATTGTTTGATGGCACGTCATGGACTCATTAAACATTTCTTTAGAAAAAATGGCACGTAGATGAATAAAGGTTCGCCACCCCTGACGTAGTATGTCCTCCACTGTGTTATTTCTTTCTAGTACAGATTTTAAATTATTAAATCTATTTATCTACCTTGTTAGATTATTTTTTTCTTTCCATTCCCAGCGCATCTTTGTCCGAACGTTTTAGGTTGAGCCCGACCCTGTACGCTTTTAGATAAATTCGCAGCTATCTGCCACTTAATTCATCTAAATTTAGATGCTCTGTTTTATTGTTCTAGCTAATCACGGTGTGAATGGGTTTTCACCGACACGCTACGGTTTGTAAAAATCCTCCGGGCTCGAGCAAACGTCTGACTTTGCTGAAAATTTGTTGTGTAATATTTTAGCTATCGTTATGTATTTACAATTTTGAAGCTGCGGGTATAATAGGGAACGCCACAAATATAAGACAAAGCTAGGCTGAGACACTCGAATATTTGCCGCGAGGAGAGACGCGACTTCGCACTAAATTTTTACCGTAAATTGGATATATTCAGCACCAGCAGTAGAAGAAAATCAAACGTGTAGATTTTGTGTGAGGCCCAGCGGTTACGGTCATCAAGGCCCCCAAACTTAATTTGTGCAAGATTACCTGTCAAACTTTCAAACAGACAAGTTGTAGAACAGACCTCCCGCGTGTCGAGTAAAGTGTTCGAAAGGTCGCTACCGAAACTTGAGGTCACGAATTACCGTGCCGTTGAAAGATTAAAACCTTTTTTAGTAATATCCCGAATATTTAAAAGTTCAGTTTCACGTGTTAAAGTTATAGCGCATTGGAAGTGAGCTTCGTTCAAAACAGGTCCACGTAGCGACCTAATTTGACCGTCATAGTTAGTTGCCACGTTACTTGTGTAGTCTCTACCTGCTGTTGGACTCTACTTGGATCTCTCTCAAACCAGAGTTGCGATTACTTTAACTTTCTTCTGCTACGTCAGCTCTCTTAGGTATCGTAAAACAGTGTAATGCCAAGTTTCTGGTCCCCTTTTAGGGTTTGTGTGCGCTGTGTTATTATAACGAAGCATTTGTTTACCCTACCGAACTGGATGAAGCAACGTAATTTTCTTTATAAATATGTGCATAAAGTATCAATGCTACTGCATGTGGGCTTCTGCTTTAATTCTCTCAATTAACGGCAATATTTGTTCCACTTTTGTTTGCGGACAGAGTTCGGCATCTGTGTCATTAATTGGACCTGCAAAGCATATCAGATAAGGACCGAGCTCTGTCTTCATTTCTTCCATTGTTTCTATTCTCAGCGTGCCATCGCATTTATAAAGTCTATCAATGTTAATATTAGACTAAATACCATTTGTCAAGTTATTCCTATGTTTCGATTAGTAACTGTCTAATCTACACGGGAGAAACCAAGTTAATATAAATATAAGCGTACATAGGTCTACTGCATATCGCAGGAGCTTCGGGAGTTTCAAATAGCCAGCAGATGAGTGTAGTAATTGGCGTTTGCCAACTCCATATTTACAAGTACAATGATAAAAACCAGGTTCAAAGGTCTCATTATCTTAGATATGGCAGTAAGAAGACATGTATGAGGCGGTTTCCAGATACATTTGCACCGATTCGAGAAGTTTGGAACAGGTTTGTACAACAGTGTATTAATTATTATATACCATATAAGTATTGTGCAAGTGATGAGAAATTAGTTGAGTTGTGTGGAACTTGCGCTTTTAGAATTTATATTTCTAGTAAACGGGATAAATTATTATGCTGAACTAGAGTCCTGCAACGGGTCAGGTACCCGCGGGTACTCACGGGTTACCCGCGTTGCGGGTCGGGTTGCGGGTAGGATTTATATCAATATTTCGGGTAGCGGGTCGGGTGCGGATTTGAAACTGCGGGTCGCGGGTCGGGTACAACTTCATTTCTTCAACATAAATATTGTTTGTGTATTAAAAAAAATATACCTAATAATAATTTTATTTCGGAAGTGTGAAAAGAACTTTCTTTATTGTGCATAGGCATTCTATGTGAAGCAAGTTTGGGGGTACGTGCTGGTCTAATATTCGAATTTGAGGTCAAGTACGGCTTAAAAGTGAAAAACTTGCGGTTCGCGGGTCGGGTACGGGTTTGAAACGGCGAGTCGCGGATCGGGTGGAGGTATAAAAATGTGAAAATTGCGGTTCGCGGGTCGGGTGCGGGTCCTATAAATTGGACCCGCGCAGGTCTCTATGCTGAACGATGCTAAAACTAATTATGTGGTTAACGAGGTTTGCGGAAAGTTCGTTCCCCACATTTCGTTCCCCACATTTCGTACCCCACATTTCGTTCCGGAGATATTTCGTCTCCCCACATCTCGTACCCGGAAACTTCGTTCCCGAGCGAGCTCAATTTGTCTCCTAGATTACACGGTGTTGAAAAACGAGTACAGCGTTCGGAATGCAGTTGGAAAATGAAAGATATTTTAATTAATTTATTTATTATAATAAACTGATAAGAACTATATACAGTATGTCCCCAGATTGAGTTTACAAGAGGGAACTAAATTTTATTTTTAGTTTTACCAAAGAGCATATGCATATGTTATAGGAATTATAATTTCTGCTTGGTTTGTAGAGAATTATAAGAAAATTTTCTGTTTTTCAAAAACAAGTCGGCCTTGATAGTTAAGCAAAAAATATTTTCTTTTCAGGTAAACTACCCTTTTTGTTCATGATACAGCAAAATATTACAAAGAAAAGTTGTTCAGAATGAGAAATTACGGCCCTATAAAAAATATCAGGAAGATACGTACTTAGATTAAACCGTCATTTTTAATAAATGCAATTTATTTTGTTATTATAATATAAATTAATTAAAATATCTTTAATTTTCTAACTGTATTCCGATCGCTGCACTCGTTTTTCAACACCTTGTAATCTAGGAAACAAATTGAGCTCGCTCGGGAACGAAGTTTTCGGGTACGAGATGTGGGGAGACGAAATATCCCCGGAACAAAATGTGGGGTGCGAAATGTGGGAAACGAAATGTGGGGAACGAACTTTCCGTATCCCGGTTAACGCTATACCTTATACCGAAAGAGTGCAGATAAAGCGGAGCCATTCCAACCTATTACCTATGTAAGAAAGTTTTCTGAAACAATAATATATAAAACATACTTCTATATACGTAACAATTGACAACTGGTTCACAGTCGTTTTTAGCTAGGATTTGCGTAGCGATCTCGTTCTTCACAGCAACAGAATCTTCCACATATCCTTCAGCAACAACGGTTAATTTCCAACCACCGTGTCGCTTCAGTGTTAAAATATCTACACCTGCGTTTGCAAGTAATGAGGCAGATGATCTTCGAAAGCAGTGGCCTGTTCATTGCTAGATACTTGACAGTCCAAGAAATCGAGCTATCTTTCTAGACACAATTCCATGCCTACAGATTTATTTGTGCAGCGTCCATTTCGATAAGACACAAAAACGTTGATGTTCAGTTTCGGCAGGTCGAAGATGCGCATATCTTCCAACGATTTTTGTTAGATTCAGGTGTTCAATATCTCCTGTCGTCACTATAAATTCCCTAGAACACTTCATCGTTGTGTTTGGTAAACTGAATCTAATGTAAGCGTCCTCATCTTTTACGTTTTCTCTACGCAAGTAAGTGAGCTCCTCTCTTTTGCAAGCTCCCCCACTCCAATAATAAAAGCTACCTTGCATACAAAATTGTTATTGATTTCACAATTAGAGGTTTTGTTTAAACATTCTTTCATCAATAACAATATTGCAAAATCGACTTCAGTCAAAAAATGTTCAAAATCGTACTTTCTCAAAACCTTCGATTTTTTCGCCTTATATCCTTCAGCCTTTCTCTTGAGGAAGGCGATTAGGTTAGTGTATTCACCCATATCTATATTTTTTCGCATGGATATTATAGTCCTTAACGTTGAATAAATATTCCACGGTGAAGAATGTTTCTGAGTTGTAGATTTCCATTGAAAATAAACCAACAATACCTTCTCGTTGATGTTCTTTACTTTAGTCTGACCACACCATTGGTCAAAACGGGCATAGACGATCTCATATTTCTCTTTGGACTTCGTAGGTAGCAGCCTCTTCGATATCGGATGGATTTGACTCAGAATCGTTCATTATCAATACAAATTCAAAAAACTCTGATGGGAACTGAAGCTTGTAGCGTTTTACGGCTTGTAAATAATTTTACTTCGGTAACATAGTAACACACAAAAATTTTAAATCTTTTAATGGTGTGATTCTGATCTGTTTCTTTAATTTTTCGACTTGCCATATAATGTCATAAAAATATCAAAAAAAATCCAAATGGGCTTTTGCATTTAGTTGAACCATAGTAGAAAAATCGTGCATGAAACATGTAAGGAAAGTCAGTGGCCTATCGGCCTCGTTTTGCAATTATTTTTGAGTGCTTGGAATAATCACCATATTTTCTTACTATTTTCATAAACAGCTATTACCAATGCTAAGATTAATACCACATTAGACTTTTTAGCATCGATAAAATTCATATTATAGTATTTTTCAAGGGAGAAATATTTTCCGAAGCAACATATTGGAGAGCTACTCTTTCAAATTTAATATATTAAATGAATAGTTCGAATGGTATTTGGAAGATTAATGCATAAAATCAATCTTGACTGCTGACACTATCAAATTAACTTCTTAATATCAAGCATGAGCTGAACAGAATACCAACTATTGGTTCAAATTCAAATTTTCATGGCGCGTGAGTTTTTGTATACATTAATCAACAGTAATATCCGAAGTGCATTAAAATAGCCGATTAAATTTTGACTTTTATTGTCAGAATGTTTTGCTAAGAAATTTATCAAGTAAATTTGCCGCTCAACAAGAATCTTTGGGGTGAAAAATTTATGAAATATGTTTCTTCAGAGCAAACATTCTGACAGAAAATCGTCAAAATTTATTCAGACTGGTTTACATGCACCCGGGATGTTCGTGGTGATTATTTGGTGAATAAATAGACAAACATCAGTTGCTGAAGCACCTTTAATATATACTGCTCCACAATTGAACTGGAGCTTTTGTTTTATAGTATACTCATATTAAGCATACCTAATTGCGCTATCCGCAAATATCAACTGAATAATTAAGAAAATCATATTAATAAAATTATAAAAAAAACTATATTTCACAAAAATAGGAGGAATCACAAAAAAAGCTTAATTAATAGTTCTTTGAGTCTCTTCCGAATGTTTAAAAATGTTTGGCAACGATTTGGCATACTTTGTATGGAATGTGCTATCAACATTTGGGCAAAATTCAAAATTTTAAAATGATAATATTTTATTAATGGACTTACTTCTCTTTAAATCAAATTATGAAAAGATATGCTTTTTATAGTGACACAATCATGAAAGGTTACCAAAAATGTCATGATTGACCTGTTGGAAAATATTTTTAAAAATTGCACCAATATGTGCGAATGGTCCAGTTCATTTGTGGAGCAGTATATATTGTAATAGTTTTAGTGTGAGGGTTTGATATCAGATACCGTATTACATTACAAAGATTAATTTAAGTATTAAAAGGATATCAAAATTATTAATATATATTTGGTAAAATAATGAAATATAATTTAAATTCAACTGAACGATGCAATATAAGAAACAGAACATAATTTAATTTATATCTGAAATAAAGAGGAGGATTAGTATCAAATACCTATTCGAGAAATATCATTCAAAATAGTGGGTGTTAAATAAATATGATACAGATTATATAGTGTTGGATTTTAAAAATACACTAAAGAGGTATTTTTAATTATTTTATGTACAAATAATTTTGACCTGAAAAGATGTAATAAGTTTGTAAGCGGCTGAAAATTTTAAAATAAACCTTTTAGTAAATGATTTAAAATCTATTTTGGTATGTGAAAGGTTATACTCGTACATGATAATAAAATTATCGAGAAGAGTAAAAATGAAATTTTAAAAACAATTTGATATGGAGATGTTATGGAGGAGAATCGATATGGTGAGAGTGCTATATGTTAAACATAATCTACAAAAACCATTTCTGGAATTGGATGCAGGATTGAGATTATTGTCAATTAATTACATCATATGAATTGGATAGCGGGGGCTAACTTTACTGGAAGTAGCTTACATTGAGTTTGATAGAAGAGAGAACGTCTTGTGGTATCGTTAAAAGGGTTTTCATCTACTGTGATTGTACTTCGCCAAGCCTGTTATTGAAGCGACGTTTTGGGACTTCCAACTAGTCGAGGTTCGTAGTTGTTAACGGCTTGTGAATTTTGGAAGAAAGCCGTGGGTGGCGTTTGCTTCTGGTCAATCTTGACAATTCTGTTGGAGGAAATAGCAGGTGTTTTGTCGTGTTTGGCTGAGAGTTGTTTACGGTTCCTGGTGGTTGATTACATTCATACTAGGATTTGTGTGGACATTGGGAGACTTGTGGGAGTGTGCCGGATGCGTTTGGATTGGTACAGGAGCGGATCAGGGTCCATGGGCGGGTGACGGCTGCAGGTATTTATTGAGTAAACTGAAAGCAAAACACAGAAAGAGTGGAAATGAGGTAATTATAAAAGGGATTACTTACTATTTAATGTTTGTTGAATGGTAAGTAGTGTAAGGAAAAGGTATTTGTGATTCATTTTACACTTGCATAGTTCGAAGTGACAGTGACAGACATACAAATTGTTGCATAATTTGGAACTTGGTTTTCATTAAACAAAAATGCATTTTCAGGAATAAAAACTCTTGATTATGCGTGAACCAGACCTGTATTTCTTAAAAGTAAAATGTTTTCTACCAGAGCTAGAGATATTTAATAACATTGATAATTCATAATTTATAAAAGGGTAAATCAGTTACTTACATTCATTTTAAAAGAGAATTGATTAAAAATAAACTAAAGTATAAGAAAAGTCAAACGTAATTGCTAAAGCATAATAAAAATTGTTATAACATAAAACCATTTACATACATAAATACTATTGTAACATAGTCAATTATAACAATATATACAGCGTTCACATGCCTTTTAGGCTTCGCTTCGCTTCGCAATTTCTTTCCAATTGTCTTCTCACTACTTTTTCCTTGGTCTTCCCCCTTTTCTTCGCCCTTCTGGGATTCTCCACCGTAACTCCTTTGCTAATCTATTATTTGGCAGTCTTTCCAGATGTCCTAGCCATTTGAGTCTTCGGGCCTTGATTACCTGGATTATGCTTGGTCCGTTATACAGTTCGTATATTTCTGCATTTTTTGTGCGTCTCTCCCATACGTCATCTGCCTTCTTCCCCCCATATATTCTTTGCAGCATCCTCCTTTTCCACACCTCTAAACTGTGTTGGGTCTTCTTTGTCATGGTCCACGTCTCACAGCCATATAGTACTGCCGGCCTCAATATGGTTTTGTAAATAGGGAGTTTTGTGGTTCTTGAGATATTCTTTGATCTTACTACACGGTTTAAACTAGCTGCACATCTGCTACCTTTTGCTATTCGCAAATCTTTTTCTCTTTCTTCCCTACATTTATTGTTTATTGGGACTCCCTTCTTTTCCTATTTGTACCCACAGTTTACATTGGCTGCTTGCTCCTATTTTGTTATTGAGTTCCATATACTTAGTTTTACTGATATTGATTTGTAATTCTATTTATTTTGCAGCCTCAATCGAATTTTTTACAACTTCTTCTAATTCTCTCCTGCTTCTAGCTACTAACAGTAAATCCTCAACGTATGCGAGGCACTGGTGACTCTCTTCCGTTTATCCCGCTTTTCCTAATTGTCACTTCTAATGCTACATTAAATAGGAGAGTAGACAGCGGATCGCCCTGCCTCACACCTCTTTCTACTTCAAAATTCTCTGTTATATCATATTTTACCTTTGCTGCGCATCTGGTGTTTTTTAGCGTCATTTTTATCAAGCTTGGCACCTTTAATAACAAGTTAAAATTATTCACAAATGATTAAATTTTGACGCACTTTTAACCGCCGTTAAATTTTGAAGTTTGAATCTTTGTCATTATTAAACTGACAGAAACCATAATGATTACGCACTATTATGGATATGAAGGAAATAATCAGAAAGCAATGACAAACCTAATGCTCATGCGATTTGTTTAGATAATTCTATGGCATCACTTATTTTCTTAAAATTTAACTTATCGACTTTCCTGCTTCTGAGAAATTGAAAATTTTAAACTTTAGTAGTTGCAAAAATTAGGGAAGCCGATACTGTAAAATTAAAATTTAACATTGAAATTGCTAGGCCGCGACGCTCAAATCACCACCTGGTACAAACGTACAAATTTTGCATTAAAATTAAAACTTTACATAACTGGACACGGTCAGTTCGCAACAATCGCGTATTGTTTTATTATCTAATAATAGCACTTAGGTACCTTGTACATAATGGATTTCAGGACATTGGAAATGGACCATTAAAACTTAATAGTTTTTAGACATTTTTGTACTGACCAATTTTCAAAACATTTAAGAACGAGCTCCAATAAACTTAGGTTTTGCTCCAAGCTTCCACAACTTCTAAAGTTTTCACTTGAAAATACTAATTTCTGGGGCTTTATCCAATTAAAAAGCGTATAACCGGAACAAATTTTGATTAAAATTACAAAGGAAAGGAACCGTATTAAATTTTATTCGTTCTATGACTGCGAAAGATTGTCTAGCTCAATGTTTCTCAACCTCTTTGTACGGGTAAACTCTAGTTCATTAACTTGGCGAACCTCTATGACTAACCGATGTTTAAGAATGGGGATTTTCTGGTCAAAACTTTGGAATCTCTCTGTATTGTTAAGTTTCGCACTGATTTTTAGTTTTACACACCTCAAGATGTTTCCAATATTTATTTATTTTCTGATCCATGTTCAATATTTGTTTTTAGTTCCTGTGCAATGTTTTTATGTATTTAAATAGTGTTCGTTTATGTAGAATAGTTATTTGTATACGTAGACTGCGAAAATATCGTTTGGCATAGGCTCATAGCAACACACGGCCTGTGTTTAGAATTTCGTAATCGGGCTCCCACCCTCGCAATTTTGTGATAAAGATTTAGTGTTATGATATAAAAAATATATACTGCTCAAATAAAAAAAAAATGTTGATGAATACACAATAACAATAGTTATTTAAGAATTAAGCGCATAATCTATAGATTATAAGGGATAGTATTCTGGCTCTCAAAATGGAAAAATTCATTTTAGGCACAGGCTATTACACCATCATTGTACTGGAACTGTGAATTCTTGGTTTGCTATGATTTTTATGTACGAAGACTGCTAGAAAAAAATTACGTAGCTATGAAAAAAATAAGATACATTCTCAAAATTAATTTGTCATATGGTGGCATGTTTTATAACTCTTTCTGTAAAGTGTACCCCTTTTCTGTGACGTAATAATTATCTATCTTTATTTAACTATAAGGAACTGGGCGAAACAAAAAATCTGCATATTTTGGTTTGGTGGGCTTTAAATAGCGCCTATTTTATAATGCTGTCAATGTGACGCTTGCTCAAAATTACACTAAAAATGCCGCTCTATAATGAGCACGTCCAAAATCTTATCTTAAAAACCTTAGAAACGTATTCGAAGAAAAGAAACGTTGGATAGGTCAAGCATGTGTTAATATGAATCATGTCGAATTGAAAACCATCCTTGCAGAAATGATTTGGTCGTACTGCAAACAAAAATATGATTATTTAATAGCCATTCGCCTTTGAAATAGTGTGCTTACTGAGGTTACTATTCACCACTGGAGGAACTATATCAATCGTGTTAGAAAAGCAATTAGAGAAAGATAGGCTACCATGAAAGTTTGCGTCGATTTTAATTCTTCGAGTGACTTAAGTAACTAGTTCTTGACTGTACTTGTAAAATAACGTGTTTTCAGACTGTAGCTACAGCAATTAAGTTACAAAAACGTCAAAGAAGAAAATTTAGGTTATGGTTTAAATATTTGTTTAAATCAAAACAGTTAGTGAGTCAGACAATCAGACAATCAACTAAGTTCAATTGTAAGTGTTGAGCATCTCCACTCTTCTACATACTCCATTACAAGAAACCTTTGTAAATAAATTGAAAAGAATTAATTTGAAATTTGAACCGTGTGACAGATAAGAGATTGCAAGTAGTACCAATACGATAAACTAAAAATTACTTATTGAGAAATAGTAGTAGTGCCATCTTACTGCCGATTTGATAATGCGATTGTCATATCATAGCCAGCTTCATTAGTTTCCGCTAACGCGTGTCAGCGAGAATGGATGAAGCTGGCCATGGTCATATATGCCAATTTCCTTCTAATGTCAACTATCTGCGATGTATAATTTAATACAAGATATACGTTTTTAAAGCTATGTTTTGTCATTTCTAACGTCACGGAAAACGGGTAATGTGTAGACCTTACAATTTGAATTAAGTATATAATTAATTTGCATTTTATGAGGTGTATTGAGAGAAAAAATGAGTCACTTGAGATTAGAGTATCGCAGCATCATAAAGTTTCTCGCAAAAGAGGGAGATCAGTAAATACCAATTCGTGAAAGAACGGTTGCCGTGTATCGACATGATGCAACATCCTTCCTGAACAAAAGTTGTGTAGGTTCCAAATTTCACAAATGCATTTAGAAACTCTGGAAAAGGATTCTGACTTGTGACAAATTCTGACGGGTGACGAGACGTGGGTGCATCAGTGGGACCCAGAAACAAAATCGGAATTCGCTCAATGGGTTCATCGAGATTTTTCACCCCAAAAAATGCCCACAGGCAATCATCTACTGCAATTTTTTTGGGGCATAAGATATCTCTCTCATATTCGATGAGAAGGAGGCAACAAGGGACTACAATAGACACCTGTGGCAGAACATTAAAAATCTTCACAAAGGAATGAATGAGAAACGAATCGACTTTGCCAATTGTCAAGTGTTCCTGTTCCATGTCAAAAAAGGGGCACGTGAGTCTCTCTTTTGAGGAAGTCAAGTAGGACTTTATATGTAGATAATACATATTTTGCATATAGCTAACTTTTGTCATTATTTTATAAATTAATGTAATTATGTCTTATTAACGTTTGAAATAAAATTTAGGTTCTAATTTTCTTGCCTTGCGATCAGTGACAAAAGTGATAAGAAAAACATTAACAGTGTAGTACATTTTTATAGGAAATAACACTGTTTTTCTTTGATATTTTCCAAAATTCTTGTTTCAAAACGTCCATCTTTGAGGAAAGTTTCATGTAAAGCCCTTCACAGATTTTTTAAAGTACAGAGTGGCCAAGGTAATAGAGGTCCCGTGTGAATACAGAAAAGTAAATTAATATTATATTTTTATTTAAAATCTGCAGAACTGTATTCACAACCGTTATTAACAAGTGACAACGCAACACTGAGCAATACACAGTTAACACAAAATGGCCGCTGGACATCACGTGACGCCGCACGAGCGCTCAATATCACTTTCAGTATGGTACAGGTTACGGGACCTCTTTTACTTTGGCCACCCTGTATTATCTACTAAGCGCTCTGTAAATCAACCCCCGGCTTCGCCGAGCCCCTTTCAAGTAGCGGGCCCATGTTCCTTCAACACATTGAACACTGATAGCAATCAGTGGCGGTGATACTCGATTTGAGAGCTTTGAAGAACTAACAAACATTTTTGAATTTTTAGAACCGAAAAACGTTTTAAGAATGCAAGAAGCTGAACAGGTCTGATGTGATTTGCTTCAGAAAAAGTATTCTGATGTCCTCAATAATAATCTCGCCATTCAACGCTACCTCCTTACTAAAAGAGGATTTAAATGATAGCTTGACTGTTCCAGATTTGACATGTTTATTCCTACAGAAATATAGTGTTCTCGAAAGCAATTTTGGCGAGATTATTACTGCATTGGTTTTATTCTTGACTACCTGTAACATTAGCCGCAATAAAAAGATCATTTAGCAAGTTCAAAATAATAAAACATTATTTAAGAAATTCTACGAGCCAAGATAGGCTACTTTAGAGTGCTTTATAGACCAGGCAAGCTTATCCCACTAGATCTTGTGTCACAGGGACTTTAGCGCCAAGCCGTTGGCTGCGCTGACCGGTAACCGTTCGTTCTGTGTTCTGTCAACCAAGCAAGACTGGAAACCGTTCGAGTACGCACTGCTCGATCCAGACGAACACTGCATGCTGATTTAAATCTTGGAGCATTCCATTACGATGCTAATATAATTACAGTATTCATCCAAGTACGGTTATTGAAATCTATATACAGTGTGCAGGTATTGTTCTGTGCTGTCAACTGTATCCTGCATCTGTCATTTCTGTTGAGTTCTGTCACTTGTCACTGTTGTTTGAACTAAGGTACTATTAAAGTTTTCTAGTTTGAACCACGTGCGTGTTAGTTAACAGTGTTTTCGTTCCGATTTTTTCTGCTTTCTTTTTATTTATTTAAAACCCAGTCTTTTTTAAGATGGATAAAATTAAATGACATGATTTTTGTTTTTCCGACTTACCGTATGCTATTTGGAAAGTAACTAGAATTTGAATTATCCGCCACTTTCAGTAACTCAAAATGGCGGACAAGCTTGCTCGTATAAATATAGTACCTTAGGCTACATGACCTTTCGGTTTTGTCAATTGAGCAAAAGGCATCGTCTGCGATGGACATAAAAATCTTGTGGAACAATTTGCTGTCAATAAGGCCAGAAAGATACAATTTTTATTTCTGATCAATTATTTTTACGGCGTTTTACAGATATTAATGATACTAATAAATACTAAGTATTTGTTACCTATTTTGAGGAAGGTTCTTATGATTTTACCTGAATAATATTTAATTTTACTAGTGTTACCTAGGTAGATATTTATCCATCAGTTTTATTTGTATTTGTACCTATACCAACTTGAAGATTTTATTTAGTTTTATATTTTTAATTGATATTTTGTTAGATATGTTAGTTATAAAATATGTTAAATAGGCATTTACTACTCTATTTGGATAATAGGATGTTATTTTATTTTTTGTTAAACGTTTACTTTCTATACTATAATTATAAATATACAATTCATTTAGTATATAAATCTTTTTACAAGGGGGGGGGGCATTTTATATTTGCTTAGGGGCCCAAGGTGCTCTTGCACCGCCAATGTGGTAGCTACGACCCTGGTGTAGTGAAGATAGATAGATAGATAGATAAACATTTATTAATCCCAATAACATAAAAAGTTACATACAGTACCCTTTAAGGGGTGTGGAACCATGTCAAATACAATCTAATAAATTACTATATTCTACTCCTACCTGGTGTCTTTCGTTCTTCATCATTGAAAAATTCACTTAATTTGTAAAAAGCTTTAACTAGAAGATACCTTTTTATCACATGCTTTAACTCATTTTTTGGAAGAACAAAATATATTATCTATAAGCGTAGATGTATTCTGAGTCACTCGCGTGGGCTCAGATATGAACGAAGATAAATTAAATGAATACATCAAGTCTAAAAACACATTTGTATGCTCATTTTGTTCAAAAAGATTAATATTAAAGTCACCTCCTACTACAACTGTAGAAGATAGATAATTAGTGTAGATATAATTTAATACATCTTCTAAACTTTCAATATACGACCAAAACATCCCAAACCTCTTCTGTAAATGCACAGTACAAGCAATTTATTACTGTTATTCACAGCACAGGCATATTCTACAGTACCTTCAACACTTTTCCAGTAATAAACTGTACTTCACGAAAGTTTTGAGTATTCACACAGAATATACATACCCCTCCTTGTTCATTCTTTTTCTGAAAAAGCACGAAACCAGTGAATGTCCACTAATTCTTATGAAAGAAGATTCCATTTCACCTAACCAGTGCTCAGTGATCATAATAACATGTAGTTTGTTCACTAGGGTCTCGAGCAGGGCCTCAATATCAGAAACTTTATTGCGTAGGCACTGGATATTTTGGTGCATAATGTATAACGCTGATAAGTCATTCGCTATTGCTATTTTGGTTTTATTTACACTAGTACTTGTAGGATTTAGCTGCTATGATGAATCTGTCATTACATCCGAGTCCACCTCATACTGAATCTTATTGCGTTGTTTATCCACTACTTTTTTCAATGTTGGGCACTTGATATCATATGCTGTATGTCCAGTTTTTAGACCCAATTTATACCTGTCATTAGCCAAACAACAATTTCCGCATTGCCACTTTGTATTTTTACACTCTCTTGCATCATGATTCTCACTCATACACCTTCCACATATCTTCTTTTCAGTACATTCCTTTGTGGTATGTCCCAGTTGAAAACAGTTGTAACATCTGATGATATTGACATATTCAAAGCATCTACACGATTTATGTCCAATAAAAAGTGTTGCATCATTTTTCACTAATATATTATGAAAGGTTAGCGCATCACATTCGATAATTGCAAGATGGGTTTTTACCATTTTTTTGGTGGTGAACGTACCGAGGAATGATTGGCGAGCGAGACGAAGTCGAGTCCGCCAAATTATTTCGAGAAAGCCAAACATTTCGAGGGCGTGATATACTTGCTTGACATTTTTTGTGCAACCGCAATGCATATTATAATAAAAAACGTATAATTAATTTAAAGTTGTCAATTACAGGCGTAATTATCAACTTTTCACCACGGTTGCACAAAATATATTGTTATTAGAACATTGGCTTATGGTTGAGAAACCCTGCTGAGTCTAGCTCATTTACAGGAATCCGCACCGACGCTGTTACTACAAACGAATACTTTCTGTGTCATTCTGGGATGCTAGACACATACAAAACAAGAAAACATGGTGGTTGTCGAGAAAAAGCTAGAAGCTTTCCCATTTCAAAATCAAATCTTCTGTAATAAAAGCGATCAACTAAAAGCATTCACGAAAAAAGCGTAACCTATAATTACTTTTACGGTTATTCGGCATTGTGGAACTTCTAGCATTTCAGAACCGTTCAGACTTCCAGCTAGCGACCCGCAGACACAATGAATATCACATTGTGCTTCCGCGTTCTTTATCTACCGAAATATGAAAATCACTAAGAGCGCGCAAAGTTCAGGATGTTTCCCACTCCGTCAAAATCGGATTGTGTTTACTCTGACCGTGAAAATATCACGAATAAGTAATGACATGATTTATGACGAGAGCTTCTCAGACTTCTGCTATTGTTGCAGACTTGCCTAACAAATACCAATTCGATCTAACTTTACTAATCGAGACGGAAGTTACTTCGGGAATGTCTAAAGGCTGTGTTCATGTTGTCCGTCGGCTTCGAACTTGTAAACGGCTCAAATGAGACAATTTGTTATGTCCAATCTCATTATGCAAGATATGGATACTGCAAAACATAGAAAACTGTTTTCCTTGGTAGGGGCAGAAGAGCTGCTCGCATGTAAGTGTTCCCGCAGTTATGAATTAAATTTTCAGTTCATCTGATCATCCCTTTTATATCATATTTACCACTTGTAGCGTTTACAAAAGGTAAATTTACAAGCCGACAAACTATTGATAGACGAGATTTAAAATGGTAAAGGGGGTATGCCGATTTTGTAGGCAACAATTGGTTAAGACTTGGTATTTCTATTAATATGCATAAAACAGTTTGCAAAAAAACGTATATTCTCACACAAATGGTCAGTTGTACAAGCATTATTTTCACCAGATTAACAATGCTGCTTGTGGTTTAACGAAAACTTAAAGAGACGAGAATTTAGATGTAAATTTCTTCAACAATATAGCATAATTTCATTAAATAGTTACGAACATTTCCAAAGTTACCTAACTCGGTGGAGTAAAAGTCCCCATCTATTTGAAGAGACCTCGTTATAGATAATTTGATGTATCCTCAATGGAGAGTAAAAGTACTATAAAGAAATACAAAGTTTAAATAATATTATAAGTAGTTGCTTACTAACTAAAAGAATGGGGTATTCAAGTGGTACCGAGATCGTTATTATAGTGGTATAAAGTTCCGCATTTCTGGATGTAATAAAGTTTAGAAAGCTAGTAGGAGATCATTAGTCACAAATAAACTTCCATGCTAAAACTCGTCGGAATTCGGGTATATTGCAGAATAAACAATTCCAAATATAAAATTTAAGACACAGCATGCGCTGAGCAGCCATGCAATGGCAAAGAAAAAATTCACTTTTAAATAAGTTTGTGTTGGTGTTTTAACATGAAACGTAAATACTCTTGCAACTTTAGGTTATTTAGTGAATTGTAAGGAAAATTGCATTACTCTGACCTTTTGTTTAACATTTGGCTGTGATTGCTCTGCGCATAGCGATTTTGGGTTACTGAGAAATTATATTACCTAGACAGCTTATACGTTTGCTGCCAGAAAATATGTATTGCAAGAATGAATGTTTCATTATATACAGAATTTAGAAGGTTCACTGCCCAGGGTATCTCGATTCCTCAGCCATTGTATGGACGTGAGGAAAAATTGCCACTGTATATAGCTGCAATGTAAAAACAACATGGGCTCCAGTTGCCATCAGTAACAACGGTAAATTCAATCTATTGCCGTGGCGTGAAGTTCAAGTTAATCCCGTATCCTAGCTTAACAAACAATTGTACATGTCGAATAAATTTCAAATTAATTAAGAGGTATGCTAATGGAGTGAGTTAAATTCAAAATTAAACAGCAAAGTTTATTGATATAAACAAAAGAATTACAAATTAAAATGCAATTTCCCTACATTCTAACCGCTTGGTCGCAGAACAAGGCTAAGCTATATGCTCCTTGGCCTGTTGGTTTGGAGGAAACATGAATGGTTAGCAAAACATCGCTGAAGTGTATCGATGCAATGTGTAGATAAGGCAGTAAAACACAAATATGAGACGGTGCAAAACCCGTATCGATATTTCAGCACAGTGTTGGTGAACGATTAATTATAATGCAACGATTCAAATAAAGGACAAGTGGACTATAAACAAACAAAATTGCGTCCCTTATCTTCTTTAATTCTTCTTAGCTGAATCAGAGGTTCGAACACCCAATACAAGATATATGCGTAATTCACGACAAAAACGAAATATGTGCACAAATTGAATTAGCCGGCCACAACAAGCAAGAGCTGGTCACTTTTCAATGAATGGAGACTAATTAATTTTTTCGGGGTTGAACGACAGTGCTCTAAGATTTTAAGGTTTCCATGAAACTGGATCATATCTGGGAATATAGAAGTGACACAACTCGGAGAATACAGTCCACATCAAAAAAAGTTTGAAATAAAAACGTGAATCATAAACTTTAAATACAAGCTATATACAAACAAAAAATTGTACTGAAAAACTACAGCTAACGGTTGACTTGGATCGGCTTTGCTCTTTGGAACGTTAAGACACATGTGGTCTTCGTAATCTGTTGAATGGTGCTTTTAGTATGGCAGGACCGTTTTCATATTATATTATATACATGCTTCCGCCATATGTGCAACGACTTGAGCTAAAGAGAATTCCCAAAAGAGACGAGAAGTAATCATTGCAAAACCTAACCGGAAGAAATCGTTGTAAAGTCGAGTCAGGAATGTATCAATACCGTTAGCGGAGAGTACGAATGGGCAGACAGCGTCGATAATGTGGCTTTTCAGATCTAAAGATGGGAAGAGATAGAAGTTGTCATTCGCATCTTCAATAATTTAAATAAGGGATTTAGGTAAGATTTACACTACCGAGGATCGTTTGATGGTTTTCTTCATGTTAATCAAATGGCAAACATGGCATCTCGTCAGTTATAGTAAATGCGGGATGTAAGTAATTCACTTCTCTACGAAAGTAAGTACATTGTCATGGAAACTGTAAAAATTTTTGTAAATATTTTCTACATCCTTCAAATCAGACAGTGTAATGATCACTTGCAAAGAACGTAGTGAAAAATAGAAATTTGCTTAGACCGAGATGCAAAATCAGCCTCGACAGTATATGAGTGTTGTTACTACACCAATCTGACAGTGCAATTAGGTGACTGTTTAATATCTAGTACTAGAATCGCGAATACAAACCGACAAATACATACAAAGAAAAAAGCGACGGACCGATTCGTTCATAAGCTTTTCAGTTCTTTGCATTAATATTCTACATAAAGTGGTGCAAAAATATTCCTCAGAGGTTATACATTTATCGAGTTACCATGTTTAGAGCCATCCGAAATGAGATACTGGTTCTTTAATAATTTTTCAACATTCTTTAATTCCAAAGGGGTATGTATATTCTGTCTTCACAAAAGCTATATAGTTTCATGGGAACATTAATTTAATTTTATCCAGCACCTACTAGTTATAAGGCTATTGCTAGATCGATTTTATACCTAAAGTGGCCCACTAGTGAGATAAAAGCCATGTTACTCACTGCTGCATTATTGGTAGCACTGTCAAACTAGGTAAAGTTCGAGATTTGCAAGTTAAGTTTCGTGTCAGTCTGTGTCAAACAATAAACAAAACTTAACGTGCTAACCCCGTGTTTAACATAGACTGACAATACATTTCAATACTGCCAAACGTATAACATGAATCACAACGACTCTAATTATAAATTTATTTGATCTCTGGGTACTTCCCAATTTGTCACTATGGCTTTTGACGACTTTCAATGCAAAACTTGTTTTTTAGATATTTATTGAGTTGTTGGCACGAGTGTCTAAAAAACCCCTTCTCGGTCTGGCGGCCTAGAAGGCTCAACTTTTCTCTTGTGGATTATTTGTAATATAACACACATGTATCATAAATAACTGTTAAGTTGGTCGCGATTGATTGAGCAGTTACAATAACAATTGTATACAGATTGCGGCAGGCAACTAGGACCATAGCAACAACAAGTGGACTTTACATATGGCCGTAATTGTATTTAAAAAATTTAAAATCGAATATATACATTGCATTTATAATGATCCTAACGATCTACCACTAACGTACATTGATTGCTCATTTGTTAAACACCAAAACAGCCACATGCATAGTCTCCTTGCTCTTGCAATGGTCCTAGTAGCCTGCCGCAATCTGTATATGTAAAAATGGTCGAAGTCGAAAGCAATACTTGACCTTATGTTATCCAAGAGTAAAGGTCGGATAGCGGCGCTGTGACCCTAAACATATCTTGAGGCAGGCGGTTTCTTCAAGTCTATAGGACAGATGTTGAACGCGTATGATGTTACCCAAAATTAAGCGAGCAACCATGAGAAAACTGCACGCCGCCCAAAAGAGAATGGTTCACTCTTAAAATTGCTTCCAAAGAAAGAGCAGCGACGGCTTAGCCCGTTCGGCAGTAAACTGCTTTCTAAGGCGTACAGGTATTTAGGTTCTTGTTAACATAACACTTGGAAAAGGGTGCTGTTTTGTGTAAAAGTGTGTCTGTATACCAATTTGGGATTGGATATTGGCCGCAAAAGAAGATAAAAGTAGATTAGATTGAGAAGGAAAAGTCTCTTCTTCAAAGCTATCATTACGCAATCGAAGGACAGAACCATAAAAAACCTCAGCGGAGAAAATATCAAGGTCAGATTTGACGAATTGTCTTAAATTTAAGAGAATTTATGGGAGATTATTAACCCATGAAGAAGCACTTGTTTGAAAAGCAAAATATCTTGTATAGGGTAGTGTTATGAACTCGTGAACATCGTTTGATGTCTATTTTAAAATTCAGGTAGGAAAGAATGTCGTGGGGGAAATACAGCATTGAGGGATGCCTGGCGACATGAAATTATGAAACCAGAATGCGAACAGTCGGCGTTCAGAGGTTGAAGCAGTCTCAGGTGCAGATTTTGAAATATTAGCATGTGTTTTAAGATTTCAAGTAGGAAATGTTAAATTTTCGGGATCAAATATAATGCACACCAAATTAAACCATACATCCCTAGCGCTGTCCACCAAAAAATTTAATGAACATCAAAAAATCTTAATGGAACCCAAATTATTATACTTCAGAAAATGAGAACAGCACCACTAAAATAGCTATGTTGCGTATTGTTTTACCATTGCTTACATTTTAAATTCCATATGTCTATCAATTTTACTAAATGTTCACCAAATTTAGAACGCTCAAGTTACGCGTCCGTGCTGCACATAATAAATATTCGCGCTATCCATTTATATTTAGTCTTTCTCGAAAAAACTACTTGTGCGTCAAATAATTATTCTGTTACTCCAAAAATGAAATAAGCTCGAGCATCTCTCCTTGTCGCTTCCAGATCCAGACAAACTTCTTGCAGGCTTCAGCTTGCAGCCGCACACTGTGTTTGGTAGCTTTTACAGTGAGTGTAACCAGTGTATTGCCGTATGAAAAAACTTAATAAGTTTAATTTTTAATTTTGTTTTGTGAAATTTGTGTTAGATTTTTATATATATACTAGCGGACCCGACAGACGTTGTCCTGCCCGCTGCCTGCTATCAGTGGGTTCAGCAAACGTTTTTTCGATAATCGAATTTTCGATTTTTTTCATTTTAAAAAATATTGGGGGGTGGTGGGGGGCGGGCGTGAAATTTTGGGGGACCCGACAGACGTTGTTCTGCCCGCTGCCTGCTATTACCGAGTTCAGCAAACGTTTTTTCGATATTCGAATTGTCGATTTTTTTAATTTTAAAAAATATTGGGGGTGGTGAAATTTTGGGGTTATATGTTTTGATATGCGAGATATCTTTAAAAAGTTAAAAAAGAAATTTCGTAAATTTTTTTAAATTGCCTAGAACCCGATTGCAGCGCCACTTACCGGGTCCAATAGTAAATCTAAACCATCCAGGGACCCACTTAAACACAAAAAATTCATCAAAATCGGTCCTGCCGGTTAGGAGGAGTTCAGTTACATACAGACGTACAGAAGCATTATATATATAAAGATATTGATTTATTTCTAAGAATTCTTCAGACTTATTTCTATGTCCCCATTAATAAACAAGACCTAATAAAACACGATAGATTTTTCTTATAAGTGATATTTAGGCTAGCAAGAAATATAAATCTGGGTATACTTTTGAAATTGAATGTGGTATAAAATATAGTAAACATTGTGTATTTTTGCCAAAGAAATGGTGTTTTTTAAATGCTACATAATATAAGACGCTGACGAAAATTAAATATCTGGGTATCATGTTAGAATTAAATGCGGAATAAAATTTGGTGAACATTTAGCATTTTAGCCAACGAAAGTTATTTTTGGAACAAATAATATAAGAGACTAGCATGATGTGAATTTTGGTTGTCGCTCTAAGATTATGTATTTTCTTAATTTTGGTGAGCATTTAGTATTTTTGGGAAACGAAAGTATTTTTTTGTACGAAAAGGTTGGGTAAATTTGGTAGACTGTTAAATACCACCCTAAATTTTCTAGCAAGCAGTTGGTCATATTATGTAACTTGCGTATGTAATTGTGTTATTTGATTGGATTGATCTATAGTTTTTATGGGCAAAGCGAATAAATAGCTGAATACGTAGAACTATGCTCTTCGAGTCCAAAAATTTCATTCAATTTAATAAAAAGGATTGAAATTGTAAATATTCATATAAGGTGGCAATCACTTTTATAATCCATTCACGATGTTTTCCTCCTCTCATCAGGCCATGTTAGGATGAAATTTTTGTTGGTACGCATGCGAAATAGACATGACAAAATTGGGTGATGGTGTTTCAATTGTAGCTATGATTGTTAAGCTTGCACTGTTTTTCAATAAATGTTTGTGTCTTTCCGTAAAATGTTGGCATTAACTTTCCAACAATGCCAATAATGCAGTTGTAAAAAAGTTCATAGTTTATTTATATCACAGTTTGAATTCTATTACAATACATGCATACAACCTAATCAAACGTATAAAGCCTACTTGGAGAAGGAAATGGATTACAGGTTGTGAAACAGTACTGACAAATAGTTCCCGCAAGAAGAAAAACGGATAGTCCAAGTAAATTGCGCATTTTTTTATGCTGAACCAACGATCTGAAGAACTGTGAACGAATAAAATGGCATTCAATAGAGTCGACAAACGTTATCTAGACCTGCCAGCCAGCCAGCACAAGCTACAATACTCATTTTCTTTAATTTTGTATATGGAAAGCGAGCTGCTGTATCTAAGACCAAGTCGCGTACCTGAGGGTAACTGGAAACAGACTGGTTAAAGTTGCGAAACACAGGTTTTGTCTAATTCATCCTTACGGTAGTTTAACCAAGTAAAATACAGAAAGTAGGTTTCCTTGCGCTGCCAGACAGTGGTGTGGGAGAGTGTTGGGGAGAAACACGTTAGCACAGGAAGCTTGGGGCGTCAGACGTAGGAAAGGCAGGACCCAGTTTAATAAAAACTGCGTTGCAGTTGTAGAGGAATTCTGGGAGTGTGAAGTGAATATCGGCACGTAAAGAAATTCCAGTACATTTTCTCGGTGGAGATGGAAGTGCTCTAAGATATCCGGATATTATACAGTGTGGAAATAAAGTAACGGATAAATTCATTAACTTTGTTACTATTAATTTTTATGAAATTTATCTTGAAGGGTTAAAGCGATATTAATTGTAGGACATACAGTACAACCCCATTTATGTTGCTACGTCATTTGTTTTAAAAGTTATGACGTCATCGACTTTTTTTTAAATGACAATCTGTATTTTTTATTATTGCTTTTGGTAGTACTTTTTATGTTGTGTTCAATGATACAAAATTTTCAATATGTTACATCTGAAAAACTCGAGAAAAATGGTTTTAAAGTTTAAATATTAAAAACCAATTAAATGAGCAGAATAAATCTAGTTACCTACGTTTGGCAGAAAGTCATTGACGTCACATTGGTTGTTATTGTCATTTCATTGGTTTTTAATATTGAAACTGTAAGACCAGTTTTCTCGATTTTTATCAGATGTAACATATTGAAAATTTTATAGCATTAAAAACAACATAAAAAGTACTACCAAAATCAATAATAAAAAATACAGGTTGTCATTTAAAAAATCTATGACGTCATAACTTTTAAAACAAATGACGTAGCAACATAACGGTAGTTGTAGTGTATGTCCTACAATTAAAATCGCTATACCCCTTCAAGATGTTTTCATAAAAATGTATTTTAACAAAGTTAATGAATTTATCCGTTACTTTATTTCCCTACTGTACATACCTTTTGCAGATTAGTAGATGAAAGAAGGTATACAACAAGTCTTCCGACGTGTTGCGGTAGTAATAGGTCGCCACTAGTGATGGACAATTCGCGATTTTTCAATCGTAAATCGTTACTGTAAATTAAGCCGGGTTCCATAGCTCAGTGACAAGCATTCTGGCTACTGATCTAAGGTCGAGAGTTCGATCTCCGATCCCGGTGAGGTTTTTAAAACTAAAAAAAATGCTGATAAAAACTAAGTTACTAACTCATATCTTTGTTATAAGGGTCCCGAGTGGTGTAGCTTCAACAAGCGTTCACGTGCGATCAGTAGGGTTAAGCAACGCTCTTTCTGGTTAGAACTTGGATGGGAGTTCCACGGCTGCTTCTCTCATCGCCTCATGGTAAGGCTGTCATGGAAATAGTTGGTCCCGGATGTCATAATAACATCATGACAGTCGTTAGTGGGTTGAAAGTCCCCATAAATGTACAGCGACGCCTATAATTGGCCTAACGGGTGTTGGCTGAATACGAAATAAATAAATAAATAAAGATATATCTTTTGTCTCTTTTAATTTAGTGTAAAGCTATCAATTGTCTCACTCTCACGTTCTTACAATGTTCTGTCCTTTTTAATTTGGGGTAACAAAATCTTGGAATGAAATGGCGGTATCTTTATGTATTAGTGACCTTCATGAAAACCTCTACAGAATGCCATCATTCGGAAGTGATGTAAAGCCGTGGATCCCATGTTAGTACGAGGTGTAGCATGTGAAAGATCTCTTGCTAAGGTTGGAACTCCTTAGTCTCGCCAAAATTCTAAGGAGGACTAAGGTACCTGGTAATCTGCATGCCTAGACCTTGTCCACGGGGTTGGCAAAAAAGGCCTATAAAAACCTACTTGCTAGACATGAGTTTCCTCACAAATACTACTACTACTACTACTACTGTAAATTATTGATAACAGTGATTTTAAAACATTACGTGATCTCGTTCCGTTTCTATAATAATACCTGATAAAAGTCTAACACCCCAAAGACTCGTTTGTTAACTCAGTTCTGGCCATGGGGATGCCAACATATCGTTGCCCCAAGCTTGTCTCGTACACACCTTTAATTCTGAAAATAAATACTCCAACCCCGCTAATATACTATATATGATGGTTTATATACATACAAATAAAAGAAATACAAAACAACAATACGCAAATAATATACGCCGTAAATAATAAAGATTAATGTTTAGTTGAATGTCTACGAGTTAAGAGCTAAATTCTACTAGCTTTTACAATTTGAAATTAACATATGCCATCACAAAACAAAGGTTAAAGTTGGGTTTGTAATGCTACGAGCTAAAAACTAAATTCTACTTGAATTTGTAGTTTTTACAAGAAACAACGAACGCAATGCTCAACATTAACGCTAGCATGAAAGTTTGCGAAAATCTATTTCACGCACTCCGACAATTCCCCTTAGTCCGGACCTTCGCCAGGCGTAACCACTCACAGGTATTTGCTGACTATGCGGCCACGCCTTGAAGCCGGCGTCACAATTGCGCGTTAAAATATGACGCAATAATGTGCTGTGCTTGAAGTATGCTATAACTCAGCACTGGATTGTGGATTTGATCAAACACATTGATCGAAAACGAATTAACCTGTTTTCATCTTTTTTGCCAACTAAACAGTGAATCTGGCCCCTTTAATGGCGTCGCTATTCAAATTTGAATTTAGTACGCTCAGTACTGAAATCGGGTGATTTCACCTTGAAATCGCTGAAGAGGTTTCCAGTTGTTAGCTATATGGATCCTTCCCAAAGTTGTACGACAGTCCTAGGTCGCAAGAATCGCCCCGAAACTAGGCGTTGACCACTGCACTGATTTGCACCCGCCGGCGACCGCAACCAGAACAGAACTGTCTTCAGTTCAACACAACACTGCAATCCCGTGTCGTCTCCCTTTTATTTTTAGCTATATCTGGTGTTGCTCACCGCTAAGCTCGCAAATTGACTTGTGGGCGATTTCAAATGCAGAATCCGTTCTTAATCTAATTAATACACCACAAAACTACATATCAGCTTTACGCCAGTAGGTTTATATATTAAAAATCAGCTCTGATGGTGCGACGAATCTGATCTGTTACAATGTATTATAAAAATCTCTTGCTAAAATTGCCATTGGCGCCAGCTTGTAAATGAGTTAGAAATATAGCATTTTCAACTATTTTTAGTATTATTTTTAAATATGTAGAAACTGTCAAGAAATTTCGAATTTGTCCGCTCGTATGCAACCGAGACAGGTGCGGGTTAAACAGTCGCCATCTAAACATATGTGAGCTAAGGATGTGTGTTTTTCTTGCATTCTTCTTGGCATTTCGATTTCTGTCGAATGTAATAACCAGAGTCTGATGAACACAATTATGATTGAGCCTTTTTTCTTCTTCGACTAACTATCGCGTAATTGGGCTGTCATCGTCCTGTCAAACGTCACGTATACCGACCCTCTTCTAGCTTGCTTGCATCAGCGTAGCTTGGACTAGTCTCTCTTTCTCTCTTGCACTTACCGCACAGCAGCGAATTTTTCTGTACCGGTTGAGGACGACCGCTTCCTTTTGTGAAATCACCTTTTTGAAGCTCGAACATCTGCTTGCATCCGGCTTAGTTATTACGTGCTTGTGTTAATATATGATTTATTAACTAATGTCATATTGAAGTTTTGCATGTCATCAACATTAAGTAAACCGCCGAAGTGTTCAAAACCTTAGTTAATTAGGAATTCAAACACATTCAACGCGTGATAATTTTAGGTCTTTATTGGCCGTCGTTGCATTAATTTAAGGCCTGCGTGAAGCCGCCAGATTTGCTGGCATGCATTGTACCGCAATAAACAATTACACCTTTTCTTTGTTATGTATTGGTAAGTGACGTCACTCAGAAGGTAGTCTGATAATGTAAGCGTGTTCTGATCAATATAACAGTTCTTTACTTTGATACGTGTAGGTACTTTGATTGTAAAACTGAGCACAGACGCGCTAATTTCAGGTTAAAGTATAAACATTTCAGCAATCAGGTAAGTCGTTTTTTGAGCCGGCTAGCTATTCCTTAACCGAAGGAAAGGTCGTTATCTTGTCGAAAGTCTTTCTACAAGATTTGCATGCTTAAACAGCAAGTGGTGCAACAATTTATTTGTCCCAAATTGATCAGATAGTTTTATAGTACAACCCTATCAAAGTGTTCGGGCAACGAGCCTACAAAACAATCTAGGAAAAAAATGCCGAGGAAAAAAGTGCAGCGAAAAAAGTGCCGGCGGAAGAAAGTGCCTCGAAAAAAAGTGCCGCGAAAAAGAGTTCCTGGAAAAAAGTGCCGACGGAAGAAATTCCGCGGAAAAAAGTGCAGCGGAAAAAAGTGCCGGCGGAAAAAACTGTCGGCGGAAAAAATGCTGCGAAAAAAAGTTCGAATGATTCAAGCGCCTAAATACACTTTGGTCTAAAATAATTAGACAAGAAATAAAGTTAAAATTAAATATTAAGAATTTATGTTTATTAATAGTTATTAACTACTAAATAAAATGCAAGCTTCTTATAAATAGTACAAAAAAACTAAAGTAAAAACTAACATTTTATAATTAGCCCTAAGTTATTCATACACTTGAAATCTAATAGTATGTCCTATGGCACGTAAAAACGTTTCATTATTGTGTTCACCATTTTCATGTTAAATACACAAGTTTTTTAAACGTTGTTGCATTTCTTCGAACTCCTTCCTTTTTTTCTTCTTTGAATGCACTCCATTTTGGTGTTGCAACAGTTTGGTTTCATCTGTTGCAACTTCTTGTCGCATTTTTTCAATTAGTGTCCAAATACCTGGATGTTTATTTCCTACGAGATTCGAGAATCTATGGTTCCAACCTTCTGTTTGATTATTGGTCCGGTCTTGTTCATTTATGGTGGCCTCTCGCACGTTCCATAGGGTTGGCGGAAACATAGGTGGAATATTTCGTAGTCTCAGCATGTCCTCTGCATTGCCCCCAACTCGCCGAAATGTGCCTGACAAGTACGTGGAGTCAAAGTAATCAATTAAATCATCTAATTGTGGTGGTTTTAGCGTTTCAGTAAAGTCATGCCATTAGGGACTTCGGCAATAGGGAGGAAGGCCAAACCATCCAATATGCCGCAAAACAAATTCATGTCCTCGTTTTCCCTGTATAGAACTTCAAGCCCCAACTGTTGGATTTTTCTGTGTGTTTTGGGTTAAGTGGTAGAAACAACCTTTGATGTTTACAAGTTCCCCAATGACCGCTTTGATAGCCTCCATGACAGCTCGCTCAAAATCTACATGCACGACAAGAGGGTCTGGATACAGATCCTGCTCGACGCACTTTGTCATAATGCATCTCAGCATTTCTTCATATGTTCCTTACGTTTTCCTTTGAAGAAGGCAATAAGCGGCCGTGATAAAAATGCCATTGACTCGTACACGTATTACATATAGCTGCGTAAAAAGTGGTGGCGCAAGATAAAAATTTCCGTCCATATACCACTCCATGGATTCACTTAGGTGCTTGAGTGAGGTGTCTGTTGCAAATACAATCACCATTTCTTCTGCTTCTGGGCCATTGTCACTTAGCAAAAAACGATTAAGGGCTTTCCCAACTGTGGTTCAATCGCCTACAATAAATTACTGAAGTTAGCATATGCACAGTTGTAAAAATTTAACATTTTAAAATGGTAATGTAAATAAAAAGTTTTTGGAATATGAATAGAAGTATGCCTACTGTTTTTAGAAATCTCATCCACATACCTTCAATTTTAAGGTCTCTCAATGAATTCACCTGTAGCGGAGCCCCATTTGACTTTTGGTTTCTCAGTCCTTTTCATCGTATCTTTAAAAGCATTCTTGCACGAACGGTGTCGTCGATGTTCTGAACAGCTTCGGCATATATCTGTAAAGGTTTAGCCAGAGTGTCCTTTGCTCTAGTTTTCATGTCTTGTACGACTTTTGCCACCTCTACAGCCTTACTATCTGCTGGATGATTATGGTCTTCTATTTTAATAGAATCAGACTTGGCTAGGGTTGTTTTTAAAGCACCTTTGCACTGAAATTGTAAAATAGTGAATAAGATTAAAGAACAAGAAAGTCTTTCAGTAAATGTAGAACAAAACAGTTGAAAAGAATCGACAAATCTAAAAATAAGTGAGATGATCACTTTTTATGATAAATTCATGGAATTATATTTTTTAATATATTTCGTAATTTGTTACTTACCGTATTAGCTTTGAAGCATCGTCAACTGTTTGCACTCACGGTGGAACACATACATATATCTACCATGACATATTTTTTCTCCACCTTTGTTGGATCGAATTATTTTCATATTTACGACGCCAGCAAACGTAAGAAAATGATAATTCGAAAATATTCAGTCGCTTTATAAACGCATATTTTAGGAATCTTAAGAAACTATTTAAAAAATATACAATACATATACAATTTATTTTTCAACAGAAAAAAACGCAAGGAAGCTATAAAAGCAAGGCCTCCAACTAAAACTACTTTAGCAGCATTAAATCAATCAAAACATTTATGTTTACTGGCATATTTGTTTAGCAGCAAAAAAATATTTGAATTATTTTAGTTGTTTTTCAATTATAAATATGAGTACAAAAAACATTACAATAAGCGTGTTAAAGTAGCAGTAGCAGCAGCAGAATTCCGGAACTACATTATTAACGGTCTGTGGAATGCAGCTTCAAAACATTGATAGTGTGAAAACATGAAAACCATACAACTATACTCCATTGTTCAACCGGGCACAAAATGCAAAAAGCAAGTTGGTTTATGTACTCTGCAGCTGCTGAGAAATGAAAAATGTATACAAAAGATCTCACAAACATTGTCAGACCAAGCTGTTGTTGACAATTTTAGGACCCGCTTAGCTCAACCTAGTTCAACATGTTCAAATTTAACGCGCTGTATTTGTTAATTAGGCAAACTTTCTTACAAAATCAAACTATAGTTAAGTTACACCCACTACTAAAGCATTTCATATATTAAAATTACATAAGTGGCTATCTCTGTACATGATGAAGCAAATAAGTGCTTTTCTAACTGCATAATGTACATAATAGCTGTAATATTAAAGGCGAGAAGAAGATTTTTATTGGTCTCCCATGATTCTAATAACGTAAATTAAGTGGAGGTGTAATCATTTTGAAGATTTTCAAATATTTAATTATTTTTTCATCTAGAAAATGTACATTGTAAACTTACAAGTCGCCGACTTTGTTGATTTTCGCAATGGTTTTGTTATCTAGCATTCACTCTTTTCCTGTTGTTGTATTTACATGATATTTTAATCTTATCCAACTTTCACACATTTCGTGTTTTTAATGTCGGTTCTTATATTAATGACTTAGGTCGTTAACAAACGGAAATACAACTAAAGAGACTGTCGAATTTGCAAATAAAAACATTATTATGCTTATTTTGACTTGCGCGATGAGGCAGAGTGATTTTAATGTTAAATATTGAATGTGTTACTGTCCGAAAGCGTTTATTCAAATTTCCACTCGCTATTGCTGTAGGTCCGGCAACTTCGTACGCCGTCGTGCGTTGCAGGTCACCTAAATAGTCGTTACTGATGGATATTTCTTTCTTTCAAAAACTTTCTGTACACAGCTTCAAGGTGGGGCTATTTTTCACAGCTTTTCTTTTCAGAAATATTGAGAATCCTTGATTTTACTTACGTAACTGTACGACTAGTCTCCTAAGGTTTTTTAAGCTTTACGATGGACTTTACTACCGAAAAAAGTCGATTCTAGAGCAGATTTGGTCTTACTTGTGAATTGCTGCACCCATCTGATTACGTCAAGTATGATTACGTTTTGGAAGTAAAACATTTGTTCGCCCCCGGTAACCTATGCGGTTTACGTTTTCATTCCTGTATAATTAATAATGTATTTCGAAGTTTTATGAACAACACAGAAAGGGTAATTGCAACCAGGAGAAATAAATTTAAAACCCCCGTTACGTCGCATTTTTGACGGTTGTTACTAACTACTTACTGTCCCTCTTGGGTATTTATTATCTCCTCACGTAGCATTTCAACTACTTCGTATGGTTCAGCGAAGTGAGTCACGGTAAAGTTGTTGAACCTGACGCCCATAGCCACTAGTTTACTACTATTCATAACAATTACATACACTGTCCGATATTTTATTTGAGCTGATTGTGTAAAATATTAACAACTTACCACGTTGCTCTTGGACACTAACAAATGTTGAAATATTGACTTCTCTATTTAGTATATTACTGCTAAACTGCACACAACTTTTTATTAAAAAAAATACTACATACTACTTTATTTGGAAAATTACTATATTTTCATTTAAATTACGCAAGTTCAAAATATTTTTCATTATATTTTCAAAAAATATTAAACTAAATCATCTAAAATTGCATATCGCGGCTGGAACAAGAATTTCAAAATACGTTGGCATAATAATACAAACATTTAATCTAAAAGAAATCGATTCGGGCTATACGTAAACTTACTTAAAGAAGATGACTCTGTGTTGTCCTATTATGCTGATTTTTATACAATTTGATAGTCTAAAATCGAGTAACCAGCTTTATTATAAAAAATTGCTAAGAAAGCATCAAGTTTGCTTCTTTACGAGGGCAGTAAAAGATAAGTTTGGCTTTCTTAACTTTAATTTCCGCCTAAAAGACGAAGGAAGTGCTGTAATCGTGAAAAATCACCTTCCGGGATTTCTTCAGATCTTCACGTTTCAGGGTCCCTAAATGACAAAAAAGAGGTTTTCTCAATTCTGTTTGTATGTCTGTCTGCCTGTCTGCTTGTTGCCGGTATAACTCAAAAACTACTTTTTTTGAGGAAACGATAGTTTGCATTCAAATTATATGTCTACCTACAAATATATACAGAGCGAACACCTGAAATAATTAAACTTCATTAATTTTTGCCTTAGTTGAGAAATAGATACAAGTAACAATTTGCGCAGGCTTTGGCCTTGGCGAAAATGGAACCCAGCAGATATAGGATAAATACTGCAAAACAGAAAAAGGGGTCAAGGAAAATACGTTCTATTTGAGGCAGCGGCGACGCAAGGACGCGAGAAGTACTCCGTGGCGCATGTAGAGCACGGACGATGTGCTTAAAATATCCCCCCAAATGTTCTCGAGTGTTTCATTTTATTACTTCAGCATTATTAGAAACGTGAAGATATTTTTACATTTAGTTTCCTTTGATTATTAAAATTATTTAGAGTCACAATGTCCTTTTACGAGGAAAGTTCTGAGTAAAGCCCTTTATTTTTTTTCCATCTTGGAGCTTGTTATGTTACTCATACATACAGCAATAGACACACGTTTTGTGAAAAGTGTTTATTTTATAAATACAGCATCAACTGATATCGGTAGCTCAATAGTTAAGCATTTCAAATGCTCATTCAAGATTGTTTGAAGCCATTTAAAGTGGTATTTTACTTCGAAACCAGTAAAAAAGTGCAAGTGAGTGTTTCTGGTATGCTGTTGAACTGTCTACCCACATAATAAGGGGCTAAAGAGCTGAAACGAGTTTTTATTTGGTCGTGAACAACCAAGGAGGTGTTTGCTGACTAGCATCCAGTTAGGAGCTGGGATAACACTCAGGTACAAGAGATACTATCAGAAGGTTAGTGACCATTTATTCAGTAACATTAAGAAATACATAGCAAGTTTGGTGCGGCAAATTATTTATTATAATTATTTATTAATTGTAATTATATATTTAGAAATTAATTTAGAATAATTTATTGTCTAAATTTTAATAGTGATTCGATTATAATTTGAAATTTATATTTTTGGATTGGGATATTTTAGAAGCATAATTGAAATAAGGTTTGGGTTTTTAAACATTTGATTAAAATATTATGACAATATCTATCTAATTTTTGTAATGTCAGACCAAACTTTGAAGCGATACTAACAAACTGAAGTATAAGTTCAATTTTGTGTAGTACCTAAAGAGTGTATTTGATTAACGAAGTCAAATAATTATTATCTTTTAAAGTAATTAAGTCTTCAACTACAATAAAAAGTTGTTAGTTGAACATTTACTCAGCCAGCTGGAAGCAAGGACTCCCATTGCTTATTAAACTGACTAGCCGAGGTATTAAAAAACTAGAATTACATGGCATAATTCAAAGTGTCAAATTGAAATATAAGATACGTCAATTTCGATTTATTTCATTAAGAAGTAAGGTAAGTACATAAGGAGCTATATCTGATACTGCTTCTTGTTAATAATAAAAATGTATGTTTAACTTAATATTAATTGTAATAACACCGCGAGAGAGTGGTATTTTACAAAGTGAGCTTCTAACGTGAGACTGAGAAGTAGATATTTTATCAATTTAGCTTCACAACATGGGTGAGAAGAAGATGTATTACAAATTTAGCTTGCAACGTGGGGCTGAGAAGAAGGTATATTATACCACTTCATCAACAGCCCCTTTTCAAATAGTTTTGAACAACTCTAATATAATGTTGTGCTAAAATTAAAGTAAAATTTTATTGATATACGTAATAACTTACTGCAGGTTTAGGTTAAGTTTACGAAAACGTATCCCCTGTCGATATTTCTGAGTAAGTTGGCTTTACAGTTTCGTCTAAATAGTTTTTTTTTATTGAAAGGTATTCTAACTGCATCATAAAAACTGTTATTAAGAAAAGTCACGTTATATACGATTGAGCAATAATAGGCATTTTTAGACCTCATTTTCAAGTGTAAAGCTAGTCTTTTTCGTACTTGGGCGATAATCTTTATCGCCGGCTGACGTCATTTTAGCGGGCGCAAAAGAATTTTACTGCCCGCTGACATCTTTTACTTGCAGTAATAACTTCATGTATGTAATACTTCTATATGGCGTGTTCCTATGCCAGCGTTCACGAAAGAAGTGAGACAGAATGAGTGCAAGTTCCTGCCTTTGCGCGTGCTCTAATCTTCGCAGCCAATCTGGCAGCCAAACAAAATTAGCGCTTGCGCATTACTCACAAACCCCAATCATTATATCCTTCAATTTTCAACACGCCATATAGAAGTACCTATTACATATATGAATAACTTACTGCAGGTTTATGTCGAGTTGACGAAATCGTGTCCCCTGTCGATATTTCTAAGTAAGTCGGCTTTACAGTTTCGTCTAAATACTTTTTTTTATTGAAAGGTATTCTAACTGCATCATCAAAACTGTTATTAAGAAAAGTCACTTGCATTTTTAGATTTGATTTTCAAGCGTAAAGCTAGTCTTTTTCGCCCTCAGTCGATAATCTTTATCTCCCGCTGACGTAATTTTTTTAAGCGGGCGCAAAACGTCATTTTAGTTATTATTTACAAACATGAAAAATCGTACCTAGTTACAGAGGTACTACTATTTAGCTAAAATAATTGTAAGAATTGCCTTGTTTTCATTTCACAATTTTTATTATCATCTGAATCTGCTTTTTTTTTAAATTTCGATCGTACATAAAGTTTGTGTTAGTAATATCTCTCTATTAGTAACTGGAGAGGTAGCTATAACCTTGTTTTATTATACAATTTTGTCGTTATGGTGTTATGGGAGATTACTATATGTGTTGCTACTTAAAGTATCTGGTGCTAACATAGCTCCATGTTGCCCATAATAAATCCATCACACAAAAATATATGAAAATAACTGAAAATCCGAATATCGCAGTCTCAAAGAAGCATGCAAACATCATTATCTTTGTTGCCAAGTCTACGAATAAATAAAATCGTGCAATTCAACGTTTAATGAAGTTTGTCAAACTGAAATACCTACATTTTATACAAAAACATAACATCATATGTTTGCCCCAGGCGATTCTCCCTCTTATTACGAATCGGGAGCTCCACGAAAAGCCCTATTTTTTCCCTACGTGGATAACGGAGGGTAAGCAAAGGTCAGCCTGATTATCTAAATGTCAATGTTTTCACCGTAGAACCATCGCGGCAATAGCAGGAGATGACTTCGTCGTGATCGGAGCCGACACCCGAATGAGTGCTGGTTTCCAGATTTACACAAGGGATCAGAGAAAATTGTTTCCCTTAACCAACTCCACCGTGCTGGGTTCGCAGGGATGTTGGTGCGATAGCATATCATTTACTCGTCTTGTTGACGCCCGTATGCACATATACGAGCAGGAGAATAACAAGCTCATGTCGACACAAGCAGTTGCGCAAATGTTGTCCACTATGTTGTATTACAAGAGATTCTTCCCTTATTATCTGGCCAACATTCTTGTAGGGCTGGACAGCGATGGACAGGGCTGTGTATATAGCTACGACCCCGTTGGGCACTTTGAGGAAAGCAGCTACCAAGCTGTTGGAACGGCCGGGAATTTGTTGCAATCTTTCTTTGACAATCAAGTCGGCTTCAAAAATATGGTGTTTGCTGACGAAAAAGCTGTCACTCTGAAACGGGCAATGTCTCTTCTCAAGGATGCTTTTACTGCAGCTGCTGAAAGAGATATTTATACGGGAGATACCGTTATTTTCAACATTATCACCAAAAAGGGAATTAAAGAAGATTACTTTACGCTACGCATGGATTAGAGCGAAGGGATTTTTGTTTTTTATTATTTTATGTATTTTTTACACAGTTATTATTCTAAACTACCCATATTGTTTTAGTGAGTATAAAATTAAAATGTAAGTGATCTAATTAAGCTTATATAGTCTTTGTTTGAATCATAAGTGCTGTCGAGGTTTTTATTCATTAATCCTGTGACTTGCTGACCTCATACAGAATCATCGCCGTTCCTTCATTTTTTTTGCTCTAATCTCCTTGCTGCTTCTTTTGTTTTTCCTCGAATCCTTTGCAACTCTTTTTACTGTTTTATTTCATGTTCTTGTGGGACTACCTCTTGAACTGTGTGCATTATTTTATGTTATCCATACTACTTTAGTTAATTTGTAGAAGTTGTAGGTGTACATCCTCACATTGCTTGTAATAACTCGAGTAAGTTTGCAACAGCGTATTCATTACTTATTAAATGTGTCCAGTTCGTTTTTAAGCTACCGTGAGAATAACCTGTTCGCCCTGGACACATAGAGGACTTGGTACGACACCATTACGTAACGTTGTATTGCAATTCGGTTTATATGTGAAAATTGAAAATAAAGTGTTTGTGCTGATTCTATACTGCAATAATAATGGCCACTCTTTACAATACATTTATTATACAGTATTAAAAGAGATAAATCATTAGTTGCTTCTCTTTAAATCTTCTGTAGTAAGAGAGAGAGAGAGAGATATTGTACGAGAATCAAATATGTAAAAGTGAAATATAATGCAGAATCTTACGAATTTTAAGGAATTTTAACCTTTTCTGCTATTTTTAAGCAAGGTAAGCAGTTTATGAAAACATACACATGGATACAAATTAGCAACAATATCTTTTAAAACGTGGTTCTACAGGAGAATGCTCAACTCAAACAAGTTTAACGAAGCATTTAAGAAATTAAAACAACTATTAACAATGAGAAAGCGTAAACGATTATTGATACGACACAGTTATTCCGAAAACATGACAATTTTAAGACAATAATAAAAAATAGTGTTAAAGAAAATTTTACAAAAATTGGACTACAATGCATATGTTGCTATAAACCCAAGAATCCAAGAGTATATAATATTAACACTTCACATTTGGCTTTAAGTGATTAATTTTTATTTAACGATGATAAGCAGAGGTAACGTCCTTATATTACCGCGTTTCAGATTGTGGTTTAAGTGTTGCATTCATGTAAATTTTTTATCCAACAGTCTATCTAAATATTTAATATCCTTTTTGTATGTATTGAGTGGTTTTGGAAGTACAGCAATTTTAAGTTTTATCTGTTCGGGTGGACGTGGATTTTTTATGTATGCAGTCGTATTGTACGAACATTAAGTAACGATGGTACAGGATTTCATGTTACTAAAATACTTTGATGTTGATCAAATACTACGGTGTCATCAGTTTACATATGGTGAGTGCATATCTTCAGTTACGTATAACGGCCAGACTTTATATGAAGGATTTGGAACTGTTTATTTTTACTTGAAATAGCCTTTTCTGATGACCGATAAATGTTATAGATATACACAAAACAGATTATATTTTTTAATTTATAATCTGTTCCACACTTTCTACAACATCTGCCTTGCGTCTAAGAAAGTACAACAAATTTCTGAAATTCGCAATAAGCAATGGTTGCGTAGTACGTAAACACGAATTGAAAACCTATTTTTTGCCTCCAACTCTAGTTTAGACAGCGTGACTAAGAGATAAGAAATTTAATACTGACAACACAACCCAGATAAAAACTAACAACGTACGAAAAACCCAAATACCATTATAATAGTAAGGCCTTCCAGGTTATGCGTGTCAGCTTCTTCAGAAGTTTTATAAAGACTGTTGTAGTCTCACGTTTCTCGTTATATGCCGAAAACTCGTTCCGGTTGGCTGCTCATGTAAATCTTGTGTATTGCTGGAACTTCGTATTATGCAGTCAACTACAGAATAAAATTGTTAGGCTTTAAATTCTATCCCATGGGATAAATGTATAAGATACACTATACAAAAATATATAATTTAATCTTCAAAATCGTTATGACATACAGCTGTCAGGTCTGGCAAATTTACCAAAAGGGAGGATAAGATGTTACTAACAGCGGAAAGAAATTATTGGCGAAGATTGGTATGAGTATCCCTTAGAGACAGACTAATGAACACGAAAATTCGAGAAATTATGCATGCATAAATGAAAATATTACATGAAATAAAAGATAGACAGCTAACCTGATACGGCCATGTGCAACGTATGGGAAACGAACTTATGCCAAAACAAGCTATAAATTGGATCACCGAGAAAGACAAAGCCGCGGGCGGAGAAGGAACACATGAATAGTAGGTATTAGAAAAGCAATGTCCAAACAAAACTTGCAAGATAAATATCAGATGAATCGCAACAGATAAAGACTGGGAATCAGAAAATGTATAAGAATATTCTAAAGCCAGATATATACAGGTCCGTTTAAAAATTCCCTCCGCCGCGCCGCGCTGCTGGCTTTTGACTGCACTCGTCAACTTTGTGTGAGAAGATTTCAGTAGTTGGTAAAATGTATGCTTGTGGTGTGTTATCTATTCCGTGAATATAGCCGTTTAGGAAGCTCCTTACTAGTGCTGGTAAAAAACCGGTTTGACAGTTAAACGGTTAAACGTTTTCGTTTAACCGCGATTTTTCCATAAATCGAAAACCGGTTCTTGAACCGGTTTAAAAACTAGTTTACGAACCCAATTTAAAACCCGCTTTATGAACCGATTTTGAAATCGGTTTATAAACCGATTTCAAAATCGGTTAACTAACTGATTTCCAAATCGGCTCTTAATTGAAAGGCAAGTGTGTATT
>OW679197.1:39943878-40197952 GCA_940337035.1 Agriotes lineatus | reverse complement strand
TTACTGCAAATCGCCATTCTTCTTTAGCAGCAAGATTCGCAAAGCCATTGGATTTACAAACACCCTACTAATCTCAATCGGGACGAAGGTTTTCCCCTTCTTTCTATGTTGAAAGTACTAATTTCTAAGCCCCGCCTACCGTTACTGAACCGCGACTACACTTGCTTATAAATTCTCGCCTTTCTTCTTCCGATCGTTTGAAGAGTTTCGCCTCTGGTGTGGTTTATACGTTGACTTACCGTGCTCCTTACGAAATACGTAAAACGTTAAGTTTTTCGATATCAATAATGACACGGTCCAATCCCGGAGGGCGTTTGTTACGTAATAACGTAGGCATTTACATTTTTCGACCCTCTGACGCAGAATTGGGCAGAAAAATTCGCACACGTGAGTTTTCGTGTAACAACGCTTGACGCGAGTTCTCCAGGGTTAACAGGTGAATTCTTGCATTGTAACTTGCATCACTAAGAAGTTATCATTGTCACTACTTAATCGCAAATAGTAAGAAATCTAAAATGTGGTTACTTTTTTAATTTGCGAACTTTAATTCAGGTATTATCAAAGTTACTTATCTTATTTCGTCAATTTTAAAGATCTTTTTTATTAACTAACTCATTAGCAGATCATACCTAAATATATTAAACCTTGTGTACTAAAATAACTAAAAATCAATTAATTTTAACGGAAAATAACCACCTATATAAAACATCAGCAATTGCATTAAATTACATATATTTTTTATTATTGTTGGTATTTAGAAGTTATAGTGGTACCATGAAAGTGTTGATACACTAGGTAGATTCATCTACTAACGTTACCCATATTTCCCATGGTTTTCCATGTGAAACTTCCAAACCATTACTGGCAACCAAAACATTATAGTGGCGCTTTAAAATAACACAAATATTCCGCCATATCTTTCAAAGTACAATTATTTTGACTATCAAGAGCCAACTTCCTTTTATTTCAGTTTACGTTCCACTCCCATGCCACCAAACTACCAAGCAGTCTGTAACCCTTATGTGACTGGGAATAAAAACACCTCTATATGTGTAGGTACCCGGGTACCTACAATTATTAGTTTGGTTTTACATACATATTTTGATACAACACCATCAGATCCAGATACTTTACTGCACTTGAGGGCTCTACTAGCAGCTATGATTTCTGTTTTATACTCTATATTTTCTTTGTTGCTGGTGATGATCTGAGTATTTCAGAAGATTTTAGCAATATTTCAATATTTCGGCTGTTGTCCATGGTTGACATCTTAGGTTTGAACTCGTAATTCTACGTTGTTTTGAAAACCTCTTTGCAGATATTGAAACAGAAATCCTTATATATGCGACACGTGTAGGGCAGGTGGTAGAGCGTTAGGCTTGCATTAAGCAAGTCCTTGTTTCGAATCCCACGGTGGGAGGAATTTTTCGGTAACCTTGTTGATCGGTATTGATTCGGTGAAACCATTTACAATTGGGCACCAGATTAACTGTGTTTTAGTCGGAACCACATACCTTAGAGATAGAGTAACAAAGTCAACACATCACCAGCACACAGACCTAACACAATGGTTGCTACGCCAACTCAAAAGGCGAGATCCAACTTTGTAACCCAAAACGGGGCAAGTTGAGCACTGCGCCGCCAGATGCTAGAGTACAAAGCACCAGCCTCTACATCGGTAGATAAAAGAGGTATACATGCATACATAAATACATATATGCTGCATCAACTTTTAATGAGTCTACAGATCAAATCTTGTGTTTTCAGATAACTTCTTTTATTAGTGACTGCATCCAATATTATTTTTTTTCGTCTGTCAGGCTTTGAAGTACATGCTTATGACTCTCTAGTACAGAATACAATTTTTAGCGTCAAGATGTCGTTGCTTGTCTAATATGGCTTCAAGGAACTACTGTGCTCACAAGCCGCAGTTCATATGGTTATATCAGGTTATACAATATACGAGTACATGTCAGCGATTTCCTTCTAAAATCTGAGGTGGAGGGCGTTTCGGCTCTTATATAAAATGTGTGGCAAGACCTAAGTTAGTATTATGTTAATATTCAAATTTGTTATTAGTTGGTGAAGGCCTACAACATAGCGCACAGATAATCCGCTAGTTTTTCACTACCCTGTATATAGATATTAGTCATAGTCATATTTAATATTGTGTTGTTGGCATTACTTAAACGACAAACACCAACATCAAAACTTGTTAAGCCTTTGCACTATAATAGCTTCAGTTTTTGTTATTATGTTGCACATGACCAGAACCGTAATATTTATTTTGTTGCATAGCCTGTAAAACCTCCAATAATTTACTGTCATTTGACAGAATAGAATAGTTACCAGCTGAACTGCTCATTTTGATGTGGATTTACATGTGGATAAACACTTCAAATCTGAAGCAGTAGAAGATCTTTCATGTACGTTATTAATTAAAATTCTTTTCAATTACACAAACACTGAAACTGAAACAATCCAATAAAACAAAGTATTGCTACCAAAAATTTATTTATTTATTTCGTACTCAGCCAACAGCCGTTAGGCCAATTATAGGCGTCGCTGTACATTTATCGGGACTTCCAACCCCACTAACGACTGCCATGATGTTATTATGACATCCGGGACCAACTATTTCCGTGGCAGCCGTACCACGAGGTGACGAGAGATGCAGTCGTGGAACTCCCATCCAAGTTCTGGCCAGAAAGAGCATTGCTTAACTCTACTGATCGAACATGGACGCTTGTTCAAGCTATACCACCCGGAACCCGAATCTTTAAAAAGTTAATCGTTTATAACCCCCTGTATAATCACTACCAATTTCTTTTTCTGAATAGTTACTTTAATTTAGAAGCTATTTCCTCTCTTACAAAATTTTAGTTGGGTGAACGGTTTAGCAAAAAAAAAAAATTTGTATATCCCTACAAGCCTAGTTTTACGTTACAATTACTGATTCAGTCTTGCAGAAATTTAGAAAATATTTTTTGTGGCTAAACCGTTTACGCAACTAAAATTTTGTAAGAGAGAAAATAGCTTCTAAATTAAAGTAACTATTCAGAAAAAAAATTGGTAGTGATTATACAGGGGGTTAAAAAAATATGGATGGATAATGTATTGTGACGAAGTTTTTAAACACCCTGCTATTTTCGAAATTAGGGTTTATTCTTCAAAAATATGTGGTTTACTGGTACAAACACATGGCCAAAAAATTAATAGAATCTATCAAAGATTTTTCGACTTATGTGAAAAAATTTTAAAAAGTTAATCGTTTTTAAAGCGCTCTAGCGGCTAAACTAAACAACTTTGTATATAGGTAAGTTGAGTTAAATCGTCATATTTTTGCTCAAGGAACATGTGGTTAACGGATTGACCTCCTTTTCAGGGACACCCTGTAGATTTACGCATTCGATAAAACCAATTTTCAAAGCATAAATTCCACTTTTCATGAATCACTTGAGAAACAACGTTTCTGAGGTTTTCCACAGCATCTTCGGTAGTTCCAAATCGCACATTTCGCATTTTTATCTTTTACTCGAAGAAATAAAAAGGAATCGGAGGTCGGGAATGTATGGGGGATGACTTAGCAGGTTTAACCCGAAAACCCCTAAAAATTCTTAGTTCGATGTGCAGTATGACTTGAAGCATTGTCATGATACAGAACGATCTCACTTCTTGGGAGCAGTAAACGAGCTTTTTGAATTACGTATGGCAAGCATACTGCTGTGTACCTGCGGTAACCATACGTTTATTTTCAAGTACGGCAATTGTGATAGCTTCTGATTTTGAAAAAGAAGTATCCAATCATTTTCTTACCAACACTTCGAGTTCACTCACTTTAACTGGATAGGGATCTGTTGGAAACACCTTTTGTACAGACTGCCGCTTAGATTCATAAATGCATTTGCATCTTTCGTCACCAATTATAATGTTATAAAATGCGTGAGACCTAATTTCATCATATTTCTTAAGAGTTTTTTTTTTCACCATTCCACACGCTGTTGTTTTGTGCTTATGTTAAACTGTGTGGTATTCGCCGACAATAGACTTATCTTACACCCAAATGATTATGTAAAATCTTGTTTATTGCAGTCATGGCAATATCCAAGGTGCTCCTAATAATTTTGTATGTGACTCAATTGTGCTCCTGAATCATTCTTTACATGGTGACTGTTTGTTTTGGTAACTGCTGGCCTTTCTTCCCGAAAATCGTCGCTGAGTGTAACTGGTTCAAATTTAGATTTACTAAACCAGCTATAAATAGTCCTCTACATAGGCACTTCGTCACCAAATGCAGCACGATCTCGTCTAAACATTCGTTCGGAGATAGGGAACATTTAAGGGCATGGTAAATCATGGTCTAAAATTTTCTCTCATTGAATTCATTTTTGCTGCACTTATTTTCAAAATTAACTTGTATAATAACTGTTACAATTGTTAAAACTAAATTAAAACTGTGAAACTAGAAAGCTACAAACATTTGTTTAATGGTAAGTTTGATTTCTATGGTGCACTTGATCAATGAGTTTGCATAAATTATGGGTGCTAAGCTCGTACGTAAAAATTAATAAAGTTATATTTTCTGTTCTGCATAAATATGGCAGATTTACATTTGCAGTTGTTTTGTCATGCTTTCTAACAGAAATGCAGTTGAAAACCATAACCACAAATTCAACACTCGTTTATGCACAACAAAGTAATTTTGTGGAACTAAATTGGAAAAACTTACATATCCAACCCTTCACATTTTCTCCACACTTTCGATAAGATAATGTATATTGTAATAGCTTTTTATAGAGATTTATCTTTTTAGTAGTTTAGTTATTTACGAAAAATGCGTATTTTGTATCTCTAGCGTTTTTTAAACATAACACCATCTTACTTCAAACAATTAAGAGCTAAATTACGTTTACTCGAAAGCCTAATTAGATTTTTTACCGCATTGAATTGAAATTGATTAAATAGTAATTTAATAACGTTGTTATTTTATATTTATTTTGTACTTTACTGCTTTAAAAACAATGTAAAAATTTGTAATAAGTTGAAAAAAATTTCTATCCTAAACTAATCATCCCTTGCATTTATCTTGCCTTGTATAAAAATACTTTTGTAATTTCAACTACATATAAAAGGAACTCTTAAACAAAAGCTACTATTACAATAAAAAATTCTGTTTGCCTGAAATATTTATTGCTGATTTTAAAAGGTGACTGAAAATATAACAGCCTATAATAGCTAACTGAACACAAACATTAAAGCTTGTTAAAATAAACAACACGTAGTTTCAAAGAGGCAATGTTTGAATTAAACATTTTTAAAAATACCTAACTTCTCGTATGTAGTATGCATGCACATGTACAGTTTAATTGAAATAAGTAGTCTGACTACGCGAGAATGAAAAGCAATAGTAGTAATAGTTCTTGATGGAAACGCTGTGTACTTGAGTTTTCGCTAAACAAGAATTTCCATAATCGAGGAATTACAATAGCAAACATCGTAAATTCCATTTATCGACACGGGAGCTTAAACGATATTGATTTAAGTTTACCGTTATTGGAACTTTGCCGACAATATCCTACTTTGCAGTCACCCCACACAAACGTCAATACAGTTCAAGTATAATGCATAATATAGTTTGGCTAGTCTGTTAAAGTGATGCAAGTAGATATTAATAGGATTACAGTAAATATGATGTTCATAATTGCTTCGCGCAGAGATTGAATCGGACGTGTCGAGATTAAAGTTTACCTGTAGAATATAGGAAAATCTTTTACGATCGCGATGGATTTACATTTTAACTTCGTTAAACTTCGTGCAGCTGCATTGTAAACACAGGAAATTGTAAATAGATTTTCACCTGTTATCTTACATTCGAATCCGCTACAGTAATTTAGCTAGTTTAACTTGGATGATATCCCTACAGGGTGCTCAGCCGTAAATGTCGTTCAGTTTAAATTTTTGCGAACTATTACTATGTATGCTCTCCATTCCCTTAAAGAATGCCTACCAGAGGGGAAAATCAACGACAGTAAACTCGATTTCTTTGATGGCGAAGATGTAGCAATGCTAGATGGAACATTTAACAATATCTGAATCTCGATATTCTACTCCTCAAGTTAAGGTCACATCTAAGATCTCCGACATGGTGAAAGGTTGCTGTATCATGGGATTAATATTCGATGCAATGCTGCTCAAATGTGTGTTTGTGAAGCCAGTTCAAATTCAGTTCCCCGAAGGAGAGGGTTGGTAGTTAAATAAACCCTAATTGACTAACTCAATGTGGTATGTGGACGCTTGAAAAACAGCAGGATGTTGGAGCTAACTAAAAATGTACACGTTTTTAGACCAAATCTAACTGTTCTCATTCGACTGACATGCTGCAACAAAGTAAGTCGATCCTTGATGCTCGTTAATTTTGGAATAGAAGATAGTAAAAAGGTGACCGTCTAGCCAGAAGAAAAAAAAACTGAATGCGTTTTTCTAAGACTGAAACCATATATGAGAGAAAAATCCCATAAGGCTTGCATTGCCCTATAATAGCTGTACATACTGAATTCTAGTCGTGAGTCGCACTGTATGTGAATAATAGGTAATTATTTGGCAACCAGCCACAATAGACATACAAAGAACGTAGTGAAGGGGTGCAATTGTTGCATTCGTTGTACAATGTAAATGTTAGACATATTTACCGGTTTCAGGATATTAAGCCTTTGTTTACATATGCAAAAGTAGACTGGTAACTAGGTCATAACTGTATCTGTACGGTAATATTTTTACTTCCCTCGTCTAAAAGACGAAGGAAGTAATCACAAAAAAATCAGATTCGGAGGTTTCTTCAGATCTTCTCGTCTGTCTGTCTGTCCGTCTGTTGGCGGTATAACCACAGTATAAATATCTTCGAATCCAGTAGCGAAACTCGTGTCGGCTCGTTTGATGTTCGTGATGCCCAGTTTGCCTATACGCAGCGGCATGCGGCCATGTTGATAACGGGTATTTTCCTATAGACGGTCCAGTGAATTACGTAGAAAACACGTATTTAAAAACTTTTAGTTGATTTAATCTCGAATTTTCAATAACCATGGAGTGATTATTATATGTAATTACTTTCAAGAAACACGTATAGTTGTTAACAAAGCGAATAACAAATAAAGAAACCTCGAAATGTAATTAAACAGAATATACTTATTATTATATTTTACAGCAACGTTTAAAAACATAAGCTTCCTTAAAATAAAAGAAACCATTGCCCTGTTAAATTTATATAGGTAGTAGTAGTAAAGTTTGGAAATTATGTTTATAATGATTAAATTAAAAATAATTTTACAAACATGTTAAATTAAATACTAATGCGTTAAAAACATACGAATATTTATTCCATACATATGAAGAATTACAAATGAGTAATCTTAATTATTTTGCGATTTTTACCCAAAGCCCCTACAAAGTTTCGGTTGATGAATTTTAATGTATAAAATATTCTAACTCGCACAAATAATTTTAACATGTATTCAGCAGGGAAATTAATACAGGGATGTGAGAAAGGAATACACTTTAACTTATTGAAAATATTTAGACCAACATTCTTTCCTCCGGCATACTTGTTAAAATTTTTTACAAAATTGTTTTCCAAGATTTCCACATAATTATAAAAGAAAATATCCGGTGTTTTTAAATTGCCAAAATAGTCGTGGTCTTTATTTTGATATGCCCTGAAATGAATATAAAATGTTGTACTGTCCATCTGGTTAGAACTGCTTTTAGAAAAATTTAAACAATCTGTACAGCTGTGAATTTTTAAGCACTTGTCAATTAAATACCCGGACACATATTTTAACGCATTTTGTGCTGGCAAGTTTTCCCTATAATCTACTATAATCTGGGCTGCAAAACTAGCAGGTGTCTGAACCGCACATGTCCTTTGCGTCAGTGATTCTGATTCCTAGAAAAAATTATTTTTAATTCTGCTTAAATTAATTAAATGTAATCGAAACTAACCATTGGCGGCTTATTTAAAGCCAAACATGCCTCTTCGGGCGTGCTGGTATCTATAGTATTCTGAGAATACGTGGGTGATGATGCAGATAAAGAAATGGTAGTATTTAATTTTCTGCTTACTGGAGCTTTTCTTTTCATTCCTAATACAGGAGGCGGATTTGGAACATTAAATAGTGTAGGTATTGCACTGGGTTTTAAACGATTTTTTAAGAAATTTAAAAACATTGGTTCTTCATAATGAACACTACAAATTTCACAGTTTTTATTTAAATATGCAACATCGCGTTTAAGCAGATCTTCCCTCCTGCTTGCAATTACCCACTGCTTTGATCTAAAAATCAAAATCTATAGTTACAAACGTTCGCTATGTGTATAACTTTTGTTTGTACAAAATTTACTAAGAAATAAAATCCGTCCTTACCTTAAAGCGTCTTTGGGGAAACCAAAGAAACTCACATCCTTATTAAAATTCGAATTGTTCGTACAATTAGGTGCTGAACACCAACGACCACCCTTCTTTTTACTCATTGTGTTCCTATTAGCAATAATCAGTACAATTCACTTAACAGAAAATCAAATTGGCATAAAATAAACTAATTACAGTGCTTTACCGCTAGTAAAACAGTAGTAATAATGAGAAGGATACGTGTGGATACCCGTTCTGAACATGGCGCGACCTTCGCATGCGCACAAAAATCTAGCACCACTAATACGCCTGAGTTTCGCTACTGCATTCGAAGATATTTATACTGTGGTATAACTTAAAAATTATTTGTTGGAGGAACACGACATTTTGCATGCATATTATAATATGTCTATCTGACATAAAACCGAGAAAATCTCGGAGAAATGTATAGTGTGAGCATTTAAAAATTTACATTTTGTTTAATTTTGCTTTACCAGAGAAATAGATAGAAGTAATAATTTGCACATAGCTCAGGCTTTACCATTGGCGAAAATATGACCTAACAGATACAGGGTCAACATCACAAATTGGCCAAAATAGTATGGTGCTTTATAACGCAGTAGAAACTCGTCCACTTCGAGTACGTCCGTGGCTCAGTTATTGTAGCGGTGGAGCTCGGAGTGAAAATTAAAGCGGACTACATTTTTACTTCTCTCGTCTAAAAGACGAAGGATTTTTTTATTTGCAAAAGATAAAAGTAATAATTTGCACATAGCTCAGGTTTTATCATTGGCGAAAATTGACCTAACAGATACAAGGTAGACAGCACAAATGCGCAGAATAGTATAGTGCTTTATAATGCATCAGCAACTCGTCCAATTAAAACACGCTCGTGGCTCAGTTATCCTAGCGACTGAGAAGAAAATGGCTCGAAATATACGCCTCGGTGCGCGCATTTCGAATTCTAGCAGACTACATTTTTTTATTTGCAAATTGATCAAATTTGGGCGAGGGAAGTTCCGTATAAACCCCTTTACAGATTGCATCTGTACGGTAATATTCCATTACTCTGCAAGGAAACCATTACCATACTGTAACCGATAAACTATTGAAAACACCACGGATGTTATGAATCATAACAGCCTTAGATGTCTTAAAATTCTCGCTCTACGAGCTTGGTCTTCAAAACAACATTTGCGGCAGTTATGATACTCATAACATTCCTAGATATGTCAATAGCTATAACTATAGTAATTATTAATCGAACAACTCAAAAACCAAGGTATTATAGTACGCCAATAAATATAGGATACCGAAATATGAAAAGTTAATGTATTGTGGTTAACAACTATCCCTTAATATTCCCAGTTCCAATGTCTATTCTATTGATGTATGATATACTCTGATATACTTGACCACCTACAATCTTCCTAAATAAAGTCTGACGTAAATTTTGGAAGAACTGTGCGGTCCGTTGAGACTTCTCTAGTATACTCCTTATAGTAGTGTTTGTAAGTCATCTCCCATAATTCTTTAAAGAATGAAATGTAACGTGCTTGATACTTGGTCCGTTATTTCTGCCTTGTCCGTATGTGCGGTTATAGTGGTTGCATTTTTTTTCCTTAATAATAAGCATTTTGTTATATTCTTGTAAAGACAAAGTGTCAACAAAAGGTCGGCTTAACATTTGCGGCAATTGTCATTTCCATTGCAACTGCTATGCTGCTCTCAATTTCGGTATCCTATATGTATTGTCATATTGTGTTTTAACAACGTACTACAAACGTACCTTTACTGTGAGAATAATATAAACGAAAGTGGGAGATGTAATAGTAACATTTTCTTAAAAGATTTGAATTTCGAAACTGAAAGTTTATTCTTATCAATAGTAATTGCGTACGTTCCTGTTTAGTTAAACGGTATCTTATATTATAAGAGCCGATGCCGCCGGCCGACCGTAAGCACTGGCGCGCGCACATGCCAATCGTAAGCGCGAGTGGCGCCGGCACAAGCAGCATGAAGGGCCTGCATACTAGCAAGTGGCGCGCGCACATGCCGACCGCGCACAATTGGCGACGCAGCAAGCATTTGTATTGTTAACGCTGGCAGGGCCGGACGTCGGCTGGCTACCAGCTTAAGCAAGCATTTTTATTGTTAACCGTTTCTTTACGCTAGCGGGGCCAGACGTAGACGGGCCAACGCGTTCTAGTAAGTATTATAAAAATAGTATCGTATACATGAATATAAAGAAGACTATCATCATAGCCCAAGCGTCAAGTTTGTATCCCGACGTGCAGGGTACTGAGGGGTACAAGGTACGCGGTCTAAATAGTCTCTTCTCCCGTGGTATATATACCATTTCTTATACTAATAGCACCTGAAATCCTAGCATTCATACGCCACGGTAACTGCCAGAGCTTATAATATCCACGAAAATTAAAACGGCTGCATTTCAATTCTGTGCAGGCTTCTGTCAGTTTGGCTCGAGCAAGGTGCATGCTCGCAAACTCCAATCGACCAATAATGTTCGCCAGTTATTCCATTGTTAACCGTTAACCGTAAGGAAGGGGGTTAACAAATGACCTAGGTCAATAATAAACTACAAAATTCGGCCAATAATGGGATATTTATAAGCTATTTAAAGGTTCTTTCTCTACAATACAGAACGAAGTAAAGCTTACTTATACACAGAAAGTCACCTTTTTCAAATAACATCCTGAAATGAATCGTTTATTACTGAGTGAAGAGACCTACACGTTATTAATGCTTCTATGCGTAGGAAACAATTGCATATTAAATAATATTGTAAAACGACCAGATAATTAATCATCATATCTTGTGCTGTCTGCAACCAATTATTTTAACTGCAGACATCAGACCATCGAGTTGGTGGCCTCCTCCTGCTTCGCTGGGCACCCTGTCTCAGTTGCCACTCTATAAGATGTGTTTTGTCCTTCTATTATCAGTTGCCATCGGCACGTATTCAGCCCATTTCCACTTAAAAATAGCCATTCTCTCTACTGCATCTGGCCTACCTGTTCTTTGGTAGATAACTGTGCTGTGTACCTAACTTTTAATATCACGAACGAAATTTTAAAACGTCTTTATTTATAAGAATCTTCAATAAACAATTGAATCATGTGGTCTCATTAAACATAAAATGATCAAAAGCTTTGCATAGAACATTTTGATTCTAAATAAACTTCCTTGTTCTTCTTCTTCCTACTTCTATGAGGCTTGTGGCACCATCTTCTTCTTGGCTTTCTACCACTTCTTCTACCTATGGGTGACTTGTCTCGTGCTATTTTTACTGTTCAACTGTCTTCCATTCGGCTATTCAATCACTTATATATTGTCTTGTAAGCCCCCCGCTTTCTATCACACATTGTTTTTTCTGAGATATTACTACCGTCTTCTAACATCTGCCTTGTCTTTGCTGTATCCAGCCACGTTTCTAGTGTGTATGTTAATATAGGTCGCTTTGTATATTTTTTATTTCGCTTTCCTCTCTCTATGCTTGTTTCGCCATATTCATTCTGACAGCCTACTATTCTTGTTGCTCTCGGTACTTGTTTAATTTCTTTGTCTATAATTCCATAGCTGTTTATCAGAGCACCGAGATAGCTGAATTCCATTACCTGCTGAATTATTTTTTTTCTGTTTCGAGTTTACATCTCATTGGTTCGTGAGAGATCACCATACATTTGGTTTTTTGTGCTGAAATGTTCATATTAAATTTCCTTGCCATTTAATTAAACTTGTGTAACATCCTTTCTAGGTCATCTTCATTTTCCGACAGAAGCACAACATCGTCCGGATAATAGATTATGGTAATCTTCTCATCGCCCATTCACTATTTTCATCTTTGACGTTACTTATTATTTCATCTATGACGATGTTAAACAAAAGAGGACTTAAAGGATCCCACTGTCGAATTCCTTTCTCCACTCGGATTGGACTAGTTAATGTTCCATTTATTCGAGCGAGTACGGATATATCTTTAATCGTCTTTATAAGATCTGTTGGTATTAGCTTATTATACCGATAGGGCCAAAATTATATATAACAGCAATGAGATAACATGAACAAGAAAATAACACGTATTGCTTGAGTAAGAAAGAGATAAATATAGCAGCAAATATTCGAGGCCTGGCGCTTATTTTAATTATGACGGATGTCAACCAAACATGTCTACTAAAATTTTTTTTTGCATAGTGATCTTGAAAGTCGTCTTTTTTTAACCAAAAATCGCATTGGAAGTTCTACTTTTTTTAACGCAAAAATCGTGAAAAAAAGTACACTTTTTTTAACTATTTTATTGGAATGTAAATTTGACGGTTGTCAATTTCGAAGTCCTTTTCGGCTAAATTTCGACCAAGAGATCATAATGCAAAAAAACTACGTGTACAACACGTTTTGAAAGTCCTTTTTCGTATGGCCATCTCTTTCTTACTCAAGCATTCTATTTTGTTGTTCATGTTATCTCATTGCTGTTATATACCTATAATTGTGGCCCCATCCGTATAATAGATCTATTACATCTTTTAGTTGCACCCGATCGAAGGCCTTCTGTAGGTCAGTAAAGTAGCAAACAACAGGTTTGTTGTACGAGTATTCTAGTAATTTTTCACTTATTTGTCTAGGAAATAAAACTACAGGATCGACCCGATTTAAATCCGTGTTGTTCATCTACCAATGTAATTTTTGAGTTTATTTCGTTAGTTATTACTTTTGTTGTTACCTTAAGGATTGTATTAAGGAAGTGTATGCCTCTATAGTTTTCTGTACTTTTTTGTATCCTTTTTTAAATATCAATATCATGATGCTTGTTCTCCAGCTGTCGGGTATCTTGTGATAGGTTATGATTTTTTGAATAAGTTTTTGTAATTGTTGTTAGCTGATATTTCAATAACTCGTTAGGTATCTTATCGGGACCTGAAGACTTTCGATTTTTGAGTGTCGTTGTAGTCGTATTTTCTGTTATTATTTCCGGCGTGTTCTACTGAGTTCTAATATTTTCATTTCTTGTGAATGTCTTTGTAAGGTATTCAGTCCATTCTTCCTTCGTTATTTGAAGTGTTTCGACAAATTCATTAATTTTCTTACGTTGCTTTCTATCAACCTCCAGAGTTGTTTTTGTAGCCCATAGAAATCGTTTTCCATACGTTTTGAGAATCCTTACCAGTAGTCGTCCTTACCTCGTTTTACTATTAATTTTGTTTCGTTTCTTATTCATTTATAGTGTTGGTATGCTTCTGCTGTTCCTAAAAATCTATATTTTAAATGGGATTGTCTCTTTTCGCGGCATTTCCCTACTAAACCATTGTGTCTTGGTTTTTTGTTTTGACATTCTTTTTGTTGTGTGTGTACCCAACACTTCATGTGCTGCTTCTTCTGTCTTTATTTTTTCCTAGTACTTTTCGATGTTCTCTTCGTTGTCAGATATTTGGTTATTTTAAATTTTCTCTTTGAGTCTCTTTTGATATAACTCCTTTACGGATTGTTGCCACAATAATTCAATATTAATTTTTTCTTCTTGTTCCATTATTTTGGTATCTCTAGTTCTGTCTGGTATTATTTTTATTTTGCATAATACCAGGCTGTGGTTACTACCAATATGTGGAGAAGTTAATGCTCTAACATCGAATACTTGAAGAGAGTGAATTTTTCTATTTGCTACTATGTAGTCTATGTTAGAGTTTTGTCTTCTTGTGCTTTGGAAAGTGTACTTATGTTGTTTTTATGTTTATAAAATGTATTGTTGGTCCTCTTTTCGTTGTAACAGCATAAGTTAATCGTTAATTCATCACCGTTGTTTAGTACGGGTCCATTAAACTGTTGCTTAACTCCAGGAATGATGGTGTTTCAGATACGTGCATTAAAATCTTTAATTATAATCATGGGGTCGTTTTTTGAGATGGTTTCGATTGCTCTCTTTAAATCGTCGTAAAAGTTTTCCCTTTCAGCTTTCAGCTTACAATCTTCCGAGCTGTATACAGCAATTAGATGTAGAGTTTGCTCTTCTGTACTCAATTTTACAGCCAGTATCCTTTCAGAGATATAGCAGCAGCTCTTTTATCTTCTAAATAAACAAATGTATTAAATAAACTTAAAGGACATGCATACATTTAAAAAGCGAGTATGCTATGAACTTTTATAAAAAAAACGACTAAGCGTTGATGTCATGCTCATTAAACTGCACTTTTTAATTTAACTGATTTATTTTCCAAGGTGCCTAAGAACTCAATGATATAGTACAGTGTTATTTTCAAATAGTCAAGCTACGATTTTTATGTCTACACTTTTTAAGAAATTATATGCTAAATTGTTGTGTAATTTAATTCCATATGTTCAATTTCAAAACAAATTAACATTGTAAAAGAAAAATATTTCAACTTATTCTGCCAACGAAAACATATAACAAATTACTAGACACATAGACTGGAAAATAGATTTATGCTATAACTCAATTCAGGTTTGCAGAAAATCAAAGCAACCAGCATTATTAAATTTTCTGCCGAATGCGTTTCCAATACGGCGCAAATATTGACATGCAGCCAAATCGGAAATACGTTTTGCTCTCATTTCTCTATTTCCGCCAATTTTCCAAATGGGGCAAACCTTAACATTTTTCATGGCGCTGCATATAAGATCAGTCACAACCATAAATCAAGTCCTTGGCGCTTGCAGACTACAAATAAGTGAAACAAATTAACTGTCACCGAAAAACGGGGGCTCGCGAATGCCACATTTGACCGGGGATAAATCACGCCAACAGCGCGATTGACAGCTTGAAGGTTTAACTAACGACCGGCGAGCCGGACGTATTAATAAGCCATTGCCCTGATCACCGCATTTCCAAACTTCACACAAAAAGAAGCTATTACTTATGCAAGTTCGCGAGCAAGCAACGTCTTATCGTGTTATCGTTCTCGTTCCTATAAATCGCTCTGAGATCTTAATCTTTTTGAACGCCTTGCATAAATAACCCACACTTCAACTGCTTCGGGCAAAAGGTGCTTAGAGCTTGGCATTTTGCTTGTACTATATTTAGTAACACTTTGTTGATACAGAGTGATACAAAACCGTCTGAAAACTCTTTTAGTGTAGAAGTGTTAGATGCAATCTGAAACATTAGCTACCTTTGTCATTTAATATTTATCGTTATTATTCTTATATTCTTTATCCATCATCAGACCAACATATTTTGATGCAATAAGCGAGATGACAATCAAGTACTTCTCAACCATCATTAATTGAAATTTGAGAAGAGTAAAATCAGAGACAATACCATGAAACGTGTCAATGAAGAATGAATGATCTCCCGTAACAGTTGGACAATTTTTATTAATCCACGAGACGACAGATACGAGTATAGTACTTTGGTTTCCATACAGTGAATATATTACATTTTGAGTAGTTTTTCTACAGCTTGCATAGAGAACTCTTACATCATTTCGGTTGAATTCAATAATTCAGACAGTCGTATGAAATGTGTAGTGCTATAACGATTATACTTAGTTAATACGGTAAGAAATCTTAATTTAACTTGGATTGTTAAAAGCAATTGAGACGTTAGCGTGAGCAATATTAATTGGAATTGCTTTATATTTAAATTTATTTCTGAAACCCTTCCTCTAATTTTTAGGACTTCTCTTCAGGAGCTGAAATATAAAGTTAAGCTTTATCAAGGGTAGACCCAGAGTTATATTATTTTGAGGAAGAATATACTAGATAATGAAATACTTTTCCTTTATAGGGGTCGCAATTTGGGTGAAAGTGGTAGGAGTAGGTCATTATTCGATAAGTTACTCAATAAGTTATATAATTTAAGGACTAGTCAATGTAATCGGCTAAATTTTCCACTTTTGATTTCGATCCCAGAATTCTCAATTTAAAGAAATGTAACTTCGATAATTCTGAAATGCATCTTTTGAATCAAGGTCTAACATATGTACCAAAACCGACAAAGGTAATTCTTAGGTGTTTTCGATCGAAATGACTATGTTGACAAAGTCTGTGACTTCCTTAACGCGCCGGAGTTTGTTATTCTCAATAAAGATCCCACGACTAGGTTTGCTACTTCTTCTTCTATCTTTGATATAGGCTTTCAACCTGTTTCTACCAGACCTTCCTTCCGGCGCTTCCGGGGACCGCTTAGGCTTTTTTCGCCTCTTCGTAAGTTGTTTGCAAAATTAGGAATACATGTATACTAAGGTCACATTCTACCTTTTTAAATATACATTACAAAGAATTGCTCAATGTGAATTCTAATCCCCCCACCGCCTTTAAATTATCTAAAACCGTAGTTTCCTTCTCCAATACTTTATGGTTAAACCAGATCCTCTGTTCAATATTCTGTCACAAATTCTTTACATCTTATTTCCAAATATTAACCCTTTACATCTCTGACAACACTATTATTCCCCTACATTGTTAATATTTTTCACGAGATCCCGTCCGATGAATACTTTACCGTCATTCATCAGCGTCTTAGCGTCAATAGCGACTTATCTAGTAATCGAATTTCTTGTCTTTTGTCTTTAATTAAATTTGTATGAAAAAAACTTCTTCGTATTTGATAAATCTTTCATTTCCCAAGTTTCTGGTCTAGCCATGGGTTCTAAGCTCTCCTTTTTCCTCGCTCAACTATTTATAGACAATTTTGAATCTATAATTTTCTGTAATAATACTTAAAAAACATGTTTTTTGGGGCAGATATGTAGATGTTACCTTGATGCTATTTGAGGGCTCGAGTTGGCCCTAACTCATCTTCACTGGGCTCAACACCCTTCATCCGAACATCAAATTCACCTGTAAACTTGAAGCTGATTTAATCATCCCATTCCTAAGCTTGATCTCCTGTAACATAGCCTTACATTTCCTGGAGTGTAACATTTATCGGAAACCTACTTTCATTGACTTTGTCATTCCTTTATCCTCTCACCATCTATTATCTCAAGAACTGAGTTCCTTCAGATTCCTTTTCAGGCGTTTGCTTCCTGCACCTTTAAGTAATAGTAACTTCATTAACGAACTATATATCATAAAATAAATTGCTGTTAATAACGTTTACCCCAACAACCTTATTATGCTTATTTTTTATAGTTGGCAACATACTCTGACTCACACCAAGTTATCATCTACTAGAACTTCTCATAACGACAAAGCCAATAGTGATATCATCACTTCTCGTTCATTTTTTTTTAAATATTATCATTTTCTTTGCTACCGCCTTTTTCCTTAGTAATATCCTAGTTCATAATAAATATTCTACCCCCCTTCCCGACAAATCAGGTATTTATTTTTAAATTGTTATTCCTGCGACTCTTTTTATATAGGTCAAACCGGGAAATCGTTCAGAAACCGCCTGTCCGATCATCTCTCTTTAATCAAACCGAATCATTGAAAACAACCATAACTTTGACCGTGACACATATACCCCAATGGCAATCATTTAAATTATTATGAAATATTGAAGATTGGTCACCCGTTTGAGCGATCGTTGCCTTAATCAGGTCAACAGTGGTAATTATATAATGCTGAAATATGATGAATTGTATGTTTATTTTATTTTCCGTTGACTGTTTATTTATGCGTTTCGTTAATGCATACAAAATCGTTCATTAATACCCCTTATTAATGTATGACTTTTTATTTTCTAAAATCGTTCATTAATTACTCCTATTAATGGATGATTTTCTATTAATAAACGATTTTATTATAGGAAATCAAAACTAGAATGAATGTCAAAACTTTAAAGTGTCAAGTGTTTGTCATGCAATAATTTTTTTAAATTTAATAAGATACGATTAAAGAAAATATTGTAACTAACTCGTGTGTTAATCGGCAGTTAATAATTTCAACAATTAACGTGTTCGCTGGCGCTCACACATTAAAATATCTCGATTATACATCGCTCTCATTAACACACTTGTTTGTTAAATAACTATTATTCGATTCTTTGTCGCTTTGTTATTACTTTCCCATACCCATAGGTATAGGGAAGTCTTGGATTCATGAAAATTTTGGAAATCGAGATTTTCACAGAAATATCCGTTTTGGGCCTCTAGGAACCCAAAAAAGTGGTTTTTAAAAAATGTCTGTCTGTGTGTGGGTGTGTGTGTGGGTGGGTGACGCTCCTACAGCCGAAAGTATTGCTCCGATTTTGATGCGCTTTGGAATGCGGGGGTGTATCGAAAATTCATCGACAAAATAAGCTTTTCAAAAAAATCCGAAACCGGAAGCGGAAGTTACGCATGTTTTTTTTGGTATCACTGTTTTCGTGATTAAAATTTTGAAAATTTTATTGCGGATAACGATAGAGGGTCATAAGACAAATCTGTTAGTTTTTTTCCGAACTCGCTAGGTTTAAAATAAAGGGCGCTATGATTTTTTGAAAATTTTGAGTTTAACGCCCTATTACTCAAAAACGGATGAATCGATTCAATTGATTTTTGTTTTCTGAATAGTATATGAAGGCTAACATGAGGTGATATAAAAAGTGTTTTGAAAAATATTAAGGGGCCTAAATTACAAATTTTCAAAATTTTGGAAATCATTTCTCAAAAACTGCCCACAGGAATTTGTTTAAACTTCATACACTGATAGACCCCGAAAAGGGCTATCGATCTGTTTTTTAAAGAATCTCATGAATTATCTGTGGCGCCCTCTACGAAGCTTTGAAGTTTGAAAATTTAAACCCCTTTAATTAATAAACAAAACAAGATAGGTAGCTGGGGTTTTCACTGGATTGCTCAGTGCATAATGGAGCATATGAATATGCAAAAAAATATTACACTCGTGGATATATGTAAGCGCACCGGCCCCCTCCCCCCTCTATTTTTGAAAAATAATTTTTTTATTCTAACGGTTGTTATATTTTTGCGTCAAAGAATCTTTTTCCGCAAAAATAAAAAAATCGATTTTGTATGCCCTAGAAAATATAATTTCCAGGTACTTAGAAAATTTCACCTCGGTGCTACAGCCGTTTTGAGGAAAATAATACATAAACTACCACAGTGGCGGCTTGTCCACTTGGCGCCATCTACAAAAGCTCGGTGGTCACGTTTTGAATTACACATCTTATAACAACGAAAAATCGTAGCTCTCTTTGTTTGCGTGTAACTATGTTTGTTCGCTATCTCCTCCGAAGATACTGGACCGATTAAGTTGTACGATGGCTTAAAAGTTTGCTAATTTTCAGACTTATTTAATTAACTTCTCTAGGCAGCAGTATAATTTAATTAACTTCTCTAGGCAGCAGAGCGGAGCGCCTATCGCTGTCTACTATTAGCTCGGGTGCGCGCATTATTCAAACAGGAGAGTGTGGTTCTGCGGTAAGCGTGCTGGCCTATCACGCGGTAGCCCCGTGTTCGATCCCGTCGATGCATCTTTTTTTTTTTTATATTAATGAATCTCTCTTAATTTTGCGAACCGAAACGTAGTTCGGGTGACTCACTAGTTCTTTTATATTTACCCGCAATTTACGTGAAAGTGTAAACGCTTATCACGGTGAAGACGTGAGTCATCGAGTTGAAACATTGATATGTTGTAAAGACTGTTGAATAAAGACGATATGAACAGTTTCCAGTATGGGAAAGTCCAGGGAGGTAGTCACGTCCACTTTGTTTTTATATATGTACCGGGTGGCCATAAATATCTGAAATCACATTACCTTTGGAATCAACACCGCTTTATTAAAGTGACGAATCCAACTAAACTAAATGTCATTAATGTCATCACAACTAAAATTCCTATCTGTCAAAAATTATTACAGATTGCAATAAGTAATGGAGTTAGAACAGGAGATTTTTATAATCGAGTGGTAGGCTAAACTGCAGAATCTGGAGCACATTCCCCTCCTCTTATTTGCATTTTATTACATTGTTAGATCATTTTCGACCTCTTTCGTTTTGCTCAAAATTACGTTGAGTTGAGGCCGCCTTAATAGGTTTTTTTTGTCTTGATAAATTTCTGAAGACGGCTCTGTTTCAAATTCAACCCTGGATCTTAAAGCTACATGTTAAATTCCTTTTGGCCCAAACAATAATGCGTTCACGATCCGTAGAATTCGTCTTAGCAAGCATTCTTCGTTCAGTGCACAAAGTGCGTATTTGTTTCGACAATCAAGCATTGAACGCCTAAATAAATCAAATTCTTTATGTTAAGCAGTAACGAAATTCAGGCCTTGGAGCTTAGTGTTTGCTGTCAAGAAATTGACGCCTGCAGTTCTTGCAAACTGTACTTTGGTAATTCGACCCTTTGAGAATTGCTGTAGCATTAACAAACTCTTCTAGAACGTTCTTTGTTTAACCTGATTACTGCTCGATAATTAGCTTCTGGAAATAAGGTTTGGGGCAAGCCCTGTTGGTCGAGTAGTGTTTAAATATTGTTTCAGAAATCTATCCTGCTTTCCGGCCGTCATAGCTTCAATATATTTTCGTAGAACGCGTCGTTATCAGTATGATATTCGAGGACTGTGGAATGTTCATTGTAAACTGGGGCCTTCCCCTGGTTCTTCCCAATTCAGCAATTGCATCATCCGTTAAAGCCTTCTTTGTTGTGCTTCAGCCCACGCATTTTACGTCCAGCTTTGGGACCATTGGAAATAAAGTGTGATAAACCCTTAGTTAACCGCACATATAGAAAGGAGCGTTTTGGGGTTCGAAGTTTTTTTCCGTTGTGCTTCTTCGCGCGGAATTCGATTTGAAATAAAGATCTGTACCCAGCATTTGAGTGAGCAAGACGTATGTGAAATTTCGCGCCCCCGACTGTGGCGTTGTCGCTGCAGTTGGGGGAGCTTTTGTTAACGTATTAATGAACTTTTAGCTGCGTTGTTTTTGTGAGCTTTTGCTAACATTTTTGGTGATTAACATGGTGAATCCTTTTTGGCTTTTGTGCGAACTTTTCGAGTGCCCTGGGGCACGTTAATGGCGAGTGCAGTTAAACCCGAATCTTCGAAGTGAACATTAATTCTTGGGTGTCATTGAAAATGCGCGGTGGGCAGAGGAAGTGTATTTAACTCGGACGTTGTTAAATTGGCCGATTTTCGTTTCATACAGTTTGGTCTCTGGGGAGACTTTTGGCACTTTTTGCCGATTCGATTAGAGAAACGATATCTGATGAGCCTCAACTAACTTTTTTCCCTGTTAAGTCGGGAAAAAACCATTGCGTAATGCATATCTGTGTCAACGTCGAGTTTAATTAAAGGGAGGGCTCCCCGCGCGATATAGTGTTGTTTGATGTCGCTTCGTTGATTGACGTTTGCTGCCGACTCTCCTCAATCCCTCGAGTTTCTGCTCCACCTGTTGCCTCTTCTGGAGAATTCGCTACACCTCTGGCACGTTTTACCAGGCCTCCACGAGGACAACTACATCTGCACTTAAGACTGCAACTATCAGGTAGGCGCCCTGCATTGTACCAATTAGGTAACTCTGGTGCCTAACTTAATGTGCGATTTTATATTTTATTGTGCGTCAGTGCTTATAAACGTTGCGTACGTCCGCTAGGACTTATGATCTGTCTCAGTTAATGTTTACCAGGGGCTTTACTCCTGGCGTCCGTTTTATGTCACTTGTGTTGGATAATATTGTGTTTTTTTGTGTCTTTGTAACTAGCCCTTAAGATATATTTTGGTTTGGTGGGGCCCCCTTTTCATATTCACGTAGGATATCTTATTACTAAATTTAAACTCACCTCCGGGTGTTTGTTTTAATGTACCGATTTGTGTAAACTGTCACTTGTTTCTTAAATAATAAACTTGTTAAAAGTCAGTTCATTCTTTTTATGAATCTTGAAACCCCTTCTGGGTCATTCACTATTACAGTGTGGCAAAGGCCAAGTGTAACTAATTTTGTGAAGTTGAAGCATACTCTTTTCATTAAGCGAGCCCCGAGATTTGGGCCATTCAGTGTTCTTTTGTTATTCTTTAGTGACGGTGGCCTTGAAGGTAAGTGATTTAACGACAAGGTCACCCGGCTACTCGGAGGAGGCTTGGTAAACAACAGGCGGCGGTGTTCAGCAACGTACTTGGAGGACTTCTACATAGGCTACGTGTATTGTTCTTGGTTCTAGACACGTTAGCCACCCCTAATCAGAACCAAGTGGCGCTCAGGCATTTCCTTTTCTTTTAAGCAAGCTTTAGGGTAAGTACCCCGCCGGTTTTTCTTTGAGCTTTCGAACCACCCCTTCCCGACTGGGTTCAGTGCGAGTAATCGGAGCAACAAAATCTGCTCCAGCACATTAAGATCTGTGTTCTTTTTAGTAAAGCCGGCGAACCCTGTAGTTTGTACCCGTTTTTGAACAATCAATACGACCTATGTCGATCTGAGGATTTAATACCGTAACAACATTTCATACTAATACTTATTATAATTGAAATATGTATAATGCTAACCAACATTTATAAGTAGCTAATTCCATGGCTACTGGGATCTCAGATGTTTATGGCCACCCGGTATTTACACGTCTCACCTTAGCTGGCCTTTGTAGGGTATTTATTTTTAGCTTATCTGTCGTACCGTGTGGTTGTCCTATATTACTGAAGTATGTCGCTGCGCTGCTTATAATTATTCAATTATAATTTTACATGTGAAAAACTGTGCTTTTATTTATTTACTAAATTTCAAACCTCATTGTGAAAATGGACAATATCCTGAATTTGAAGGAAGTAAATAATAATTACGTTGATTGAAATTGGTTCTTTACGACCACACCAATGAAGCTAGAACACGCAGATTTAGAATAATAATTTGGAGGAAGAAGAAGCTTGAATTGCGAAGTGTATTGATATATTGATAGCCTTCTATAGAAGTAAGCAACATATAACTCCAAAGATTTTATTGTTCAACATAGTTTCCTTTTAGTATCACATACCTATTACAACCTGCAACTCCCCTAAACCTTAAAAAAATGCCTTCAGCTCTGCATTCCAGGCCTACATAGCTTCTATTACCTCTTCTTTCAATAACTTTACGTCCTTCCAAATTCTTTTTCAATTGTGGGAACAGATAATAATTTGAGTTTGGCAGATGTGGTGAATAAAAAGTGGGGGTTCGAGTAGTTCAAATCTTAGATCACGAATTGTATTTATGGCAACGCGCGATTAGCCAACATTGCACTTTTTTCCACTATTTTTTTCTCGTAGATTTGTTAATAATGTATAATAAGATTGCCCAGTTATCTGTTTACCCTTATAGTCCAGTTACATTAGACGGAAAATCGCAGCATCTGCCAAAAACATCCAAGTGAGCTGAAATTTTGCATACACCTTTATTTTGACATTACAAATAATGTCTCAAAAGTCCCCATCGATATCGCACTTGCGTTTTGAGTTATTCAAGGTCAAAGGTCACAGAAATAAGTTTTTGGCAAATATCTCGCTTTCTATGGGTGGTATGACTTTTTTAGTTATTACAAAAAATGAAGGCTAGGAAATTCTCTACAAAAAAGATTATACCGATTTTTACGTACAAATAACCATTCAGTAAATAACACACTATTAGGTTTTGCGTCTGGGTTTTACTTCTTTTTACGATAAAGGAAGTATTAGATTCACCCCAAAAATTCGAAATTGAGTTTTTAACAGATCTTCACGTTTTAGAGTCCCCTGAACCCAAAAAACATGTTTTTTCTCATTGGTCTGTGTCCGTCCGTCCGTCCGTATGTCTGTCTGTGAACAGAATAGCTCCTAAACGAAAAGAGGTATGGCGTTGATGTGAGATAAGTGATTTTTCAGTTGAATACCTCTAAAATTCAACTTGAAAATCACTCATCTCAATCAATACACATTAAATGTGTAATAAAAATGTAAAGTTTGAAAAAAATCGTTGGAGCCGTTTTTGAAACACAAGAGTAAACATCATACTTCCGGTTATGTGATTTTCTTCAAAAGCTTGCTGTCGCATTTAGATAGTACACAAAACTTATATATGAAGTTGCAACGCCATACCTCTTTTCGTTTTTGAGATATTTTGTTCACAGACAGACAGACACACAGAAACGCAGACAGACCAATAAACAAAAACACGTTTTCTTGGTTCAGGAGACTCTAAAATGTGAAGATCTGTTGAAAAATCAATTTTGAATTTTTGGAGTGAATCCAATACTTCTTTTATCGTAAAAAGAAGTAAAACCCGTCTGCAAAACTTAACAGTGTGTTATTTACTGAATGGTTAGTTGTACGTAAAAAACCTGTATAATCTTTTTTGTAGAGAATTTCCTAGTCCTCATTTTTTGTAATAACTAAACAAGTCATACCACCCATAGAAAGCGAGATATTTGCGAAAAACTTAGTTTGGTGACCTTTGACCTTGAATAACTCAAAACTCAAGCACGATATCGATGGGGACTTTTGAGACATTATTTTTAATGTCAAAATAAAGGTGTATGCAAAATTCCAGCTCACTTGGATTTTTTGGCAGGCGGATCCTAATGTAACTGGACTTTTATCCAGAAAACCAAACATGATTATTCCAAGGCTACTCCAAACAATTGAGGCAAGCACTTTTACAGGTGATTTTTAAACACCAAACATTTTAGACCTAGGAGAACCAGAATGGCTACGTCCCATCCTTGCTGCTTTTTTAAATCGTAGAAATGTACCCAAGTTTCGTCCATGATAAGAATACGGCTCATTTGAGGATCCATTTTGCAGATTTTTGCCATATCCAAATCGATATAAACTATGTATGCGACTGACTCATTCATACGAGATCTTCAGTGTCTCAGATATTCATGAGAGCTGCTTCAATATTTTTGGGGGTGGACACAGAAATCGGTCTCTTCCAATTTTCAACAGAAACTTTACGTCATTTGATTATTGACCTCTTAACCTTTTTAAATACAGATATTTAATAATTGCTCCATACTCCAATACTTCCTTTCAAATGTACCTCACAGCAATGCTTCAACTTTTTGAAGTTAAAATTCATAGCGACGTTTCGAAGTTATTGCTTCTTGCTACAGCAAAGCGATTAGGTTTTATCAAAGGAAAACGGTTTAGCTATCAATACCCCCTTGTAACTAAGTAGTTAATAATAATTTACAAAAACATGAAGCACGTCCATTCCTTTGAAACTTGCGATTATAGAATTTTTACCCCTATTCAATGTTGTTCTAACGAACCTCCTGAACTTTAAATTAGTTTTTCGACGACTGACATCGAAAGTAGATTTTTCTCACTGTCATTTGACAACAGAAAGTTGACATTTGCCGCTGAGCGTGCGTTTTCATCTTTTTGCCGCTCGCCGAGCGTTTTGGGTTTCCGCGTGAACAAAATAGGTAGCCACGTCCGAATGTTTCCTTGAAAATGCCCGTCATTTGTCGAAATAACCGCGTCACATGTCTAATAGACTGCGCGAGTAATGTTAACTTGATTGTCAATTAATTTTTGCGATAAAATGAAATATGGTATTTTCCTTTAATAATATGTTCAGTCGTCGAAAAAATAGTATGTATATTTCGAGCTAAAAGTGCGCTTGCCGCTTTTGCATGATTGCTGGTTTCGACTTCGTCTCAACCAGCAATATTCATGCGCAAGCGGCAAGAATGCACTTTCAGCTCTTAACATACAATATACTATTTTATTATACCTGCATCAGAATCGCCGTTTAAAGCACGCCTGAGCGTGCGAATACAGGCGATTAAAGCTCGCCGAGATTTAAAGGTTGTCAAGGAAACGACTGAATGCAACAACGGACATGGACGCGACAAAAACGTAAATAATTCTCGTAACTATAGTAGCAATATTATTATGCGCTCTCGATTTATCAAGACAAAAATTATTTCTAAGTTTTTAGTGCGTAATTTATTTCCAGTATTGGAGGTATAATAAAAAATAGCGTAAAGTATTCGTGGATAACTGGTCTTTAAAACACTTGCTCTATTTCGAGCACTCCGGCTACGCCGTCGAGCTCGAAAACTCGCGCGTGTTTTAAAGACCTTGTTATCCACTCATACTTTAATATACTATTTTCTCATGCCCCCTCTCTTTTCCTTAAATTGTTATCATGGATCTGACCGCTGTAACATTTAACTTTATTTGCAAATTTGAAAAAGAGCCGCATTCATTAAGTGTAATTAACACTTGTAAAATATCTCCTTCGCCCAAATAAAGATCCCCATACAGAAAAAATATTGTTTTTATTTGATTATGTATATAGTAGCCGTTGATTGAGTGAGAGGGGATGTTGAAAAGAAAGGAAGTATTTTTTATGCGATACCTTAATGCAAAAACTTCGTTTCAAAAATGAGAATTATCAGCAGCGAAATGAGAAATAGGGGAGTAAAAATAAATTACCTAGTCATGCCATAAGTTTTGAGACAAACAGAAACGGTAACTATTAACATATTTTTTTCAAAGTTATAAGTATGTAGACATTAAACTTGTAGCTATGTAATACCAAACTGTTATTATTTATTCAAAATTATCATCCCTATTTTTAACACGGAGCTTAACAAGGGCACGTTTCAGAGATTCCAAATTTTGGTGTATTCTTTTGCAAGACCTTATTTCTAATTCTGACCGCAATTTGTAATTCAGAGGATTAAGAACAGGACTAGATGATGTGTTCAATCTTCTTTGGTGATGAAGTCCGGGACTTGATTTTTTAACCACTCTTGTGTTGATTTTGCTTTGTAAGCAGGAGCAGAGTCTTATTGAAATATCAAATATTTATTTTTAAACTAGGAATCATTAAAGGTTTTACCACTGCTTCTAAAACATCGTTTTGATAGTTTGCAGCATATGTTCTGAAGCCATTTTAACAAAAAAGCGAATGAGTGATGCCTCCATGCCTAACTGACACCCAATCAAACAATCACGTATGATGATGATGAGAACGTGGGATGTTTTTCCTAAACTTTGATGTAGTCTTCGAGCTAGTTGCATAGACACGATCATTCTGACGATTAAATTTCTCCTCAATACTAAATATGATTTCGTCAGTAAATAGCTATTTAAGTAACAAGGAATGTAAGGCCCTATTAACATTTGAGGTAGGCAAGTACAAGCCAAGGCAAATCCGCGGCTTGTTGCTTTCCGAATATGTTAATAGGCGATACATTCCAAGTTATCTTATTATATTTTTCTCGCTGCTTATCGAAATTTTCCTAGATTTTTGAAAAAATCGTTTGGGTTGTCACCTGTCACCAGAATTAATTTTCGTGAGTCGTGTTACCTGTGAGTGTCACATGTCACATAAACACTTGCAATTATAAACAAAACGTCTAAGTCTGCATCTTGCGTTGTTAATTTTATTATCCTAGGAACTTAATAATAATATTAAGTTCCGTTGTCAAGGAAAGCAGCCAACAAATATAATCGCCGACTTATACACGTTTTGTTACTAAGGCTGTATCGCTGACTTACATGACCAGCAGCGGAAAAAAGAATATTTTTTCCCAATATTGATGCATGTTCCTTAATCAAGTTCTTGAATCTCTCAGTCCATATCTTATTTAAATGATCATTTAGATAATGGACTGTATGTTTAAGGTAAGCCTTTATTTTAAGGTCTTCTGTAATAATTCGGTATAAAGATCTATGCGGAATTTCTATTTGCATGGCCATCGTTTTATTTATTCTGCATGTCTTCCTTCTTATCCTTTCCCTCACAAGTTTTATGCACTTCTTCGTCTTTACACTACGTAGTCGACTAGTTCTCTTCCTATTAGCAGCGGTCTTAGTGTCTTTGTACTTGTTGATAGTGTAATAAACAAAATTTCTGTTAATGCCTAACTTTCTCAGCAACTTAAAAACTTCACCTGCATTTTTTCCCACTTTTCATTAACAAAATTACAGCTTCACTTTTACTGCTTGCCATTTTGACAACTGAGATAAAATTGGATTACGAAGTAATTATGCCGTTGTGAAAGGTATCTAGATTAAATTACACATTAATTGTTAAGTAGCGATATGTTGTTAATACAACGAGGCGATCATTTTTGTCTCAAAACTTATGGCGTGATTAGTTAAATGCATAATTATAATGGTATAACTGTAATACAAAATTCCCAAACTAATTGATTTTTAACTATCTAAGTTGGGCTTTGCTATGCCATTTGAACTGTGGCTATATGCTTAATAAACCACCTATTCCACATTAAATATGGGTGTCCATCCTAACGAGCACCTGAATAATTGAAGTTAACCGGAATATTGTCAGATTTTCCTTGGAAAGAAATATCTAGTCATGTCTTAACTTAAGTTTGTAGGTGAATGTCAGATTGCATTTTGTTTATGAAAACATTTCTCACTGTGACAGACAAAAGTTTACACTGCGGTATGTTTACTTGCATCAAGCAAAAAGGAAAATAGGAGAGCATTTACACAATAACAACGAGTGTATTAATCATAACAATCAATAAAGATTGTTCTTATTAAATGTTTTATATATTTTTTAGGAAAATAGTTCAAGATCAAGATGTCATTTAGTTCTCTCTGACTTATGGTGGTTCATTTGTTTCAATGAGTATCTATCAAGTTATGACAAACCTCAATTTTTGATCATGGCATGTTTCGAATGAGTTTTTTTAACACGATATAAACAAATACGGTTACCGATTCAGGTAAAGTACGACTTTCGGTTCTCGCTTTTTATCCAAAAGTCAATGCAAATCTACGTTTTTGCCATAATAGCCTTGTGTCAAGTTTCATCAACCTAGTTTATAGCGAAAAAGCAACAATTAAAATATTATACCTTCTATAGAATGCACGCCTTGAGAATTTTAGATACAAGAGCTACAAAAATATGCTACGGGGAAAAATAGAAGGTAAAAGATCAAAGACTTTCAAGATGAGAACGGTTTTTAAACTTCGTCTTTTAGATCATTAGAAACTTTATGCAATACAGAACAGTCTGGCGACTGAGGGCTGACAACAGAAATATGCGCATACAAAGGGCAACGTGAAGAGACGATTGACAAAATCTGTCGAACCACACGGGATGAGAAGAGCAGTTGAGTGTTAATACTGGCAATGATGTAATTGCTGTTTTTGGTAAGAATAATATATTAAACAATATTTAAATTACCAAAAGAATGCTTAAGAAATTTCTGTATAAAGGGATACCTGGCAAAAAAGCTGAACAATTATGTTTTTTCTGCAGGCGTCTTAAAAGTCGTTACATTTAATGTCAAGATCTGGCATTAAAATTGTTTCTCTTATTACTAACACAAAAAGTGTGTGTTCCAAAGCAACACCTTTAGTTCCTAGGATTAAAAGTAATTTTACTTCATATGAATTAAAAGTAAGTTATACTTGGTCGGCTATGGATGCAGTTGTCCCAGTGTGTTCCCATTTATAATTTTTTAAATTTTGTACATTTCTTGGTTGCAAAAAAATAGTATGTATTATTCGGATTAAAAGTGACTGTTTGACTTGCAATTTTGCGTCCGCTCGGCTACGCTTCGCTACGCATCGTAAATGCAAACATACTTGCTTATCAAACCAAGTGCCACTTTTGATCCCAATGAAACAGCATACGAGTACTATTATTGACATTCAGAGTGGAATATATCTTTCATATATTATGTTGTTAAGGTTTTTTTTTGTAATTTACACGTAGGGAAGTACCTACGTACGCACATTTTTCAATTATCAATATGTAAAAAACACTAAGCTATAACATAGTATTGCATAAATGTTTAACAATATACACCTGCATAAGATATTTAACCATTATCAAAAATCAAAATCGCCGAAGCTGGAATGAAAAGAATCATTACAAGTCACTATATTTTATTCAGTATCTACAAAACAAATGCGATTTTACTTATTTGGAAGATAGGACTACACAATGGCATATAATGTCTTAATGTTCGACCCGGTTCAGACTACACATGTAAATTTTAAACATTTCAAATAAAATAACATTTCGTTAATCCCAAGTTCAGTGATCCGAAATTCACGGTAATCAGAAGCGTCAAATACATCCATATAAGAATAGAGTAAAACGAATTCGGGTGGGTTCGGCTGTTAGCCAATACGAATTGGCTATGATTGGTGAAAACATTTGCAGATTTCAGCAAATTTTGGTCTAAAGACTCTGCATGGGCATTGTTTAGTGGGTGAATGCCAGTGCGTGTTTATCTTAACATTGACCCCGCTGAAACGTGCTCACAAAGCGTTAGCATTAAGCGAAAAAGTGGCTGTATTAGACGAACTTAAACGCGAAATTTCTGGAACTTTAATAGTGAATAGCAGTAGAGAATTAAAACCTTTGTCGCCGTTATTAAAAAACAAAACAATTTTAAACAGGCGAAAACTGGCAACTTAAGATTCCATAAGTTTTATTTTGTAACGCCATACTCATAATACACATAAATTATAATGAAATAACAACAGATAATACTGTATTGAAACTGTAAGAATATATAATTAAACAGTTCCATTAAAGGATTGAAATGAGGTGCATTTTAAACCTGATTTGATTAGAAAACATTGTTTTGTGTTCAATCTTATGAATTAGGGTTGCAATTGAATAATAACATATTTATGCTAATTGTATGATGCAGAAATTCATATAATGTATTACAGTAAAATGTTAATAAGACAACCACATAAGTGAAATAATAAGAGGGGTGCTATAGAATAGAAAGAGACTAAGAAGTATCTGATAGTTGTTTTGTTAGATAATTTAACATGGAAAGTACAAATTTGAGGAAAGAGAATATGTATAAGTACAAAAATTTCGAAAAAAAATATCTAAAAGAAAATATTGGGAGGAAGGTTGTAGAAAACATTGCAGAAAACAAGAGAGAGCTATTTGCTGACGCATTTAGAACTAGAAGAAACTGTTTGGTGGTCTATTGCAGAGAACGACAAGGAGCTATTTAGAGACGCATTTGTGAGAATACGGGAGTAAGAATATCTTAGAAGAATGAGTGGGAGCTGTTTGCTGTTGAATTTAAAACGAGAAGGAGCTATTAAGTATCTTAATACGTTGGCGTTGGTGAGGTTACAGAGGGTAAACATCTTGCGGCAAAACAAGTAGGAGGTTCAGAAGGAGATATCCGATGGACATTAACGGAATTTAGTACGAAGTACATTTATTATTAGAAGGCAATCTTAAAAAGTAAACAAGTGAAGAAGTAACACACATTTACTTAAAATAAATAGAATGTGTTGTTTATTGTATATTTTGTGACTGTTTAATTTGATCGAAGGAAAGATACAAACTTGCTTTTCAAATTGAACATAAACTAATATTTGAAGTAAAGTAATTTAAATGGCATGTCCTAAACCGAGAGAAAAAATAATTCTGTTCAAATATATGATGACTCAGGAAGATTATAAAAATATAAATTATGCATATTTATGTAAGTATACTGTGTTTAAAACTATTAAAAAGATACATCAGATTTAAATATTTCCAATTAAGTCTAATATTTTGATAACGCATAATTGTGCATTTTTTTATTATTATTAATAAAATACGTTATTTAACTCAAGAAAACTCGTACATTTTCCGTTTTATCACGCACTTACTTATTTATTAAATATTACGTCAGTAACATATGTATCAGATTCCATCGATTTGATTCCGTGAATCAATCCGTTGGAGGCATCGACGTAAGTATTTTGACGCTTAATTGTTGTATATTTAACTAAATATACTCCACTCTATTATACGATATCGCAACCCAGATGATTCGATTCTTCGAATTAAGCTTGTTTCAATTGATTCGGATTAACGGGACTTTATCATGATTCTATCTAGCGTTATACATTTTTTCTAACATAAAAATATTAAACTGAACATAAAAATATATAATTTAATTCTAGCAGACTTTAATAATGCAGAAATGAACCAACCGAGTGTGAATTACGACCTCAAAATTATGCAGGTTACTTGGTAGCTTCATAAATTTACGCAGATTGAGTACGCTACTCTTTAAAAACCAATACGAACTGAAAATAGTAAATCTTCTATAAATCTTAATGCTTGAACCAATGAATATCCGATTTCAAATGAAAGTTTATGCAATATGAACACGCAAACGCCAGTTTCCATACCTGGATTAAATAGCACTAAGCTCTGTTGAACTGTACATTGACGATAAATCAACATGAATCAGTTAATAATCACTATCGCCAACTATTCATTTTGTGATTGTGGCACTACTGCATTACAAAACCCTTTCTTTCTAAAACAGTGCTGGGCTATAGTTAATTACTTTTTAATTAATTTACTAATTAATTTTTTTTGTTGAGTTGTCTTGGAATTGAATTACTTTTCACAGTGCGGTAATTGTAATTAGTGATTGCCATTTTTTAAAGTACTTAACTTTTGGGTAATTAAATTACTAGAAAGTATTTAAATTACTTTACAAGTGTTTGAATTTCTTGTGGTAGTTGAAATTATTCGCAATAATTGAATTACTTTGTAATAACTCAATTACTAAATTACTGACCTCGATTGCCTGTTAAATTTCCAGAACGCAAAAAATTGGATACGGCCGTATTAAATCACACGCTAAACAAATCGCACTAAGGTATTCCTGAAATAATATAAGAATAATTTATAGTTTCCTATGACTAGTCCGATAACAGTTAAGTTTGTGCAACGTTTACAATTTCAACTACGTGTGCACCTGCAAAGAGGAAAATATTTGGTGTAAACGCGTATTTTCGTAGATGGGATGTGTATACGTTTTGTCTTGTGTGGTAGAGTAGGCTGTGTCGGATATATCAGTATATGTTGCTGTAACGCCGCGTAGTATTTTGGCGTTCTCTGTTAAACTGCGCCCTATAATTTCGTTTCCGCAATTCTAAAATACATAGTCACATACGCATCTTTTTCTTTCCGAAAGTCGCTGCGAGGGATTTTCATTTTTTAGATGCGCAAGTTTGACGATAACAATGTTCTCCGATTTTGGAATTCAAGCGTCTTGGTTCTCACGCTAGCCGTGGTTGAAAGCAGATGATGCGGGGAATGGGTCGTGATCTGCAAGGGATTTGTCTCAGATGTTTGCCCAGAGTAGGGTTTGCTTTTTGGCGATGTGAATTTGTTTTCTGTAAACAACTGCTGGGCATGCTTAAAACGCGAGTTTCTCGTTTTACTACTGTCCGCTTGTAATCGCTAGGTAAGCTCTTTCGAATTACTAAGTTTCCGTGCTAATTGATGGAGTAATTAAACCTCTTCCTGCGGTAGTAGTAGTAGTAGTACTAGTAGTAAGAGTAGCATTTGTTCATCATAAGATACACCGTGGGGCTTAGATATGTCACAATTCTCGTTAAAATATAAAAAATACAATGCATTTACAGAAATAAAACAGTTATCTACAGAAAAATACAATAACAACAAACTACTATAGCTAATAAAACAAGACGGTCTTAATTTTCAACAAATCTGAAATAGGAAAGTTCATAGTAGACATTAGCCAGAAGATGTTTTTAAGCTTAACTTTTAAGAGTTTTGTTGGGGCATTTTTTAAAGTACCAGGGGGCGAATTAAATAATCCTATTCCGAAATTATTTCGTTTAGTGGACGTTTATCTCTGCTGCGGAACCTCTATGTCGCCTCGACTGCGGGTGTCGTAACCATTGGCATCGCCGTTTTTTGTGTAATCACCGTAATGTTCTTTTATGTGTAATAGATTACAATATAGTATTGCTGACGGTAGCGTTAATATGTTATATTTTTTTAACAATGGTTTACAACTGTCTAACTGACTCGCCCCCGTTAACGCTCTCAATACTCTTTTTTGTACAATGATTTTTTTAATATGTGTAGAGGTACCGCAGTTTATCAGACCGTACGTCATTACTCTATGAAATAATACGTGGTATGCAATAATTGCAGCATCTAAGCTTACTCGATTTTTTATTTGTCTAATTATATAGATCGTTCTTGATCACTTTAAAGTGGGTGGTTAAGGTGTTCGTTAGAAATTACACACACAAATAACTATACCACTTTTAATATTCTTTATTTAACGCAACGGATTACAGACAAATTAAATGTGCGGATTTGCTACTATACTATTACACGTGTTAATCAGCATACATGTGAGCGTTTGTGGATCTGACACTTGGCTCGTGGAAACACTCAAAGTAAATGTTCCACTAAGTATGAGATTAATATTAAACGCATTGAGGATCTGACTCTTTGCGTGTCTGTTTAACGAAAGTGGTTTAACAGGCGACAACCTGATATGCAATGATTCCTTAAGCTCCTCACTTCCGTATATATACAATTTTTATACAATTACATAAGATTTCCTATTCTAGTCACAACAATGGCATTGTATCTATTGGACGAAGGGTCGACACACTTTCACTAGCGCGCACAAGGGTTGGAGGTTTATGATGCACCCACTGGTCATTCACTCTCGATTTTTGAAGCTGCAGATTTACTGCCGTATTGTTCGTCCACTTTCGCTTCTTATTTAGAAAAGTATTCGTCAGATTTGAGAATTCCTTTTCGCTTTTGTTTGCAGGAACTCGTGGACGTTTAGAGAGTTTCTCTCTTTTGTATTCCGCCGTACAAATCACTTTTTGGCATCAGGCGTTTTTACCCATTTTACTCGAAAGTTTTCAAATGGCACTTAAGCTAACTGCTCGCACTTCGAGAATTTTTATTGCACGCACTGTTTAATTTTATGGGCGAGTTTCCTCTTCTTGGCAACGATCTTTTATGATTTATTGCTCCGCTACAACTTAATTGAAAGACTGTCAACATATGCTTGCCAAGTTAGTCTGTTAGATACCTCTTTATGCGACATACACGTTAAATGTAAGGCAATTTCTGAGTTTTTACGGCATCTGCATCATGCACGCTGGTGGTGCCGTGCTGAATACAATTCCCCGCAACCATATTCGGGCCGCTGAATGCCGGAGGTAATTCTAGATGCAGATACACTTTTTTGCTGCCTCGCACCCCTGAAATAACCCATGTCTGAGCGTCCCGAAATATCGCAGTAAGTAGACGCAAAAATAGCTTAAACTCAGTTCACGATAAAGGTAGTTTTACCAGCGATAGGTTATGCGTCGATTTAACAAATACATTTGGTTATCAATCACGCGATCCAGTAACTCATTACCTTTTTTATCAGTTTTAGTTGCGTTTCAATTAGGGGTCTACTGAACCAACGCATCAAGTGTGTACAAGCTGCAAAGCAGTTATTTTTTAGTGCGACCTTGATAGTTAAGCGATTTAATTAAAGTTTTATCAGCTTGTATGCCGGCGATCGGGCGTTCTTTTATTAGCTCAGTCGCTAAAATGTGTGCTGGCGAGCTAAATTTTAATACGTTGTTTTGTCTGATATGTTCCAAATTTTAAGTATAATTATATTGATTATTGTTTGACATAATTTGTGGTTTTGTCAAATGTGTTGTTGTTTTGGAATTTGGGTTTGACTCTAGTTATCTTTAATTATTATTTGTGGCTGTAGAGCGTCAAGTTCTTACCTGATTTGTTTTATTAATTGTTATTTCTGGGCCTTTTCAGCCTCTTGTAAATTATTTATGATTACTAATTGCGACACTATTTAGTGAAGATTAAATCTATTTACTATTACTGGTATATTTTCTTTGTTTATCTTTATTTACGACCCCTCATGCACCTGCTCGTTTTTAGTGGTTTAGGTTGTGAATTAAGAGGCATACAAAGTAGGTGGTGAATTAATTTGGTAGCTAGACTTGTGTTTTGTTGTGAATAACGACTGGCGCCCGTTTGTATAAAATTAATACATTTTTATGGTAACCTTAAGAATGGCTGCCTGCTCCTCATTCACGCTATATTCTGTCGAGAGTTTAAGCTAACCAGGGTTGTGCTACCCCTCGATTAAGGGTGGTACATTGCTAATAATTATTGTGTAAGAAGCAACAAATATGTATTCACGAGGTAAGTACAGATTACAGAGTACAGTACGGCAAAAACATAATTTAGTTTTGTGTATAACAATGGATAAATACGCTTTATTAGACGACATTGGTTAATAATAATTGCAACTTGCAGTAAAATTCTACTAAATACAAATATGCGGCAACTGTTAAAAGTAATTTATCTTGTACAGTTACAATTAACAAGTAATAATAAATTATTATCAAATTTGTATAATTTAAATCTCTAGTAATTCAATTACTTCATTGGGCGGTAATTAGTAATTGTAATTAATTACCTTTTTAAAGTAATTTGCCCAGCTCCAGCCAACAATAAATCGCAGGAGATATAAAATTCACTTCATCATGCATTTCACAGGCTCCAATAAAATCAGTGCCCTCAACCACCGGGTGCAAGACAGCTCGACCTTAGTCCGGGCATTCCTTATCCTTTCATTTGATCCATTTAAATCTTCCCATTTTTCCTGTGTCAAATTTCTTGTCGGTCATGCTTCACGTGCCACGTTTCAGCTTGTTTCTGCCTCCACTGCCTTCAAATTCCACAAATCTTTTTATGTTAGTATCTAGTTCACTCCAGCGATTATCTAATACATTTTTCAGTGAATTCGGCAAGCTCTGTTTGAACTCTGAAATTTCAGAAAAATTGAAACAACCTTGAACAGTTTGAAGCTGTACTCGTAGCTCTTATTAAGTTGCGTGTCGTTTCATATGGGTAAATAGAGAGAAAATACCTATATCAATATTATTCACAATAATGTGAACAAAATGCTAACAATTAAATCCACTGGTTACGTTCACCTACATTTGCTTATTAAAACAAATTAAAAATATTATGAAGCAATTACAAGTGCGTGAGCTTTGATGTTCCTACGGAAATTAGCATGTTTGTGGGATTAACCGCTGAAAATAAAAACAAATTAATTTCAACCTTTACAAAAATAATTGCTGGTATACTGCATTCACAAAGATAATTCTTTCAGTTTGAATGTTGGGTAACGGATGTTCTCCTGAGGGAATAGACGTGTCAGTTTTAATGTTAATCCTTAGAACGGTTTATAACCGATTGTGAAATAAACGTTTTCAAGCCAGTAAGCAAGAAAGAGCAAGCCTCGTATAGCTAACTATTTTCTGTTAAACAAAATCGTGTATGCTTAATTAATCTAATAAATTAACAGGAACACAAGAATTAAATTATTGAAATTTCAGTACATTAAGTTTATTGTAAAGACGGTTGAAAGTAAATAGAATTATGAGGCCCTTTATCTTTCAGCAAAATTGATTGTAGGTTTTAACATCTACGTTTCCAAAATTAACAAAATGTACTTCCCTCGCAAATTTATTTAAAATATTTACAGAAGTTGTAATTTACCACCTTTGTTACTGCATTGAAAATAAACTTGGCTAATTTTCAAATCTGGCATAAAATTTGCAAAATCTGAAAAATTTACAAGAGATGGAAGTAAAGAAAAGTTTTTAAATTTTTCACATCTTTATTATTATTGTTTATTATACGCCACGCTAAACGTTACTGTATAGCAGATCATTAATAAATAATAGGTACTACAATTTTCAACCTTCTCAGCATATTGTACAATTTAATATTAATTTGCAATTAAATAAAGATGTTGAATTCGATATGACATTCAAATTTTGGTATATAACTTTAGAAGATGTATTGCTTATATGAGTCATTCTTTATTACATTTGTCAGCTGATTGAATTAGTGCTGAGATTTATAGGCCATCCGCTCGGCGGCTCCACTTATTACTGTTCATAGTTTACTTTGTTTACTCATGAAACGTGCTTTAATAGCAAAGATGAGAACAGATCTTTGAGTTGTTTAATCGACTTGTTTCTTTCGCTTTGTGTTAATTGTTCAATAAATACATTTTAAATGGATTTGTTGTTTGGGGTGCTTTTACATTGTCTAAACTAAGTAACTTTGCATTTTCCGTACATATACATATATTTATGTGTTTAAAGTCCCCACCAATTTTTTCTATTACATTCTATTACAATCCCGCCTTAAGTTTTAGTTCAAACAGCTGACACTAACATCCCAACCGTGCCAGTGGCCATCTACCAATCTACCACCGTCTGCCAACAAGTGCAGAGCGGCAATGACCTTGTTCCCACAAAATACTATTCATGTTAGAGAAAAATACAATCCGACGTTCCGTTAGTACCGCGCTATTTAATATTTACTTGCAAATTTACAATTTCACAAAGGGCCAGAATAAAACAAAATTGTACATTTTCCGTATTTAAAAATTGAGAAAATTAGGCAAAAAGACCACCCCCCTACCACCCGCCTCCTCACAACCGCGTTCCAAATTCTTTTAAAAAATACAATCGACCAGTAGAAAGCCTCCAAACAGCGAATTTCACACAAATATCGATTTTAAGGTTTCTCTGATAATTATAACGTTTTCCCCATTTGTCAACCCCCAAATCCACCTGGGCCGCAAAATTCCCAGATCCCGAATTCTCTTAAAAAATACAATCGATCAGTAGAAAGCCTCCAAATAGCGAATTTTATACAAATATCGATTTTAAAGTTTTTCTGATAATTATAACGTTTTCCCCAATTTTCAACCCCCAAATCCACCTGGGCAGCAAAATGCCCACATCCCCAATTCTCTTAAAAAATACACCTGACCCGATCTGCGATCGCGCTGGCTGCGACCACCTCGCTAGGCATTTATCTTTTAAGCGCAGACTTTTGTCTTCGGGCGCGTTCTTTTCCGCTCACGGCCGTCAAGCAGGCATAGTGGTTTAGCATTTTCGAAGAGCTTTGGTGGATTTTTATTACAGCTGCTGTTAGTTTTGGTTGTTGGTGAAATGCAAGCCTTCATGTTTACGTTGTTCTGATGCCCCAAGCTCACGAGAAGGAAGTTAATTTCTGCGTTTTGTGCGTATTCTGAATGCGACCACGAGTCGTCACATATGGCCTGGATTTTTCCAGGGTAAGTATTCCAGACGCCCTAAGACTCCCTTTAGTTCTGTATGTTATCTTTGAATCTTTGTCTCTTCTTCACAGCAATTGGTGCCAGGGAATTAGTGCCAGTTTTCGATTGCTAAAGAGCCAAGCAATTTTGGGCCAAAAAGCCGTTCTGAGACCGCTGCTGCATTTGGTCGTTTATCGTGTCCACGGCAACCGTTGCAGACAATTGCGGGCCGGCGTTTTGTTGGACCTTCGGAGCCGTTTTCATCTTGCTGCAGGCGCTAAAGTAGAGCCCAAGAAAGGATCCGATACGGAGGCTTTTCTCCTGGTTTGGCATGCTGACCTCGCCGTCGCGGTGCGGATCGCGTTGAGATACCAGCTCCGGCCGTACTAACTTAATGATCAAACGCTTGGGAACCGCGTTTTGCGTTTCCTCCGAGACCGAGCCCCAAAAACATCTGCTGGCCAAGCGGCCTGCTATTCAGCCATTTTAATGAGTGCAATCGTATTATTGCAAAATTGTATGTATTATATCTGTGTAATTTATTAAATTATAATAACCTACTATTCTAATTTTTGCGAACTATTGTGATAATTATGTATGCTATTGTACTGTGATATTTTCTGGAATTATATGATCTTTATGCCAGCTAAAAGGTTTGAATTTAGTTACGGTTATGTATTTTATTTGAAGCTCTCTTTCAGGAAGTGTACTTGTACATTAGGTATTGAGTTTACACATTCTCGCTGGAACACCGCGGTGGATTCGCCGTTATTACAAAAATTTGTTGGCGCACTGCGCATTTAATTCTTGTTGTTCTACCTATTAATTTCTTAAAGAGCTGCACGCCTTCTACGACTGAGCTGGCGGCCGGCTTTTGCACCCGAGAATACCTTATATGTAATTTCTTTGAAAGATTGCCCAGAAAGTAATTAAAATTGCTAACAAGTTGGTTTGAGTATGAGCGTTAGCGAGTACTTAAACGACCACACGTATTCAGTGAAACTATTTTTCTAACGCGTTTCGTATACTATTTTATCGGATTTCATAAGAAATGTGACATATTAAATTTTTGTATAAAGGTGACACTAAATGCCAAAACATAACCAAGCTCAGCAGAACTTGTTTCTATGTGCTGAAGTACAATAAGCAACTCCACTTGATGTTATGCGTTTGGCAGTACTGAAGTGTATTGTTGGTGGCACTGTAAGTCTATGTCAAATTCGAGGTTAGATGGTTAGGTTTTGCGTCAGTTTTGGCACAGACTGACACCTGCTAACTTCGAATATGACATAATTCCCTCACTCGAGTCCCTGAGGAAATATTTTGATATGCTTTTCTTTACAAATTAGTTAATGGACAACTGGACTGTCCCCTTCTTTTGAGTCAATTGATGTTCAAGGTGCCTTCACGGCCCTCGAGATCAGTCACCACCTTTGCATTGTCAACTTATACGTCGTGCTACACCTTAAACAATCCTCTAACTCGTATATGCGCCATGTGTAATGATCTCTCATGTGATATTTTAGATCCTAGTTTGAGTCACTTTTGTAACGCAGCGAGGAGTACTATTTTTGTTTTTGAGTGAACGAGCCATGTCGTCACTATCATCGGAATTAATGTTACGTTATTTTTCAATTTTTTTTTTCTGTAAAAGGACTTCAAGTCCGTCCATACTTGTAATAAATAAATAAATAAATATACTGACAGTGTCACCAACATACACCTGAATATTATCAAACGTAAACCACCGTTGCTATGGTGCAAAATACCACTTTACTCAACGATTTTGAATGTAGAAATGTAGTACATTATCACATGAAATGCGATAAAATTACTTTGTCAAACAATGATTCTGTAATTTAGGAATAACATTCCAGAACCAAAAAAGCACTTTTTTATCTTTTTTACGTTATGAATGACATAAGGCAAAGAAATATACTGACTTAAATAATTATTTTTGAAATATTTATAATACTTCTGTAAGAAGAATGGTTTTTCTTAAGTTAATTTTAGCCAATCGTTTTTATTTGCTTACAAGTATTCATATTAATGATTCTACTAGAAATAATAATATGAACGCATAACATTAATTATGGAAACCAATAATTATTACTACTCGTAACTGGTGGAAATTAGTTGTCACTTATAACTGTATATAGTAGTGAATTAAATGTAAAGATTTTTTATTGAATTACATCCATTGCTCTTCTAAAATGTAATTTTTTATGACAAAAACGTTCAATTTTAAGGTAACAATAGAGGCAATTTTGTGAATAGACAGAAAATATATTTTTAATCCAAATTCCACAACAGCCATCTCTAATGGCAAATTTAAGCAAGAATTCAGTTTACAATACTTCTAATATGGTACATTATATTTTTCACAGCTTTTTCTGACGAACCTTGCAGCAGAAATTATTATTTACAAGTGTTACTGATATGATATTAATTTAAGGGATTCTGGTTTTCCTAAACTAAATAATTCCAAAATAATGAATAAAAATTATTTTTTAATTATCCTACTGTACTTAATACTAATTAACCGATACGCCTCTCGTTGATATCTCGATCTATTTCTTATTTAAAGCTACAGTAGAATATAATAAATAATAAAACAAGTACTGGGAGTTATCTGAGTAAACTATTCCATCGTAGTGTGATTGTATTTACTACATTTTAATTTCTTTAAATGATATTATTGAAAAAGATGTGTAATTCTTACACAAGTTAACATTCAAATGAACTGATTTGATTGTAGCTAAACTAAATTTAATGTTGAACATTTTTCAAATACCTTAAAATTACAAAGCATGAAGATATTAATGAGAGATTCGAATACCAATGCTTTTAGATATTGCGTGAGAATCATATTGGGCTATATTTTTAAATGATACATACATATATATAGGCCATTCAGTAAACACAAAAACATTTAAATTTTCTTGAAGTTGGCATATACGTAAAATTTTGTGCTAGGGATTCTGTATTTTGTTTTGCAAAGGTTTCCACACCTGCATAAAGTTGACTTTGAATTTATAAATGACAATTAATAAATGTCATTATTGCAGTGTCAAAGTACATATTATTCTGGAAATTCTTGCCTGAAGTTTTATAAAGTGTAATAAAAATACCTATTAATAAATGCTACATTAATAGTATCCAACACAGTATTTGTTTAATATCCTTAAAAGTAGTTATGACAGATGCTAATTAAATGTCACACTCTTAACCTATTTGTTTTAGTAACTTTCTGTAAATACATTCCTAGACAGAAGATGAATTTTGGAAGTACACTCATGAAATTTTAGAAATCAAAGGCCACTTTGTGTTTTTATGTTTAGTGAACAGACTATAAGCAATACTCTCTACATGGCAGCTAAAACATAAAGCGAGGCTCTTGAAATTGGCTCAGTAATTATCTATTACTAATTTAAAATGAGATTAATTAAACAATTAACTTTATTGAGAATATATTAAGATGTTGAAAACGATGTTCGTTATTAGGCATTTGTCAATCAATTACTTCTTTCTTGTTTACAAGCATGTGTGCTTTAAAAATCTTGCGTTTTAAACGAGAAACCTAAAAATTATTGCTTTCGTCACAGTGTTAAAATCGTCTTTAGTTGTATCTATGTGATTTTACCTCAATGTGCTAAAAGTTGCCTTCTTATAGTATTTCATCGAGCAGTTCGTGTGTCAAAGGTAGTACAACAATGTATTATTGTTATTCGTAGCTTGGACAATATGGGGTAGTAGGGTTATTTTATCAATATCTCTGAAAGACTCATTAAAATAATATGATTATGAATACTCCAGCACCGCATAGTTTGAGAATGAATGTATCTTAAAAGATGTGTTGAAGCATCATATTTAATATTTACTTGAGAATAATCCTAGAAATTGTTCGTGGCATTAGGAGCTGCAGCCAGGTTAATTTAAGTCTTGCTCATCTCCCGCTGTCCAGCAATCTATCATACTTAAGATCCTAATCTTGGATTTGCATGTCATTTGTAAATACCATCTGCAATTTAAAACGGATGTCATTAGTTTATTGTTAGAGTTTTCGGCGAAATGCAGCTCTCTCTTGCGATGGTCGACCATTCCTTCCCCTACTCCTAAAGGGGTGGTTTAACGAGTGTCCGAGTTTTCTTGGGCTCGAAGAGACAGACACGACCAGAGTCACGTTAAGACACCGAGAGATATACATCTCCTCTATAATCAGTACCGGCAAGTTTAAATTTGTAATTATACAGTCCGCTTTTAGTGTTACATTGGTGTATATATTGTAAATAAAGTGTTATTACAATTATATTCGTTGTGTTCAATTATTCACGACCGCGACGACTTGCGTGATTCTCCGCCGGTATTTCTTTGTGCCCGTAAGGTTCGGGTCGCAACATATTTTGGTCCTTCGAGCCGGATTTCGAACCAAGTACACCTTGGATTCAACGTCTTCATCTGAAGAGGATCATCTGTATCCACATTTGCCGTGTATGGCATTCATCGGAGGAAGCTGCAGCATCATTACGAGGCCAGTGGAGTCCCCAGTACCTACAAAAAGCGTCAACTTCTTGGGGTCAGTGGTCTCCAATCCTACCGTTTGTTTAATTTCCCTTTGTCGCATGTTTGATGTTGTGTACGTTTTTTCAACGTGAAGAATTGGTTCATTAATTACTAGTGTCGAGAAAAATTTAATTGAAGAAATTTCTTCATAATTGTTTGCTCTTTTTGAGTAACGTCAGTAAAATTACTTTATTTAGTTATTACGCTTGATTCCAAATGGCAGACATTAAAGCACTGCTTAGCAAGCGCACAGTGCTAAAATCTAAATTAACTAAATTTAGAAATAAAATCAGTGACGAGTTAGACGTTGATCAGTTAAATACTATTAAAGATCCAGTACAACCTCTGAATGATGAATTTGATAGCATCCAATTTCAAATTGAAGAATTGGATGCAAACCAGGTAGATTCGATTTTTTTCGATCAATATCTTTCCCTTATGACGGATATTAATAAGCTGAATGGCTCCACTCGAGAGGTAGGCACCCCTCGTCCTGCGTCTCCAAATAATTCAATTGAGACGCAAGTTAAACTACCAGCTCTAAATTTAGCACAATTTAATGGGAATTGTGAAAACTGGTTATCATTTTACGAATCTTTCGAAACGTTGGTACATAAAAACGAGACAATAAACGATTTGCAACGGTTTCATTATTTAAAATCGTGTCTAAGGGAAGAGGCGCTTCAGTTGGTCAGTTCTCTTCCAATTACCCGCGATAATTATCAAATCGCGATTGAGTTGCTAACCAACAGGTATCAGAATAAACGTTTAATTATAAAAAAGAACATGCACGCATTGTTCCATTTAGATAATGTAATTAAAGATTCATCCAAGTCATTACGAAACCTGATAGATAAGGTAATGTTACATTTAAAGGTCCTAAAATCTTTGAGCTTGTCCACGCATCATTGGGATAGCCGCGAATGGGAAAATTCGGTTACACAAGACATTCCGACGTTAGAGGATTTATTGACTTTTTTGACAAAACGATGCCAGCTGTTAGAGGCGCTTAGCTTTAAAAAAGAACCGGTCAAACGACAAACATTTGCGAACAGTTCCAAGATTAGGGAAAATAATAATTTTCAAGGTGCGTCGCATTTAGCTACAAATAAGGTGCGCTGTGCATATTGCAAACAAGCACATAACATACAAGGGTGTGAAACTTTTCTGAAGTTAGAGCCGAGAAACCGGTACCACGCAGCCAAACAAAACAAATTATGTATAATCTGTCTACGCGATAATCATGCTAGTACTAATTGCCGAAATAAAGGTTGCAGTGTTTGTCACGGTAGACATCATTCTTTATTACATTTTCAACAAGCTGAGGTTGACAATTCACCAAATTTCAGTTCCGAATCAATTTCTGCAATTTTGACACCGGAAGTAATTGCTACAACCTCCAGCAGTAACCACTGGGCAAATCAGAGCGCACATGTATTTTTATCAACCGCGTTGATCGATTTGCTCGATGCAAATAATAAGCCCCACACTGCTAGAGCTTTATTAGATGCAGGGTCACAGCCAAATTTTATTAATGAAGCACTATGTAAGAAACTCGGGCTTAAATTAGAGTCCGTCAAGTTTCCGATTGCAGGGATAAATCAATCTATCAGCCACGTACAGTGTTGCACTGTCGTAAAGTTAAGGTCAAAATGCGACAAATATGAAACCGCGTTAAATTGCTCTGTTTTGCCAAAAATCACATCGAATTTACCGCTTATTGATTATGAAAGGCAGTTATTCAAAATCCCAAATAATATCAGATTAGCTGATCCAACTTTCAATATATCTGGGCCTATTGATTTGCTTATCGGCGCAGAAAAATTCTGGGACTTATTGGGCTCAGGTCAATTAAAATTATCAAACCATGGCCCAGTATTGCAAGAAACCAAATTAGGTTGGATACTCGGGGGGCCAATGCGGGCTTTACAGCCTCAACCTCGTCCAGTAAGTTTTCATGCTGCATTAGACAGTCAATTGTCAAATTTTTGGCAACTCGAGACAATACCGGAATACAATGTAAATTCCATTGAGCATTCCGCATGTGAACGAAGTTTCGCAAATAATTACTTTCGAGATTCTACCGGGCGATTTGTAGTCAAATTACCGTTTAAGGAAAACGCTGAAGTATTGGGTGAATCCAAGCAAATCGCGATTAAACGTTTTTTCACATTGGAGAAATCCTTGGGAAACCAACCGAATTTAAAATCGGAATACACTAAATTTATTGACGAATATCGTGCACTAGGTCATATGACCTTAAATTCATGCCCGGAGTCGGACATTCCCTCAAAACATGCTTATCTTCCACACCATGCGGTGATTAAACCATCCAGTACGTCCACCAAATTAAGAGTTGTATTCGATGCAAGTGCTAAAACGACCACGGGTGTCAGTTTAAACGATACATTATTAGTCGGACCTCAAATTCAATCTGATTTGTTTTCCTTGCTTACTCGATTTCGAACGTATAAATACGTTCTAACAGCTGATATACATAAAATGTATCACCAAATTTTTGTTCATGCAAATGATCGACCGTTTCAACAAATAGTATGGAGGGACAATCCGAATGAACCCCTACAAAGTTATTATTTAAATACCGTTACGTATGGTACCGCGTCGGCACCTTTTTTAGCCGTGCGCACGTTGCAGCAATTAGCTCACGAAGAAACGGAAATACTTCCAAGGGCAAAATCCGCTATTCTTAACGATTTCTTTATGGATGATTTAATAACAGGCACAAATGATTTTAATGAGGCTCTGAGTATTCGCGAACAATTAATAGAAGTTTTGAGTAAGGGTGGTTTTGAACTCAGAAAATGGGCAACCAATGAACCCGCGTTATTACCACGTTGTCAAGGGTCAGATTTGACGAACGATCAAACATGGATTAATCTTGACAAGGTGGGCGACACGAAAACTCTCGGACTGTCTTGGAATTGCATTAACGATGTGCTGCAATATGACAACACACAATTAAAGATTTCAAATAAAATCACGAAACGGGCGATATTATCGGTCACCGCTCAATTGTTTGACCCTCTGGGTTTGATAAATCCGGTTATTGTAACGGCAAAGGTCATTCTACAAGGATTATGGGCTAGCAAAATTGGTTGGGACGACGAAATACTGTCCAAGATACGTGAGAAGTGGATACAATTATTCACAAGCTTATCGGTTTTAAGCCAAATAAAAATCCCTCGAATTGTTGTTGAAATTCCTGAATTTATCGAGATTCATGGGTTCAGCGACGCGTCGGAACTCGCGTATGGAGCTTGTCTCTACATAAGATCAAGGTCCGCGGTAGGCGAATATGCCGTACATTTATTATGCGCGAAGTCCCGAGTTGCCCCTCTTAAAAGGGTATCACTGCCGCGCTTAGAGATAATAAATCTCAATATCAGCCGATCAGTTATGTGGACTGATTCTAAAATTGTGTTGGCCTGGCTATCCGCGGAGCCACATAATTGGAAACGTTTGTGGCCAACAGAGTCGCGGAAATTAATATAGCAGCAAATAAAGTCGATTGGAATTATATTCCTTCAGAATTAAACCCAGCCGAATATCTGACCCAGCTTCAACAGCGTGCTAAATGGCACCACGCTGAGACCAATATCGCCATAAATACTATGGTCTTGATCAAGGAAGACTGCGTACCTCCACTACGTTGGCCGTTGGGTCGCGTTATCGCTACCCATCCAGGGAAGGATGGCAAAACGCGAGTCGTGTCAATCCGCACCTCGAAAGGCATTATTATTCGTGCCGTAACAAGGGTGTGTCCGCTACCAGTCTAATAGCGATTGTGTTGGTGATTGAACTAATAAACAACTTTTAAGTGCTTCATATCAGTGAATTCCCGTGTCATAGACTATGATTTGAGACATTTGATCACACGTGTCTATATTTATGTTCTTTCATGCTTTTATTGTGCTCAGTGTCTTGTAAATCTCCTGTACATAGTATGTTCTTGATAGTTCTTACATTTGATTAATTGCCTTGCATCTAATTTATCTCGTGTACTTTCTGTGTATCATTTCGATGTATGTCCTGTGTTTATTTTATACGGTATTGTTATAAAGGTCCCCAGTTCCTTTATAGGGGCCGGTATGTTGAAGCATCATATTTAATATTTACTTGAGAATAATCCTAGAAATTATTCGTGGCATTAGGAGCTGCAGCCAGGTTAATTTAAGTCTTGCTCATCTCCCGCTGTCCAGCAATCTATCATACTTAAGATCCTAATCTTGGATTTGCATGTCATTTGTAAATACCATCTGCAATTTAAAACGGATGTCATTAATTTATTGTTAGAGCTTTCGGCGAAATGCAGCTCTCTCTTGCGATGGTCGACCATTCCTTCCCCTACTCCTAAAGAGGTGGTTTAACGAGTGTCCGAGTTTTCTTGGGCTCGAAGAGACAGACACGACAGAGTCACGTTAAGACACCGAGAGATATACATCTCCTCTATAATCAGTACCGGCAAGTTTAAATTTGTAATTATACAGTCCGCTTTTAGTGTTACATTGGTGTATATATTGTAAATAAAGTGTTATTACAATTATATTCGTTGTGTTCAATCATTCACGACCGCGACGACTTGCGTGATTCTCCGCCGGTATGTCGTTGTGCCCGTAAGGTTCGGGTCGCAACAAGATGTATGCCATCTTTATGAAGAATAACTCATAACGCATAAACACATAACATGTAGATCGAGGTAATTTTTAGTCGACGTATGTAAATGCATTAATTTAATTAATAACACAGCGGGCTGATGTTAAAGAAGTAAATGTCACTGACTGTCGGAGTCGCTGGAAACATGAAAATACTACTTACTAATAGTTTGAAGATTAGTCATTTACGTTACAAGTATAGAAAGTGGAGCTTTTCAGTACGAGTGAGATGTTTCCAGAAGAGGCCGTTAGGCCGAGTCCGGAATTTCGAGACGAGTATGGAAAAGCCACTTTCATACGAGTTTCGTACAATATTTTTTCGTACACTAGCATACAAAATGGAATACTAAATTTATCCTCGTATATAGCAAATAAGTAGAGTAATGTTATTATGTACGTAACGTTTTATATGTGTCGTAACTAAGGAAACGTACCGCAAAATACTACTTTGCCGTACGAATACCGCAAAGTGCAACTTTCTGATTAATAAATTGTACGGCAAATTAGCTCTTTCAATGCTAGTGTACGAAAAAAATTTTTACCTGAAAATGGGCTCTGTTGTCGCTGCTGACATGAAATATTAGCTTTCTTATGTCTTAAACCACATGAGGGATAAAAAGGAACTTCAGTGCCTAGGGGTACATTATGTTTTCTTTTTAAATCGCGAAATCGTGCAATCACAACTTTTTAACCAACTTTTGTAGGTTATGTTGACATCAGTTGACGTTTATTTATCGCCCCGTCACCTATAAAAAATCGTAAACCAATGGATTACTTCACTGCTGATTTTTCATATTGTAATGACGATTTTGAGGTTCTTCACTGCCGATTTCAAAAAATAATTATTTATTTGAAGAACATGCTTGTCGTCTTTGAGGGGAGTGGTTGATAAACAAGCCAAATCGAGCTAAAAGAAAACCTTATTTCTACTTAAAACATCGTTCTCCATCCAAGGTAGAATATATTAAACATTCTACATGTGCATCATTTGTCTTCTAGTGTAGTGCAACTTTAACTATCCCCCAACATGACCACGTTCAGTTTACAAAGTACTGCTGGTACATGAACTAGATAATATCGTACATTTATTATTCATTTACTGTATTTAACATTATTTAACTTACCTACACTCGACGCAGCGTACAAATAGAGTAGAGTATGCAACCCAAATTATTTCGCAACTCATTCGCGATCCGCACTTTGAAGAACACTGCTCTAGTCGTAAGTTATTTAGCAAAGCAATCACAATTTATGACTGGCATGTGCTTCGTTGAAATTGAAGGTCGGCAAAGTCTCAGATTGCTTGCGCTAGCTAAGGGAAATGTATACAGAGTACATAACTTGTCGCATGTTTTTTCTAAAGTAACCTCTTAACTGTAGCACGTTATTCAGATCTAAATCGAACGCATGGAACTTTTAGCCAATTACAGACTGATGATAACTATGGAGTTCCTTACATGTGATGTCAGCGAAACTGTTTTTTTTACAATTGTTGATAAAGATATTGGGCTTACGCAAGTATATAAAAATAGTATCGTTGGAAAAATACAATTTATAAACTGTTATACTGGAACCTCTACTTTGCTTTGAAGCTGACATAAGGCAATGGCCCTTGCTCTTAATTTTAAAAAATATTGTTAGTTCGAGATTTTAGTTAGCTCATTCTTCCACAAATAAAAGCGAAAGGGGTTTCCAGCGTAATCTCAAAAATTGACCGTATAAGCTAGAGATAGAACACTGAGCTATTTTTTCGCAATCTTACACTAAAAGATGGATTTAAGGCTCTGATTTACTTAACCGTAAAATTGCGAAAAATCGTCGATCTTTATTATAATATAAAAATGTTGCTCTGTATTCTAAAAACTGTGCCAATGGCTAAGCTTGCTGAGTAGGCAACTTTACAAGCGGGGTGTTATAAAATATTCTGAAGGTCTTAAATTAGAGTCTTGTAATTAACAAAAAATAGCTGCTGTAATTATCTAGGGAGGTATTACAATATATGTCTTTCAGGTGCTTTAATTTCGACTTTATTTCTACAAAACTAAATACAATTTAGGCAACCAACACTACAATTTATTCGTTTTGGTGTTGCTATTAACAAATCATTAGGCAGAGTAAGCTGCTTGGAGCTGATTACAATCTAGTTCTTGAAAACCTAAACCAGGAGAGGTTTGCGTACTTAAAATAAATATTGGTCTTGCATTGTAGTACTACATTATTTTGGAATCATGTAGTTCTTTTGTTAGACTTGTTTTTATTTGGGGACTTTAGAATTTAGGTTTGATAACATTGACACTCCCTTTTTCTGCATTACTACACAAATAACACATAAAATAATGAAAGATGTGGAAATGAAACAAATAAATAAGGACTGATATAAGTTTTATTGATTGTATTTACGTTAATAATAATTTATAATATATACTTATGTATTCTAGCATTTTATTAATAATTAAATTCTAATAACATGTTCTTATTATTTGAAAAATTGAGAATTGTTATTGTTTAAAGTACAGATTACTAATAATATGCGTTTGATTGCAAATCTTGTTTACATTTTAATTTGATTATAGTATCTCCATCCTTGCTGCTTATTTTTTCACAATATGTAATTAGTTTTTTCTCCACAGCTTCTCTTATTGTAACAATTTGTGCACTATATGGTCATTTTAATTCCAGTATGCTGTCATTGTCGATAATTCCGTCCGGTGATGCTCCTATAAAGGAATATTCTTCATCAACAAAGATCCCAGGGTCCCTTACTGTAATATTGGTTGTCCTGGAAAATGGAACACTTCTTTTGTAATTCCGCATTCCAAAGATTTTGATTTTACTTTATTAGCCATATTTAATATAGATTTCACTAAATTTCGTGGTATTGGTATTGGTATTTTGAACATTTAGCATACAGCCCCAAAATTGCTGTCTGTTAGATTATTTTGCCTTTTCTTTTGCCATGTTGGATTCATACTTTGTCTTACAGTATTAGTAAAGACATTTTCGCGAACTACTTCAGCCTTAGAGAGTAAAAATCTATTTTTTGCAATGGTAAGATCGTATTGGCATTTGTCGTCCACAGTTTCTTCTGGCACGGCGCTGTAATCAAAATTTCCGGTACAACACGTTGTTTTTTTTTAATGGAAGTTTTATGAGCTCTGTTTCTTAGGCCCTGAACACACGGGATTCCGTTTTCCAAATTCGGTATGCGGGATACAGAATCTGAGTCTGTTCAGACACGGCGACTGAATCTCAGACGCGGGCCTTCAGTCACTTGCAGTGCCGTGCTGTTATGGACCTAACATTGCTGTTCTTTGTTTCTGTCGAATTAGTCTAGAAGTGCTGTATTTAAAGTCAGGGATTGGGCTCTACAAAGCTAATAAACTTTTCATTGTCAAATAATGTACGCTCTATGATCGTTGTATAGTAAGGAACGCCTTGCTTATTCGATTTAAATAGAAGTTGTAGAAAATCTGCTACGCCTATGACATGATATCATATGTTCTGGCTGGCAAAAGTAGGCGAGTCCAGGCCGTGGTACACGTGGACTCATATCCTCTATATGCTCCAATGGTAAATCGGTATCCGAGATACAGAATTTGTCGCCGGCGCACAGTGGGCTGTAACTGCATTAAGGCGGACTTACGATTTTTTCTAAAAAATTGCATTTTTGAGTATACCAATCGACAGAACTTATGGATTATAATGAAACTTGTAACTTGTCATTTTCCGCTAAAATTAGTTTTTATATGAAAAAAATGCATTTTCTTTTTTTTTTTTGTATGGAACGAAACAAAAAATGTCGTATTTCAGCCAATTGCTAGCCGATCTCGGCTTGGGACGTACTAGGCTTTATTCTATGACTGTTTTCCGATAGCTTTCGGTAAAAAACGCGCTCACAGAGGTGCGATTCTGACGGATATACAGTGTCTCCCCGGATAGGTGAAACGACTCTTGTGAAAGGTAAAAAAATCTCGATTTAAATTTTCGTTTTTTGGGGTTCAGCGCTGCTTGTTTAAAGGCGAATTTCTAACATTATTTCAGTTTTGAAAAATCAAGTATGCCTTGGAAATGCTTAAAAATATTTTTCTCTAAGGTAAAGTGCCTTTTATGTGGCAAATACGACAAAAAGTTATTAAGAAGGGTTGTTTAGAATCAACATACAGGCCCCTATACGAAATTTCAAAATCCTCGGCCAACTTTGATCTCACACATTTCTTTTTATACTCGTAGTTATTTCCCAAATCAAAGAATTTTATTTTTAACAAAGTTTTTTTACTATGAAGTAAAAAACTTTGTTAAAAGTATTTGTTTTACCAATAAAAATCTTTGTTAAAAGTAAAATTCTTTGATTTGGGACCTAAACATAAGAAGAAATTTTGAGAGATCAAAGTTGGCTAAGGAATTTGAAATTTGGTACAGGGGCCGAGATGTTGATTCTAAACAAGTTTTCTTAATAACTTTTTGTCGTATTTGCCACATAAAAGGTACTTTACCTTACATAAAAATAGGTGTTTTGAAAATTAGGATTTTTAAGCATTTCCAAGGCATACTTGATTTTTCAAAACTGATATAATGTTAGAAATTCGCCTTTAACCAAGCAGCGCTGAACCCCAAAAAATAAACATTTAAATCGAGTCGTTTCACCTATCCGGGGACACACTGTATATCCGTCAGAATCGCACCTCTGTGCGCGCGTTTTTTACCGAAAGCTATCGGAAAACAGTCATAGAATAAGGCCTAGTACGTCCCAAGCCGAGATCGGCTAGCAATTGGCTGAAATACGACATTTTTTTGTTTCGTTCCATACAAAAAAAAGAAAATACATTTTTTTCATATAAAAACTAATTTTAGCGGAAAATGACAAGTTACAAGTTTCATTATAATCAATATTTTCTGTCGATTGGTATACTCAAAAATGCAATTTTTTAGAAAAAAATCGTAAGTCCGCCTTAATGCAGTTACAGTCCACTGTGCGGCGGCGGCCGAAATGGAGAGATAAGGGAAATCGGCCGCCGGCGACACATTAGTTACCACCACCATGATTGTTGTAACTAATAGCAGCTGCTTGCAGAGAATTTAGTAAGAACCACGTGTACAAAAATTAATTTCTTTCCCCACATCTGGCAACTAGCTTATTACATTGAAATGTATTAAAGATTGCACAATTTTCGAAAATTGCGCAAATATTCTATTCTCCTGGCTTACTTCCTTTGCAGAAATATTTATACGTATTTTTACTATTTATGGTCACCCAAATATATTGATATTGGTTATTTATATTTTATTTTCGCAGGGAAAAGTATGTTCTCATTTTTTCTATGTTTTATAGCTTCCACGATGGCTGTTCTAAATCGCAGAATATTGCCTTTAATAAAAGATTTCATTTTTGCATCCATCTTTAGTCGTTTTACTAAATGCGCTGCGCTGGATTGTGATTTCGATGCTCAATTTCTTCGATAAAAATGTTATGGCCGTACGGTTTGGGTTCTCCAATTTTTTTGTACACGCTACTGTCCTCATCCTCAATAACGCACGAATATTTTAGATTGTGAATTTCAAAAGAAGATTTAAATCCATCTAAAATAATAGATGATTCAATAGACGTCGATGTGATCAATTTTTGTAATATTTTTGTTGTGGTATAACTTCGTTGTTAGGTAGTAATTTTCAATCTATCGCAGAAATAGCTGTACTTGCTTTTTATCCCAACATAAAATATTTTATTGGTTCTCTCCCATTATGCAGGCCTGCACCAGAAAGAGCATTGTAGTTAGATTTATAAAACCGTTTTGTCCAAGTTCAGTCTACAATGGCAGTAGTAAAAGGTATTCCATCTTCGCTAACATCGCCAGCTTCTATTGCCAGTTTGTGTTACTCAGCACCAGCCATTAATATTTCATCCCAACAGGTCTAGTCTTGTGTATAACTTTTAATACATGATGTAGGTTTCTGTAGAAGTTGACTGTATATCTAATGTAGCACATAGTCAATTTAACTATGTCCTATGCCCGTAGCAGTTGCACCACATACCACTGACGCATTGATGTCCCTGATGGAATGATGTCCTTTTGTAGAAATTGATTCCTTTTTATCACAGACGGAGCGGCACAAGGAAATGTTAGAGAGTTTCTAAAACCTATTTTTTTTCCGATATCAAAATCATGTCAAAAAATAGACAAGTGTTATTTCTGTAAATGTTTGCTTTGCTGTAAATAAGATAAGTGTTAATTCTCAGATTTGAATAGCTTTTACCAGAAAAGTACAACAGATAGAAAAACTGGTTCTTAGGTTTTCGTTTTAATTTTAAGCATAAAATATCATACCGTACATTTTGTATGACCTATTAAATACATCCTGTATAGGCTAGTCGCCAACTATGATTTTTATTTTAATAAAATAACCCAAAATATCTAAAAATAATTAGGCCTAACATAATAAAATGCGATTCAATTTTTGTTTCATCATATTACTTCTACTCTCTCTTGAAACAGAACATGTTAACTTGCGTTTTTAGTGTAGTCCTGTTCTATCACTATTGCTATAAGAACACCTTCCGAAAATTTTACAAGACAGTAGAAAAACATTATTAACGTTTTTTCAAGACTAGAATTGCACAAGAACTGAAAGGGCCAAACCGGACCTAACAGCTATAGGTCGTTTATAAATAATTAGTAAAGCTAGCAAGTTAAATGTTGATTAAACAAACGATTGAGGTATTCAGTCTTGGGAATTATTGGGATGTCTTGAAAATCAGAATTGTCATGAAAAGAAAGAATTCGAACTGACCCAACTATTTCAGGTCTTTTAATAATCATTAGCGCAACTTGAAATACTCATGGTTGTAATCCAGGGATTAAGGTATTAACATTGTAGCATCCTATCTGTGCTGCATAATACTGCTTTGAGAATAGGCAACTTACCATACTCCAAACTTAAATTTTATTTAAGGAAAGCAGAAATTATTAAGTACAAGGCTAATACGTTTGAGTGTTCTATATATAACTGCCATATATGATGGTAGTTGCACTAACAGTATTTCATAGACTTATGTTATAACGTAAGCTAAGTAATATTAATAGTAATATATTGCTTGCAAAGGGTACAACTAAATTGAATTACAATAAAAATCAAGGTCATGTGCTTAAAATAAACACAATGGATAACACTGTACTAAAACATTTCTGTTTACATTTCGATAAAAGTTATAGCCAATTTGAAAGGTAGTTAAGAAATTGAAATCAATTAAATGAAAAAAAATGAATTTGCTATTATAATTTCACATAACTGTCAATATTTACGATGAACTAAAATCTAGGAGCCCCAGTGTACTGCCAATTTAATTTTAAGAAAGTGGCAGAGCATGAAGTTAGATGTTCGTCCGACGTAATCACGTTGCTGGATTGTACCATTTTGAGCAATCATTATTATTTCTATTTGAAACCGGTAATAGATGCATCTGTAGAACATACGTATATGGTACATATTTACACCTAGAGCCATTGCAGGCTACGAGAAGAGAGCAGTGAAATAATCCATTGCTTTGCGACTTTTTGAAGTTACCGGGTTAACAGATAAATTTCAATATAACCCATAAAAGATATGTATTTTATTTCGTTATATCTCAATTTGAAAGAAACATAAAGTGGACTTCGGCACTGAAGTTGTTTATTATCCCTCATGTGGTTTATTTGCCTCGGCAACTAAATTCCACACTCATGATAAAAAGTTCAACGTCAGTGTCTAGGTGCACAAATAACTATTTCATGGCTGACGACACATTTTATCCTTATAAACAACAGTAAACACCCAGCGTCGGACTGGCAAAATTTGGCCTACCGGGCAAAGGATGCATGTGGCCTCCACATGTAAAAATAAGAGGAAGGGGCCGGGGGGGGGGGGGGGGGAGAAAAAATATTGATTCTAATAATTTTAAAATTTAAACATGAAACAAGGTTACAAAAAATAAAATAGGTAGGAGTTAGGTAATTATATTCTTACGAGTATAAACTTTGAAATTCAAACAAATAACGAAAAAATATTCTTTATCTATTATGATTTATAAACTTTGAGTTTGGAACAATTATAACGAATAAATATAAATAATTATGATGACAAGCTTTAACCTTATAGGAGCTTTTACACTCTGTTCCATTATAACAATTATACTTAACAATATGGATCACATCAATAATTTTGATTTTAAAGTGATTGATTTATTTGGCAACTTGTCAATGATTTCGTCGAAATTCAAGCTTTGAAGTAGATCACACTCCACATTCAAAATTAGAAAACATGTTAAGTTGTTTTAATTTCGTTACATTTCACCAAATTTTCCTTAGTTCGACCCTGGCTTTTGAGAGCAATTTAAAGCCATTCAAGCTACGGCAGCGAATTGCCCGGACTTGTTTGTATTGCATTGTTTCTCACGAGCCTATTTAGTTTTTTTGGGACCTTGCAATTCATTGTAAATCATTTACAACCTACATATCCGTCGAAATTTTAGTATCAAGTCAACCTTATTTCTGTTCAGGGTGACGTAATCTATACTCGCACGCAGCTCAGCTGCTTTCTTTCGTAGAATTCTTAACGCCGTTAGGAACATTTGATACTATTCGGTCTCGCGAACAAATGGTCAAAAGGAAGAAACTTTTAGTAGAGCTCTTGTTATTCTGTGCATTATAATTTGATTTCAGACCTTAATACTGCTTTCCTTTTCAAAGGCAGCTTTGTTTCAGTTTATCGATAAGGCAACTTAAGCGTTTTGCCTTCCGTAGCACATTGCAAGCTCTTTGGAAATTAGTTTTAATTAATCTGTTGTGCCCAAGTAATAGGGCCACGTTCTGTAAAGCCCAAACTTTCTTTTCGATTAATTGAACTTCTGAATTTAAGACATTTGATACCCCTGGACTTTCCTTACTTGGCAGTTCAAGTATGTGAGACTTCCTTTGTGCTTTGTTTTAATCGGGGTTTCCCCCGAGTTGATGATGCAGTGTTTCCTTTCGTGTTGCAACAAGGAGACGAAAAATTCAGTTTGGATTAGTAAAAGTGAGATAGACCTTCTTTAGCGCGGGGGCAATCATTAAGCTCCGCGATTTTAAAACAAATTAGTAGCCAGCCTTCAGTTCAGAGAGAGACGTGTTTGTTTTGCGCCCTCGGGGGTCGCCTCTGCGATTCGCCGGGGAACCTTTTGTGTTAACCCGCTTCGGTGCTATCAAGTTAAGTTAATGTTTTGTGAAGGATTTCTGTTCTTTCCCCGCGTTTTTAATGTTCGTTAACCAACCCCAGAGCCGGGGGAAAGTTATTTTGCACATGGTTGCACATCTAGTACAAGACGCCCTATGAAGCCCACGTAGTATGCCCATAGTAAGTGGGGAAACATCTGCTTTTTGAAAATTTTGCTGCGTTCAGCCGATCTCGAATTTTCTTGCGTTCCCGGGGGACGACCGCATTCATCGTGAATTTACTCTGCACTCTTTTGGGCCGCTGTCCACCGTTCCGCTTAACCCTTGGATCTACCCTGTTCTACACTGCAGGAAGCAATCACCAACCCCAGCGTCCTTTGAAGCATCACCGGGGCTTGGACTTCCAACAGACTACCATGCCTGGGCTAAGGTAAATTTGTACATTGTTAACTGTTACGCTTATCCAGTGCCGGGTGTGTTATTATCATTTGTTTATTGCGCAGTGTGCGGAGTTATGAACATTGCGTACGTCTTTGTATTTTAATTATGTCAGTTGATCATTGAAGGCGGAAGCTTTACTCCTGCCAATATTTCAGTTGTTTATTCTTTGTAACTCTGTTTAGATTAAGTTAGTTCTTGCGTGGGATCCCCTTTTTGTCCTCAGCTAGGGTGTAACCTTTTTGATAGCCGACTTGTGGCTTGATGTACGAAAATTTAAATCATTAAATTTCATTATTGGCTAAATTAATTATTGGTTGGATTTAAATGTGTGAACCTATTGAGTCCTCAACTAAATACGGCTTTAGCCGAGTGTATTTTCATGTAAAGACCAGAGCATGCGATAGAACGCGTAAGCCCTTAAGATCAGGGGTGTTTTGTATTTTGTTATTAGCTTCGAAGGTAAGTGACTTCGATTTTTGTGGCCACCCTACGTTTGCATCCGGCGTTGGCGGAGCTGACTAGTGCCGCTAGAGTGGGGTGAAGCTACTTGGAGAATCTCCCCTTAGGCTACGTGTACCTTCTTACTTCTACCACGTTAGCTACCTCTTTTAAGAAGTAAGTGGCTTCCTTAGGCAATTCTTTTGAGCAAAGCATAGGGTAAGTGCTGTCGGTTTTAACTGAGCTTTCGAACCACGCCTTCTCGACTAAGCTAGACCGAGGGTAACTGGAGCGTCGTCATCTGCTCCGACACATCAAGATCTGTGGTTTTTTTTTTGGTAAAGCCGGCAAACCCTGTACTTTTCCCCGTTTTTTGACCGTGCTTGTGATCAATGTCGATTCGAGTATTTAATCCTGTAACAAACATTCTAACCTTTCTTGTGATAAAGAAGCTCTTAGCCTACTTTTGATTATTTTCACTTTAGAAAATACGCGTTCACAGGCTACTTGGGTGAGTGATAATGTCAGTAAGTATTTGTAGGCTAAGTACAAATTGCTATATGTAATGTCGTGCAAATTATATTTGTGTAAAATTTTAAAGCAACAATTCATACAACCCGCACAATCACCCTTTGCAGGTACCCTCACCAATGCAAATATTTAATTGAAAACTTGGATCTTCTTCAGTGTAATTTTCAGTTTTTATTTATTTATTTATTTATTTGTTTAAGCTGTAACCAACAGAGCACAGGCTCTAGAACTAGGTCACAGCATAATACATCAAAAATACTAAACTTAAGTGAAACCGCAAATGCGCCCAAGATAACATAGAAGTATCAACTCATGAGCGTAATAAATAAGGAAACAAATGTAGAATAACTAAATTTAAATCACAAATAAAAAAATTAAAAATTAAAAAATTAAAAATTGAAAATTAATAATTAAGAACTAGACATTCAAACCAATGGATTTGGCTCCATACAGTGCGCGTTGTCATCACTATTAGTGTCGTGATCAAGGGTCGTGATTGGTTCAGTCACAGTCACCATAGGCTGGGATTGTTCTTTTTGTAAAGTGATTTTTTTTTAGAGAAATGAGTAAATTTTTGTTTTATGATGTCTTGTGGGATGTTTCTTAGCTTTGAAATTGCGACAAAAGCGAAATCAGGAATAGTTTCTCCGTTTAGTTGAACAGTATGTTGAAAAGTACTCGGATCAAAGAAACTGAAAGTTCTGTAAACCTCCTCATTTTTAGTGAATCGGTCTTACATGCTTTGCATTAATTGATTAACAATCACTTTATAAGTTTCCACTTCAAATTTTTCAATAGTAATATAACAAGGGCGAGACATACTTACCGATAAGTTTGCACACGCCAAAGGTCGAGTGCTGGTTGCAATGAAAACTGTCCCGAGGGCAGTTTTCTAAGGGCAATCAGCACGATGACTCTTGGCACGGGCAAAATTATCTGTAAGTGTGCTGCCCGCGTTTATATTTTGAAGACTATTCAACTCACCCCCTTCATGTTAACTATTAACCAATCATAATTTAGTATTGTTGTTATTTGCACCAATGAGCGTAAACTATACTGACAATTTTCACTAGTGAAAATAATCGACAATTTTCACTAGTGGTATAGTGAATATTTTAAACAAATGTGATTTTTATTAGAAAAAGTCAATATTGGTGTTCTATTACTATAGAAATTGCGTAGTTTGTTGCTAGATTTATTGAAAACTAATTTGAAAAAGTAGTTTGGTTCATTGAATAGTCTCTCGAATACCATTCTTAGTCAAAGTTAAGTAGAATATTTTTCTGGTGGTATCACTACTCATGTCCTATGCGCTTAAGATTAGTACTCGTGCTAGCGCACTAGTCCTAATCGAACCTAAGCGCAATGGACATTCGTAATACCACAGCAAAAATATTCGACATAACTTTGAGTACTCATGGTATTATAAGTGATTATTACACAAAAGCCGTATACGATTTATGATTTAAAATTGATCTAATAATGTCAAAAACCTCAAATTGCTTGTTTCTCACACTTCTATTTCTAATTATAACACCATCTACGAGATCGATAATCAGCACTAAGGAGTAGGGCTGGGCGATATTGAAATTTTGATATCGATTATCGATAACTAAGAAATATCGATACATATCGATATATCGAAATATCGATACATATCGAAATATCGATATATATCGATAGCTATCGATAACTATCGATATTTATCGATAAGTATCGATTATATTAATTTATAGATAAATATCGATAGTTATAGATAAATATCGATAGTTATCGATAAATATCGATAGTTATCAATTAATATCGATTGTTATCGATTAATATCGATATTTCTGGACCAATATCGATAAATATGGGTACTATATCGATCACTATCAATACATGTACATATGTATATACACGTAGTATATTTTTTTAGTAGACATATATCGATACATAACCGTGTTAAATTCGATTTTATCACTTATTTAAGATGGTAGTTCAATTTTGCAATACAAATGTCATTTTGGGCCATTTTTCTTCATGCACTGCACACAGGTACAGCTGTTCTACGTGCGTATTAATTCGAAGTTGGTATTATAATACATTTCATGCTCACCAAAGTCTACTCAGCAAAAATGCCCCAACCTGTTACTACGTTAATAACCCGAACACAAACCCTAAAAATAATACAAATAATTCAATAACATAAACCCAGCAGAAAGAACGAGTTCAAAATGCCCCATAGCAAATCTTACGGAATTTATGAGTAACTACTAAAGCAAATGTAATTCAGCATAAAATATCGATGTCTGTAAGTACTACTGTATCGACCTATCGCATGGATAAATATCAATAAATATCGATAACTATCGATAACTATGGATATATATTGACATGTGCAAAACCTGGAAATATTAAATTTAATATCGATATATCAATACATCGATAAATATCGATAACTATCGATATATATCGATAACTATCGATATATATCGATATGTGCAAAACTTGGAAATATTAAATTCAATATCGATATATCGATATATCGATACATCGATATTTAAAGAAAGGTATATCGATAAACGATATATCGATATATCGATAATATTATCGATATATCGATATTTTCGCCCAGCCCTACTAAGGAGCTCATCGCTTGATAATCATCCCAAGGGCGTTTATCAGGTAATTAGTTTGGGATTGGTCGATTTTAAAAAAATGCATGGTTCTCATTGGATGATATCAGTCATGTTACAGTTGTGTGTAATAATCACTTGAATACCTTTTAGGAAGATATACCGCTCTTATTTTTTTTATTGGACAAGAAACGTTAACTTTTGGATTTTCATTGGTAAATTCTTGACAGATGAGAGGTGAATTGAATAGTCATTTAAATACGCGTTCTCTGTAATTGAATCAAGGAATTTTGTGACTGACGCTGCGGGAATTCCACAACTACTAAGAAATAATAGATGCAGTTTCTTTTCTTTTTATGTTTTGAAAAAAATATGTGTGGCCTCCAAACTGGATTGGCCTACCGAGCATTTGGCCGGTTGCCCGGTGGGCCAGTCCGACACTGTAAACACCTATTGGACTTCTATAACTTTCAAAAGATTTTATAAGAAGATATACGTCTATACGCATTTTGGAATTTAAGTTAAATTCGAGTTAACTAGTTCTACTTCTTTTTCTAGCATCAATTTCAGGGCGTACGACTGACATTTGTAAATCCTGTTTACCGATATTAATTAGTTTTTTTTTACAATGTTGATATGTTATGCTATACCAATTGCAGCATACCCTATTAAATCGCACAAAGTACCTGTCCTGCATTGTTGGGAACCCAATCTGATTTCAAGTAAACTTTAAGCCCAGCTGAAATCACCTTGACATTCTAAACAACAGACACCATCGATCACAGTAGCATAAAGGTATTAAAAGCTGTAAATTACCCTTTCACCTTTAACCTACACTTCTTTGATGTCAGTAGAAATCCCCCTTTTTATGTATTCTTCACAGTGTGTTATTTCCAATTTTTAAATTGAATATGGCTGCAAAAAAAACAGTTACGACCAATGATAACGTTTACCTATAACCAGCTAGTTTAAACGCCGTCGAAATAGTGCATCCTTGTCGACTGCGTAGAACTTCGGAAAAAGAACGAGAAATCTCTGCATCTGCAGTTAAATACTATTTGCAGAAAGTAGATCGAACTCCGCGGGAACAACGTAATACATCGCATAAAAATATCTCTACCCGACTGGTTATTGTACAGCTGTCTCGTTCAGAGAAGCCTTAAAGTAAATACATAATAAAATTAATAAAAGAATATGCGCCCTACTTTCGAAATTATTAAGATTTAAATTTGCACCAGCACAATGCTTTGGCTATTCGATTGCTTACATGGAAACCAATTAGATGTACAGCACTTTTAAGTTATAATTATTAAAAGAATATAATTTCAAATAAATGTTTATTGCTGCCAAAATGATTACATTAAATACGTAGTTTGGAGGACAACTGCCTCGATAAATGTAAAAGTATTTACATAAAAAAGCTTTAGATACATTAAAAATATTAAAAAGAGTACAAAATTCTGTTTATTTAAAACTCTTCTTTTATCTCTTAAAACAAAACAACATATTTAGTAGAGATGTCTTCAAGTAGATCGTGATTGCTTTGAAAATAAATGAAGACATGTCTAAGCTGCTTTGAAGGAATAGGATCCATTACAGCAATTCATTTAAAACTCTTCTTTGATGTCTTAAAACAAAACAACATAGAGATATCTACACGTAAATCATGATTGCTTTGAAAATAAATTAAGGCATGTGTAACCTGATTCGAAGGAATCGGATTCTTTGCCGCAATTCAAGAATTAGCTGCTTAAGAATTATTTGCCATATCCGTTGTGTAAACAGAGAAAGAAATTTATTTCACTAAAAAATAGTTAAAGTGATATTTTCACGAAAAAGGTATTAAAATTGCTGTTTGGGTCATTTATAACACTATTTCTCATAACGTCATTCCATTTTTACTCATATCTAAGTTGGTGTCCAACTGGAGCAAAATACTTCAATTACTCATGGAAAGAACGAGTATTTTTTTAAATTGTAGATAATGTCGTTTATTAATGTATTTTTTATTACTAAACTCCTCGGAAAAACACCTTGTTTTTGTGAATGTAATACATAAAAAATTAAGCAACAAACGTGTCGTGACACGGTCCAATCCCGGAAGTCCTTTGTTACTTAATGACAATGGCCGTGAAAGCCTCAAAAATCATAAAAAAATATTTAAGTAATCTATACATATATAAAGGAAAGTCATATCCCTGACTAATCAACGCAGAGCCGAAACCACTGGTACTAGAAACTTGAGATTTAGGTGCAAGGTTCAATTTCTTACGTAAGGTAGTGCTAAGAAGGGATTTTTTGAAATTCGACCCCTAAGGGGGTGAAAAGGGGTAAAATGTGTTTTCACAAATTCCTCAATATCTCTTACACCCAATAAGATATCGATTTGGTGTTTGCTTGCAAAGATTACCAATGCAAATACCTAGAAACGTATTTCAGGATTTTGCCTTAATCAACCCCTAAAGGTGCAAATCTGGATTGGGGTGAATTAAAGAACCCTTCGTATCCCCTATGTTTATTGAGTTAGAACATTCTTTTTTGGCATATAGATGTATTTTTAAAATATTTACAAAGGGGTTTAAGGGAATTTAAAAATTTTAACCCTAAAGGAGTAAAAGGAGAAAAAACTGAAAAGGGGTAGGGGGTTTAAAATTGTTATATTTTATTTGCTGTGAGTTCCATTTCACAATGAAATGGGTTAAAAGCGATTTTTTTAAATTCTGGAATAAATGAAGTTAATGGAAAAAAATGCAGTTTTATGAGACTAACATCAATTTTATCTTCTATACATATACAGGGTGTTTCATAATATATGCGCAGGACTTCAGGATGTGATAGCTCGTCCAAAAATTTGAAAAAAAGTTTCTATTAACTTACCCTCTAAAATGCACAATTTTTGAGATACAGGGTGTTGAAATTGAAAAAAAAATTTCGTTTTTTGCGAATATCTCCGGAACCGTTTATCGTACAGAAAACACCTTTTGTAAGCATTTTCTACTTATAATAAGCTATGTTTTTTGCAAGAAAAAAATTTTTTTTAAGTCATAATTGGTGAAGATTTTGAAGGGGTAGTGAGTGTTTTTCTCCCCAACTTCTACGCCACTGGAAAAAGTACGGTTTTGAGATGCCCATTTGAACCGCCAATGTTTTCTACACAAAAAAGGTACTCTTGGTCATAAGCTCTAAAGTTGACCGTTTTCGAGAAAAATCAACTTTTATGTTGAAAAACATGGTCAATTTTTTGAAATAAATTTTTTTTTACTAATTGAACAAAATTTATTTAAACGCTAGAAATTGACCATGTTTTTTAACATAAAAGTTGATTTTTCTCGAAAACGGTCAACTTTAGAGCTTATGACCAAGAGTACCTTTTTTGTGTAGAAAACATTGGCGGTTCAAATGGGCATCTCAAAACCGTACTTTTTCCAGTGGCGTAGAAGTTGGGGAGAAAAACACTCACTACCCCTTCAAAATCTTTACCAATTATGACTTAAAAAAAATTTTTTTCTTGCACAAAACATAGCTTATTATAAGTAGAAAATGCTTACAAAAGCTGTTTTCTGTACGATAAACGGTTCCGGAGATATTCGCAAAAAACGAAATTTTTTTTCAATTTCAACACCCTGTATCTCGAAAATTGTGCATTTTAGAGGGTAAGTTAATAGAAACTTTTTTTCAAATTTTTGGACGAGCTATCACATCCTGAAGTCCTGCGCATATATTATGAAACACCCTGTATAAAGGAAAGTCATAACCCTGACTAATCAACGCAGAGCCGAAACCACTGGTACTAGAAACTTGAGATTTAGGTGCAAGGTTCAATTTCTTACGTAAGGTAGTGCTAAGAAGGGATTTTTTGAAATTCGACCCCTAAGGGGGTGAAAAGGGGTAAAATGTGTTTTCACAAATTCCTCAATATCTCTTACACCCAATAAGATATCGATTTGGTGTTTGCTTGCAAAGATTACCAATGCAAATACCTAGAAACGTATTTCAGGATTTTGCCTTAATCAACCCCTAAAGGTGCAAATCTGGATTGGGGTGAATTAAAGAACCCTTCGTATCCCCTATGTTTATTGAGTTAGAACATTCTTTTTTGGCATATAGATGTATTTTTAAAATATTTACAAAGGGGTTTAAGGGAATTTAAAAATTTTAACCCTAAAGGAGTAAAAGGAGAAAAAACTGAAAAGGGGTAGGGGGTTTAAAATTGTTATATTTTATTTGCTGTGAGTTCCATTTCACAATGAAATGGGTTAAAAGCGATTTTTTTAAATTCTGGAATAAATGAAGTTAATGGAAAAAAATGCAGTTTTATGAGACTAACATCAATTTTATCTTCTATACATATATAAAGGAAAGTCATAACCCTGACTAATCAACGCAGAGCCGAAACCACTGGTACTAGAAACTTGAGATTTAGGTGCAAGGTTCAATTTCTTACGTAAGGTAGTGCTAAGAAGGGATTTTTTGAAATTCGACCCCTAAGGGGGTGAAAAGGGGTAAAATGTGTTTTCACAAATTCCTCAATATCTCTTACACCCAATAAGATATCGATTTGGTGTTTGCTTGCAAAGATTACCAATGCAAATACCTAGAAACGTATTTCAGGATTTTGCCTTAATCAACCCCTAAAGGTGCAAATCTGGATTGGGGTGAATTAAAGAACCCTTCGTATCCCCTATGTTTATTGAGTTAGAACATTCTTTTTTGGCATATAGATGTATTTTTAAAATATTTACAAAGGGGTTTAAGGGAATTTAAAAATTTTAACCCTAAAGGAGTAAAAGGAGAAAAAACTGAAAAGGGGTAGGGGGTTTAAAATTGTTATATTTTATTTGCTGTGAGTTCCATTTCACAATGAAATGGGTTAAAAGCGATTTTTTTAAATTCTGGAATAAATGAAGTTAATGGAAAAAAATGCAGTTTTATGAGACTAACATCAATTTTATCTTCTATACATATATAAAGGAAAGTCATAACCCTGACTAATCAACGCAGAGCCGAAACCACTGGTACTAGAAACTTGAGATTTAGGTGCAAGGTTCAATTTCTTACGTAAGGTAGTGCTAAGAAGGGATTTTTTGAAATTCGACCCCTAAGGGGGTGAAAAGGGGTAAAATGTGTTTTCACAAATTCCTCAATATCTCTTACACCCAATAAGATATCGATTTGGTGTTTGCTTGCAAAGATTACCAATGCAAATACCTAGAAACGTATTTCAGGATTTTGCCTTAATCAACCCCTAAAGGTGCAAATCTGGATTGGGGTGAATTAAAGAACCCTTCGTATCCCCTATGTTTATTGAGTTAGAACATTCTTTTTTGGCATATAGATGTATTTTTAAAATATTTACAAAGGGGTTTAAGGGAATTTAAAAATTTTAACCCTAAAGGAGTAAAAGGAGAAAAAACTGAAAAGGGGTAGGGGGTTTAAAATTGTTATATTTTATTTGCTGTGAGTTCCATTTCACAATGAAATGGGTTAAAAGCGATTTTTTTAAATTCTGGAATAAATGAAGTTAATGGAAAAAAATGCAGTTTTATGAGACTAACATCAATTTTATCTTCTATACATATATAAAGGAAAGTCATAACCCTGACTAATCAACGCAGAGCCGAAACCACTGGTACTAGAAACTTGAGATTTAGGTGCAAGGTTCAATTTCTTACGTAAGGTAGTGCTAAGAAGGGATTTTTTGAAATTCGACCCCTAAGGGGGTGAAAAGGGATAAAATGTGTTTTCACGAATTCCTCAATATCTCTTACACCCAATAAGATATCGATTTGGTGTTTGCTTGCAAAGATTACCAATGCAAATACCTAGAAACGTATTTCAGGATTTTGCCTTAATCAACCCCTAAAGGTGCAAATCTGGATTGGGGGTGAATTAAAGAACCCTTCGTATCTCCTATGTTTATTGAGTTAGAACATTCTTTTTTGGCAAATAGATGTATTTTTAAAATATTTAAAAAGGGGTTTAAGGGAATTTAATAATTTTAATCCTAAAGGGGTAAAAAGAGGAAAAACTGAAAAGGGGTAGGAGGGTAAAGTTATTAATTTTATTCGCTGTAAGTTTCATTTCACAAATAAATGGGTTGAAAGGATTTTTTTTTAAATTCCACCCCTACGAGGGTGAAAAGAGGTAAGTGTGTTTTCACGAGTTCCTCAATATCTCTTAGACCCGACGAGATAGCGAATTGGTGTTTGCTTGCAAATATTATCAATGCAAATACCTAGAAACGTATTTTAGAATTTTGCCCTAATAAACCCCTAAAAGAGCAAATCTGGATTGGGGGTAAATTAAAGAACCCTTCGTATCTCCTATGTTTATTGAGTTAGAACATTATTTTTTGCCATATAGATGTATTTTTAAAATATTTAGAAAGGAATTTAAGGGAATTTGAAAATTTTAACCCTAAAGGGGAAAAAAGAGGAAAAACTGAAAAGGGGTAGGAGGGTAAAATTATTATTTTTTTTCGCTGTAAGTTCCATTTTGCAATTAAATGGGTTGAAAGGATTTTTTTTAAATTCCACCCCTACGAGGGTGGAAAGGGGAAAATGTGTTTTCACGAGTTCCTCAATATCTCTTAGACCCGATGAGATAGCGACTTGGTGTTTACTTGCAAAGCTTATCAATGCAAATACCTAGAAACGTATTTTAGAATTTTTCCCTAATCAACCCCTAAAGGTGCAAATCTGGATTGGGAGTTAATTAAAGAACCCTTCATATCTCCTATGTTTATTGAGTTAGGACATTCTTTTTGGCATATATGAATTTCTCAATATTTCATAAGGCCCTATAATGTAACAATTTGGTTTTACTTAGAAAGGGTAGCTATACAAGTTCCTAAAAACGTAATTCAGGATTGTGCATAGATCAACTCCTGAAGGTGAGAATTTGGTTTTAGGGGTAAATTATAGAACCTTTCGTATTTCCTGATTATCATGGTTTTGGGCATATGTGTTTAAATCTTTAAAAAGTGGTTTAAAGTTGTTATTCTAAATTTCTTTGTGAAAGGAGTAAAAATGGGATAAAAGTAAAAAGAAGTTAAAAAAAAGGTTAAAGTTGTTGATTTTTTTCCGTATGTCCAGTTTAGAATAAAATAGAAGGATTTCTGAAATTCCACCTCTAAGTGGTGGAAACTGGTATGTTGCTACAATTTATGAATATAAAATTTAGTAAGTACATTTATTATTGTTATTCTTATTGTTTAAACCTATAGTTTTATCAATCTATATAAGGAGAACGACAATTACATACACATTTCCAGGGGATACGTGAAGCATAAAAGGGTTATGGAGAACTTCTTTTGGAAGAATATTGTTTCTTTTTTACCTACAGTATTATTTTGCAGCGTTTGTTAGTTTAGCGTATTTAGGGCCGGTTGCAGAAAGCAATGTTAAGTCTGGTGTTAGCTAACGTCGCGTCAAAGTAAACAAAATCGCATCAAATTTTGTTTACTAATGTTTAGTTACCATAAAGATTTGAGATTTGATTCGTTTTTGTTCACTTTGACGTGGCGTTAGCTAACACCAGACTTAACGTTGCTTTCTGCAACCGGCCCTTAGTGAGAGAGGAGGGGAGCATTCTAGAATTCGTTTAGTATTTAGAAGAAAAAACATTTGTAGTCCGTACGAAGAACGGGTATCTTGCTAGTAATAAATAATTCAAACAAATAGTGATTTCGTATGGAAATAATATATTGAATTTATGATATCTAATGACAAGGTAATTGGGGCGAACCCAACAACAAACCCACGATGTGTACACATAGCGCTTACAGCTTAAGGTATGACATTTCTAATTGAATTCAGTGTCTTACGAAAACGAAGATAAAGGGCAAAACTGCAAGTAGACCCTCCAATATATTCAATTCACAAAATCCATCAAACAGCATCTAAAATTCCAAATCTAGCAACTATAAATCCAAATCCGTAAATCCAAACAAAAATACCTAAATCCAAAATCCAAAAAGAGAAATAAAATACAACTCTAGAAACACCTAAAAAATAGGACGCCATTTATTAGCGCACGGAAGCCAAAAGAAAACTCACTTCTGGTGTAAATCGGCTCAACCTTCTCCCCCCAGTCCTATGCAGAATAATCAGGAGGTACTGGTACAGACTTATTAAAAACCATCTAGAATGAAATTACAATATAATGCCAAATTATCAACATAGACGTTCGTGGTACGACTTACGTCTTCATATAAATCCACCCATAAGGTGTTTCCCTCAGCTCCCATTTACTTAATCTAACAATAATAATTGAGAAAAATAGCGAAGACACAGCGACCACCGCATTCTAAATCCTCTTACCGGGCCAGACGCCAGGTACTTTACGAATTCGGTGACTCGTGTTTAGCTAGTCCTCACTTCACTTGGAAAGCAAAACGAACCGGTCAATCGGACGCAAATCACTAAACGACCGTGCCAATACTCACGGCAACCAAATGCCTAACTTAATAAAGCATGTTATGCGATACGTCAAAACCCTACAGAAATCGTCTGAAAAACTATACTCTCCGATATATCAAACGCAGATTTGCTAAGTACCGCCTAATACAGTCCAGTTTTACCTGTCAACCTTATGTCACAATAAACACCTAACAGGTGAATATGTAAGTTACCAGAGCTAATTAGATGAGATAACACTTTCAGAAGAGCTTAACAAAACTAGGAGACAATGCATTACTTGTGAAGATAAATTTCGAGAAATCCCTAAACCAAACTTATACTTCTAACGAACTTCAATGTTGACTTATGGCAGTTCAAATCACTTATATTCTTTTAAACCCGCATTGCCATTAAGTAGCTTCGGCTAAGGTGAAGTAGGGCATTAAAGCTAACATTAGTACATAAGGTAAAAATAGAGGCTAAGGTAAATGGTGGTAACAATTGCTCCCTGAAAGTAAAACATGTGCTAGCCGTCCCCAATCTGAGATAGGACTTGCTTACATCTGTTTTCGCGTTTTCTTTGCCGAAATTGTTTTCAGTTCGTTTTCCTTTTCCTGGCGTTTTTCTTTATTTTCTATTTAATACCCTTTTGGTTGTGTGTTACGGATTCGATATATCTACGTGGGGTGCGAGACTCGCCGTGCTGGTTGCCAAAACTAACCCGGGGATACGTGAGGCAGCTATATGTATTCTCATGCACGCGCGCGCCCGCTATACTTCAAATTCAACGCCAGACAGTTCTGAACACATGCAGCACTAATTCTTCTCGGATTTTTCAACACGTTTCGCAGCCATTATCGATTGTACTAATCCTTCATGCACCTGGCAATACAGCTTACAATTTCAGAAACAAAAGAAACATATGATTAAATAGATTGAGCTCATCATGAAAACCATCCGTCACAATTCTGAAATTCTCTATCCAACTTTTACTTGTAGTAAACGACGATCACTCGTTTTCTAACTTAACATTTTTCTTTTTATAGATAACTTTGCTGTCGGTGGATAAGCTGCCATTCCCGACCGATTTCTATCAACATGTTTCAAACCTTTGTGAATCTTACACTGTATTTTTCATCTGTAACAAGATTATTGCAAGAGATAAAAAGCATTTTTTATAAATACGTTACGTTCGAAGAGGCATCGTTGAAACATCGTATCTGATCCATCACCTTAATCTGTAGTTTTTGCTTTTTCCTACTAATTGATGCTTTTCATTCAAGATTTGTTTCATTATTATTTTGCTCAATCAGTTCCACGCGCTTCTGTGAAGTCAGACCTTTTTGCTCGCACAAATCTCTTCGATTACTATTCGTGCATCAAACATATCTTATTAATTGATATGTTAGCAATTTGAATTCTGGGTTGGTTCGTTTTACGTTCATTAATCTAGTGTTATTAATATCTTTCTGTGTATTATTGTTGTGGTTGTAAATAAATGTATTATTGATGTTTGATACTAACCGTTATGGTCACTTTTATTTAGGTATTAGTTATCTTATAGCCTGTAATCGCAACGGTTCTATATAGTGTGCTTCGGCGAAGCGTACCATGGTAACTTGGGTAATCTGGGACCTTAATCTAGTGCGTTATTGTCGCTCATAACAAGTAGATAATTTTTTTACACTTTCCTTGTGCCCATGACCCCTCCCTGGCATCCTGTTTGAGCTAGTTATTTGTAATAGCAAAATTTACTACGTTAATACTATACACTTTCGTTGACTGTTATATATTTACCCGAAATTGTTGTAACAACATTGACACCCAAGGGGTTGGGCGTGTAACAACATTTATTGAGCCAATTGGGTAGACACCGCTATCTGGATTATTTGTGCCCAAACCACCTAAGCGCCTTAACATAGAAAGTTTTCTACGACTTATCGCTTTAAAATGCAGCCCTTGGACCAGAAGAAGTTACGTAATTCTAGTTTGGTTATTTTCATTAATAAACAGTTTTGCGGTTTTTCTATTTAACCAGATGTCAACGATGCATTACAAGCTTTAGTACCATTCTATCTAATAGCTTCTATACATCTGCTTTGAAGAACACAGTTTTCTAAGTCTAATGCTGGTTCGCTTTTTATATTCAGTTTTAACATTGAAAATGTTTAACGAATTGAAAGTGTGATGCGATTTGTGTGAATGTGCGCAGTTTTCGCGAATGTTTGCAAGTTGTACGTATTGCAGGTGAATGTTGTTGGTGTCATTTTAAAGATCTCGTCAAGGACCAACTTTCTGTAAAGGTTATGAAAATGTAAGATTCGAGGGGGGGGGGGAAATGCGGGGGTTAAAATTACTTTTCGGACATGAAAGCTTTCGGTGCTGTTACATCGAAAACTCTTTGAAAGATCCAAATTTGATTTGGGCCTAGTTGAAATGAGGATGAACGAACTCTCAGCGTACTGGCTGTTTTTTAGGGTCTGTGGTGCAAGGGGGCAAACTTACAGGGGTGTAAAAGTGAGGTGCGTTTGTAGCAAATCGGATGTTCAACCAGGGGGAAAGAAAAAATGTGGAATTTTGTTTTTGGCAGTATGTGGATGAATCTGTGGGTTTTTAAGAACTTTGCGGCTCAGGTGGATTTGAGGGTTACAAAATGGGGAAAACGCTATAATTATCAGAAAAACCTTAAAATATTTATGTAAAATTCGCTATTTGGAGACTTTCTACTGGTGAATTGTATTCTTTAAGAGAATTTGGGATGTGGCAATTTTGCGCCCCAGGTGAATTTGGGGATTGCAAAATGGGATAAACGTTATAATTATGAGGAAAACCTTAAAGTCAATATTTGTGTGAAATTCGTTGTTTTGAGACTTTCTACTGGTGGATTGTATTTTTCTTTAATTCAGGATGCGGTTGTGAGGGGAGGTTGATTTTTTGCCTTATTTTCTTAACTTTTAAGTCTTTCATCTAATTGCAGATTAATATTAAATTGTACAAGATGCAGAGACGTATTATTTATTAATGATCTACTATGCAGTAGAACTTCGCAGTAACATTTCGCGTAGCGCATAATAAACAATAATAATACAGGTGTGAACAATTTTAAAACTTTTTTTATTTGTATCCCTTGTAAATTTTTCAGATTTTGCAAATTTTATGCCAGACTTGAAAATTAGCCAAGTTCATTTTCAATGCATTAGCGAAGGTTGGTAAATTTCGACTTCTGTAATTTTTTATCTATATTTAATCGTTATAGCAGCCACAGCAATAATTAAGGGCTTAGCTTGGAAGAGGTACAACTATGCCAAAACCTCTTTCCTTTATTAAAGAAAACTCATAGCTTAATCGCTCCAGAAATATATGGACACATTTTTATGAAAAACCTATGTTCTTGTAGACAGACTAAATGGGCTTTTTGCCACTTAAAAAGTATTGGTATACAGCCAAAGCCTCCGTCTGAATCACGAAATGTGTTCAAACTACTTCTGGAGATTTGTACTTCACAACTACTTGAAAATTATTATATCTTCCACACATAATTCGAATTTGATCAGTGAAAATCCCAATATAATACACAAAAATATCTTCAATTATGCGAGCAACATTATTGTTTGTTACAGAAATACAGCTAACTCGTTTCACAAATTGTCTACCATAAGTATGGTAGTTAGTACAATGCAGTGTTTTTCAAGATGTAGCGTTTTTTGAATATAGCTATTTTATAAGCTACTGTATCTGATGCAAATAAAACTTGTTCGTTTGCTGTTAGAGCGTTTTTGATATTTAACTTTCGTTTTTAAGAAAACTTTGAGCATCTAAATCGCAAGGTTTATTAACACATTCTTTGTAAAATGCTGCTATGTGTCTCTTAAGTTTACTGGAGCGCACACTATCCGTAACTAAAATTTCCACGTAAATAACACACTCGTTTTTTTACTGCCTTTAGTAATTTTATTGTGCCTTCGCATTTTGGGAGTTATAACGAACTTGATATTGAATAACGTTGATGAGATACTTCACGAAAGTACAGTAAGGCTGTAGGTTCTCTAGAAAGACGAATACCTGTAATAAAACGCTGTTTGACTGAAATTTCATTAAGGAGATGAAATTTAGAACTAGTGCTGTAAACCTAAAATATATAACCACTCTTGTACATAATGTTTAAATTAAAGGAGGTAGTAACGTTTTTAAGCATTTTCAGGAGTATTTAGGTTGTTACCCATAATTTCAACAGATGATTGAAAAGTATGAAGCCTCATCCTAAAAACAGTGATAATAATTTAAATTTGTTTAGATGTATTGATACGTTTTAAACTCAAATGCAGTGATGCTTTTCAATATAAATATATACTGCACATATCTGTTCACCTTTATTCGATCCTTTAGAAGTACAAACTCAAAATTAATCTAACAAGTACGATAAACAAAAAAAGGATTGATTTCATATTTAGGGGTTTCTCTCTGCTGAATCTTCTCTTAAAAATCTGACTGTTTGTTTGTCTGCCTGTCCGCCTGTTTCCAGTATAACTCAAAAACTATTTGTTGGATCAAGACGATATTTTGCATGCGGATTATATGTCTTCCTGGAATCAAACCAAGAAACAGTGAGCAATCTAAAAATCAAATTTTGTTTATTTTTGCTTTAACTAAGAAATAGATAAGAGTAATAATTTTCACATGGCTTACGCTTTACCCTGAGGAAAATGTGACCCAATAGATACATGATAAATGTAAAAAGAGACTATAAGTGGCAACGAGTAAGAAGGGCGCCTTTAATGGCGCTGCATTGTAAATATTTGAACGGTCCCGTGTGGCGACGTGGGTCGAGCGTTCAGTTCGCATTTGCAGAGTCTGAAGTTCAAATCCCATTGCCAGTAATGTTTTTATTTGAAAATTGCTGTAATTTGCATTGCGAAGTGTTTCCTTTTATTGTTTCAGTATTATCAGGAACGTTAAGATGTGTTTACATGCATTTACTTTAATTTTTAAAATTGTTTAGTGTCATAACGTCCACTTGCGAAGGAAGCTCTTGGTAAAGCCCTTTGCAGATTTTTTTCTAAATCTAATGGTGCTCCTTAGCTCCTTAGAATATCGATTTCCCTAAACTATATGTTGGTTATGTAATTGACCAATGAGTTTCAGCTGAAAGCTTAGCCGAATATCGTTAAAAATCTAATAAGTAAACGTGGTTGTTTTTAAACATATTTTAGATAATATTTTACCACTAGCCCCATAATATACAGATCTTTTAAAAGTACAATGACTCATCACAAAATGAACAGTTTACTGAACAAAATACTTTCTGCTCTAACAACACAAATACGCTTTTCAGTATTGCTTTGTTGCGAAAAGAGAATAATGTTTAATTCTGTATACATACCAACCCCGACTTAAGCAAATTTAAGCTTTCCACTATTTTGCACGCACAAAAGCACTTTCAGTTGCATTCAACACAATGGAGCCATTAGTCATCTTTCACGCGGGTTGAATTTCGGCCAACACAACACTACAGAAGGATTTTCCTGGGGCTGCAGAAAGGGAAGGCGATTCTGTGCTAAAGAAACAGTCAATTACGCACACGTTTTGTACTCTTGCCAACAGAAATATTTGGGGCTGGTTTGCACATAACTTGTAATACACGCTCGTTATGCGAATTTCCGATGACGTACCGCGCTGCAGGAAAACTGAAAACAAGAGCTTCGCCCGCTTTCATGTACCAAAATAAACTTGAATGGAACATAAAATCGCGCTACGCTTGGGAGTATTAAGAAAGGAAATAATTTTTTACGGCTGAGCCGCCGTTCGATAGGCACTGGCAAATCGGCGGCTACGTTCAAACTTTTACTTGTTCTTGAAATAAATATGAAATGTTTATAATATTTCCTTTTTCTTTCGCAGTTGCTTATTATTATCTACACAAAATGTAGTTTCAAACATAATATTTTTTTAATAATACCAAATTTTGAAAGATACATTCATGATACGAAATTATACAGGCAAATGATACCACTTGTTTAGAAAAAAATCGACATTATCTCAATAGAGCACTGACAACTCGTAAAAGATATGGTAACTGGCTTACTAACTCCACCTAAAATTTTGACTCATTTCGTCAGTGATAAAATCTTGGAGTTTGTTTACCACCATGAAATCGTGCATAGATACAAAGCAAACCAATGTTTGTCAATAGAGAAATAATACATATGTTTTGTCAATTTTCTTAGCTCCTCCTACATATATTTATAAATTTTAGACTATCAGATGTGACTAGATGGTACAGTTATTTACAACACGAATATCGCTGGTAATGCAACTCTTTCTTTTCAAACTCAATGCGAATTACGTAGATTTCTTTAATATTAAGTGCACGTTGATAGTTCACTTAAGCTCACTCAACAGCCCCTGTTGATATCCTTTCTTATCTTATTAGGTAATCTATAATTAGGAATAACATGGTATAATTTAATTACGAGTATAATAAATCTCGTCTTTCAAAAGCACTTGAATATCGAATTGGATATACAATGTTAATCTAACCTTTTTATGGCGATCTCTGCTACATATAAATTCTCTGCTACAGCTAAGGAATGAACTTCTACAGATTTACTGTAACTCCTTCTGTTATTGGCACCACACTTAAGAAGATGAAGACATGCATTATCAGGTACGTTTCAAACACTTTAACCATTAAAACTCAATGTAATATGCAACTATTCAATCAGCTGTGATTGAATACAATAAAGTTCATTGGAACATATGTGTATTTCCATTCCTTAAGGAAAATACACTTTTTTATTTTCAAATAATCCCTTTACTCAGTACCCAGGCTCGTTGCTGCTATATGCTTAGTTACTGTCCATATCCTCACATATTTTAAATTAAATTGACATAATTAATAATACTAAATGCACTTAATATATATTAAAATATTAACTCCTACAATTAATATCGCAACGTCTATTCTCAGTCCAAAACAAGTCAATCTGTCACTTCCAATTCCAAACGTAACACTTCTTAACACAGTTTATAAATCTACGAATTACTGTTCACTTCCAGACGTTAAAAGTACGTATGCCAAAGCTGCACCCTTTCTTATATCCGTTACTATCTTGTCCAAATTCCACCTTAAAACTTACCTTTCTTAATTTCATTGTACCTTATTCATGTTCTTTTTTTGCACGTTATCTATAAAGTAGTTTGTACATGCATTTACTGCTTCACTGACCTACCTGCCATGTTATAAAAACTTATCCCCACTTTCCAATGGAAATCACGATTTTAACGAAAACTCTTGGATGATAAACTCAATTTTTGAAGATTTCAGCAAAAACTGAAAATGTCTTCTCGTTGATAATTGTCCAGCTCATCTATAATGGTGCAAACTAAATTACGAAATGTGAAACTCCTGTTTTTTTGCCGAACATGACTGCAACATTGCAACCAATGGACTTGGGTATAATAAATAATATAAAAGTTCATTGCAGGAAGCACATTTTGATAAAAATTTTATCGGCGTTAGAAGAAATCGATCTCTCAAAGGTTGTATTTCACTGCAAGACTGCATAACAGAAATTGACAAGGTATGGAAACACGACGTTTCTTCAACGAGAATCGAGAATTGCTTTAAGAAAGCTGGCTTTGTAGAAGACACCAACGATTGGGATGAAGAAGACCACATCGTTTTGGCAGATTTAAAAAAAAAGTGGAAAGAATTAAAAAAGAAAGCAATTGTTAGAAATAATGTAGAAATTACAGATTACCTGAATGTGGACAATAATATTCGGTCTGCCGACAGAAGAACACATACTGCAAAGTGTTATGAATAATGAAAAACGAAGAAGATGATGAAGAAGAGGATGATCATGATTCCACTTCTAATCAGAAGTAATCGGACGAAGAAGTGTTCGCGGCGTTTCAAACAATCAGACGTACTTTCCGTTTTCAAGACGGGGTTTATGAAAAACAATTTAATGGTTTACGTGAATGTGAAACATTTTACGAACGGACAACCTTATTTAAACGTAACGTGCAAACTAAAATATTCAATTAAAAAATAGAAGATAAAATTATTATATAGACAAAATGATGTTTTTAGAACAACCACGTGCATTTATTATATAATTTTAAATGAAATTCTATTTTACGATATTTTAGTGGCTTTGGCTTCGTTACATAGAAGTTCCACTGTATTTAACATATTTCGTATAGATGAGAAGCTCTTATTCTTATCAGCAATAGAGCGAATACTTTTAAATATTGTGTACTGGCATCAAAAATTTTAGAAATGAAATAATAAATATTAAAACAACTTGTAAATCATTTCAACTACGGAAGCAGTAAATATATGTGAAACTATTGAGGTTAAAGGTTTCAGTTAAGGAAAATACCTGTGTTGATATTGACTGGCTGTAAGTTTATATGACCGTAAATATATGTCAAAAATTTATTATTTATCTTGTGTTCTTTTTCAAGAAATACTTTTGCGGAATAAACCTATTCAACACATAATCAAAGTAACCCATTAGTCACAAAAGTATATTTTTAGAGGGATTCCTACGTGATTTATGATTTCGCTAATCGTAAACTAAAAACAGCTGCTGTAATTAGCTTGAGGATCAAGGAAAGCATTTCCATGAAACAAGTGGTTAATAAATTATACCCTACAGACGATGTTAGTTTGGCACTCGTCCAACAGACGAGGAAATTGGTCATACATTGCGATTTAGGTAAATTCCTTTAGTAACATTGGGTTGGAATGCTATTCAAATATAGTTTAATTTGTTTGTTGGTTTATTTCAATTATAAGAAACAAACTGTTCATAAGGCAATTAAAAAGTCGCAGTGTTTAATATATGATTAGTAAACGCTCTTCTAATAATGTTTGAAGTAGAAGTGTCAGCAAATACACTGCGTTATATAGTGGGAAAAAATGTATGACCTGCTGAAAAACTATTCCCGGTACTTTCTAATTCATGGCCGTCTAGTACGCATCAAGCATCGGTTGCATTGCTGGATAATCACTACTATTGTGTAATTGATTGAATTAGTGTTTTCCGTTTTATTATTGTATTACATCTTTGTGTTCAGCAATAAAGGGAGTAAGGAGCCTCTATGTGCAAAGCTGCCCTGGTGTCAGGATAAACTTTAAAAAAAACAGTTTGTGTATTTTGGTACGCAACAATATATTTTTCAACATCATAGTGGTGGTATAGGGTTGTAGAAATTGCTTCAAAATGAATAAATAATACCCAAGCCATGTTTATTCAAAGCAGAAGTAAGTATTGAATATACATCAAATTACTCGTATTCTGGGGTTATTACCCACTAGGTGAAATTACGTAGGCTATGCAGTCAGCGCTACTCAATTGATTGTTAAATAACATTAACGCTAAATCAGAAATTTAAAGAGTAAGTACCACTGAATATTTTATTTTTTAAATTTCACACTGCGGAAAAGCCATAAAATATTTAATACCTCAACTCGCATTATTGTGCTGCAATGGCTAAAATAATTTTATTTTAAACCATGCATTTATTGCAGATGTTATCCTGGAATATAATTTTGATGAATTTTGCTTCAAATAAATTGTGATTACCTGAAACTAAAGTGAAAAAGATTACAATAGTAGCGAATCTACGAAACAGTTATAAAAATATCAAATGTGAGCTGCTTACGATCTCGGTACTTTAGGCCACGTATTGATCTGAACTTTTTCCTTACAATAGCCCGAAGAATCACCTCTTAAGTTATCATTTTTATAGAGAAGGGAATTTCAAATTCAATTTGTAGTTTTACTTGAGTAAATAATACAATCCCTTACCAACAGCAGCGTATAAAGGCAACTTTTATTACTTTTATGAATGAATATATATAATTACGATATCTGCGCACATAGGCATAAATTACGAGGTCAATGAGTAGATAGTCGCACCAGCTAATTTTTGTTAAGTTATTGTTTTAGTTATGTCCATGTGCACTCCCAAGATTTTATTTTCAATTGCAACTTTTTACATGTGTAAGCCTATAGCAATTTAAATAGTTAAAATAAGGTCATTGGACGGATACAAACTGACAGGTGGTAGAGTAAGTTTCTTGGAACAAATTAGAATTTTTGTAGGACAAATCCATTGTTAATATTATCGATATATTTTTGAAGCTGTACATAATCGTCTACATTAATCAAATTATAGCCTTCGTAATATAAAAAGTTTATTACCAATTTACGTTACAGGTAATATGATATCAAAACTTCTAACAAACAAAGCTGTATAAAATATACTAAATCATTGTTTCAGGTATAGGCGTGTAGTTCTGTTATCAAGATCGTCAACCCAACCACATTCCAAACAGATGGATAAATAATTTTCGTCCTTTAGATAAAAGTATCCACAATAAATTATTCAGAAAATGTAATAATTTACTGAAAAATATGCTCAAGGATAAATTCGGTTATGAACACGAAACTAGGAGGATATAACTATTTAGTGAAGAATATTTTAAAAAATACGAGTAATACAATGACCAATGACAATCAAAAACTAATACAGGGCATTGAAATTCTTTCAGACAAGTTAAAATAATTATTGCTCAGGAAAGAAATCTAGTCAAAATACGGAGATTAAATATTCTAGAAATAGCTGTATCACATACAAAGGCAAACATTAAAATCAGAAAATTGATGACACAAAATATTGATATTACAAAAGGTCTTACATAATGGTTGCCCCGCATGTTCAAAAGGCGCGCTCCAACTTTGTAACTTAGAAAGACGGGTTAAGTTCGTCATCATGTAACCTGTCCATGAACGCAGATGGAATTTCTAACCTATATCTCTCAGCGTTTAGAACTCCTAAAATGTCAAATAGATTAGAGCTTTTTTACCTTCAAAAAATATTGGCCCGATAGTCTTCTTTTACTCACAGCTGCCCACACTCCAATTTTTTGTGGGTGTAGTCGAGTTTCACTAAAAAATAAAGATTTTTCGAGCTCCACGTGGGAATTGACATATCCAGAAAGGTGGAACCAAGCTTCATCTGTAAAGAAGGTTTTTCCAAGAGCCCCGATGTTGTTTTCAAGATTATGTAAAAACTATTGACAGAATTCTTGTTTTCGCAGCCTGTCAACAGGGAGTATTTTGTAGAACACTTGCATTCTGTAGGAATGCATTTGCAGGCCCTGTTTAAGAATACGTTGGCAAGTGCTATATGATATCAATTGGATCTTGCAAATTCCGAATTGAGGTCTGGGGCTGTTCTTCCATTACTTGCCTAACAGCTTCAATATTTTTTTCATTGCGCATTCTTGGTATGTCACTGCCTTCTTTGCGAATTATGCTCCCTGTGTTCCTATACAAAACCACAATATATCGAATGCATTTACAAAAGCCGTCAAAAGAAGTAATGACATTTGAAAACGTTTCTCGAAACTCTTCAAAGGCGTCTCTAACAGAATAAACCCATTGACCATTAATTCTTCGACCATCTCGAAAATAAATTTCCAACATAGATCATTTTTGTTCATCAGTAAAAACCATAACTGATTCAAATTCTTGTGTCGATAATACTTGAAACGTTGGAACTTGCTAAACTGAAGTGCTAACCAAAAGCTGTCACTTCTGTCAGCTGCAACCTACTTTTTTAAATCAATCTCAGACATGCCCAATATAAATCAGTCTCGTACCCGGGCTACCCTGATGAATTTTTTTAAATACATGTTAGTAATTGCTGGGAGATCTACTTACTAGGGATGGGCGCGTGACGTGAAAAGAGTCGTGTCACGTCGTGTCACGGCGTGTCACGTCGTGAACGTGACTAATATTTGAAAATCGTGACGTGAACGTGAGTGAACGTGAGTGAAAATTTCCAAGGCGTGATTCACGTTTCACGTTAATTTCACGTTAAATATTTAGTAACGAATAAAAACTGCATGGTGCAGCAACTTTTAAATTCATTAAATCACAAATTGTGCCAAACAAGTTACATTATGTGGCTTTATTTTTGGACCCTAATTATAAATCCTTAAAGTTCATACCTTCACATAAAAGAGAAGATTATAATGCAAATAAAACTATAGATGATAATGATGAAATACATAGCAAACGACTCAAAACTGGTACATCAGCATCAGATTCTTATCTTTATACACTTAGAGATAGCTCTGACGATGACACATGTAATTAGGATGATGTCGAAACAAAACTAAATTAGTATGTTAAATTAAAATTTGGTTGACATTTTAGGATTTTGGAAAAACAGTGTAAATACGCTACTGTTAAAAACACTTGAGAAATTTTAAACATACCGGCAAGTTCCGCTACAAGCCAAAGAGTATTTTCTACAGCTCGGCGAATGTTATAGAAGAGCGCAGAATTCGACGTACCGCTGAAAATGTTGATTACATATTACTTTTAAATCAACATTTTAATGTGTAGATGTGTAGATGAACTTATTATTCTAATAAAAGTAATGGTTTGTTTTTTATACTCGGCTAACGCTGAAACTGTTAATTACGTTTTATTATTAAACCAAAAATATATTGTGTAGATGTGTAGATGATATTTTTAAAGCAATTTATTGTGTAGTACTTGTGTAGATGAACTTATTCTAATAAAAGTAATGTTTTTTTGTATACTCGCTTTAAAGCTGAAAATTTTGATCCTTGTACGTAAAAGTACTTTCAAACCAACGAATTAAAAGTGTTGCCTAGCAACATATACCTTCTGTACTCATACCAATAAGGGAAACGTCAATTCCAATGACAGATTTTAGTATTAAAAGTAATGTCTTTGAAGACAGCTGCAAGAAATATATTTCCGAGAAATCAGTATTTATCCATTGTCGAAGTTAATGTAGTCAATTTTCATTTTTTTCTTTTTATGTCAACTATTATGATTGCAACATATCACGTAAATTATGTCAGGTGCAAAACATATTTTTAGTTCTCTTTAGGGTTTTTTCATTGGTTTTAAATTTGAACATTCTGTTCTATCTGAATTTAAATTTTGAAATAAAAGCTGCGTGTCACGTCGTGAGTGGCGTGTCACGCCGTGAACGTGAGTGAACGTTAGCGTGAACGTGACTGTTTAAAGCAAGCGTGAAACGTGCGTGACGTGAGCGAAAATTCACTCACGCGCCCATCTCTACTACTTACTACAGTAAATTACTGCATACAAGCAAAGTGAAACATGTTTGCCGTTCGCCATTTTGTATGCCATAAAAATTGTTAGCTGTCATTCCATATGCTGTCGTAAGTTGTTCGTTTGGTAAGTTTCATCATCATTCTTCATTCATAGATTTTATAGTTAACTTAGTAGAGTGTGTTTTTGGAGAATTTTGAACACCGGGAAATAATTAAATTCTTGGCTAAGAAAAATTATGATTTTAATGAAATAGCTAGAAGGTTGAAGCAGTTTACCTGGATGCTTCCCTACTAAAATCTACCTCCGTCGATCGACGTTAAAAAGCGAGCCTCACAGACAATACAAAATTACAAAGACGAAAATTCTGAAATTGTAGCCAAGGTCAAGAAGTTAGTGATGAAAGGTAGGCGAATTACTGTTAAAACGGTAACCATGACTGTAAGGATTGACCAGCAATCGGTGAAATGGATACTAAATGACATTTTGCATATGAATAAAGCTTCATATCGATGGGTGTCTCGAATGTTCACACCTTTGCACAAATAGAATCTAGTGAACTGCCAATGCAGATTCTGACAACTTTTTTGACTGAATCGTCACTATGGACGAATTTTGGGTCCATAACTATGACTCTGTAACCAAATAAACCATCATCGAATGGCAGCTGGCGGCATTCCAACACCACCAAAGAAGTTTAAAAAGAAACCGTCGGCAGGCAAAGTAGTACTATCGATTATCTGCGATTCTCGCGAAGTCATGCTTATCGACATTCTTAATACTTGTCGTACTATCAACTGGAAATATTACTGCAATCTTCTGACCAAATTGCAAGAACAAATCTAGATCAAACGCCGTGGACGACTGCGAAAAAGAGTACTCCTATAATAAGACAATGTGCTAAACTGGATTTCGAAATGCTTTCACGCCCACCTCCGTGGAACGCATTTCAGGGTTGATGATAGCTTAAATACTCGGGTGACTTCTTAGTTGCAGAGTGCCAACCCTTATATGGAGAGTATTATGAAGCTGAAACATCGATGGGCCAAGCGTGTCGATTGAAATTTAGAATTAAAGCATTAAAAGTTTTAAATGGCTAATCGGTCTTGGCCTACGTAGAATTTTAACCAATCAGCATTCTTTAAAGCAGCGTGTTGATGAAACAGAAAAAGCAAATCAATACACCATTCGGTAAGTATGTAAAGTCTAAGATTTCTGTAAAGTAAAGTTCGGGCACTTCATTCCATGTAGGAACATGGCCTGAGACAAGGCGAGTCAGGGCCGCCAAAATATCTCTTTTCGAAACTCAGTCATGTGGCACACCATTAATGGCGTACTGGGTGATGTGGTTAGCATCACGCCTTCGACGACTGCCTTACTTTCCCTACTTTCACAATTGTGGTTTCGGTATGGATTTCTGTACAGGCCTCCCAAACTACCAATCTTGAGTGTTTGTAGGCACAATGCCTTAATTGTAATATTTGGTAATAAGAAAACAGGAGAAATATTTGGTAACTTATATAAGCAAGTTTCAAATTATACAATTTTCTTGGATACAAGTGACTGGTGTTTGTTACCTGAAAAAGCTCAACAAAACAGGCGCGCTGAAGCGATCCTTTGTGAAGTGAGCTCGCAACATTAACCTACTTTTTAAATTAAAAGCGGAAGCTTAACATTTGCTAAATCTACATCAGCAGCAGCGATTAGTAATGCCCACTTTCCTATTACGAACTACAAAATAAATGTTTAAGCCAGTTAAATAGTCCTGCTCTATTGTAAACTATAGTTTTCCATTCTTTAAGCTCAGTGCAGCGCTTGAATTGTAAACCCTGGCACTAAATAATCCATGAGTAACAGTGCAGGAGGTTTAATTCGCTGGCTGTTTTGTACTTTTGGACAGACTTATTACATAAACTCACAAACGGTCATCGATTAGCAATCCCGCTGACTCACCCCTTACGTGGGTGACGTCTCTCCTCAAGGTAACTACAAATTAGCGAAGGCATTCTAGTGTAATATGGGCTATTTTGGCGTAGCAGGGACGCGATCGTTGTAGAGAACTTGGTCTGTAGAATTCAATTTGATTCGATTTGGGTTAACAACCGCCGTTGCGTTTTCTGCTTTTTGCAACTGATTCTGGTTTTCATCAGACGGATTGCAAAAAGTTACTCGATTCTTTCCTGATGATAAACGGGAACATTATACTTGAGCAACTAATTGCATTGTTGTTGAGAAGTGTGCTTAGCTTCTAAATTTAAAAAGTTTGAAATACTTATTGAGGACACGCCTTGTGATAGCCAAAGATGTTCACACAGAATTAACTACAAGAAGAGCAACATCGTCATTGTAGCCTTACTTGTGGTTGTCTGTTTAATGTACATGAACGGCTGTTTTAATGGAGTAAACAAAGTATAATAATTATAAATCTGTGTTTTCAAATCCCTGTACGATAATACTCGTCGAGCAATCCCATACTGAACAACTTAAACTATGTTGATATTAGCGCTAGCTGCACTGCACATGTTTTGACAGAAATATAAATACTTCACACTTGATAAATCATAATGCACTAGGGCGAATAATTAATATATAGCAATCGGTTAAAAGGTTTCGAAGTTGACATGCCTTCTAATTGCCGTGGTAAGTAACTTGTCTTTTTTTTTCGTGTTTAGTCACTCAAATCTTACCTGTTGTCTATGATCTCTCTGTTCCGATGTTTCAATATTTTGTTAACATTTTCTTAAAGCAACTTTTTTCTTTAATTTCAGACGGTATAGAGAAATGTGAAAAGTACTCTAAAATTGCATGATTTAAAAAAAGCTACTATAACAACAGCGATAATGTGGAAAAATGCCTACCATAAAAAAGTTCCCAACAATCCTATTGAGAATGACAATCATAAACGTCTGCTAGCCAGATTGCCGATTTTTCGGGTGAAGCGGAGCTTCCAAATCGCGTACAAACACAAATCGCGTTGCCAAAGACCCAAAAAAGTTTCAATAAAAAATAAAACTCGGTATTGCAGCTGTTCTGGCTAAATCTGTGGGTGTCCGATTTAAAACGGGCCGCGATGTAAATCAGAATGTCAAAAGCTGAGTTATGTGCCTCGAGCATACAGCACTGGTTGACAAACTACTTCCTTGATTTTACCGGCATTCAAAATACGCATTCCAACAAAACAACACTGCAGCAGGAGCTCATCCAATCATTGTGAATACAAAAAATATCATGTAAGAAGCGGTATAATTACGCCACCTGCTATATGCAGCTGCACTTAAACCCCTTTCTATAACAAAGACGAGCCCGAGTTCTGGCCATATCCCAAAGTGGAAACCCATGGACCCAAGTCGAAGAATGGCCAGGAAATTCGCAATAAAAACCGAAGTATGAGATAAAGAATGCTTCGAATTTTTTCAGGCAGCCGTTAAATTATAAACCCCTTCTCCTTGCGTAAACGGGGGCTATATAACGTGAGGACGGCTCAGCGCCAAGATATTGTGTATTTAAACATTGAGTATTGAAGAACTTGGTCAGATTCCAGTTTATTCTCCCTCTTACGCATCTTGGTAATACTTGGTACTCTGCACTTGCAGGTGCATGTGCTTTTAAAACCCACCTTAGGCACTTGTAACTTGTGCGGTGACCTTATAATCTTCTGTATAACTAGCTGTACTAAACTGCCACATATTTATATATGTTCATGAATGTTGATTTCCTCTTATTCAAATAAAATATTGTTGCCCTTAAGTATATCATTTGGTATTACCCAGGGTAGCGCAGTCCCCACATTAGCAACGTAACTTCTTTAAGGGAATATTTACGAAGAAGAGTAATTAATAAATACTATATAAACTTATTTTCAACGGCTATTATTGCGACATTAGAGCAAATAAGAATAAAATATAATAGGTGGATATTTTAAACAAGCAAAAGTATTTGTGAAGCTAAGTAAGGGATAATTTAGCAATATGTTCAGTAATACGTGTCTCGCTTCAGTTTATTATAAATTATTTGTTGCTTTCGGCATTACTCGAATTGTTAAACTTAAATTTCGGCTTAGACCGCGTTGTCTTTCTAAAGTCTAGATAAACACCCATCACTTTTCCCTTCATGTGTCTTACATCTTGTTAATGCTAACAAAAATTTTTTTGCACTACTAGTCTCAGAACGCATCGTTATTGGCCTATTTTTAGGTCGTGAAATTGATTTTCTCCACCAAGGGAGAGAATGTAAAATAAACAATTTTCACCGTGGTAACTAATAAATTGCTAAGTTACCAAATATGACTATTTTAATTTTGACGTTTTAAAGAGCTGTATTGTCAGGTTGACAGTTAAAATATTTTCGAAATTTGTTGGGAATTTAGGTATTAAGCCGTTTGGTAGTGCAAAAAATAGTATATACACCACGTTAGCGAATCGTCTTATAACCTTCGCGGTTTAGATACTTCGCGCTGCGCGCTCAGTATCTAATATGCGCTCAGGTTATAATACTGCGCTTCGCTACCTTGATGTATAATATACTATTATACACCATAACCTCATCACTGAAATAAAATTCTCTATTCTCTCCTTTTCTGTAAGATTTTCCATGGTACTTTCTCACTAACTAAGCAAATTCAAACAACACTTATAATTTTTGACGTTCAATATTTGTTAAACAACAGTGGCATTGTTTTGTTTTCAGAGCTTACTATCGGTTTCAGTTATCTAATAAATTTTTATCTACAACCTTTAATTTGGTATAGTGAAGTTATTTTTCAAAACTGCCATATCAAGTGCTACATCGTTGGACTCTACACAAAAACAGCTTCTATTGATGGTACTTTCGACCCCCATTTTATTTTTTTTAATTAATCAAGTTGGCCGTGCTGCAGTCGTAACGATCGATATAAAAATTGCAACCACGAATATTAGTAGAAAACCGTATGTTTTACTTCTATACCAAATTTCAGAGTTCTATCTATGGCCGGATTCAAATAATACCACCGTTTCTGTACTTAATTTACGCACTGTATATAAGCTATTTGCAATAATTTCATTGAGCCAATGCCGTGGTACCTAATTATTAAAATTATTTTTAATCTTATGGAGGCGCCCAGCGTTGCTATTCTTAAGTAAAGCTCACATTACAGATGAGATAGAGGATTGTGAAAAACATTTTCCAGGGTATAGTACCATAAGGCGTAATTCTCAAAGTCGAAAGACTGCGGCCGTAGTTATACTGTTCAATATCGAATTTAGGGTAATATCGAATATCACATATAACAAGAACTTATGGCTACTTTCAATCTGCATCTGCATCTTCATCAAGGTATGTACATGGTAGTGTACCATTCTCCGAGCTCAAGCGATGGTAAATTTTTAATGAAGTTTGAAGAATGGTGTGCCGAATATGTATCAGACCGCAGTAAACATTTAATTATAGGTGATTTTAATATTGACAGGTCCAAGAACAGTTTCTATGCGAAACGTTTAACAAATGTAATTCAACATCTAGACATGAAACAAATAAGTTCCAGATTATACAAGGGTAACTCAAACTTCGAACACATTAATAGATTTGGTAATACCTAACATTTCGAATTTCAATTTTGATGTCCTAGATTCACCTAAGATCAATGACCATTGTGATATTGAGTTCAGATTTCTTGAACAATGCATAACCAGCGAGTACAAAACGAGGCGTAGGAAATTGTTTGATGACTACTCACAAACTGCTTTATTAAATAAACTGGCTAATTACAATTACGAAATGAATAAAATTTTACACATTGCAGCTGCAAGCATTGTGCAGTCTTTGCATAATTCCTTAACTGATCCAATTACGTACCGCATTAGCAAGGTGAAAAATTCTTACACATGGTTTTCTATTATTTGCAACGGTTGCAGAAATATAGAGATACCTTATACAGAAAGGCTACATTATCTGAAAATGCAAATGATTGTAAACATTATAAAGAAATCAGAAACAACTATAGCAATTTGATTAAAGAAAGGAAAAACCGCTACTATGAAAATAAAATTAAAGTCAAGGCGATTAAAAAAATATGTGGAAAATTATTAAATAAACCGGAAGCAGAATTTACACCTAAAAACATTGTATTCCAAGGAGTAGAAATAACCGATTCCAAAGAGATAGCTGAAAATTTTAACCAATACTTCATAAATAGTATTGTCGACATAAATCGTGATATACTAAACACCGATTTTGAAGAGGCATTCATACCTGATCCTGTTAACATCTTTAAATTTAGGGATATTTCTTTAATCGACCTTGAGAAAACAATAACGAGCATAAAAAGAAAGGGTAGCACATATGGCATTTCTGTTCAGGTAGGAAATCCTCTGGTAAAATTAATAAATGAGTCGTTAAAGAGTGGAACCTTACCAGAATCCTAGAAGAAATCCAAAGTAATTCCTATCAAAAAAATTGTGGGTAAAAAGAAATGTGAAGAATTTAGACCAATTCATACGTTGCCGATGTACGAACATTTTAGAAAAAAATGTCAAAGACCAATTGCAGAAGTTTATCAAAGCAAATAAGATTATAATTGGCAAACAATCCGGATTCAGGAGCAAGCATTCGTGTGAAACGGCACTAAATCTCGTTTTAGCGAATTGGAAAAGTGAACTTGGTCAACAGAAAAGTGTAGCGAGCGTGTTTCTAGATTATAAGCGTGCTTTTGAAACAATCGATAGAAAAAAAATTATTACAAAACTGGACAAATATGGAATACAGGGAATCGAGAAACAATGGTTCGAGAGTTAGCTATCTTCGCGAGCCCAAACAATTATGTATGATGAAGAGGAATCGATAGAAATTCTTTACACATTGGGGGTTCCTCAGGGATCCGTATTAGGTCCATTGGTATTTCTACTGTAAATCAATGATGTGGAAATAAATATCAAACACTGCTCGCTAAATTTGTTTGCTGACGACACATTAGTTTGGGTGACTGCGGAAAATACTACTGATGCCGTCAACAAAATAAATACAGATCTTGAGATAATATGACAGTAGTTACATATCAATAAACTAAAATTAAATATTGCCAAAACAAAGTGCATAATTGTGTCAAATAAAATTAATAGTGAAAATATAACTGTTAAAGTAAAAATAGACGGTCTAGAAATAGAACAAGTGCCTGAAATTCAATATCTGGGAGTTATAGATAATAGACTTACTTTTCGTAGATATATAAATTTTATCATTAAGAAAGTTGCTAAAAAAATGGATTTTTAAGAAGGATAGCTAGTAAACTAAGTATTAATGCTAGAATTCTAGTCTATAAAACCATTATTGCGCCACACTTCCTCTTTCTTTGTTACGAAGCGGATTTGCAAAGGTTGCAAAAACAACAAAACAGAGCGATGCGAAATATTTTACGATGTTCTAAATATACGAATATTAAGTTAATGCTAAATACGTTACAGTGGATAAGTGTCAAACAGCGTATTTATTTTAATACAGTGGTTTTGATGTACAAAACTGTTAACAATTTATTACGAAATTATATGTCGGATCATTTGATACTAAATGCTGACGTTCATCAATATAAAACAAGGAATCGATTTGATTTTAGGCTGCCTAAATTAAATCAAGAGAGTACACAAAATTCTTTGTATTACAAGAGACTATAATTCGCTTCCTCAAGATGTAAAAAAAATGACAAACATTTATAGTTTTAAAAAATATTTAAGCAGCTTTGTGAAACAATACTATTAATATTAATGTTATTAATGATAAATAAGTTAAGATATAATAATAATGATTCCATGTACTAATATATTATACTAAATAAATGAACTTACTTACTTGTGTAAAAATGTAACCACAAAATGACAAAATGTCTGGTAGAGACCATTGTTCTGCCTCAACCAGCGTACAAAGCCTAAAAGTAGATACAAGATGTTTGAAATACTCCATAGTTAATTTCACTTTCCGCGGCACATGTATAATGCAAGAAATTACAATGCAATTACCTTGAGGTGGTGGCAATGTTTACACATCTCAACGTTGGGAGACGAATCTGGCGTTTGAGGATAATGTTAGGCAAAAACAGCGATGCTGCATAAACTGTGTTAACACCGAATCTCAAAAAGCACCCACAGCTGCTATATCCACAAACTGTGATTCGAAGGGTAACTTAATTCGACACTTATTACGAGAATCACCATTTGTTATACTTAATTATTGAGGAGCCCTCAAGGTTGATCCGGCTACTAGTCGTAGTTGAAGAATGACTTCACAATAAGGGGCTCCTAATTTTTACGCAGCTATCAACAGACGCGCAACGCAGAACTTGTTCACTCGAATGCTTCTGATTAAATGTCAAGATTATGCTGCTTAGGATGCATTTGCCCTCGCTCGGGGTGTAACAGCAGAAAAGATAATTTTCCATGAGACTATGTAAACGCTATTAATAGCAGAAAAAAGCGCTCAAATATTGGTGAGGTGTTTTCTTAATACCGACTCACGGGCTTCACATCGCCGATAGTTAGGATTATATCATGAATCGAAAACTACAGAGCCAGCTTAGCCCCAAATGAATGGAAATTAACCTAGCAATACTAACACACTCTCATTTGCTGACCATCTGATCAGTTTAGCATCAGCTAAAATGGGCGTGAATATTGTGTTTAGAAAATTAAAAGAGTACAATAATTGGGGGATGGAAATAAAGAGTGACTACATGGTCATTCAAGGTAAATACATCCTCAGGTAAAGACGACATCATTAATTGATAAGGAACAGTTAAATGCTAAGAGAGATATAAATACTTTTGTGATAACAATAACTGCAGATGAAACGTTTACGAAGGGCATACGCGGTAACTTAGGAAATGGAAGAAAATTTATGAAATAACTAAATCTACTACTACGAAGTGACCAGATTACTGAAACTTACAAAACGCACAATGTTTAAAACCATAGCATAACGCATTGAGACGTACGCCCATAGGCGTAACTAGCGGGGGGGAGGAGGGAGGTAGGGGGGCCAGGCACTCCCCCAGAGTATCGTCTGGCCCAACCCAGGAAAATAAAAGTTAAATAAATTTAAAAATTTACTTTTTTATTAATCTATTTAAACTAAGGGGGTCGTTATTGACCCCAACACGTTTTTAAATTTTTTGGTTTTATTACCTCTTTTGGTTAAAAAAACATAGTATAAATTGTAATGGGACTTTAATTTTGTTCCGACCTCTTTCGTCCTACCTAAAATTTCACTGGATTCGGCCCTGTACTAGTTTATATTCGAATTCATTTCAGCCAGCGTTCAGATGCTGGTAACCTGTAAAATTCCTTTAGAAGCATTTTATTGGGACGGCGTAGTTTCTCGCAGTAATTTTCGTTTAGGTTATATTTCGCTGAATTGTAAATATGAGCTTATTCTTTGATTTCTTATTGTCGATAATGCGTGCTAATACTTTAAAGTTCTACGTATTGCTTTTTGTTGTTCTTGAAATTTGATATTTACGCCCGTGGACTTGCCTGCGTGGCATGGCAAGTGTGTGGGAACCGTTTTCTTTGTGCTTTGTTAACCGGGACTTCCCCCCGAATTTTGCTAAGTCAGATATGACCTCAGCTGCCGAAGGCTTTTGCTGTTTGTTTTTCTACCTACGCTTTGCGCCAAGCTTTGGCCAAAAGGAAGCAACATTCGATACGCCCTTGATGATTATGCATAGGGGATTATTAATTTTGGAACTCCAAACTTTCTTCCGATGGACAGTCACCAAGTTCTCGTGCATTTTGGAATCAAGTAGTAGCCAGCCACCGGCTAGTTGACATGTGAAAATTCGCGGGCCCCGACTGCGGCAAATCCCGTTGCAGTCGGGGACCCTGTTATTAGAACTATGTGCGTAATCTTTTACGAACCTTTGTGGGCGCTTTGCGCCGAGTAAATTGTGTGAGAGTTTCACTTCAGCCCTAAATAGCAGGGAATTGTGATAGTTTGAGGAGTTCGGCGACAGAAAAATGGCAATAACAATTAAGAGGATATTGATGTTTTCAAGAAAGTATTTGCCTTTACCATACGGAGAGAAAATGGACATTGTGACTCAAAAACGTGTAAATGGAAACCAAGTGATGTTTCCCAAAAAAATCTGTTTCTCATGGATTAGTATATTTTACCGTCAACCTCATTGATATGCAAGAAGCAATGTATACGTTTTTATGTTGTTTATGAACCGCGAAATAATTTATTGATATGGTACTTAGACATATAGTATTACGGGGAAAGTACCCATACTTTCTGCAAACCAATAGATCAAGTACACCATGGAAATCAAACTTGCCATGAAACAAATGTTTGTTGTTTTCTAGTTTCACAATTCAAATTTAGTTTCGATAATTGTAACAGTTATTATACAGTTAATTTTGAAATAAGTGTGCAGCAAAAATTAATTTAACGAGAGAAAATTTTAGAGCCATGATTTACGATACCTTTAAAAGTCCCATCTCCGAACAAAAGCTTTGGATAAATTCGTGCTGCTTTTAGTGACCAAGCGCCTTCGCATCAGAGGATTCTTTATTGCTGGTTTAATGGATTTAATTTTGAACGAATTTCAGTCAGCGACGATTTTCGCGAAGAAGTACCAATTTCAGTTCGTTAAACGAACGTAGACGCTGTGCGAAGGATGATTCAGGAGGATAATCGTGTCTCAGATAGAATTATTAAAAACATCTTAGACATCGGCAAGACTGCAATAAACCAGATCTTACACAATCATTTGGGTGTAATAAAAGTATGTTGTGGATGGATACCACACAGTTTAACAGAAACACAACAACAGCATGTGGAACGGTATCAGAAATATGATGAAGGTAGATCTAAAGAAGTTTACATCATAACTGGTGACGAACGCTGGATATATGCATTTGAACCCGAATCTGAGCGGAAGTCTGCACAATGTATGTTTCCAACAGATTCTAATCTAGTTAAAGTGAAGGGATCTCGAAGAGTTGGTAAGAAAGTGATTGCTTGCTTCTTTTAAAAATTAGAACCTATCACAACTGTCGTGTTTGAAAATAAAACGTACGTTTACCGCAGAATGGCAGTATGGCTGCCAGACGTTATTCAAAAAGCTCGGTTAGGGCACCCAAGAGGTGAGATTGTTCTGCACCATGACAATGCTTCTAGTTATACCGCACATCAAACAAAATAATGTTTAGAGACTTCCGGGTTAATATTGCTAAGCTATCTCCATACAATTCCAACCTAGCACCTTCCGATTATTTTCTATTTCCTCAAAGGATAAAATGCGTAGTGTGCAATTTGGAACTCTCGAAAATGCTGTGGAAAGCTTCAAAAATCTTGTTTCTCAAGTGACTCAAGAAAAGTGGAATTTATGTTTTGAAAATTGGTTTTACCGAATACGTGTAAATGTTTCGAGTTTAAAGACAAATATTTTGTGAAACAAAATAAAAACAAATTTTGACTACACAACTTTGTTTTATTAGATTGCAGAAATTTATGGGGCTACCTTCGTATAATAGCATCAAAGAACGATCAAATAAATTTATGCGAAAACGTTATGTATGTACGTAAATTCATGTCTTCATAGGTATACATAGTTATAGCGATTGGTTGGTTGGGGGGCCTGGCCCTCCCCAGCCAAAAATCCTAGTTACGCCAATGCGTACTCCTGTGAAGTTTGAATAATAAACAAAAAACCAGAAGAAGGAATAAATGCCCTTGGAATGAAGTTCCTGCGAAGATCATATGAAGTTCCATGTTTGCAAATACTTCCCAACCTCATAATCAAGCAATGAAATAGATACCAAATACAATAAAGAGAAGGGGAGCCCCAGAACCACAGGAAACGCAGAAGTTGAAAGAGATAATGCAGATTATAGGCCTAGACGAAAATCACTTATATAAGAATATTTATGAAAATTAAGTTATTTTATGTTTTTTTTCTGTGCTAATGTTAAAGAATACAAGATCTTTTGTCGACTTTAGGTTTATCTAAGTATGCATAAGTATATCTAACAACCCTGTAGCCTACCACGAAACATGTCAAGTAAAACAGTACTTTAAACAGACGCATGCAGCGCGGTAATAGTATATTATGTTATTAGGAGCAAAAGTTATATTTTATGTGGCGAGGCTGGACGGGTTATCTGCCGAGCTTGCGAGGCAGATAAGTACAGCCGAGCCACATAAAGATACTTTTGGTCCGAATAACATATAGTATTTTTTCTTCAAACGTTTTTATAACAAATTATTTACAACTTTGTGAACAACATTCGAAGAAAATTACTTGATCTCGTCAGCGGCAGATAATATTATCTGCCGCTTGGCAATAAAGTGACAGTTTAGCATCATCAATCCAGCAGTATAATGCCATATTTTACTGTCGTTTGAAGAACAACGTTGTTATATATTTCAATGCGGTTTTCCTGAAAGTTTAAATTTATTTTACAAACATGCAGTTTCTGTATATGAAAGTACATATCTTTATACGGTCCTTCGATGGTTTAATTTACGCTACGACCGCTCCTTCGATAGACCAACCGCGTGTACATATAAGTCACTATATTTTTTAGTTTATAATTTCTCCGATTTTTACTTTCCCCGTCTAAATGACGAAGGAAGTATTGTAATCACAAAAAATCACTTTCAGAGATTTCTTCAGATCTTCTGTCCCTAGATGAGGAACAATATGTATTCTTAAATCCGTCTCTCTGTCCGTCTGTTATCGCTGTGGCTTAAGCACTATTTGTTGGACGAAGACAAGATTTTGCATGCAGGTTAGATGTCCCTCTGACTCGAAACCGACTTGCGGTCGAATATACAGGGTGTTAATTAAGTACGTAGACAAACCTTAAGTGGCGATTCCTTGATCAATTCTAAGATAAAATTTCATAGAAACATGGGGTCTAAACGGCTTCGTTTTTGAGATACAGGGTGTGAAATTTAAACAAAAAATTATTTCTTTTCAAAAATCTGGAAAACGCCGAGAGGTATTGTAATGAAACTTGATGCAGGTTAGTATTCCATACAGTGGCATTGTTTGGTCAAAATAAATTTAATTTATTTCCACCAGTGGCGTGCATCGGGGCTACCTCAGTTACCTTATTTCAGAAAAATCTGGTACGCCACTATTTTTTATCCATTGAAACTATACAAAAGATGTATCTTTTATTTTTTTGGTAGAATAAACCTTTTGCGAGACAAATGTCAAAATCTATAACAGCAACTTCGTTCATTGGACGTTAATGGGACCTAAACGGCTTAGTTTTCAAAATACAGTTTAAAGAAGCTTTTAAAAATGTTATTTAATAAAAAACAATCTTACAATAGCTACAAAACTGTTTTCTAAAAAACAGTGGCGTACTAGATTTTTCTAAAACAAGGTAACTGAGGTCGCCCCAATGCACGCCACTGGTCGAAATAAATTTAATTTATTTTTACCGAACAATGCCACTTTATGAAATACTAACCTACACCAAGTTTCATTAGAATACCTCTAGCCGTTTTCCAAATTTTTGAAAATAAATGAATTTGTATAAACTTCAACAACCTGTATCTTGAAAACGAAGCCGTTTAGGTCCCATGTTTGTATGAACTTTGTATCTTAGAATTGATCAAGGAATCACCCCTTAAAGTTTGTCTACGTACTTCATTAACACCCTGTATTCAGGGTAAACACCTTAAAAAATCAAATTTTGCCTATTTTTGCGTTTTGCTCGAACAATATGTGTTAAATAAAATAAAATTTTGCACATAAAGTGTGTAGTGTGTACCCTTGATCAGAATAGGCGTATTTTGAAACAAACAGATACAGGGTGAACATATTAAAAATGTAATTCTTTTTTCTTTGATATTTTCAAATTTATTAGTTTAAAAACCTCCACATGCAAATAAAGTTATAGGTAAAGCCCTTCCAGATATTTTATACTATACCGGGTGACAATGATACTAGGGCCATGCTTATATCTTCTTTATGTATGAATCTATTTGTATAAAATTTTACACCAAGATACTAGACATACTTTCTGATTGGCCGATAGATATAGTCAAAATGGCTGACTTCCGGTTTTACCGGAAATGATACTAACTTTTATTTTTTAAATAGAACACCGTGTATATTTTATGTTTTTCTGAATCTACGAGTCAAATTACATATGATAGTTTTGCCAAATTTTAATTTTTTTTAACAAAAAAAAAATTTTTTTTCAATTTTTATTTTTTACCATAGAAGACCTTAACTTGGAAAAATCTATTCTAATTGACTCTAGCAACTCGTAATAATAGCTATTTTATCAATAAAGTCAATAACAAACCTTTAATAAAAGAATATAATTTGCTAAACTCGTTTTTTAAGAAAAAGTCACTTTTTTAAATGGCACCTACTAAGGGCCATCTTGCCATTAGATAGAAAAGGTAATTACCAATCTAACGATATGCATCATGCACTACTTTATCTTTATCAGAAACTGAAAATTAATTAATTATTTATTTTTTTAACTAATAATACCTAAGCAAAGTTGGCAACACTGTTGTACGTAATTTGAGTCGTAGATACCGAAAAACATAAAACATATAGAGTGATCTATTTAAATAACAAAAGTCAGTGTCACTTCCGGTTTTACCGGAAGTGACACTAACTTTTAAATAGATTAAAAAAATAATTAATTAATTAATTTTCAGTTTTAGATAAAGATAAAGTAGTGTATGATGCATATCGTTAGATTGGTAATTACATTTTCTATCTAATGGCAAGATGGCTCTTAATAGGTGCCATTTAAAAAAAGTTATTTTTTCTTAAAAAACGAGTTTAGCAAACTATATTCTTTTATTAAAGGTTTGTTATTGACCTTATTGGTAAAATAGCTATTATTAAGAGTTGCTAGAGTCAATTAGAATACATTTTTCCAAGTCAAGGCCTTCTATGGTAAAAAATAAAAATTGAAAAATTTTTTTTTGTTTTAAAAAATTGAAAAATGGCAAGACTATTATATGTAGTTTGACTCGTAAATTTATAAAAACATAAAATATACAGGGTGTTCCATTTAAAAAATCAAAGTTGGTATTATTTCCGGTAACACCGGAAGTCAGCCATTTTGACTATATCTATCCGCCAATCAAAAATTATGTCTAGTATCTTGGTATAAAATTTTATCCAGATCTATTCATAAATAAAGAAGCATGGCCCTAGTATCATTGTCACCCGGTATACTGTTTTCTTCCAAAATTCGAAACTTGAAAATAATTTACTTCTACGCTTAAAACCGGTTAGAAAATCAACAAAGTTTCGCATTTAATACAAACCTTTTTTTGCTGTATTTAGCTGTTTAAAATGTATACCTAACCTGAATTGAATGCCCAACTTTCGCTGGTAAAAAATTAATCATCACCTCGGCCATGTTAATGAAACAACATAATTACGACATTTCGGGTTCCCTTCTATCCTAATATTTTCGCAGGGTAATCATACTGTTAGATGTTTTACATTTTTAGTGTTGGGCATTGCAGGTTAATTCTACACTTCGGTAAGCTTATGCGTATTTTAAAAATTAATTAGTTGCCGTTGGATGCCAAACACCCTTTAATTAAAGCAGCTTGCTCGGGGGGGGCAATCCCGTCCCAGTAAATGAAAATCCCGCCGACTAAAAATCCAATTGAGGGATTGTAAGAACGGTAAAGAAGTCAAACCGATGAAACTCCCTTTTAAGGAAAAGGGGAAGTGTCTCCTTTATCTGTAGTTAATGACACTTCCGCTTTTAGCGGCGAGCAGAAGTTGCTCTAAAAATTTCATTAGCTTCTCATATCTGTGTTGGTCCTCGGAAAACAGACAAAAACAGCTTCGCCTTATCTCCACAGTCCTGTTCGTGGACAGACAAGACGATAAAGTTCTGTTTGCGACGAACCTCGTAGATAATAGAAAAGTAAATAATTGATTTAGAAATCTGTAGCTGCATGCTCGAGTTTCTCATATTGTTATTTTGAAACTTAAAAATTTTCAGGATAAATTCAATGATTGAATTTAATTTAGTCATTAAGAGCACTTAATGTCTCTTCCTTAGAATAAGGTAATCTAAATAACGTACACATAAACATTAAGAACATTTTGGAGTAATAATACAAATCATCATTTATTGTTATCTCACGCAAGCCGTGACTTAAAATATAAATCCAGTTTCTATGCTAATTTGTTTTGTAATGACATCATAGCCTTTAAATCACACGCACTTGATCATTGATAAATATTAATACAATTATATTAATTATTATACAGTAGTTCTGTTCTATTCATTGGAATTATTTAGTGTTTTTACAATATATTGACCTTTTCTTTCCAACAGTTAAATTACCTGATAAAGAAGAAGCTATTTTATTACCAAATTTAGACAGGAATTATAAAACATACTTATACGAAACACCTTTAAACGACTTAACAATGTACGGACTACAAAGCAATTGTCGAGGATAGACAATGCTACATAAAAACTTGAATCTCAAGATCACAGGCAAGGAAAAGCATATTATTTAGGCCCTGAACACACGGGATTCCGTTTCCCAGATTCGGTATGCGGGATACAGAATCTGAGTCTGTTCAGACACGGCGACTGAATCTCAGACGCGGGCCTTCAGTCACTTGCAGTGCCGTGCTGTTATGGACCTAGCATTGCTGTTCTTTGTTTCTGTCGAATTAGTCTAGAAGTGCTGTATTTAAAGTCAGGGATTGGGCTCTACTAAGCTAATAAATTTTTCATTGTCAAATAATGTAGGTACGCTCTATGATCGTTGTATAGTAAGGAACGCATTGCTTATTCGATTTAAATAGAAGTTGAAGAAAATCTGCTACGCCTATGACATGATATCATATGTTCTGGCTGGAAAAAGTAGGCGAGTCCAGGCCGTGGTACACGTGGACTCATATCCTCTATATGATCCAATGGTAAATCGGTATCCGAGATACAGAATGTGTCGCCGGCGGCCGATTTTCCTTATCTCTCCATTTCGGCTGCCGGCGACAAATTCTGTATCTCGGATACCGATTTACCATTGGAGCATATAGAGGATATGAGTCCACGTGTACCACGGCCTGGACTCGCCTACTTTTGCCAGCCAGAACATATGATATCATATCATAGACGTAGCAGATTTTCTGCAACTTCTATTTAAATCGAATAAGCAAGGCCTTCCTTACTATGCAACGATAATAGCGCGTACATTATTTGACAATGAAAAATTTATTAGCTTTGTAGAGCCCAATCCCTGACTTTAAATACAGCACTTCTAGACTAATTCGACAGAAACAAAGAACAGCAATGCTAGGTCCATAACAGCACGGCACTGCAAGTGACTGAAGGCCCGCGTCTGAGATTCAGTCGCCTTGTCTGAACAGACTCAGATTCTGTATCCCGCATACCGAATCTGGGAAACGGAATCCCGTGTGTTCAGGGCCTTAAACTCTAGTTACACGAAAGTACCCATGTGCTTTGTATACAGGGTGACTTTAATAATTCTGCAAATATTTTAACTGACGACAGAGGACGACAAAACAACATGATTACTCCAATAATGCCATATACAATAACCTTTAGTTTTCCGAAAAAGGCTGGTTGAAGTTTTTCTAAAAAAGTTTGAGGGCCACCATTAAGTTTGATGTTTCTATTAAGGTCATGTTAACGTCATCTTATTGAAAAGTACCATAATATAAATTGTTGTTAAGATTAATATCATATTAAACCTATTAAAAAACAATGGGTAGTGATCGTGATCTGGTGAAGGACAATGATAAATCAATTAATGACGTTCGTGACATAGAAATTTTTACTTTTGCGTTTACGAAAATGCCGCGACATAATGAATTGCCAAAATGTTCTTTATATCGCGGCATTATCGTAAACGCAAAAGAAAAATTTATATATCATCAACATAATTAATTGAGTTATCATTGTTGTTTACTAGATCACAATCACTACCCATTGTTTTTGTGATCATGGCTACTTGATAATTGAGCATTGTAACGACAACCCAAAACGTTGATAAGAATTTTAAGGTAAACGGTTGCTTTGACACATGTGAATTAAGAGTAGGTACACTAAAACAATAAATCCATGTTTTTATTATTATTATTAGTACTACACTAAATTAGAAATATAGAACAGAATTTCAATATAAAAAGCCCTTTTTTACCAAAAGCCTTTGAGACGGCTTTACACTAAATATATGAATTTCAAAAATTAATTTATTAACAAAGGTGCGCTGAAAATTATACATTGTTTGGTCGACTTCGGCCTTCAGAAATATAGCTGAAGCTGTGGCAATTATTTTAGGTTAGGTAACAAACGATGACGAGCTGACATCAGGATTATTTTTTAACCTGCACATTTTTAATTTTTGCAAACACTTTCAAGCAACCAAGGTTAAATGGGATCGACAGATATATCCTTCAGAGCCTACTAAATCGCCAAATCGACAGCTTGAGTAGCTTTACCGCCGTTTTCCCTTCCTTATTGACTGGAGTAATCTTCGCCACATTGAAATTGGGCCTCGACTGCAATCACTATATATTTCCAATACAGCCGCCCTCATGCAAGCAATTTGGACTGAATGTTTTACTCGCAAATCGCGTGCACGATTGGATTTGAGGGAAATTTATAGAATTATGTAGTCAAATCCGAATGTCAGCTTTCATAACCCAAAATTATTGACTATAGGTTTCCTTAATTTCAACTTAATTATTATTTGGGTTATTTGTAAGGTAGTAACACGTCATTTACTAATTGTATGTATACAAGATTCCTTTGTATGCTCCATTACAATATTGGCTTAAAAACCTAATTGCGATTCAATACTATGATGCTGTAAGGAAATTGCATTTGTTTAGTATCGATTAGAAAGTGAACAAGTTAAAGACTATGTTAAACTCTCCTGCATTAATTTCGTCTCAAAACACTTAAGGGAAAGAGAGCACTTAGAGTTTCCTATACATTTTATATAGGTGGTGCATCTATCGAAAACCTTTCACATGTTTGAGATTAGGCCACCAACCGAGCAGCAATTGTCGAGTGAGATTAGGCGAAACTAATTTTACTGATAAGCACTTAAGTGCCCTAATGTTAAGAAGGATTAAGTTGTTAAGGTAGACACTAATTGTTTCCTAGCACTTTCGCTAAAATGAGATGGTGATTCATATTTATGTTGTTAGGAAAGCACCGCCCTGCGGAGAAACTATCACTTGTTTGCAATCAAGTGAGACAATTAGTTGTGTGTATCATTATTAAATATAGTTCTACAATGGTTCGCAGTTCTGTATTACGAAAAAACGAAATAAAGCTGCCAAAGCTAGGAATACCTTAAGCGAATGAAGGTGGTACGATCAATAACAAATTCTGATCATGATGTACCAGATACCAGAAGATGCTCATATTTAATATTTTGCCAAGTACCTCTTAAAATTAAATAATTACACCCTTTTCATTTTGAAGTTTGATTTGTTTAAAAATTAAAAGTTATTGCAAATTACCTGCATCTTATTGGATATGCTTATTTAAGTAAATGAAGCATCAAAATAAGTTGATTGTATTTTACGGTATTTTGTAAAAAGTAGCTTGTTCTTAAATTATTTAGTAGTAGTTTTTTCTAGAAACAATATTTATAATTGACTCGGGATAATGCCAACAGAATATTTTAAGTTGTGTTCAAATTTGCCATTTATATTAAATCAATTAGAGTAAAATGTAGGCAAAATTATTTATACTGAACTATAAATACTTGTACTTCCTGACTAAAGCACATTGAACTACAACTGTTGCTTTTAACCTTTGAGACAGATAGCGTTAAGCGTGAGAAGTGGACGCGTGTTAACGTCGTTATTTAAGAAGTGTAATTTTTCTGTATATTCCGGTTAATTTCAGTTATGCCGCCACTGTGTTCTTTGTGCAAACACGACCTTGCGAGTGATAGTGATGGAGTTACTTGCGATATTTGTAAAACAACATTTCACTCTACCTGCGCTGGGCTATCAAGACAGGAAGCCTCATGTTTGAAATCAAAAACTCGCAAAATAAACTTCTTTTGCGAAAGATGTAATGTTGTTGATACTATTCTTTCGCTGAAACAAGAAGTAGTAAACTTAAGAAATGAGGTAAATTCGTTAAAAGATGCCCATGTTGAATCAAATTCTATGAACCGAGTAAATTTCCAAAACGACGAGGAGCAGTTGATATCAGAGGTCGAGGAACGCCAAAAACGTGCACGAAACTTGATTATATTTAATCTCCCCGAGTCCGACAAACAGCTGATCGAAGAAAAGAAACGGGATGATCGCAGGAAGGTCACCGAAATTATATCTAAAGTAGTTAACATGGATTTTGCTGATGTGAAAATTGATCGTATCGGAAAAATGGAGGCTTCAAAAGTGCGACCAATTAAGATTGCCCTTCAATCTAAACAGGATGTCTTAAATATTCTGAAAAAATACACCAAACAGAACAACATTGTCTTGACCTCCGATAAAACTAAAATGCAACAAAATTATTATAAAAATCTGAAGGAGAAGCTAAACGAGTTAAAAAGTCAAGGAATAGTGAACAAGACTATTAAGTATCTAAATGGAATCCCAAGAATTATCGATAAAACTCCCGCGACAAAAAAGTAAACACTAATTTTATTAAAGTATATTGTCAAAACGTAAGAGGTATGCGAACTAAAATTAATGAATTTCTTGTGAATTGTTTAACTTGTGATTATGACGTTATAATGCTAACTGAAACCTGGCTGTGTGAAGATTTAATTAATAGTGAACTTTTTCCTAATTGCTATAATGTCTACCGGACGGATAGGAACTCGTTTAATAGTAAAAAATCCATTGGCGGTGGTGTACTTATTGCAATTCGTGCTAACTTATCTTCTATTAAAATTGACAGTAACTACGCAGAACTTGAAGAAGTATGGGCATGTGTACACGCAAACGATCTTACTTATGTTTTTGGCTGTATCTATGTACCACCTCTATCCAACATCGATGTGTATCGTGATCACTCTAGATCGACTGAGCAGATTATCGAAAAGTTCCATGGTGCTCCCATCTGTGTTTATGGCGATTACAATCTCCCTAATATTCGCTGGAAGACCAATAGCGACGGCGATGTGGCTGCTGAAGGCGAAGTAAGTCTGAGAGCACAGTGCATCATCGATACATTCGCATTTTTAGATCTTCATCAATTCAACACTATTAGAAACAGTAACAATAATGTGTTGGACCTGATTTTTTCCAATGTTGACCGCTTAGCTGTAGATTTTAGCGACTTTTATTTATTACCTCCAGATGCTCATCACCCTCCACTTTTCTTTAATTATCCCTTGTCTGTGAAGTATAAGAACTTAATTACTGCCAATCACTGGAAATATGATTTTAAAAACTGTAATTATGTAGGTTTAAACGATTATCTTTCTAACATACATTGGAATGTGATATTAAGCAATGATATTAATTCTTCAGTCGATTTGTTCTATAGCATCTTATACGATGCTATTGATAAATTTGCACCCAAACGTTTTTGCAAGTCAGATACATTTCCAAAATGGTTTTCCTCAAAGACAAAACGCCTCATAAGAGATAAAAATAAAGCGTATAATTCAATAAAAAAAAGTCATAGTGACGCTCTCGTCGCGAAGTACAAGCAACTTCGTTCTGAGTCGAAAATATCTATTAGAACTGACTACAACAAGTTTCTCGCTACTATTCAGGATGGTGTAAATAAAGGTAATGTTAAGTCATTCTGGAATTTTGTTAATAGTAAAAGAAATTCGTCTGCCATTCCAAACATTATATTTCATGATAATCTACATTCATCTGATGGCCACGAAATTGCAGACCTCTTTGCAAATTATTTCAGTTCTGTGTACTCCAAAAATGAAGGACAACCCTACACCGTTAATGAGAGTTTTTATAACAATTACAATGTGAATCTGCATAATCTTCAATTTTCTACCGATTCTGTATTTCACAAACTGGTATCCTTGGATGCTTCCAAAGGTAGTGGGCCTGACAATATTCCTCCAGTTCTTTTAAAAATGTGTAGCCCTTCGCTCGCTCTACCAATTTCAATCTTATTCAACGCCTCTCTGTCTTCTGGAAAATTTCCTGAAGCATGGAAGCAAGCACATGTTATTCCTTTGTTTAAAACAGGCGATCGAAGTCTTGTGAAAAACTATCGCCCAATATCTATACTTTGTAGTTTAGGTAAGGTCATCGAATCTCTTGTGACTGATGTATTATCATCTTTATTTAAAAACATAATATCTATAAACCAACACGGTTTCTTCAAAGCTAGGTCTACTTGTACCAATCTCGTCGAATATACAAATTTTATTCTATCTGCTTTTTCTTAGGAATATCAAGTCGACTCCATTTACACTGACTTTAGCAAAGCACTTGACCGCGTCGATCATTGTGTCTTATTGCACAAACTTGAGCTGTATGGTATACATGGGTCACTACTGCTTTGGTTGGGTAGTTACTTACATGACCGTTTACAAGTTATTAAAGTTAATTCATTTTATTCTGATCCCTATCTAGCAACCTCCGGAGTACCACAGGGTTCTCATTTAGGACCCATACTGTTCTCAATATTTATTAATGATATTACCAATTGCTTTCAATATAGCAACTGCCTGCTCTTCGCTGACGACTTAAAGCTTTTTTCTAGTGTCAATACCATCCATGATTGTCTTAATATCCAAAAAGATGTATCGTCTCTTTACAATTGGTGTGTCGACAATTTAATGGAGCTTAACATTGGCAAATGTAAAGTGATCACATTCGCTAAAAAGAAGTCGACCATTCTGTTCAATTACTCCATCGGACTTTCAAATCTGGAAAGAGTGTCTACTGTTAATGACTTAGGCGTAACTTACTGCAGCGATATGAATTTTTCTGTTCATTTAGACAATGTCGTAAACAAGTCTTTTAAAATGTGTGGCTTCATTAAAAGAAATACTCGCGATATGTCTAGTGTTACCTGCTTGTTGCTACTTTTTAATTCTCTTGTAAGAAGTACTCTAGAATACTGCTCTGTTGTGTGGTCTCCTGGGTATCAGTGTCATATTGATAGATTGGAACGGGTCCAGAAAAAATTTATTAATTACATTTTATTCAAAATGAACATAAACCATCATTCCTTGTCCTATAGTCACTCATAGTGAACGGTTGTCACTCACTGGTGTTAAATCGCTGGAGGCTAGACGAAATTGCCTTGACTGCATATTTGCATTTAAGGTTCTAAACTCCTTGACAGACACTCCAAATTTATTGTACCTTTTCGATTTTCGCATTCCATCTTATCATACTCGAACCAACGATCTACTATGTACACCAGCCTGCAGTGCCGTCTTTTATATGATTAAGGCCCCGGGCCCAAGGTAATGAAGGGGCCCTTCTAGAAAGGAAGTAACTCAATACAATACAATATATATTTTTATCTACAACCACTACTAAAAGTAGGCCTTTTAACGCTAGCTTGTTTCACTAAAAGTGACGTTTTATAGTTTAGCGTGGTTATAGAAATCAGCTGTTTACTTTTAACCCATGTGCTAAAAGTGAAGTGAGGTTACAAAACTACAATTTCGAACTGGAAGTGAAGTTGTAAAGTTATTCTAGTTACTTCTTGCTTTACAGGTAAAGTGTTTTTGAAATAATTAACGCGTTATGTAATAAATACAGTCAGACGTGGGGTATTAATAATTACATTCTGTAACTGATCTTGCAGTACTGGCTTCGCAAACATTCGCCCGCGCGGCATGGGCTACTGTTTATTATGACATAAATTAGAAGTGTCGTAGATGCAAACCTTTGTTAAATCGATATTATGGATTAATAACGGTAAAATTAAGGTCGTAGATAAAATATTGTATGCTAAAAGTAGTTTATGCACGAGACATGTTATGAAACTCAGCCTTCGGCTTCGGTTCATGATTTTCATGTCTCGCGCATAAACGTTGACTTTTAGCACTTGTTGCATAAATAGCTATTAATATACCTGCTTTTATTTTTATACAACTATGTACTGAAACGAAATTAAAATTCTAATAAAATGTATATAAACACAATAGAACATAAGAATCCTAAAAATTAAGAAATATGTCATAATTATTGCTACACAATAATAAAAGATTTTTTTCTCGATTTGGTATGGGCAAAGTCCTGTATTATATCTTCAAAATTTAAATTCAACAATATGTCGCTTTCTATGCACATTAATGATAAAAGAGTTTAGCCTCTCTTGTAGCACAGTACTGCAAAGTTCGTTTTTTATCCTGCTTAACTTCGAAAATGAACGTTCTCCACTGCAATTAGTGATCATTAATGAATAATGACATGAAAATTCTAAGTGATAACGCAACGTTAGGAAATGTTTCTTCTAATTTATCAGTTCTTAAAATGTTAAACAGTAGCGAGTTATCAATTTGTTTAAGATAATCTCTGAAACTTCTTTGTGGCGTGAATTCATAATTCATATTTTTATATGGGTATTTCGCCACTCTGCAAATTAATATTTAATATTTTAATTTGCAGAGTGGCGAAATACCCATATAAAAATATGAATTATCAATTTGTTTAGTTTTATATACATCGTTAGTTCCTAAATACAGCGCTAAATGAATACATTCCGTTTCTAATTCTTCTCCATTTATAGCAAGGTGATAATATTCAGCAAACTTTTTACAGCTATCGTGCAACACATTTGGACTAATGGTTCTTAGTTGATAAACAGCCACACCGATTGTTTACTTTGATATATGCAGCAGATCTCTGCTGTAGTTAAGTTATCGATGAGTCGATAATTGGGATAAACACTTCCACTTTAAATTTATCAAATGAATACACAACTTTAATTTTTATTTTTTTACAAAATATTTAATGAATTACAGAATTATTAGTTGATCAATGCGCCTGTCGGGGGCCCCAAAAAATTGGGGGCCCCGGGCCCGGGCCCGCCTGGCCCGTGCCTAAAGACTGCACTGCCAGCCTGTCGGTCTACTTATGAGCAGCATTCGTTTGTCAACCGTTTGACCACTCTAGTTAACCATATCACACAGTATGTGGACTTCTTTAATCTTCCGCTACATCAATTCAAATGCAAATTGTTAACTTTAATTTAATATTTGGTGTTATTGTTAATGTTTATTTTTTGTTAATGTTTATATTTTTGTATTACTTATTATATACACTTCGCCTGTTATTTTATGTACTATTTGGGCTTCGCCTGTTATGTACTCTATTAAACTATTAAACTATTAAACTATTATTTGAAAGAAATTTTTCTGTAATTCAGAAACCATTTGTGATATTTTAACTACATTTTATTATTTTCATTTACCTTCTCCACCACCAAAAATCAGTTATAGCAGCTTTTGTATCTTCAATGTACAGATTTGAATTGTTTCCTAATTCGGTGTTGAAAGGTCTTACTTTTCCACATTTATTTCGGTTAGGAAAAGCAACACTTTTCCTAACAAGTGTGGGAAAGTGCAATGAATAAAAAAAGCAGTAGCACAACCATAGGAACTTGCATTTTTTTCTAATCTTACAATTAATGTTTATGTTGATTCCATAACAACCAAAAACTACTCGATTTTAAACATCTATAATATAATTTTCCTTAATGTGTGTCTGTGGCACAAAATAAAATCTCACGTTCCGGCTTCACAGATGTTGTTTAGGTTTTGTTTTTCTTATCTTAGCGCTCGGATCAGAGCTTGACCTTTCGCGTATCCTATTTCACGTGCGCGTAGCGCGCAGTTTGCTTGTTTCCAATAAATTCTCAAAAAGTAACAGTTTTCGATACCGCATTAGTAAAGAATTATGTGTGCAACGCGTAGAAAAATTGTGCAGTTTTAGATACTTTTATATCAACATTTTCAAGCATTTTCCTCCAGTACGTGAAAAAATAGCATGTGCAACATGTGAAAAAAGTGTTTTTGTGCTCGGCGCGTTTTTAATCTTGGCTTTGCTTCGTTTAAAAAGCTCGCGCCTTGCAAGAAATAACTACACTTTTCTCAACTTGTACAATATATTTTTTTTATTTAATTTGTGTAAAACACTACTCAAATTTTTTTTAATGAATTTCATAGCAGTCAAAAATAATTATCTACTTTAATAGAAGAGAATAAACGAAAACATTAATTATTTATTAATAGACAAATCTCAAGATGATTTGTCTAGCTAATAGAAATTTCAGTTACTAAATAATATGCATAGTGGAAAAAGCGGTACAAAATATAAATGATTGTATTTCCGATTATTTATTTATTTATTTATTTAACGGTCAAATACCATTTCTTTCACATACAAATACATGATTAATTAGCCAATTCAACAAATTCTTCTAAACACGAAATGCTTACACTTTGAAAACTGAAATAATCTTATTTGCAATAATACAATGTTTTAAATCGATTTTATTTAACTTTAATTAGAGCCATGCGAAAGCGGGAGTTTTTAATAACGTCTCATCGCGTCGCTTTAATGTGAAAGTAAATCTCTAACAAAATTTTGAGGCAATGATTTTTGTTTCATTTGTTTGGTTGCTTGGTAAACGTCACTTCGTATCCATCATTTTAGTTGTTGTTGTTGTTCATTAAACGAGGTATTGAAGAAAATAATAATTGAGTTTTGGAATCAGCTGCCTTACAGGCGAATATCTTATGCGATTGCTCAATGGGCAAGACGATTAACTCAAAAATAGCATATTTAATAATTATTTAGATAATTTTTGTTATTATTGTTATATTTTCTAAAGTTGCAAATAACAGTTTTTTCTAAAAACATCTTTTGTATGCTTTCATTTAACCATACACAACTACTACATCTTTGGAAGTAAAAGTGCTTCATTGCCATCAATAAAGATTGAGATTTTCGATGGTATAATCATCATTTAAAAATATTCATGACTTACTAATATAAGAGGCTACACAATCTGTACAGTTATTTATGGCCCACTGTGTATATTAATCTGCCAGCCGCTGTTTTAATTGATGCAATATTTTTTTATGCCGCAGCCTCAGCCGTAAACCAATCTGCAACCTCAAAATTTAAAATTGCTGAATTCTCAACAGGAGTAATAACGCCGCAGGGCAAATGCGTTTACCTGCGCTTTTATCCAATACCATTTGCGTTGCTTTATCTCGTGCATCTAAAGCCGGTCATTAGTAGTAGCTGTGGGTCTGCAGCCATCTTGTCTATTGTGAATTATAAAAAATGGCAATATATTTTTGAGATTTTAACATATTGTGTAATTATTTTATTGAGGCGGCTTGTACCAAATGACACGTCACGCAAAAAAGGGTATGACAAAATTTGAAATGGTTTGGACGGCGCAATCTCATCTTTTTTCTCTTATTTCATAAAATTTTATCAAATAGGTCGATTTTTTGCTTATAACTACGTTTAAATTGATTATACACACACCATTCTGTTTCATACCGCGTATGGAAGTTCATAACATCAGCCTTTAAAATTTCTTATCAAATCAATTATTATTTATGCAGATAATCACAAAACATCTATTTTTGTTCCTATCAGTTGAAGAAAAATTTTTCTTTGCAAATTTGTTAAAAAACTTAATTTTAGACATAACTATCAAAATAAATCAGAAAATAAATTAAATTATAAGATATAGAGCCACTTTTTAGGTCTCCGGTTTTAGGGTATACCCTGTCCTTAATACACTTAATGTCTTAGGTTACAAGTTTAATAAGGGCCGACGTCCTGTAAATAAAGTTCAACGAAGTTGCTCCCCTGGATTAGGCGCACCATGGTGTTTTTATGTAACAATTAGGGGGCAGCCCTGCCTCGAATCGAAAAATAGGACTACTTATTAAAAACTACGCAGTCATCCTACAGTTTGATTATGTGTGTAAAGACAGTTTATCATAAATTCAAATAATAAACTATTATTTTTCGTTTATCGTTTTGGAAGATTTATAACGAATTATATATTGCTATGAACACATTTTTACTTTCTTTTACAATAAAGGAAGTATTGGATTCACCCCAAAAATTCGAAATTGAGTTTTCAACAGATCTTCACGTTTTAGAGTCCCCTGATCCCAAAAAACATATTTTTTTTCATTGGTCTGTGTGTCTGTCTGTGTGTCTGTCTGTGTGTCAGTCTGTGAACAGAATATCTCAAAAATGAAAAGAGGTATGGCGTTGAAACTTCATATATAAGTTTCGTCTACTATGTAGATGAGACAGCAAGCTTTTGAAGAAAATCGCATAACCGGAAGTAGGTGTTTACTCTTGTGATTTTTCAGTTTTTTTCGATTTTTTCAAAAACGGCTCTAACGATTTTTTTTAAACTTTCTATTTTTATTACATTTTCAATGTGTATTGATGTGAGATAGGTGATTTTCCAGTTGAATACTTCTAAAGTGGGTTTCTTTTGTTTTTTTTTCTGTTTTTTTTATTAACTCCTATTTTAAATAGAACACCCGGTATATTATTACATTTTTGAATTCACCTTAAAATTCTAAAGAAAAGTTGTCTCTTGAACTAACACTCTATTTTGTACCGTTTTTGTAAAATTTGTATTTTTTGAAAAATTTTGAGAAATGCTTAAAAATTTAAAATCAAATTTTTGGCTAATTATAAGATCACTGTAAAAGGAAGTTGTGTGCGTGTATCACACCAGATTTTAAGCCTTTATGATTATAATAGCAATTTAAAACATTTCAATCAAATATTATTTTATAAAATGTTCCAAAAATGTGGTAGTTTAATTTTTGCAAATTGTACAAAATAACATTGGCCTAGAAAATAATTTGTAAATCGGTATTTAAAATAGTGTTAGCCTTGATTTGAACAACAAAATGTAATCAAATCAGGCTTGGAAATAATGTAAAACAAAGTAAGATCGAAGGCAAACAATTGGGCAAAAGGAAGCTAAGCTGTGAAGTAGCGTTAATTTTGGGTTACCCAATAAATAATTGTTAATACGTGAATAAATATCTTTTCCCCAATTCAGCGTGTTTGAAATTACCTAATTCTATATTCTTTGGGTACGCCGTAGTAGGCTGCATTAATTCGTAGAACCTGTGCAGAGGTTTATAAAAAGTGTTTGATTTGTGCATCGAGTGGTAGCTGTTTTTTCCAAGATTTGGTACGAGGTTCGAACAGTGTAATTGGAGCCCTGTGCGCCCACCTTCGTGGGAAGCAGTTGGGGCCCTAGGTGTGAGACAACGACTGAATTAAAGAAGTTTTTCGGAGCGGTCGAGCAACAGGAATCGTTCTACAACTCATCAGCGGCTTGTATCTGCTGGCCGACGAAGAAAAAGGAGCCAGGCATTGTGGGACTTGCTGTGGGCTCGAGTTAAGCCCTAATTTCCATAGCAAAAGCAACAAAAAGGTCATAAAAGTTTATCCCAAAAGATTGAATTTAGTGATTTTTAAGTGGCATCAGTTTTATGTGCACTTTCAGCAGAAGCGTCGTCTGAGTGTTTTTTGTTTGTGACGTGTAGTTATTTCCTGTTATCGCCTACGCAACACTTTAATTACGTAATCACTGATAATTGTCGAAGAATAGCGAATTTGTTTTGCGTAATTGTAATTGTAAGATTAGATCGCCATATTTGAATTTGGTTCCCATTAGTTAAAATATCCAGTATTTTAGCGGTACCAGTAGTTAAATGAGTATTTTTTAAAGCCTTTACAATTAACTTATTAAAAAAACACGATACGGCAACTGTTTCTAACACATCTCTAATTTTTGTAATAGCTCTTACGTAAACATTCGGTTTTCTGTCTCTCAACGATCCTGGGTAGCTGGTAGCCACTCCTTTTTGATGCCAGTAAAGGGCATACCTATTTTAAGAACTAGTGACCTTGCTCTTGCGAGCTCTTGGTTTTGCCTTTTTCCGACCCTAACTCCAGAGTAAACCATGTTCCCACCTTAAATCATATCCTGTATGCGATAATAATGTTGGAATGATGGCCGTGACCGGATGGATAAAAATTCAAATCCGATAGTAATACGATACAAAAAAACACGCAGAATTAACATAGCGCAAAATAGCCTACAACAAAGAGAGATGGAAGACTTATATCCAGCCATGGGCAAAGAATACGTCATGTAAGCCAAAGCAGTGTAAGGTTTATTCTACCAACATTTTTGCCTCTGTGTCGGACACTATAATTATAGGGCCATTCTTCTACCATGCTCAATTTCTCAATTAAACCTACACCCTTAAGCGAAGCACCTTTATATCTAAGAGGAAAAACAAATACTAAGATAATTTTAGATTTCTCTTATTATATTACGTATATAGTCCATTAACTTCCTAGTTGGAGCATAGGGTCTCAGTGAGTAGTCTCCATCTGGCTGGCTTCTGTGCCATCATTCTGATTTCCAGCTACGTTTTTCCTTTCATCTCTATCTCGTTCATTATAGTTCTCCTCCATGTCAATTTAGGTCCTCCTCTGGTCCGGCTATCTTGGGGGTTCCAATCAAGTGCTTTTCTTGCTATGTTGTTTGACTCTCTTCTTAGTATGTGTCCTATCCAATTGCATTTTCATTGTCTTATTTTTAGTTTCAGTTTTTTCTGTCTCGAGAGTTCGCCAAAGTTCTTCATTCGACACATAATCTGACCACTTTATTTTCATAATGTTACTTCAGCATCTGTTCAGAAATACTTGCCATTTGGTTTTAGAGTTTTGCGCCATCTTCCACTTTTCACAACCATATAATAAGATGGACTTTATATTGATATAAAAAATGTGGCGCTTCGTTTTTCTTGTGAGCTGTGAGGAGTTCTACACTGTTTCAGCATTCCGAACGCTCGTTTGCCTTTCTTTATTTTTTGCACCACCGTCTTTAGTCTTTAGTTTTTAATAATAAAACTACCCAGATAGCAAAATTTATCCACTTGTGGAATGTGATCTCCATTTACTTCAAATAGCTGCTAGTTATAAGTACCTATCCACACAGACTTGGTTTTGCTTACATTTATTTCGATCCCTACTAGTTTGCATTTTTCTATGATTCTATCGAGTTCGGTCTGCATGTCTGAGAAGGTGCGCGATAATAGACATACATCGTCTGCATAATCAATATCATTTAGGTAATTTTGGAAGACACATCTCATTCCATTTGTTTGGAAGTTCGCGTTTTTCATTGTCGAACCTACAACGATGTTAAATAATAAGGGTGTTAATGAACATCAATGTTTCACTCTCACGTTGATAGGTATTTGTATTTGATAGCTACATTTACCTCTTCGCAACACTCCCCTTTTTATCCTTGATATAGTGCACGTACCATTCCTATTATCTTTGGGGGTATTCCTATAAGATCTAGAATTCTCCAAACTGCCGGATGCTTAGGGCTTCTAAAGCTCTCCGGAAGTCAAGAAATCCTAAATAAAGCGGAGTTCTCCATTCAACGAATTTGTCTATAATAATTCTAAGGGCACTTATGTGGTCAATGCAAGATTTATTTAGTCGGAACCCTGCCTGCTCTACTCGTAGTTTAGGTTCTAATATCTCTTCTATCCTACTTCGTAAAATCTGAACAAGGAACTTGTTAATGCTGTTTAGAAGTGTGATGCCGGACCAATTATGGCAATTTGTACTATTCCCTTTTTGCTAGTTTTATTATAATGCCCTCCTTCCATACTTCTGGCACCGTTTCCATGTTCCATACTTTTTCTAGAATAAGTTTTAGTTGGGACGATATAGTCTGTAAGTCAGCTTTTAGTAATTCTGAGCATATACTATCGGGGCCTGCTATCTTTCAGTTAAGCTATGATTTTTCTAATTTTCTTATGTCTTACTTATGCCAATTCACAGTTCCTCTTCTCTATTTTTTTCTATGTGATATGCTTATGATGGTTCACTTATGATTTTCGCAAAAAATGTTGTTCTTATCTTTCTAATTGCTTGTCTTCTGCTGTTATCATATTTCCATCTTCATCCGTTATTGGTCAATTATTGTTAAATGTTTTGCCAATTTTCTTGCAATTCTATACATTTTTCTCATATCTTCTTTACTTGTTCGGCTTGTTGGGCAACGTTGTACTCTTATGTTTGTCTTAGGAGTTGTTCTACGAAACGACGTTTTTCTTCGATGGTGTTTGCTTGCTTTAACCTTTGCTTCATATTCTTTCTCCTTTCTATTAGCTTCCAAGTTTCATCTGATAGCCATTCTTTCTTGTGCCCCTTTTTCACCTCTAGGATTAAATGGCTCGCTTCAATAATGTTATTTTTTTCTTACTTATCATTGAATTACCTGTAGGATTTTAGTTCTCCTGTGTCCTATAGTAACTGGCGGCAACCTAATACAAGTCAAATAAATTTGCTGTTCCATTTTTTTTAAATTAAGTTACAGTGCAAAATTGGAGATGCAGATCTCCTGGACTATTCCATCCTAAAAAGGCTATTAGAAGCCATAATGTAATTACAACTATAAAAATAAATAATTCAAATAAAGTAAAACAGGCGGATCAACCTTTTGAGGTACCCACACTTTGGTTAGTCTACAAATAAGTAGAATAGGTAAAAACCATTCATAGATCAAATATTTGAACCATAAAGACCTCATTACTGTACCGCTTCAATTCGCAAAGATATTACTGTTTGAGAAATAGAGAAGGAAGCAATATTTTTAAATGAGTTGGTGTTGTAGGTTCCTTGCCTCATATTCCAGGGAATTTGTGTGGTGTGGTTTAGTATATAAACAAAGTTCCGCTGACCAGATTTGAAAGTGCTTCTGTTATTTTGTTAATTCCGTGTAGAACCATTTGTATGACATCACCACGACAACCTGTGAAACACTTGAATGCACTTGAAAACTGTAAAGTTATCACTTATAATAATGCAGAAGACTAGAAGCCGTGTTTACACAACTAAAAGTACCATGGTTGCATTCCACCATTTCTATTTTCGGGTTTTTGTAAACAAACTTTCCTTAACTTTTAATAGCGATATTATCAGAGAAAATAATTATTTATTTTGCCTATTTCTTGTGTTTTTTAAAACTATTGACTCAGCTTCGAAGGCAAGTCCACTTTGGTTAATTTTCATATCTGCTTACTGAACGCTGCCAAGCAACCAAGCAACGAAATCCAAGCCGTACGTTTCTAGCATAGTGTAAAAGCGACCCCAACGTTAACGCTACATAACCTATATTTCTGCAAATTTTTATGCTTGGCCTCTTCGCCCAGTAAAATGAAACAAGCTGGTAAATCATAGCGGCAACGACGACAGCAGCAAATCAAAAAACTTCATGCAGAAAAAGCCATCCATGAATGCAAGTGGGCGAAAGAAGTAACTCGTACTTTGAATAAACAAAAACGCATGTATAGTGTGCATTGAGCATTGTTCTTTTATATTTCCGACTCAAGTTTAACCTACAGTTAGTAATGAAGATGTTAAGAAATTCCTAGAGGATAATCGAATCACGGTGCGCTCCTGCGAATTCCTTAAACCCAACAGGTAAATCATGCTGTTATGGCAACTTATGACCGATGTGATCAACGACGACGACAGCTAAAAATGTTGTATTTTAGGTTCCGAGTTAGATATGAGCATGTCCATCGAAGAATGCCGCAAACTCGAAAATGATACTAATAAGCAAGCAAATTCTGCTGCGTGGTACCAATACAGAGCTGGTCGAATTACGGCTTCAAAATTTAAAGGCGTTCACAGAACAAAACTGGAAAAACCATCCCTGTCCTTGATACGTTCAGTATGTTATCTTTTAGCAACTCGCTTCAAGACGACGGCTACAGTTTATGGTTATGAACATGAAAAGAATGCGCTACAAGCTTACACTAATAAGACGGAGAAAACCCACATACATTTTGGTAGCAAACAATAGGTCTATGTCTAAACCGACAGTACCCACAGATTGGGGCATCTCCGGATGGATATGCCATCTACGAGTGCTGGTCCAAGTTCAGATGACATCCCCATGGACATGCGAGCTATAGGTGTTGGTTCAATTTCCAGTGACATTGTAATAGGCACCGATGATGAAGAGGTTTGTATTTTTGTGAATTATATGTTACAATGTTATGTACCTATTTTGATTATGGATTGCAGCTATGGTGTCACTGTAGGAAACCAGACGACGGCGAACAAATGGTAAAATATTCTGACAGAAAATGTAGAATAAAATTGTACCATTCAGCATGCCTACAATTAAAAAAAATTCCTAAATGAAAGTAGTTATGTGAACTCTGTAAATAAAATAGAATTATTTTGTGTAAATATTTTGATTGTTTATGTACATTAAATAGCTTCTAAATATCCTTTATACTTTATGCATTAAAATTATTTTTCTTACTTAATTTAGACATTAATTATTTTTTTATGTTGTGTAGACAGCATGTGTAATTTTATTGATTGTTAATGTAACGGTACTATTTTAGTATTTTACAGTAGAAGTCCGTTAGGATAGCCTTTACTGCCGAGCCAGAGAATTTGTGAGACGAGCTCAAAGAGCGAGTCGAATAATACTGGCGAGGCAGTAAAGGCCCTAACGGACGCGTATTGTACAATAGTTTTTGTAATACCTACATACAATTCGGTCATATCTATATTTTTCTAATTTATTTTCATCAAAACACTAGGTTTGTGTAATGACGTTTTAGAATGATTGAGAGTGCGTAGAACGTTGCAACTGTTGTTTATAAATGTCATTTATTTCCAATTTTGTGTATGGCTATAAGCAGTTTTAAGTTGTAACCAGCTCGTAACTTATGACATCTGTAGAAAATGATGAAGATATTCCTAAAGACGTTAAGATTGTGAATGAGCAAGTTATTTTAGCGTATGTTGAGGAGTTATAGCAGTCTTTTGCGCTTTCTTCTATGTGGAGTTGAAGGCTTGGTTGCTGCTGGATTTATGTGACAAACGTCACTTTGACGTTCGGCATACAATTTAGCAGGCCGTGGTCTTTACGGAAACTTTTTACGGCCGGGCCGTAAAGAGGTTGCTTACGCAGTAGTAAATAGTCCTTAAAGAAATATTTAACAAGTAGGTATTACAAAAAATAATGTTATGTCCTACCAGTACATTAATTAAAATTAATGACTCTATTTTAAGGTATCTTAGATACAAAATAACGCTCCAGGGCAATTATTTTCTTCATAAGAACACTAGGGTTATTATGAAAAATTAACAGTATTTGTTTCCATGGATACAACCTTTATTTCAAAAATTATGCACCACTGTCACAATGAAAATTAATGACAGCTCATCTAATGTCACAAATCTAACTTAGATCAGCTAACTAGATCAATCTTAAATACCATAGCATAGTAATTATATGAATTGAATATGAATATGAATTAGGTAAGAAAATTGGTAGGACATAAAACCGTGAAGGCACCACAGGCATTATGAGCTAAGAGCCCGCGATTGTTGTACACACCTCGGGCCAAAGCCCTCGGTTAGTACACTAACAATCTCGGGCTCTTATTTTACTCATATTGCCCCTTGGTACCTTAATAACTATTTGGTATGTGATATTCTAATTTTGCTTTTTATTAATTGGCCACATGCAGAAAAAGATAATCAAATAATTCTACATAATAAATGGTGGTGGATAGTATTAACGTTAGATCCTTAAGTAAGTAAGTAAGTATCGTTTATTGTCAACAGATCAACTACAAAAGTGACATGGACATTGTCAGATAAAAGTAATACCTAATGTAGTACAATATTGTGGTAGTCATAAAAACACTTTTTAATTAAAATGGATTTAAGTTAAATTTATCGATTTTATATGATTTAATATATATCGGTAGCGAATTGTAGATTTTAATACAATTATAAATGGGGGACTTTTTAAATTCAGCAGTCCGACGCCTAGGTATGGCTAACAGGTCACCATGTCTGGTGGGATATTGATGAGTATTGTTACTCGTTGAAAAATAATGCATATGTTGCTGCGCAAATACTGCTAATTTGAAAACTAAGTTTATTTGTTCCCTCCAGTCGAGATTAGAATCGATACATATGCCTAGATAAGCGCACAATTGGGAATTATATGGAATACCCTTTATATTATTCAAGGCATTAAAGTTCACACAAACAGTTTTGTTCATGTTGAGTACAAGTTGATTTTTTAAGCACCAGTTTTGAACTCCAGGTGACAAATTTCAATTTTATAAGTGAGTTCCTTTACCGTATCGGCAGATACAGTGAAGGCTGTGTCGTCAGCGAAGCTAACGATCTGCGCGCATGTAACATGTAAGGGCAAATCGGTAACATACAATAGATACAGCAAGGGGCCTAATACCGAGCCCTGAACAACATCTAAGTTTATACGGACAGTGGTGGACGTTACATCATTAATTTTAACAAACAGTTTTCTGTTAGTAAGAAAAGATATCAGCCACATAAGAAGTGGGCCCCGAATGCCTAAGGAACATAACTTTTTTCTAATGCATTCCACATTCACAGTGTCGAATGCACGCGATATGTCGAAAAATATTGATGCAACAAATTTACCATTATCCAGTTGCTGATAAACATAGCGGAGCAGGCTAAAACGAGCAGTTTCTGTAGATCTGAGCTGTCTGAAGCCGTGTTGTGTATCGGAGAACAGATTGTATAGTCAAAATTATACCCATTCGGAGTCACGTGACCTTTGTCTGTCACTGTTCATCTTTAGTAAAATAGATGAAATGGAAGAAATTTGAAAAAAAGGCATGTCGATTCATAAAATTAATTTTAAAAATTTGACGTTTCTAATCTGTCAGATTATATTTTTCGTGTAAGTTATTGAGATAAGGGTAATAAAACCTAAAATTGTCGAGCCGAAAACTGGAAATTAAAAGAAACCATCGAACATGCGGTATAACGAGCAGTCACAACAATTAATTTGAATATTATGCATTGTTTTTTATGAAGAATACAATATTAATAAAAGTAAATCAACAGTTTCACCCTCCAACGCTGTACTCATAACATTCCTAGATATGTTAATAGCTATTAATTTCATATAAGAGAATAAACCCGTAGCAACCTTGTTTTAGAAATAGGCATATGTCAGGATAAGCTACAAAACGGAACGTCATATTTCCCTAAAATTGCATTTTTAAGAATCGACATACGTAAAATTACTAGATTATCACGTGACTCCGAATGGATATAAATTTGACTATATTTATTTAGGAACGATACCATTCGATTTGCCACAACTTTTTCGCACACTTTGGAAAAGACACTCAGAACTGATAATTAACTCATTTTTTAATTAATTTCGGTGTGTTAAGTGCCACTTTTTTTCACTCAGTGAAGAAAAGTGACACTTTGCTTTTAATTTAGGAATGAACGATTCTAATTGGACGTTTCCTTAGTTACCAATCAACGTTTCCTTAGTTACCAGAACTGACCAACGCACTTGACTAAAATGAAGGCAAATACAATTCTATACAAAATAGGCTTGGATTGGAATGTTTAATGAAATTTTTAAAAATCTTATAGACAACTCGTGTTAGCGTGCTTATTTTTCAAGCGTGTGGAATATTAAACTTGGCTGCGCCTCGTTTAATAACCCTCCACACTTGTGAAAAAAAGTTGCACTTGTAACACTTGTGGTCTAAATAACTATTAATACTTTTGTAGATATTATTAATATTATTATTAAAGTAAAAATAATTAGATTAACTTTGTTAATAAGATTTATTTCATAATTATACAATTATAGGAGGGCATAAATTTACGAGGGCACAAGAAACTGTTAATATCTGATCTACCACAGCAACATCGTCAGTTTTCTTTTTCGCCAGGAACATGGGCATCGTTTCGTGAAGAACTGTATTTTTTTGACGAAGGACTCCAATATTGCGTTTGACGTGTATTCTGAAAAAAAGATATAGGTAGTTAAGATAATTATTGTAATAATATACTTGCACTACCTCAAGCTTGCTATATTCCTGGTTGATTCTATATCCCTTGGATCGAGCTGCCGTATCCCTTTTAGAAAAGCAGGCGTAATCATTGTGGCCATATGTAGTCCTAGGGAGTCTTTTATTAAAAAGCCACGATCTGTCAATACAAAATCTCCTGGCAAGAGATTGTTTAAAATCCCACAATCCTCTGTTAGACCTTTATCGTTTATTCTGCCACCATATCCATGTGATATAAATGATATTGATCCAGGAGGAGTGATGCCTATTAGTACCTTTACCGCATTATGTTGTTTGTACGTAGACCATGTAGTACATTGTACTTCAAGGCTACTTGATTTTTCCACTCTCATCTCAAAACAATCGATTATAACTGAAATCTTGTTGCCAAATGCTACCTTGAAGCATTCTGGCATTGATTTAATCACCTGATCTCGTTCAGGCCAAATAATAAAAATTTTCATCCGATGATACATAATATTCAATGTGGTATAAAATATTCTGGAAATTGTTTGTACGCTGACGTTAAACATGTATGCCAATAAACTAAAATCTAAATTTAATCTAAGTTTTATCACCGTTATCAAAAATGTGCCTCTAAGCATGTTTTACGTACTGAATTAGGAATAAATATATATAATTAAATGTGAACTGTATATATTGTATGTATTTGGTGTAGCATTTGCCATATAGTAGACGTGTGTAAAAGAATTTTTTTTTGTAATGTCACAAATAAAGTATATATAACACGCAAAACTTTATATGCGCGCGGGCTACAGCGTCATTCTTCCATGCTCACGTAAAACTTTTACATTCGCTGAAAAATTCTCACTTTTTTTAACTTGTAGAACAATCTACTATTAATTCACTAGCGATTTAAGAAAAAAATTAACTTGCTAGCATATAAACATTATAAACAGTTACTGATGGAAACTATTATAGAGATAATAATAATAATGGCAGTTTAAAATGACAAAGAAATAATAATTAATCGAGTTATTTAACAATAACAGTAACGGCGTAACTGGAGACTTGAGTTACCACATTTATATTTTTATGACGCTCAACGCCTCAACGGCTTAAACCTGAAAAGAAACACAGATTGCAGGCAGCTGAAAATTATTTCGGTGGCGCAAATAATTCTCACATATAATCTCATAAGAGCATTAATTCTTTTCGCCATTTTTACTTCCTTTTACTACTATAAAGGAAGTATTGGATTCACCCCAAAAATTCGAAATTGAGTTTTCAACAGATCTTCACGTTTTAGAGTCCCCTGATCCCAAAAAACATATTTTTTTTCATTGGTCTGTCTGTCTGTCTGTCTGTGTGTCTGTCTGTGTGTCTGTCTGTATGTCTGTGAACAGAATATCTCAAAAACGAAAAGAGGTATGGCATTGAAACTTCATATATAAGTTTTGTGTACTATGTCGATGAGACACCAAGCTTTTGAAGAAAATCGCATAACCGGAAGTAGGTGTTTACTCTTGTGATTTTTCAGTTTTTTTCGATTTTTTCAAAAACGGCTCTAACGATTTTTTTTAAATTTTACATTTTTCTTACATTTTTAATGTGTATTGATGTGAGATAGGTGATTTTCTAGTTGAATACTTCTAAAGTGGGTTTCTTTTGTTTTTTTTCTATTTTTTTTATTAACTCCTATTTTAAATAAAACACCCGGTATATTATTACATTTTTGAATTCACCTTAAAATTCTAGAGAAAATTTGTCTCTTCAACTAACACTCGATTTTGTACCGTTTTTGTAGAATTGTAATTTTTGAAAATTTTTAACAAATGGTTAAAAATTTAAAATGAAATTTTTGACTAATTATAAGATCACTGTAAAAGGAAGTTGTGTGAGTGTATCACACCAGATTTTTGTTACTGCGTTCCAACAACGTCGTATTAATTAGGACGCCTTCCACAGGCAAGCGTTTCCTTTCCAGAGACTTTCCATTTGAAATTTTTTTTTTTTGAACTTTTCCTTACTGCCAATTTCTAGCGTGCTTTTAAAACTTTCTTTAGTGCAACAAAAGTTATTAAATTCGTTGTACATTTTAAATGCGGCATATGCCGCGGGTTTCAGCTAGTTCCTAATAATTGAGAACGACCCCAGGTCGATGTCCGACCGCATTGCAGTTGTCCCTGTATATTATTGGCTAATAAAGTATATTAAATTTGAAATAACCATGCAGTACTTGGAACTAAGTGGTAATCTGGTAATCATAACTATGGCCGTGATTGGTCGAAACAAAGTCATTACAATATTCTGAAAATCAAATATTTTTTCTAAATTGTCAATTTGACATTCGGTATGAATCCTTAAAATATTTAAAAAAAAAACCCGCATAAATAGGATAACAAAGGCTGGTAAACCACGTTTAATTGAATTATTAGGTTGAAACTATTGCAAAACAAAAGCAATGAAACAAAACCAAGTTTAAGTTCAAAACGCCACCTACTGCATTCTTATTTGAAATTTAGTGTAGATAATTAACATTTTTTTTTATTTTTGAGGAATATTTTTTGTCATTGAACAACAAAATGCATTTCAAGTATTCCGAAGCTAACATGTTAACATAAGCGAAGTGTTAAGCCTTAACTAATAAAACATTTAATATACCTAACATTTTTATCATTCATAACTACATTGTAAAGTTAGCAATGATTTTATGTAGATCACCAGTAGTTGAGTAGCTCTCTAAATTTAACAGATTTAAAAGAAATCGGCAAGTTCGTTTATATTGTTTATAGCCTACAACTATTAAATGTAGATTTAAACTAACACCTTCAAGGTAGTTGACAAAATTAACCACTCGTCCCTTAGCAACGTGAGTATTTTAGTACAATAATTTAAACAGCGCCTTTCCTTCTTTAAAATCGCAATAGATAAATCAAAATTAATAGATGTTGGATAAATTATAAATCATACTTCAGCTTTTGAAAAAAGCAGCTAAAATATTATGTGTAAATAACATGATAAACGTGAAAGCACAATTTAGGTATGTATGAAACTTTGAAAGACCATCTATAATGGAGAAGATTTTGAAATAAATTAAAAATCTAAAATACTAGTAATATATACAAATTATTAAAGTAAACTCATGTAGCAAAAATAACATGAAAGATATAGCTGCAATAAAATACCCTTTTTCAATATAATATGATATTTAGATATGAGAAGCAATTTAAAATAAGTAATCAAAATATAGCATTAACGACGGTTCTGGTATTAACCCATCAATATTCTTGCAACCACAGTAATTTCCATTTTTGTATTAGTGTGCCGATATAGCTTCCCACCTTCTCCTTTGAACTTGACCTGGCTCGCCTGAATGCGGTTTTGATAGCATTTCAATGCACAGCTGATTTTTTAAAAGTTTTTAACCGCGCTAATATGCGCAAAACATCCGAGAGCGATCGCTTTTTACAGGGAGCGTCAGTCTCGGCTTGGTTTTCACCAAAATGTTTGATTTTGTTTGCGGTCTCAAGAGTAAACGCCTGGTGAGCTAAGCTTTGAATCTGGACGCACTACTAGCCGAAAGCGGAGTTCCTATGTTCTTTGAAGAACTACAAGCGAAAAGAAGCTTTGAAATAGCCTTCGGTGAGCCGTACAGAGGTGCCAAGACCCTGCAGATATTGCAGTTTGACTATTTAAAGCGAAAACGCAATAGTAATGGCAGCCCCGTGGAAATTGCGGGGCTCCAAGTCGAGGTAGTTCTCAACTGGTATTAGTTAGTTAAAACTGCATGTGGGTGATTTTATACGGTAAGTAGCGATTCCAAAATCGTCGACGCTGTTCGCACTAGTCGTCAGTACAAAGGCGGCGTTTGGAGCAGATGTCTGTGGGTAATTTAATGTTACGGTTACGTGTGTAATGTAAAAGAACCTGCAGACGTGTGAGTTATTATGTTTAATATGAATGCGTAGTATAGGTAGGCTTTCGTGAGTAGACGGACATCATTAGTCATTATATAAGTGCGTAGTAGAACAGTTTTATGGCGATTGTTTTATATATTCGATGTGTGCCTGTCGCGCTTAGTGGACGTGCAAGCTACACGCTCAAATTATTATCTTATACATTCTAAAACTACCAAGTTGCAAGTTAATTTTTAACATGGAAACCAGGAATCGTAGTAAGGATGTCTCCGTGGATAGTAGCGATATCCTTGCTCAGAAGATCGTAAGTGAAATGCTCCAAAATACTTTATTTACGGAGAAACTTAACCAGATAATCAACACCTGTTTAACGACTCAAATGGAAGAGATACTAAAAAAGTATGAAAATAAAGTATCCCATCTGGAGCAAAAAGTCAAGCATCTAGAACAGCAACTTGAGGAATCTAACTCAGCCACCGATAAAATTCTGGATGCCCACGAGCAGTACAGCAGGAAAAACAGCCTTCGAATTTTTGGACTCCCCGAAAGTGCCAACGAAGACACCGATAGTGTGGTTATCAAAATGTGCAAAGATAACCTAGGCATTGAACTACCCAGGTCTTCAATTGATATCAGCCACCGTCTTAAGGGCAAGGAAGGAGCACACAGGCCGATAATAGTAAAGTTTGTGCAACGTAGCATTAAGAAACTTATATTTAACAATAAACGGAAGTTAAAAGGAACGAAGATCCTTATCAGAGAAGACCTGACATGGAAGCGCATGGATATCATCAGAGAGGCCTCCAAGAAGCTGGGCTACAGATCGGTATGGACCAATGATGGCAACATCTATGTAAAAACTACGAGCAACGGAATTCGCAAAATTAATACTTTAAACGATCTAAGTTCTATTTAAATATAATCTGTGAAACGTGTGGTGCACTATTCTTTTTTGTTTTCATTTTTAGGTTTGCAGGCTACATTCCTTGGGATATCTACTTTTACAGCGGAGACATATGAATACTAGCAGCATAAAAGCAGCTCACTTAAATATCTGGTCGTTACTACCGAAACTAGATTACATTAAGCGCATTATCACAACCTATGATATATTCTCTTTATCAGAAACATGGCTTTCACCAAACGTAAGTAATTTAAACCTTTCAATTAAAGATTATAATTTGATACGGCAAGATCGAGATAGTCGGGGTGGCGGAGTTGCGGTTTACATAAAAAACTCCTTGAAGTACAAGATAATTAATACAAATAATAACATAGAACAATTATGGTTCACGATTAAAAATAAATCTGAAACATACGTTTTTGGGGTAATCTATAGACCACCGTCTACAAATTATAAAACATTTGTAGACGAACTTGAGACATCGTTTACATTATGTACAACCATATCGGAAAATATCATTTGTATGGGGGATATAAATATTAATTTGTTAGCAAAATCAAATCCACCAACGAAGTATTTTATCGAATTCTTAGAATATCTTAATTTAAGTCAACATATTTCAGAGCCAACTAGAATAACTCAAGATTCAGAATCACTTATTGACGTCATTTTATCTTCTGATCCATCTCTGGTTAAATACTCGGGGGTGGAGGTTAACAATGAATCTGATCATGAACTCGTGTATTGTACTATTACTGCAGAGGTAGTTAAGCAAACCCCTGTTGTCAGATTCTATCGTGACTTAAAAAACTTTAACTTAAATGAATTCGTAAATGACTTTAAGCTACTACCACTACAACAAATCTTTTATGTAAATGATATTAATGCAAAAGTCAATATACTAAATAGCAATTTAATCAAATTGATTGATAAACATGCGCCTTGGAAAACAATAAAAACTACAAAACCGTATATGCCTTGGATAACTGACAATGTAAAACTAATGATGAAACTAAGGGATAAGGCAAAACTAAGATTTAAAAAGTCAAAAAGTGTTGCTCATTGGGAATACTATAAATCATTAAGGAATCTGACAAGTGCTAGTATTATAAACGAAAAAAAGGCGTACTTTGCATATAAGACAAAAAATTGTTCAACAAAACAATTGTGGAAAGAATTTAATCACTTAAATGTTAAACACACACCAACATTTAAAATTCCCGCAACTATGTCTGACCCAAATCGAATTAATGACTTCTTTATTGATAGTGTTCCTAAATTGCAAGTAGATAAAACTGTAAAAGATTTTTATTTAAATAACTTGAGAAGGGAAAGTGCTGTCAAATTTTCTTTTGTATCTGTATCTGAAGATGAAGTGGCTCGCTATATTGGTAGTATCAGAAGTAACGCGATAGGTGCAGACGGAATTAATATCAAAATGATAGCTGCGTGTTGTCCGCATATATATAAATATGTTACACATATAATTAACTTCTGTCTAACAGAAAGCGTTTACCCTGACATTTGGAAGCACGCTATTGTAACTCCGAAACCTAAAACTAGTGATCCGGCAGAATATTCTGATCTTAGACCTATAAGCATTTTACCTACCTTTTCTAAAATTCTCGAGAAAATTATGAATAGTCAAATAATGCATTACCTAAATACAAATAACCTGCTATCAGATATACAATCGGGATTTCGACCTTCTTATAGCTGCACCACTGCACTGATGACCGTTACTGATGATATTCTTAAGGCAACTGATACTGGAAGATTGACAATACTCACCCTATTGGATTATAGCAAAGCATTCGACACGATTAACCACGATCTGTTGTTTGCAATACTTCAGTACCTAGGTTTTTCTCTAAATGCAATCGATCTATTTAAAGGTTACTTTAATAAAAGAACTCAAAGTGTAAATGTGGACAGTAATCTTTCCTCAGCACGAACCATTTTGCAAGGCGTGCCTCAAGGTTCGATTCTCGGCCCACTACTGTATACTTTATATACTTCAAAATTTTCTGAATTTGTTGAACATAGTAAGATGCATATGTATGCTGATGACACGCAGATTTATGGCTCATTTCTACCATCCGATTTTAACCAGGGAATGACAGACATCTCTAGCGACTTGAATAAAATATTTGATTTGTCAACCAAACATTGTCTACTTTTAAATCCATCGAAATCTTGTGTTCTTCTGTTTGGCAGAAAAGTTGACTGCGAAAATGTAAAATCTTTAGTTCAAATTACAATCAATGGGTCAGTAATACCATTAAAAGAAAATGCCAAAAACCTGGGCCTTGTTTTGGACAATAGTTTTAGATACAGGACTCATATAAACAAATGTATACAAAAAGCATACCTGAATCTGAAGCTACTGTATCCACATAGATTGTATCTAACTAAAGAACAAAAGAAATTGCTGTGTGATGCTCTAGTGCTCTCTCAGTTCTCATACTGCTCAGAGATATACTCACCTTGCTTAGATTATGATTCAGCTGAAAGGGTACAGAGAGTGCAAAACGCTTGCCTAAGATTTATTTATTGTATTCGAAAATTTGATCATATTTCACACAAATTAATAGAGGCTAAATGGCTTAACATGCAGAACAGACGCCTACTACATACAGCTTCATTATATAATAAAATAATTATTAATAAAAAACCGCCTTACCTATATAATAAGATAACATTCCGAACGGATGTACATAATTTAAACTTAAGACACAAGGGTCTTATTACACCGCCACAGCATAAAACCGCTCTTTTTCAACGTTCATTTCAATATAACATCAGCAATATATACAATGAAATACCATATCCGTTAAAAGAATTATCTACTACTTCCTTTAGAAAACATTACTTTAAATATCTTTTAGAAAAGAATTAGTAACATGGTACCTGCTAATATAATACAGCTAGTTGTTCGTATTCATATGGCTTTGCTAAGTAACATTTTATTTAGATTTTAGTGTAATTTTTCTTAGTTAATGTAGGCATTAGGTGTATATAACTGGTCATTTATAATCTCAAGGTTTAGTTGAAAAACAGTTTAACTGAACTGAACCTTGTGATTTTGGTGTAAATAATCTATATATTAATTCTAATTGTGTTCTGTATAACATCTACCCTTCACCAAAATAAATACTTTATTATTATTATTATTATTATATTGTTGTGCATAAAAATGCGAAGTAGAAATAACCACCCGTTTCATGATATAGTATTGTGTACTAGTATTATTTAACATCTTAAACAAGCAATACATATGTTTATTGTTCATTGGTGTGTAAACAAAATGCCTTTTATTTGAGTAGATATTTAGAGTCCAGGTGAATTACTGGGTTCGTTTCTACAGGTGCTTTCTTTAAATCACTATCTTTAATAAATTATGAATAGCGTTAAATGTAATTGGTAAATCCTTATTGTCTTAGCTATCAAAATGCCAGAGCTCTGGTGTTTATTACTAAGTGTAAAGAACTAAAATTCCTACCATTTATTACAGCTATTACCATGTCGAATTCCTATTATTTAAAGATGATCCCAATATGTTTTTCTGATTCAGTTTTACAGTAGATTTTAAATGATGGTAATCAAAAAATAATGCAGATGTTTAGCATTAAATTCAAATAGCACAACTGCCGGTCTAATGAAAATGTTCCTGTATTACGATCAATATCAAAATATAAATAAAATAATATTTGTCTTCGTGTTAACGTTAATTGCAAACACACTTTCGAGTGCAACTAAAGCCACTTCCAACAGACGAACTCTCGACAATTCTCAGACGTACTAATCTGAAGAACTTGATGTTTCCAAGCTTGTTTATTAAACCTAATTAACAAACCCTTTGTAAATATCCTCAAACCCTTTTTCTGTAGTAATTAGCTTTTACACGCCAGAGACTTTGTTAAGACTCCCGATTTTCGTTAAGAACCTATGTGTAATTCCGTATTCTGCTCCCGCATATTGCAGCATAATTTAAGCCATTGGGCAGCTTTCCCAAATTCTTTAACTGTTTGGCACATATGTAGGCCAGATCCCGACATCTGTCGCATAAAGTATCTTAATTAAGGCATTTGCTTCAATCTAGAGGCGAACGCTGTAACACATGCTCATAACATCAGAACCCTGCTGAGTGACTTAGTAAATCGCTGGTAGATGGAGTCTGCATTTAGTCCACTAGTTAAAGAAAGGCGAGGCCTTGAGGATCAGATTACCGCGCCGGCGAGACGAGCATGATGCACGGGGGAAGCCCCGCGCCTGGTTGCGCGCTGTAGTTTGGCGAATGCAAGTCAGCACTTCAAACAATAGGTCCTTTATGTACCCGAATGAGTGGCCGATGGATGGAAAGTTTTACGCATGACGCAATCATCGAATTAACGCCGCGTCCTGCGCGTTCCCTCCCGGGAGAGTCCAATTTAAGCTTCGCTATCGCACGGATGTGCAAGTTAACTTAAGAACAAAGAACAATCCCTTTAGTTCTTAGGGGCGCGTTGTACCCTCGGATTTGTGGCAGCTATAAGTGCTTTTCGTCCCTTAAAGCCCTGAGTACCGTAGTGTACAATTCTTCGCCCAGGTTGGCGGATTCGTGTTAGGAACGAACATAAAGCATCAATATACAGGGTGAGCAGTTGTGAATTATCGTTTGGCTCCACCCTGTTACTTCTTCGAAGGATCTTGCCGCCACAATTTCCCGAGGACGTCGTTCAACCGTCCCTACCTGTTCATCAACCCTTGCCGCAACTAAGCTGCTATCGCAACCCTCTTCTGTAAGCGTCGCCAGAGCTTTGAATCTCCAGGTCGGAATCTTCCGGCATCAGCACTTCAACAACACAGTTGCTTGGAGCCCTAACAGTAAATCAAGGTATTGTACTAGTAGTTACATAAAACAGTGAATTGCGTATTATACAGTGACGTGCGAAGTTTTGGAACTCTCAATCTATCGTATATGCTATTTGTGGGCCGCGTGCTAATTACCCGAGCCCTAGTTATCGTCAAGTAACGTAAATGGAAGCCTTCAGCATAAGTTTATGGAAGCCTAGCTCCGGGAATTGTGGAGAGCCTTGAGGCAAATTAAATTAGCGTATTCCGGGACCTAGGTGACCAATATTCTCAGCGGATGCGCCGCTTTCTTGGCCTTCGGCCTTTATTGTGTTGCATTGTTTACTAACCCCAATTTGTAGCATTTGCTACTTGCACCCTTGCCTTCGGGCCTGTACCTAGTATGGTAATAGATTACTCATTTTTACTTTACGTCTTGTTTTTCATTTCAATTATTTGTGTATTATTGTGACTGACAAGGATTGAGTTTCTTGTTGCGTTGTGTATGTATTCCTTTGTACAGGGCCTAAGCAACTGGAGAAAGGACACCCAAAAGGTAGGTGTAAAAGCCAGTGCCGTAGGAGTATCCCTTGGAGTGCAACGCAACGCTACTGCGATTGGTTTTCGACGTTTGACCGGTCGTCAGCTAATTATTAATCTTAACATCTTTCAAATGTCGTGGCGCCCCATAATCTTGTCTTAATAACCCGATATCGACACCCCGTCGTGGCATTTCGCCCCAAGACGCACCCTAAACCTGTGAACCCTCCCACGCGATTGAGTTCTGGCCGGACATTTGAGCTGTGGGGGTACGTACGAGGGGCGGACACTGCTACGAGCACCCCATGGGGTCTTAATGAACAATTTATCGTGTAACAGCTTAATTGGCTATCCCAACGTGTGGCCCGAGGTCCATCGTTTTTCTTGTTGTTAACGTGGAGCTTTGTTTTTGTTGTTAACGCCCTTCCGGCTTTGTTTTTTCTTTGTTTAGGCGTCGTAATCCACCGTAGGACTTGATGCCTTTGTGAAAACATTAACAAGACCGTTTTCATTCGTTGTCCATATGTTTTTTCTTGTCACTTTGTTTCTTTTAGTGTCTTTTCTTATCCCTTGTGGGTTACCGTGCGTTTTTTCTTGTTTTCTTGCGTTTTCTATTTGTTTTTTCTTGTCCTTCATTGATTTCTATTTGTTTTTTCGTGTTTTCATTTGTTTTCTATTTGTCGTTGCTTGCTGTTTCTTTGTTTTCACTTGTTTTCTCTTGTTTTCCCTTGAGTAAAGACTGTCACTTTGGTGTTTCTTTACCTTTTCTTGTTTCTTTTTGATAATTTTCGGTTGAGGTCGTTTTGCTCTCTTGTGTTAAGAGTTCTATTGACTAAACATTGGTTATTGCACCCTTACGTATTGAAACCTTTCTGTTTTCCTTGCCCAATCATCAAAATGGTTTTGAAAATGCATATTGAACGTTTACTTCGAGCGGAAGCGGAGTATGAGTTGCGAATTAGAGGCCATGATGCCACCGGTACGGTGACCCTTTTGCGCTCTCGGTTACGTGACGTGTTAAAAGATGAGGGACGCATGGAAAAGGTAACGAGACCGGCGTACCCTTATACGTTTGAGGAGGATGTTGCAGCAGTAACATTTTTGACCGAGGAAACAGAAAAAAAAATTCAAGCGTACTTAGCGGACCCGACCAAAGAATTGGCGGCGGCTATTGAAACAAAATTTTGTCACGGGTTAGGACGACTTACTAATTGTCCGACAGTAACGGAAGAGGAAAAAGCTACGAAAGATACATTATTCGCCGCGTTGTCTCTTATGCGTTCCGGGTATGAGATTAAACAAATTAAACTCGGTTCAGCTGTAGCTGCGCTCGAGACAGACCCGGCACCTTCAAATTTTGGCACCACGACTACCAGTAGTGCTACATTAGCAACCGTTACGCCTACTGCCACCTCAACAACGACTACGTCATTAACTTCAGTAACGACAACCCCGAGTAAAATCTCACTAACGCCACGAACAATTTCATATAAAGCCACTCCTGTTTCGCGATGGAATTTGCAATTTTCAGGCGACCAAAAAGGATTATCGGTGAACGCTTTCATCGAACGTGCTAATGAATTACGATTGGCTAGGAACCTTACCGAGGACGAATTATTTACGCAGGCTATTGATTTATTTTCGGGTAACGCGCTACTGTGGTATCGAGCCAATAGAACAATACCTACCGATTGGCACGATTTAGTGGGACTTTTGCGATTGGAATTTCAACCAACTGACTACGATGAGCGATTACTAGACGAAATTAGGCGTCGTACTCAAGGTTCGTCGGAGACTATGGGAATTTATATTGCCGTGTTGCGCACCATGTTTTCGCGGTTAACGGAAAGCGTACCGGAAGAAAAGCAGTTGCGAATCATGCTGCGTAATATTTCGCCGTTGTATCAGACCCAACTAGGACTAACGGATATTCGTTCCATTAATGAATTACTACAGTACGGTCGAAAAATCGAGGAACGTCGCTATGCGATTGAAACATACGTACCGCCGACTCGAAAGAAGACTGACCTTGAAACTGATCTCGCGTATGTGGAAACAACCTCTGTTGTCGAAACAACTGGACGTGTCGCTACCATTGAAGCACCTCGCGCTTCGACAAGTGAGAATAGTACTCGTAATCCGACACCGAAATTAACCCTCAAATGTTGGAACTGTGATGAGTCAGGCCATAGGGCCAGCGTATGTCCGCAGCCCCGCGGAAAGAAATTTTGTTATCGATGTGGTAAACCGGAAGTAACCGTTAATACGTGCCCACGCTGCAAGTCAGGATCTAAGAGGCAGGGAAACGGTTCCGCGAGACGTTGAACGGTCGAGCGACGTCGACGCGTATTTTCACTAACTCGACTAAATTCATTAAGCAGGTCATTGACAAACGTGAGACTCAGTTCGTTAAGAATAAGATCATTTTGGATTATGTATTGGAGAGGTCTTTGGATGATCAGCGACCCTATGTAACAGTTAACATCATGGGCTTCAAAATGTTGGCTTTGCTAGATTCAGGCGCTAATCGCACAATTTTAGGAAATAACGGTTGGGAAGTGTTGCGAACCATGGGGTTACGGTTGAATAGGAAGTTACGACCCTTGTGTTCAGTAGCAAACGGACAGACTGTGGAAAGTTTGGGAACTGTCCACTTGCCGATTCAATTAAATGACAAAATTATAACTATCGAGGTCTTAATTGTCCCAGATGTACCGCATACTCTGATCTTAGGGATTGATTTTTGGAAATCCGTAGGTATCGTACCCGACGTGATTCGTGGCGAATGGAAATTTTCCAACCCTCGTTTAGCTACTATTAATACGCCTACCGGAACTTTGCAGTCAAACTTAGACTTGAGAAAAGAACAACAACTTCAATTAGACGCTTTGGTTAGTCAGCATTTTTCAAATACTAAAACGGAACTTGGGTGTGCTAAATACGTAGAACACAAAATTACGACTACGGCAGCACCGATCAAGCAACGGTACTATCCAGTTTCTCCCGCCATGCAAGGGCATATCGACAATGAACTAGATAAGATGCTTAAAGCAGGTGTTGTAGAACGCTCACGATCAGCTTGGTCGAGCCCTATTTTTCTGGTGAAGAAAAAGGATGGTTCCTATCGGTTTTGTGTTGACTTTCGTAAACTTAATAGTGTCACTGACAAGGACGCGTACCCATTACCCTATGTTGCGTCAATTTTGGATCGTCTACGTGACGCGCGTTTCATAACATTTTTGGATATCAAGTCGGCCTATTGGCAAATCAAAATGAGTGATGAGTCAAAGGAACTGACAGCGTTTACAGTGCCTGGACGTGGTTTGTACCAGTTTACGCGTATGCCGTTTGGCTTGCATATTGCCACAGCCACGTGGCAACGGTTTGTCGACCATGTCTTAGGCCCTGAACTCGAACCATACGTTTTCGTATACCTTGATGATGTGATTATTTGTACCCCCTCATTTGAGAAACATTTAGAGATCCTTAATGAGGTTCTGCAGCGTCTACAAGACGCAGGCTTAACCTTGGGACGTGACAAGTGTCATTTTTGTCAACCCGAGTTGCGATACTTAGGATATGTCGTTAACGCTCAAGGACTCCTGGTCGATCCCGACAAGATATCCGCGATTCTGAATTTACCCCAGCCTAAAAGCGTTTCTGAAATCCGACGAGTGGTCGGTATGGCTTCGTGGTACCGGCGATTTATTCCAAATTTTTCGTCAATCATCGCACCTCTAACGTCTCTGTTGAAGAAGTATCAAAAGTTCGAGTGGACCGAGTCGTGTGAACTCGCGTTCGCTACCATCAAAAATTGTTTGGTCTCCGCACCCATTTTAACGTGCCCTGATTTCAGTCTCCCGTTCACTGTCCAAACGGATGCTTCTAATATAGGCATCGGAGCCGTTTTGACTCAGACCATCGATGGCCATGAGCAAGTGATTTGCTACATTAGTCGCACCCTAACGAAACCGGAACGAAACTTTTCGGTCACGGAACGTGAATGCTTAGCTGTTCTTTGGGCTATTGAAAAACTTCGACCTTACCTCGAAGGTACTCATTTTATGGTAATTACCGATCACCATTCGTTGATATGGCTTAACAATCTTCAAGAACCTACGGGTAGACTTCCCCGTTGGGCCGTCCGTATTCAACAATATGACTTTACCATTAAGCACCGCAAGGGTAAAGACCATGTCGTTCCTGATGCGCTATCCCGCGCTGTACCGGTCGTCGATGTTGTCTCAGTGCCAGATCCCGATGAGGCCGACTCTATCGATCCCGACCCTATCGAACCTGTATCGCCTGTTGGTCAAACTGACCGATGGTATAGACGAATGCGTCAACGCGTAGCCGAAAAACCCTTTGCGTTCCCAAATTGGAAAGTAGACAACAACGAGTTGTTTAAACATGTTAATGTTAAGTACCCAGACCTTAATGATGGGGATAGTTGGAAAAGAGTCATTCCTAAACCCCAACGTGCCGAAATCTTGCGAAAGAATCACGACGAGCCTACCGCAGGCCATTTAGGGATCTTTAAAACCTTTGGTCGTATTGCCCAACACTATTATTGGCCCAAGCTTAAAGCCGACGTAGTACGCTACGTAAACCATTGCACCACGTGTTTGTCCCAGAAACCCGAACAAAAACGTCCTGCTGGCCTGATGTGTCGACACCCGGTCGTTACTAAACCTTGGCAGATGGTTTCCATTGACATTGTAGGACCTCTACCCCGCTCTAAAAAGGGTTACGTGTACATTCTATCGATCGCCGATTATTTCACGAAATTCACATTATTCTTCCCGATGCGTACCGCTACTGCGGCTACAGTTTCACGATTGATCGAAGACAATGTTTTCTTACTCTTTGGAGCACCTCAGTTTGTACTGGTCGATAACGGTGTACAGTTCCGTAGTAAGGAATTCCGACATCTAACGGACACCTATAAGTCAAAAATCATCTTTAACGCCTATTATCACGCACAAGCCAATCCGGTAGAACGGGTGAATCGAGTGTTGAAGACAATGCTAGCATCCTACGTAAAGGACAATCATCGTGATTGGGATAAATATCTTTCGAAAGTTGCTTGCGCCGTACGTACCGCTATCCATGAAGTCACCGGACTGACTCCTTATTTCGCAAATTTTGGTAGAGAAATTCAGTTGGAGGGAAATGACCCCGACAACCCTATCGAGACGGATGGTTCCGAACAAATTCAGGTAGCAGACCGCAAAGCCCTAGTGCAACGGGCTCCCGCGTTGAAGTCTCTCTATCAGGATATCGTTAAGCGCCTAGATACCGCGTATAAAGCCGCAAAGGCAACGTACGATCTGCGTAGGCGTCCCGCTCACTTTAACGTTGGTGATACTGTGTGGCGTCGCAATCACGTACTCTCCGACGCGACTAAACATTTTAACGCTAAACTAGCACCTAAATTTGTAGGACCTTTTTATATTCAACGAAAAGTTTCGCTCGCCACTTACGAATTATCGGATCAAACTGGCGCTTCTAAAGGCGTCTGGCATGCTAAAGACTTAAAACCTAATCCGACGGGCGACTAAATTCTTGTCGTTCGTTTTCCTTCAATGACTTCGACCTCAGGTCGTTAATCCCCTTTTCCCCTATTTTTTTTTGGGTTGCCCATCTTTGCTCACGAATAATAACATCTGCTGTGGGAATTACACAATGAGCCGATCCCGTGACGCGCAGCGTGCCCTCTCCAGGTGGATCGTGGACGAAACCTTGGGCTCCCTTATATTTCCCCTTTTTATTGATTGGTTGCAATCTTTGCAAGCATTTCTCCCCGAGTTCCCTTGGTCGGTTGGGAGGAACTGCTCTCGGGCGTAAGACGTTTCACCCGATTTTTGACAAACCCGTATTTGCGACTTATTTCTCGGTTGGTATTATACTACCTTCTTGGGAATTGATCCCTGTGTTCGGTTGGTAGGTTGGACGGAAACTTATGCAGGTGTAAGACATTATTTCACCCGATCTCGACGAGTGCTTCAAGCATTCAGTTTGGTTCAACCAAACGACCCCGTTGGGTCACATTTTTCTTCTCTGCACGCTATCTTTACCTTTATTTTCTTCTCTCAGTTCTATCAACCGTGTCCCGGCGACGACTACCAAACCCCTTTGCGTATCTTTATTTTCCACCTTCCGAAACCGTGCTGTTAGGCGATGGTCATGGGCCCGGTGTTAAGGTCCAGTCGGTGTTTCGTGCCTATCGTCGCAGTACGTGCCATGTCTGTTTCGGGCATGGTCGGTTTTCGTAGTGTGAAGGGACAGTCGAGCCTGCCGGCGAGACTGTCGTATTTTTCGTGTCTGTTGGTGAGTGTTTTGTTTGGTTCCCCGAGGGGACCAAACTTGGTCGTTTAGTGGACCCCTGGTGGAGTACCATTCCTTTTGGGACAACTTGTCCAATGTCGCCCGTCTCCCGTGGTCCAGGGAATGGATACTAGTCTTCTGCGAACCACCAGGTCCGACCCGAATTTCCGTATTTTCCACTGGCGTATCCAGTCTTTCTTCTTCCTCTTCTCACTTCACACCTTTCGCACCCTATCTAGTAGCCTGAGTGCGTAATTCTTTTGGGGGTGCAACTCTGTCCTTATCGGTTGCCTTAGTTGTCGATGCTTCGTGAACTCGTCACGTTTTGCTGGTATAGCTTTATCTACCGGGGGCGGTAGCATGTGGTGTCCGTCACGACGACTGAGCGACGGAGGAGCTCTTTCGTGGGAGGTACCGATCTTCAATCCCTACCTTCCGTACCTTTTGTTAGCTACGTAGCGGTTCTGCGCTTTGCGCACCATTTATACCATAGAGGTACCTACCTTACCTTTTGGTCTATCTTTGCTGTTTTCAGTCCCTGTTTCGGAGTCCCCTTCTATGATTTCTTGATTGCCGAGCTCGACTCGATTACCAATCTTTGTCCCTGGGTGAATTGGCACTTACCGTTCTCGTTCACGCCGCGTGTGTTGTTTCCCTTTGGGTCTTCTGTAGACTCACCGGCGTGGACCGGTATGTTCCTTTACCTAGGCCCATACCTCCGTTTCGGTCCCTTGGACGTTAATTACCCCTTCCCTTACTCACGGGTACATTCTATCAGCCAATAATCGTTTTGGCATTGGGCTTTCTACCGCCTATGCCTTGTTTCTGGCCCGTGTAAGTTCTGATCGCACGTAAAATGTGATTTGGGGTCAGGTGTAACTCGGTCGTCTCGGTTTTCTTTGGACCACTCAAGAGACTTCCGGGGTCAATCTCTTTAAGTAAAGGGGGTGTTAAGACTCCCGATTTTTGTTAAGAACTTATGTGTAATTCCGTATTCTGCTCCCGCATATTGCAGCATAATTTAAGCCATCGGGCAGCTTTCCCAAATTCTTTAACTGTTTGGCACATATGTAGGCCAGATCCCGACATCTGTCGCATAAAGTATCTTAATTAAGGCATTTGCTTCAATCTAGAGGCGAACGCTGTAACGCATGCTCATAACATCAGAACCCTGCTGAGTGACTTAGTAAATCGCTGGTAGATGGAGTCTGCATTTAGTCCACTAGTTAAAGAAAGGCGAGGCCTTGAGGATCAGATTACCGCGCCGGCGAGACGAGCGTGATGCACGGGGGAAGCCCCGCGCCTGGTTGCGCGCTGTAGTTTGGAGAATGCAAGTCAGCACTTCAAACAATAGGTCCTTTATGTACCCGAATGAGTGGCCGATGGATGGAAAGTTTTACGCATGACGCAATCATCGAATTAACGCCGCGTCCTGCGCGTTCCCTCCCGGGAGAGTCCAATTTAAGCTTCGCTATCGCACGGATGTGCAAGTTAACTTAAGAACAAAGAACAACCCCTTTAGTTCTTAGGGGCGCGTTGTACCCTCGGATTTGTGGCAGTTATAAGTGCTTTTCGTCCCTTAAAGCCCTGAGTACCGTAGTGTACAATTCTTCGCCCAGGTTGGCGGATTCGTGTTAGGAACGAACATAAAGCATCAATATACAGGGTGAGCAGTTGTGAATTATCGTTTGGCTCCACCCTGTTACTTCTTCGAAGGATCTTGCCGCCACAATTTCCCGAGGACGTCGTTCAACCGTCCCTACCTGTTCATCAACCCTTGCCGCAACTAAGCTGCTATCGCAACCCTCTTCTGTAAGCGTCGCCAGAGCTTTGAATCTCCAGGTCGGAATCTTCCGGCATCAGCACTTCAACAACACAGTTGCTTGGAGCCCTAACAGTAAATCAAGGTATTGTACTAGTAGTTACATAAAACAGTGAATTGCGTATTATACAGTGACGTGCGAAGTTTTGGAACTCTCAATCTATCGTATATGCTATTTGTGGGCCGCGTGCTAATTACCCGAGCCCTAGTTATCGTCAAGTAACGTAAATGGAAGCCTTCAGCATAAGTTTATGGAAGCCTAGCTCCGGGAATTGTGGAGAGCCTTGAGGCAAATTAAATTAGCATATTCCGGGACCTAGGTGACCAATATTCTCAGCGGATGCGCCGCTTTCTTGGCCTTCGGCCTTTATTGTGTTGCATTGTTTACTAACCCCAATTTGTAGCATTTGCTACTTGCACCCTTGCCTTCGGGCCTGTACCTAGTATGGTAATAGATTACCCATTTTTACTTTACGTCTTGTTTTTCATTTCAATTATTTGTGTATTATTGTGACTGACAAGGATTGAGTTTCTTGTTGCGTTGTGTATGTATTCCTTTGTACAGGGCCTAAGCAACTGGAGAAAGGACACCCAAAAGGTAGGTGTAACAGCCAGTGCCGTAGGAGTATCCCTTGGAGTGCAACGCAACGCTACTGCGATTGGTTTTCGACGTTTGACCGGTCGTCAGCTAATTATTAATCTTAACATCTTTCAAATGTCGTGGCGCCCCATAATCTTGTCTTAATAACCCGATATCGACACCCCGTCGTGGCATTTCGCCCCAAGACGCACCCTAAACCTGTGAACCCTCCCACGCGATTGAGTTCTGGCCGGACATTTGAGCTGTGGGGGTACGTACGAGGGGCGGACACTGCTACGAGCACCCCATGGGGTCTTAATGAACAATTTATCGTGTAACAACTTCTTGGCACTAAATGCGCTCTATGTCTGAGTGGAAACAGCAAACGCGCCAAAGAAAATAAGTCTTTGTAGGTAGTCTTAATCCGACGTCTTACTCGACAATATAGGGTAACCCGGGAGTAATCTGTCAAGCTTTAAAGATATGTGCTTTCAGTACTTTTAAGAAAAGAATCAGTTATAGTTATCAACACAGGTCAGTCCGATTTTAAAACAAAAATGATTTCTTTTTTGTTGAAGAAAAATACAAGAATTTTAATAAGCTTTCTAATTAAAAACCTGCCAATTAGTATTAGCAAATCGAGCAGCAATGGATCTGCAACAAGATGGAACACCACTGCATTTTCATTCCATGGCGTTTGTTTGCCTCAATCAAATTTGATCCAGCATGGATCTGCCAAATGAGACCATGCGCTTCGGCAGCGCGATCTTCAGACTTAATTTTTAATGCTGCAGCTAAATTCGTCATAATCCTCAAGTACGAGGGAATGGGGTAAACTTCATATCTCACAGTGCTCAATTGTGTATTTAAGCTGTGGGTGATCATTTTGAACAATTATTATACATGATTTTGTTACTACTTCGATCAAATTTTCGATTGTGTATGATTTTTTTTGTATTTTTCTTCAACAAGCCATGGTTCAGTTACGTTTTATAATCGGAGCTGTGTCGTTATAATTGTTTTTGATTAAAGTTACTTAAGGATATATCCCTAAATTATTACAGATTCCTCCCGGACACCCTGAATATTTTTATTGGGGACAGTCTTACAGAGCAGATAATCTACTGTTTTCTTCATGCACTTCTGCAATATGCAACACCGTGAAAGGTAGTGTATTTCCAGATACAAAACTGCTCCTGATATTACACAATTTCTAATTTAATCTACTGTAATTAATCTGTTGGTTGATAAATTGTTAGTTTGCCGGAAACCACTAGAGGGAAACCCAACTACATAATACTCTGCCAGAAAGATCTCAAGGATGAGACGCATAATTAACCAACTAGTCGGAGCTACATCCAATTAACAACACTAGTTGCAGCACCGCAGAATACAACTAAATCAATATATAATCTACTTTAAAGTATTTTGGTTTGCTGACGATACACATAGTACCTGAATTATACAGGATGATTAATAAGTGGAATAAACACATAGACCGCTTGGGCGAAGAGGGATTATCCAACGTCTGTAAAAATAGACGACCAACACGGAAAAGACCCCCTGGATGAACCCTCAAGAGATGGGCTAAAAGTTTGTTTTTTTCATTCGTGGAATAACGAGGCAAAACAAATCGGAATTAATTTCTATTCGATCATGCAAGAAGAAGAAGAAAATTTCTAAATAAATATAAATTGGAAAATATATAAGATAACTTTAGTTACCATTTTGAACTAGGTGTTATTTGATCAAACGCTATTTTTGTTTAATGAATGTATTATCTGGCTAGACAATTGCTGCTAGTATTATAATTTTTCATGTATCGGTGTATTTTAAAAAAACTCATTCGCAGCATGCCATGATCAAATTGAAGTTTGCCATAACTTAATACATACCCAAACAATTTTTATTGGCTGTTATGATTAATACACTTGTTGTTTTTTCCTTTCTGCTTGATAGACGTAAACTTAATGCAGTATAAACTTTTGCCTGTCACAGTGACAAATGTTTTCATAAACAAAATGCAATCTGATATTCTCATACAGACTTAAGTTAAGACATGACTAGATTTTTTATCTTTCCTTCCAAGACATGTCCTAATAGTTATTTATGCACTTAGAGCGAAAAATGATGCATTAGGCGCAGGGTTGGCATGATTTTCCCCAGCCCGAAAAAACCCACTGGGTTTTTTCGGATAAAACCCACCTGAAAAAAACCCGCGGGTTTTAGACTAAATCTGGGTTTTTTCAAAATTTGACAAAAAAGTATTCTAAATCTGTAAGTGGTATAAAGTCTTTCATTAACAACAATTTCAACAATTTTTTTTTTCAAACTAGTGACTTTTGCAGTTTTCAAAGTGATTTCTGCCAGTCTGTGAGTCTTGTCATCTAATGGATTGGCCTGAAAATTTATACCATCGTTTCTAATATAAATGCAGAGGGTCTATTGATTTTTGGTTAAAATGAGGCAACCGGGAGTGGCACTTGACTCTTGTTATTTCCGTTTTGTGGGGAAATTTTGTAATTGTTTAATCAAAATTAAATTTCCTAGAACACGATCATATATTATGCAATTATTTACAATTTTCGTTTAAACAGTTGTTCCGTAGAAAGTACAGTTTTTGAAAAAATTGCATTTTTACAAAGATTTCCTTGGGCCCAAAAATTAATAATAGGATGTCTATATTGCTATGATATAAAAATATAAAAAAGAATATATTCTATAAAAGGTAGAATCACTTAAAAACTGGCCAAGATTGGTATAACATTTTCAAAATATGAGAAAGTCAAATAAAATATTAGAAATCGGTATTGATATGAATAATGTATAAATAGTCAGTCAATGCATTGTATTGAAGCTCAATTGAGAAAAGAATAACCCAAAGCAAGTGGTTTGAATTGTTTAAAATTATTTATTGTCCATATGAGATACATTGCAGAATGTTACAACGTACTGAGGTATAACTTAATTTGGTTAGTGTGATGGTTCATTTATAATCCAGGAAAGTTTTAAATATGTTATAAAATGTTAAATGAATATTGATAACCTAAAAAATGACTTTTGTCAAGATATTTAACTAGCTTGATTTAAGTTAATAATTAATAAAAATTTACTTCTGAAAAAAAGTGCTAAGAGAAGGAAAAAGAATTGTTTATGTTTGGATAAGAGAGAATGAGGCGGGTAGAAAAATTATTAATTTTATGACAGATATAAAATAATCTTCCAGAATTAATGCTAAAACAGATAAACTCTGGGTAGAATATAATTATAACGACGTTAAAAGTGATTATCAGTGCGTGATATCAAAGTGGAAGAACTATCGTTAAAATTGGAGAACATTGATACAGAAGATTGCAGACACGTGGCTACAAGTGAAAAAGCAAAGTGAGTTGATTTAAAAATCAATTCTCAGTACTGAGCTACGAACAATATAAGTAAAAAGAATTAAAAAGGCCTATAGAATTTTTGAATGCATTTAAATTAGATTTATTGATTAAGATTGGTTTGTAAACCTAAAGTTTAAAAAATTGTAATTAATTATTGGAAGTGTCATTAACAAAATTTTGTTTAAATTGTCAGAATACCAGTAACTTCAATAAACATTAACAATTAGTTTTATATTGATGTATTAATAACAAAAACTGATAAAGTGTCATTCAAAGGTTATGATTTAATAATAATTATTATATGCAAGAAGATATCTACGACAAGGTAGGTTTTATGGTGATTGAACTTTTAAAGAATAAAAGGTACAGTTAACTGTCAAAACAGATTTGTTCATAGCAATATATTTTATTCACAACCATCTATTTAATAAGGTCATTAGGTACTCCCTTTTAAAAAGTTGGAAAATGAGCCATTACGAACGTCTACTTCTCACCCCGGGCGGGTGGGAAGCAGTCATTTCCCAGCCGCTGTTATGTCAACAGATTTTATCCGCATTGTATTATTAGCTTAACGACTGTTTTAAGAAACTGTCAAATCCATTTTTACAATTCCTGTGTACAATAAAGTGGTTGTGAACAAAATAGTATGTATACATACCACGGTGAAAAGTTTCATTCCTGTCTCGAGATAAAGTGAACCTCGACGCTTCGCATCTCAGCTACTTAATCTTTCAACAGTAATATACTATTAAAAGTTTATTTTATATTAAGTAATTATCTATAACTTTTGTTAAAGAAGTGTTTTGTAAGACGTATAGTTTTTGAAAAATCGCAAAATTAAATTTTCACAAAAATAATGGGAATAATATTTTTTACAAACTGTTTTAATATTAGGTAATTAACTATAACTTTTGTCAATTTTGAAAGTCACAAAATTAAAATTTTACAAGCAGGAAAAGAAAGTTGTGTGATGACCACATAATATTTTCTAAAGTAGCAAATCATTGAATGAGGGAATCCCCTTGAAGAAAGTCGCTCAGAATCAATGGACAGTGGAAACCTCTTGCTGTAGAACATAATTTGATAAACCTACTTTAAGTATACATATAACCCCATTTACATGTTTAAAGAATGCTTATTTGCATATTCATAGATAAATTACAAATTACCCAAGTATCTACCTTTTACCTAAAAAAAAATTAATATTCATTCAGATTTTGACAGGATATCTAAATCCAAAAAAGAGTGAATTTATCTAAAACCCGAAAATACCCAATAAAACCCGAAAAAACCCAATAAAACCCGAAAAAACCCAGCAGCCAGATAATTTTTGAAAAAACCCGGGTTTTTGCCAGCCCTGATTAGGCGTGAGTTCGAAAGTTTCGGGCCGAGCGAAGCGAGGTCCGAAAAAACTCGAACGAACGCCTAATGCATTTTTCGCTCGTGTTGCATACAAAATTTTTCCTACGACTGTAAAATTTTCGAAAATAGGTTTAAACTGGTGTTTTTTGCCATTTCTAAAATTTCCAGCGACGTGCAAATTTTTACATCAGAATTCGATATTTTATCGCCCATTTCTTATTTTTCTTGACACTTAAACACCGACAATACACAAAATAAAGCACAAGTAACTTTAAATCGCGAAAAAAGGTTTAAATCAAATTCACAGTTACAGCTGTCAACTTTGACGTTTTCAAATAGCTGACCACTAGCCGACTTAGGTATATAATCATGAAAGCTTATATAAAATTTATGTATGTTGCTATGTATTACGATTCACGATTATATACTTACATGTGACGGCTGCCGCGATGAACTGATTCAAAACAATCAATTTTTGACGTACGTCAACAAGGCGGAAAGCTTGATTTTAGAAGCAGTCGTAGGAAAAAGAGTTTTTTTAACACACGATATATTTGCAGTACATATAGCTTAACAAAATGAGTCTGTGTTGCGCGAGAAAGAGTGAGCACTATAAGGAACAAACACAAGTTGAAGTTGGAGCTATGCTGTCGCTGTACCTGATGTTCGCAGTTAGGTGACTCAGTTAACTGAGTTTCGTCGCTACGCCACCACTTCGGCTGCTGCGCATCGTTTATCCACATGCAAGCTAATATCTGTTGAGCTGTACGTTCTATAGTTGTCTACATAACTGGAAGTTCCAGCAGTTCTTAATGTGTTAACCTCATATTAAATTTAATACACAAACATACTTCTAAAAAATAAAAGAACAGAATGCAGAAGATATATCGAATGAGCAAAGAGGAATTTTTTTGCTGTCTTCGTTCATTAGAGAAATATTACTGGTTCCATGACCTTCTAATCCTCTTTCCTTTTTGTTGCTCTTTAGTTTAACTGATAATGGTACATAAAAAGATATAAATAATGCAAGAAATTAATATCTAGTAGAATCATTATACTTATGACTTAACTGACATAAAGATTTCTAAACAAATCAGACCAAAGGTTGTAATAAATCCTACGTGATTTAAGTTGCAGATTTATGGACTGAAAAGTAAACTTTGTGATTTATAGCTGGCCTCATAATAATTTTAGTTGTTACATATAACGACTTTGTAGTAAAATAATGAAATACTTGAATAGCCAAAAAACTATGTATTCCCTTCACATCATATAACAAAACACTAGTTAAATGTACGTAAATAGCGTTCACTATACTGTACAAGTCTGTTTTGGAGCGTTGCTTGACTTGATATAATAACGCAAAACGTAAAGGGGTAAGGCCATATCAATGCGAACAAATCAATGATAAAATAGACGTAAACAGAAAGTGATTTGCAAAAATCGCATATGTTTAATGATCCAGCTAAAAGGTATGTATAGTACAAAATGCTACTAGGTATGGAAAAAACCAAACCAGGTCATTATAATAGCTCACAACATTCAACTGCGTGCAAGTTTTGTCTGCCATAAGCAAAACCACGAGAGTTGATATTTAAAGTACTAAATGTTGCAAAGATATGCTGAAGCACGTACATTTATTTATGTATTAAGTCACTTCTTATGGGGTAAATGAAAGCCATGGAATGTAAAACTTGGATTTAAATCTTCTTAATATTATAGGAACTACTTAAAATTATTGTATTGTATATTTATTGAACAAATACTCGTACATATATGTATTCCTGAAAAATTTCGAACAAGTATTGGTGCCTTTTCGCTTTATTCCATATTTTTCTATGTAACTCAATACAATCTTAGTACTCGATCATCTGCTACACAAGAAACGTGATTTTTGTTTAAATCATCCATATTGTATTGCTTTCGAACTACGCTATTTCAACAAATTTATATTTTTTATGGCATCGTCTCAATCCATCGGGACCAATCGAAAGTTATATGAAAGATGTCATAAACTTTTGGATATAAACACGTTAAGTCAAGAAGGGCATCAATTATCAGAATGATTTCTCCACCAGTTTATGTAGAATATTAATGCAAAGAACTGAAAAGCTTTCGGCCGAAATCAGTCGTGTTTCTTTGTGTGGGATAAGCGATTTGTATTCTGGCTATCAGCAATAGATGTTCGGCGATCGCATAACTACCCCGTCGCGAGTTCGAGTCTCGGTCCCAGCAAGATTTTTTTTAGGTTATCGAAAGATACGTATGCAAATGTTTATCTCTTGTCATCTTTAAATCTGAAATGCCACATTAACGGCGCTCTTTGCAAATGCTATTGGTAAATCGCCGACTCGATTTTCTCAATCTAAACTTTGTAATAGTAATTAGTTTCCGTATACGTTGCCAATTGTCTTTAACTAAAATCGTCGCATATAATATAATACAATAACGGCTACACCAGATTGAAAGCACTGGTTCAAAAGATTACAAAGACTGTATGCATTTTATGGAGTCGGGTCCCAAAGAGTACATGGTAAAACAATGTTTATGTCAACATTGTGCCGAAGTATCGATAAGGGGTTTGCACCTCGTCAAACTTGTTTTAATAATTCTTATATACGTAGATCAGTCGTGCTTACAATTTCAAGTAATGAGTAATCTAAAACAAAAATTACGTTTGATATTCAGACATATCGGTATTAAAATTTTAAAGATTTGCTAATGATAGCAGATCAAATCTTTTATCTTTTAGACAAGGATCTGATTAAAGTGGAAACATTTTGTTGAACGAATCTGAATAAATGATGTGAAAGCGATTAGTATAATTTATGTATCAGCTGTGTTTGGACGACGCTCATCCTTTTGTGATTTTATTTATAGATTACTTTTTAGTTGATATAAGGAGTAAAGATATTTTTTACTATTATTACCTGGCTTCTGCACTGTAGCTAACCGCCCACTATAAATTGATTAGTTATAAAATAACTCACCTGAAACAAAAAGGAAAATTAATTAATTGAACAATATTTATAACTTAATTATATTGTCAAAATTATTACAATTCATAATGAAATAAGAGCGACTTAAAATTGAAATTATTAAGCCTGTTACCAATTATTGTTTGCCAGCTATCACAATGATAACATTGCCAAAAGTTATGCTAAACTAAATTAGATGATAGACTCTGCTTCAACAATTACAATTGTATAATTATAAAGTAAAAAACGACTTCCGGGATTGTACCGTGTCATTATTGAGGTCGAAGAACTCAACGCTTCGCCCACTTTCGTAAAGTGCTTCATCAGGAGGAAAAAGCAAAAGAGCACGGTAACTCAACGTGTTAACCACGCCAGAGGCGAAACTCTTTGCAAGGGAAGGGATAGAAGGGCACGCTATCTCAACGTGTAAACCACGTTAGAGTCGAAGCTCGACTAACGATCGGAAGGAGGAAGGCGAGAATTCTTCTTAAATCATTTCAATAGTCAACATCCACACATTAACTTTACCATGGAGATAGAAAGTAACAGCTCCCTTCCTTTCTTAGATGTACAAGTCTCTGGCCAACCCAGTGGCAAACTTGGTCATTCTGTATATCGCAAACCCACTCACACTGATCGCTATCTGCATGCCGATTCCCACCATTATCCTACACAAAAACTTTTTGTCATCAATTCGCTTGTACACCTGGCTGTTTCCATATCCCAACCCGATAATGTCCACGCTAAATTAAACCACATTCGGAAAGCTCTTAGGAACAACGGTTACCATGCTAGGAATTTACAGTCTGCCTTCATCCACGGCCACCAAAACCTCCAAAAATCGATCCTCCTGCAGCAATAGTTATTCTTCCGTATATCCACCAAGTCACCGATTGCGTTGGAAGTTTCTTCGAAAACAAAACATTAAAACGGTATTCAAACCTCCGAGCAAAATCTCACAGGTTCTTCCTTCACCTAAAGATAAATTAAACACTATGTCCTCTAAAGGTATTTATAGAGTCCCTTGCTCTTGTAATGCTGTATGCATTGGTGAAACAGGACGTTCAGTAAAAACTCGCATTTCTGAGCACCAGCGCTGTCTCAAGTCGGGTCTCGTTTCATCATCAGCCATCGCCGAACGCGTGATGCTGGCCATAAGATCTTTTTTTATGAAACTTCAATCATCTGCAAATCCCCATTCTTCTTTAGCAGAAAGATTCGCGAAGCCATTGAGATTTACAAATACCCTAACAATATCAATCGGGACGAAGGCTTTTCCCTTCCTTCTATGTGGAAAGTGCTAATTCCTAAGCCCCGCTCACCGCCACTGAACCGCGACGGCATTTGCTCAACCGCGACGGCCCTTACCTATAAATTCTCGCCTTCCTCCTTCCGATCGTTAGTCGAGTTTTGCCTCTGTCGTGGTTAACACGTTAAGATACCGTGCTCTTCTATCCCTTCCCTTGGAAAGAGTTTCACCTCTGACGTGGTTAACACGTTGAGTTACCGTGCTCGTTTGCTTTTTCCTCCTGATGAACCCCCTAACGAAAGTGGGCGAAACGTTGAGTTCTTTGACCTCAATAAAGACACGGTCCAATCCCGAAAGTCGTTTTTTACTTAATGATAATGGCCGTGAAAGCCTCTGAAATCATCTGTATAATTATCGTAGCTTTATACGTAAGTCAGGATATACCGCAAAAAATAAAACATACAAGTTGAAAAATGTGATACCTCATACTAAAAGTGTTGTTCAAAATAATTCTGGAACGGCAAAATAAAAACCTTACATGGTAGACCGAAACTTAGTTTTACCAGCAATATCATCAGGTTCAACGAATAAATATATATGGGCCCACACCAAAAATATATACATGGAATCGAAGTGGTTAAGGAAATTATTTATTTAGAGACAAGGAGGGCAAGGATTTCAAGTACAGGTGATAGAAGAAGAAATAAGACGAAAAATTACCATTGCAAAAACTGGGATCGCTAAACTAAATCGTATATGTAAAGACCGTAGAATTTCAAAAGTCATCCAAATAAAAATAGTTAGAACTCTAATATTTCCCATTATGACCTACGCATCGAAATTGTGGACAATCAAAGGCAATTGATCTACCGTCGAATCAACGCTTTTTAGATGTATGCTTGACACCTTGGACGGAAAAACGCACAAATGCTTCCAATTCCAAGAATCTTAATATCAAAGGAAAACTTGGCAGTACCATATATAAGTCCATTCTGAAATACTTTGGGCTCATTACGAGAAGAAATGATAAGTCTCTTGAAAAGCTAGCGGTACCATATACCTATTATAGGTATATTGGTGGTACAAGGAAAAGTTGATGGTAGAAGACAAGTTCGCCATCTTAATAAGTGGTCCAAATTGCAAATATTATCGGTACCTCGATGTACGATTACATCCAAACAGGCAAAACTAGAGCAAATGGAGAAGAAAGATACATGAATGCAGGATTTAACCTAGATAATTACATGTTGTCACAACGCTCGAAATGAGCAGTACGGCTAAGAAGATTACTTTAATAATGGAAAGGTTCATATGTTGGGAGTTTCCTTTTTTCTGCCAAAAGAACTTGAGCTAAGCGCTAAACTGTATGCACGTTACCCGGCAAAAAATTTAATAAATATCAATGGGGTTATAATGACCAGTGAATTTATTTAAATGCGCAATGTGGTCTTGACGTTTCCATGAAGATTTGATTGTTACCTATTGGTTTCTAAGGATGCGCCGCGCCTGTACAATGTGTAAATGCGTTTTTTTTTAATTCAATATATGAACCGTAATTTCATTAGAAAATAAGCAATACAAATAACAACAGGGAGTGTGACCTGTAATAACTCACATACTTGCAGTAAACTGAAGTATTTATGATTTGATGAACAGAATTTCTTCCTCCGTAGAATACATTGTTTACTACTCAGTAAATTCACTGTATACAGTGTGTCCCAGGATTGATGTTACAAAAGGTGAGATGTACTAAAAATGTTTGAATTTTATTTTAAGGTTCTGGGATTCGGTCCTGCTTGGTTTGAAAAGAATTTTAAGAATATTTTCATTTTTTGAAAAACAAGTAGTTCTTGACAGGGAAGCGAAAACTATTTTATATTCAGGTAAACTACCCTTTTTGTTTATGATACGGCAAAATTCTATTAAGGAAAGTTGTTCATAATGATAAATTACGGCCCTATACAAAATTTCAAAAAGATCTGTCAAAAACCGTTATTTTTTAAATTATTTGATTTTATTATCAGGTAAACTACCCTTTTTATTCATGATTCGGCAAAATTGTATGAAAAAAAGTTGTTTATAATGAGAAATTATGGCCCTATACAAAATTTCAGAAAGATCTGTCGACTTAGATTTAACCGTCATTTTAAATAAATGCAATTTGTTTAATCTAAAAAATAACGTTTTAATGTAAGTCGACAGATCCCTCTAAAATATAGGGTCATACTTTCTGAAATATTGTATAGAGCCATAATTTATCATTCTAAACAATTTTTCTTAATAAAATTTTGCCGTATCATGAACAGAAAGGGTAGTTTACCTGAAAATAAAATAGTTTTCGCTTTCCTGTCAAAGCCTACTTGTTTTTCAAACACTGAAAATATTCTTAAAATTCTTTTCAAACCAAGCAGGACCGAATCCCAGAACCTTAAAGTAAAATTCAAAAATTTTTAGACCATCTCACCTCTTGTAACATCAATCCTGGGACACACTGTATAACAGCAATGAGGTCGCTTGAACAATAACAATAGAATGCTTTAGTAAGAAAGAGATAGCCATACACAAAATTATTTTAGTAGGCAGACTTAGTTGACATATGTTATCATATAGGTATAATGCAATTAGTGGGTTCTTGATTATCAAATAATCATTTCTGTTTACACGAGATATATTGTTTGGCAATCGCCCGAGTCCGAAGGACGAGCGTGATTGCCTAAAACAATATATCGATATAATATGATTAATACAGGCGCCAGAGCCACGAATTTGACTAAGCAACAATTGGCAAAATTTAAATTGGAAAATTTTCCGATATTATTGAATATCACAACTTGCAAGGAAAATGAAATTTCAAAGATCAACCTAAAAAATGGAGCCTTATTATACGCAAAATGATTGATAAGCCATAATCTACTACAGCAATAATACGACATAAATTCGATGCAATTATGCTGACGTTTATTTTATAAAACATGTATAAATGCAGTTTTTCGTACCGAAGTAATTATAATACATTTTATAATATTCACATGAAAATAATATTAAATATTTAAATTTAGCGTTTTATTAATTAAATTATAAGTCGGGGATGTATAAGGTACTACTGCTTTGATACGTAAAGGATAAAACCGGGAAATGCAAGAATATTTCAAGAATGGATATTATCAAACTAATTCACGTCGCTATATTTTTGAATTGCAAAATGTTTATTTGGATATAAATAAGAGTGGTTTATCTTAGAATCTAGGAGTACTGCGATAAAGAAGCCCAAAGTAGCAAGTGGAAACTCCCATCCGGCAAGCAAATCTAAATCCAGTGGGTCTTCAACCAAACACCCAAATTCAGTCGACCACTATCGCAGGACACGAAAAATAGGTAAAAAACACCACAAGCAAAAAAAAACACAGATAAAAACCACCAATAAAAACCATCAACAAAAAAACCTTACTCGAAATCAAAAACGGTTTTAACATGTTTTCTCCAGTCCTGCGCAAAATAATCCGGAGGTGTTAACTCAATAAATAGGAAACATCACTGGGTTCATTTAACACCGTAGATGTGATATCCCGAAACTAGCCACAAACAATAATCGGGAACAATAGTGAATACTCAGCTATTCATCGTAACGCAAATATCCAACTAATGTGAGTTGGAAACCAAGACCTACACAATTTCGAAGAATTGTTTGCTACTTTCTTTGCTCAAATTGTTTTTCTATTCCTAAACGCCGCAAAAATAGGCTAACAGCACCACAACGTGACGCAATGGCACTAGAATCTCTGATCGAAACTGAAAGTTACTACGAAGCCGCGTTAAATCGTACGGACCCTATACACATATCTTCACGAATCACGTAAACAATACTCCGAATTTCAACAAAGAGCGTAGGATGAGTTAAGATAACTTCGATATATTAAGCATAAATTGATATGGTCAACCCAAATTAGGTCGTAGTCTCAGCTGTGAGTTAGGGTCACTTTTATAAGACGAAAAACACAGCCTAATCTTTTCACTTTAAATACCTAACCTTCAAACGTCAAAAATCAACAGATAAGTAATTATTTTAACTGAACTCGTTAATCGACAAATTTCTTTCAGAAGGCCAACACAACCAAGAGGCAGCACGTCATAAGAAAACTGGTAGGCATTCCACGATAACCGTAGCGAAAATCATAATTAATATCCCTTCTATCTGTGTATAATAATTAAGTGCATTTAGGGTAACTAATGTGAGGCATAGCTTTAGAAATAGACACAAGGTGACAGTAACAAAATTCTTACAAGCAACTGTTTGCAAGTCGCTAGTGGATAAGATTGAAACAGAGATAAACTTATGTATTGTTTGAGGCTTTCGCGGTTACTCGAATTATTCTCCTTAGCATAGAGTTTCGGCTTAGACCGCGTAGTATTTGTATATGAACACCCAGCATTTTCTGGCTTAATGTGCCTTGCACCTTGTGAAGTCGAGCAAAAACCCGCGCGATGGCCATGCTCTTTGGTGGCTCGTGTTGTTTGAGTATCTTGAGAACGAGGATACTTAGGCAGATTTGGCCGTTTTGCTGTTTGTGCATCCATATTCACTAACGTTTCGCAAGACCTTGCAGCTTGCATCATCAGAGTGAAAGTCGCACTTTATTTAATTTTGATGGTTGAGGTCAACCATGATAAAAAGTGTAAACCAAGGTTATATTGACAATTATGCTTGCTTTAATAATAAGAGATTGTAACATGTAATAGTTAGGACATTTTATATTTTAAGAGAGCAGTAATAGTAGTAACCATCGGAGATAAGTTTTTTTTATTTGGCAGTCAGAATAACAACTCATATAAAAATGTACATAGAAATTTAAAAAAAAAACCTTTTTACTAATAAAAACTTGGAAATTATGGCTTATTTTGTATAATTGTTTGGTAAAATATGAAAATATAACATTGAAATAATAAGACATTACAATCTATAAAGAGATTGTGAAATACAGTTAATAAAATACAAAAAACAAGAAGAATTGGATGGATTTGGATTTAATGGTTCATGTAAGATATAATTAATATTCATTGGTGACATTGGTGGTTGTTTGGAAGACGGACCGATCGTTTAGAGGGAAGTTGATGGGAGTATTTACTTGATTTGGACAGTTTTTGTCTGTAGTGCTGGATCCAAAGTACTAGCTGAAGAATAAAGAGGATTAGTTTGGAATCATCTACAATACTGTAACTTACCAGAAGTCTATTGGCTTAGCAGTAATATTAATGAAAGGAGCAGGATCAGATTCTACGGACAGTTGGAGTTTTGACAGGTTAGATGTAGTTTTGGCTATTGGAGGAGTAAGCTGTCGTAGCTGCTGACTGTGAGCATTTGGAGCTGTGGACATTGGGAACTGTCATATTTGGATAATTGCAGTGACAACTTGAGAAGTGGTCAGGTTTGTTTTAGTTAAGTAATATAAAAGCAGGTTGAATAACAAACAATAAAAAAAAGAGTGAAATAAACAGAATACAGTACTTACTTTGGTGAATTGATTAATTGAAGTGTCATTGTAAAGGATAGTTGTCAATTCTTGGTTAAATTGAATTTTATAGTCAAGCTGACAGTTAATGTCATTTAGCATTCATAAAATCACAATTAAGAGTTGAATTTCAATTAATAGATAACTAGATTGGCAAACCCGACCCTGAGTGTCTCAATATTAATATTTAGTTAAAAGTAAAACTGATTTGAACAGAAATAATAGGGCAAATACTAAATAAAATAGGCATATTAAGCATTGAATCATTTCATAAGTAATAGCTATAGTCAAAAGTGGAGCTATCACTACAATATATTCTGTAAAATAAACGATGAATTACAGAACCCTATCCTTACTTTAATCCAATAGAGACACACGAATCCAAATTTTAACCATTTGGAAACTTGAATCAAAAATTTGCAGCTTAAATAAAAACAAATGTATAGAAGCGACGTGCATATCCCTTGCTCTCTATAGACAAGGCTAAAAGCCAGAAATGCTCGGACCCTCTCTACTCGGGGCTTTTGTTTCACATAAGTGATGCTTCAGAAGTTTTCAATAAAGTTTCAACAACAAAACGGGCACAATTAGGACCACACTTATTATCCTTTGACTTGAAGCACCACGAAGTCTTCTAGAGTGCTAACACGCAAAAGACATTCGATCTGGCTCCATTGTGTACCTGTTGAAACCGAACCCGGAAAGTTCAGGAAGAGCAGTATAAAAACCCACGTCCTTCCAATTAACGACGCGCATGTACCCCATCCCTTTTGTGAGAAACAACACTTGCTACACGTAACAACGCTTTCAATTACGATCCTTACAAACCAAATCTGTTGCAGTTCGAGGGTGCAATTAGAAACGACGCTGAGTTAGAAGCACGCTTGCATGTTAATTCGGCAAATTAATTAGTTCTGATTTAATATTATAATGAGTTGGTGCCACGCCATGAACCAGTAAGGAACAATAGGAATCCATTACTGCTTCCAGAAATAGGCAAAGATCTCTCGGTTTGATTTGATTGTGTGGATTTCTTGTGAACGTTGAGGAGTTCGGAGTACATTGTGCGATTGGAGTCGATGGAGATTGGCTAATTTGTAATTCTAACATTATTGTATAAAACTTCTTAAACGTCCACATTGCTAGACGGTGGAATAGTGTGATTTGCAAGTTAAATTTAATCACTTTAGTTATAACATCGAATATCCTAACTGCATGCATTTATAAAAGAGGGTACGTTTACCATGTTTTCTGAAAATACACGGTTCGATCAAATCATCGCAGTAAAGATTTTAATGGGGTGATACTTAGTTAACAATCCATCGGTCATCATGGCCATGTTTTTACCAAGAAAACGATTGTAAAAATTGGCGTATGTTTATTGTCCAGTCTAGTTGAGCGTCATTATATTGAAAAATTATAGTTGATTCTAAGCGATGTATTTGTGGTTAGACAATATTGTTTAGCATGCGCACATTGCCGTTTTAATGTTATTGGCTGTTTGGAAGTTTTTTACATATGAGGGAGCTATGCCTTTTCAATCAACTTTTATCAAGCCAAACAGGCAACTATGCCAATTACCAAAGCTAGATAATCGAAGTATCACTTTCCTATAAGCTAACAATACCAGTAGACATAACATAGCTCGAACGGAGAAACTACAAGAATTCAGGCCAAACGCATACGCTCTAAACGCCTATGCGAACGAAAGCAGTTAGAGCTGCCCATATCCTTACATTCGAATAAAAATTAAGCTTTGGAAGCTAAGGCTAGATCTAGTAGTAGGGCAATCGCCAGCAACTAAGTCAAAAATATAGGCTTATGTCAACTTGACCGCAAAAAAATATGTGCTAAGGACAATATGGACATCTACGATAAGGAATTGTAAAACATTACCAAAAGCTGAAGGTGGATCTTATTGATTGTTGATGTATACCACACAAATATCGTCAAAAACTAAATAATATTAAAAGAAGGAAAAGCAAACTGTCAAGATACAAACTAATATAAGCTTCAAGAATCTTGTGATGACCAATTGAATCAGACCAACGGTATCGATTCTAATAACTGTTGCGAAGGTGTAAAACAAATTATAACAGAAACACAAGTATGTGTTAAGAAACTCCGAAACGTGATTGTAATCTGTAAATTATGGCTAAATGTCAAAGCTATTGAGGCACGGAAAAAGTTGAAAAATCAACTACTTTACGATGAAGAAACATCAATCATCATAAGATATTAAATGGTAAAATAAAAGTAATTTGTAAAAATGACAAAAATAAATACTATAGTCACAGAATCTGCTAATAAATATGCCGATAAGTATGAATCCTCAGATTTATATGAAATCCATAGCTAACTAACTTTTAACCCAAACAAAAATGTTCAGTGGAAAATGAGCAAGAAAATAATACAAATAAACTGGAAAAAGTGGTAGAACATTGGCAAACTTAGCATGCTATTTAGTGAACCTAACAATCACGATAGACATCATCACACTGACTAAGTTATTAAGGAACTGACATTAGAAAGGAGAAGATCATGCAACCGCAGAATTGCTTAAATCTACTGCTAATAAAGAGTGTAATATTAAAACTATAAAAATTAATATCTTGTATTTTACCAAATGCATTTGAAAGTAGTTGGGATTGTAGTAAAACTGCAACTTACAGCGGCAATAAATAACTCCCGCGAAACGAGCTAAAGAATAAAGAAACTTCCGATGAAGACAGAATCGTCATCTTCCAGCAGGAAGTTTCCTTAAAATTGCATTGCAAACGAGATGTTGAGAGAGTCGCGAGTGATTAACAACTTCTGCTGACGCAGTGTCAGTACGTGCAGTAATAATAGTATAAGAAGCACTGTGATGCAATCATAAGAATGAATCAAGACCTGCCCACACGGAAAAACTTGTCGATAGGGCAATAAATCTCTTCACTGGCGTAAAACACTTGAAAAAACACAATGACCGTTAGCGCATTTGATGACAGACGCTTCCAACCCCTCCTAGTAGACAAGCGGGGTATCCATAAATCCTCGGCTGACGTGATAGGACAGAAGTAAATATAAACACGATCGGAGGCAAGAATGGAAGCATTCTTTACGTGGTCGTCAACCGAGCTCTAACTTGATATCCTAGATTTTTCACTGTTAACACAGCAGCTGTTAATGGCGCATTGTATTTGTGTGTGTACTTATTGATTGATTTGTATATGAGGAAATTATATTAAATTTTATTAGTGTTGTTATCCAGAACGTTCTATCTACTTCTCTGGAAATTTTCTGTCAAGCCAATTGCGGACCTAAAATGTTGAGTGAGCATCCGTCTTGTTAGAAATATGCTTTTTGCCGACATTCCAAATTTTCTTGATCTAATTCTCGCCAGAAAAATCTATTTAGCATCTCCAGCATTTTGATTTAAATTTGTTCTAAAAAAATATAGACCAATTATTTGGTCGAACGTAATCGCACACCAAACATTAACCTTTTTAAATTTTTGGCTTCTTGAAGTAATTGTAAATGATGGATTCTCTTACGATTAAAACCGACAATTTTGCGATGATACCACCCCATTGATAGAAAAGTGCTTTCATCCGAAAAACTAATGTTTTTATGAAACTGTCTATCTACTGCAATCCTTTCTGCTATTTCTAATTCTTTGAATGTGTCTTGCTAATATAAATTTCTTCGATCTCTTCTTTAGTAACATTCTCAGATTTTCTGCTACTGAATCCAAAGCCAGTATTGTGGCTGCATCATCGTCATTATGATTTATTTTTGATTTTTTACGTCTCCCGTTAAAACAAATTTTCGTATCAATTTTTTCATATTTTGGTGGGTAACTTCAACTTCTATCGTAATATTTAACTAGATAAATTCGATGCTGTAAAGTAAGCTTTATTTCAATTAAAATTTAACAATCCTAGTTTCAGTTGACACCGAAAACGTTCAGAGCAATAAGCAACATTTTTCTATCAAATTATACAAAATACAACAGTTCCAACAATTTACGCTTACGGAGTATAAATATATTATTCTAAATTTACTCGACATCCGTGGCAATTAAAAAATAATGGGAGTAGAACAGGGCGAGAAACCCCCCACTCCTTTTAATTCGATTAAGCCACGCCCCCTTAATTCGCGGAATTATTCGCGGATTTCGCGGAATTTTCGCGGATTGACCCAATTAATTTCGCGGTTTGATCTAATTAATCACATATGAAGTTTGATATGTAATTTACATATGTGCTACTGATTAAATTACGCATTAGCTTCCGATTAAAATTACGCGTCGGACTTTGGCGGCCATCTTGGATTTCTGGCGCGAATATTTGAATTTGAAATTTCTCTGATTTTTTTCTAAGTTCAATTTTTTGAATTTAAACTTCCCGGGTGTCGGCCATCTTGGTTTTCTGCGCGCGCACTTCTCGCGGCTGTCCTTTTAATTTTGAATTTTCGCGCGAATATTTGAATTTTAAATTTTTTCTAAGTCCCTGTTTTGAATTTAACTTGTCGGGTGTCGTCCATCTTGGTTTTCTCACATTTATTTTAATTTAAAAAAAGCTTCCTGCGATGACCCATGGCTGGAGTCGAACCAGCGATCACAGCATTACGAGTACGAAGTCTTAACCAACTGTGCTATCGAAGCCATCGAGGTTAAAGGAATTAAACATAGTCACTTACGTGTCACAAGCCCAGCTTTAAACAAACTATTTTTTCAAAAATTCAGATTATAAGAACGGGAATGTGTATCTTGTGGTGTTAAATGACTTGTAGTAATTTTAAAAAAGTGTTTTTGCATTTGGATGTGCCATAATTAATTAATAATTTTATAATTTGTGCCTACTATATGGCTGGATTAACGAGATCCTCATTGTCCTTACCTACTATTGGAAATTTCCACCAGAAACACAGTTCCAGAAGAATATGTTAGTTTTAAATAATGTGCAATTCAGATTTCCTTTGTATTAATGATTGGGATTTAAAGGGTTTGAACAGTATGCCCCTTCGCTGTTCGGTCGTTACATTTCCATATTCAAAACAAATTATTTTTTCGAATATATAAAATATAAGAACGGAATTGTGCCGTCTAGGGCCTTAGAAACTTGTTAATAATTTTTAAAAATTGACTTTGTAACTAGTTTTGCTGTAATTAATTCGTTTAATTTTATAATATGAGTGACGCTATCTCACTCAGTCCCATTGATTTTCTACAGCGTTCTCTTTTCCATCCCGTTTGCTACCTATGCGTAATTACAAAAGACGTTATCGCCCCAGGCAGACTTTCTATTTAGCCGGCGATTGTGTGTGATTCTCTGAAATCTGTACTCACGTTGCAGTTTTTGCTGTCTCGACTTTAAAATTTGGTCCTTAACAATTAACTACGTGCATAGAAAACAGGCTGGTTACTTTATTTTATATAGCGAAGTCATTTTTTGCACAATTTACACGCAGAACACAACTCGTTCTTTATGTTTACTTTAGAAACCCTTAACCCTTTTCAAATTTTATTTTTGTGTACGTGATTTGCGGTATATATAATTTTATGATTCATAAATTTGACCGTTGTAAAACGCCTGCCACAACTTGCACGGAAAACGCAACGGTTTTTGCAAAGCATGTTGTGACGAACAGCGATGAGTGGAATTTTTAAAATATTACCCATCGAACAGCGGAATAATTCTAGAACGAATCGAAGTTTTTATTTGTATAAAATGGCGGTCCGAACACGACGCTGCACAAAACCTGGATTTATAAGAAAACTGCATCTTGATTTCCATGGATTTGATTACGTCACGCCGAAGTCTTCTGTCTCACTCATCACAGTTGTTTGCTCCCTCTCTCGCATTTATTTAATTTAAAAAAGCTTTTGCGTCGGCCCCTAGTCGGATTTGAACTCTAGCCACATGTGAATAATTATTTTAAATCGCGAAATCCGCATAAATATATTACTATAAAAAATCGCGAAAAGTGTTGAGTAAATAAATGCAACGCATTGTAAAGCCGTAAAACTTTTAGTTATTGTACGTTTACAAGATGGGTCTTTTGACAAAGTGGAAGAACCAAACTATGCTATTGTAAATGTACAGATTTTTCACTGTCAATTTGTATATAACAACTTAATGTAAATTGGTATTTGGAACATTTTAACGAAAACAGCTACTTCTTTCGGCATAAACTGTTTCTTCTCACCACGGAACCCTATTTTATAAGTAAACGTCTGAAATTGTGTCATTATATCGATAAAAACTGCATTTTAGTTTAAAAAATTCCAGTATAAATGCAAAGGGACGAAAATAAAAACGCAATTGACCACAAAGTAACATAATTTTGAATAAAAAAACACAATTTCGTAGGAAAAATGTTCTGTTTCACTTAAAATTTTACAAAAACTGACATCATGTCACTTGAAATTATACAAAAAACGACATGTTTATCCAATAAGCGATAAAAAATACGCCGTCTCACATAAATTTACACAAAAATCGACATCATGTCACATAAATTATACAAAAACTGCCATCATGTCACTTGAAATTATACAAAAACGACATTTTTACTCAATACACGACGAAAATCGACATCATGTTACATAAACTATGCATAATTTTGCAAATGTTTTACACTTTTTTCTCTAACTTGTTGCAATTTTAGTAAGATTTGAATAAAAAACAGCAATTTCTGCAGCAATTTTAGTAAGATTTGAATAAAAACACAATTTCGCTGAAAAAGTTCTAACCAAAAACGACAAAAACAATATTTTTATACAACTTTCATTGAAAAAATCTTCTACCACAAGCATTTCTAGAAGCAAAATTCACGCACTTTCGCTGAAAAACGTTCTGTTCCACATCAGCTCACATAAATTTTCACAAATATCAAAATCATGTCACATAAATTATACAAAAACTGTCATCACGTCACTTGAAATTATACAAAATACTAATTTTTATTCAACACACGATGAAAATTGAGCAAAAATCACGCAATCACACATCATATCACATAAATTTACACAAAAATCGACATCATGTCACATAAATTATACAAAAACTGTCATCACGTCACTTGAAATTATACAAAATACGATATTTTTATTCAACACACGATGAAAATTGAACAAAAATCACGCAATTACACGCCATCCCACATAAATTTTCACAAAAATCGACATCATGTTACATAAACTATGCATAATTTTGCAAATGTTTTACACTTTTTATAAAATGCATCGCTCAAAATTAAAAGAAATAGCAATTTCGTTGAAAAATTTGCAAATGTTTTACACTTTTTTATAAAATGTATCGCTCAAAATTAAAAGAAATCACAATTTTTTAAATTATATCACACCATTATGAAATCGCAGATTGATTTTTTGAAATTTTACACTTTGTAGCTGTAAAATAACTTCAAATACTAATATTTTAGCTTTAGATTTTGTAATTATTTCAGATTCGTGAAAAACAAAAGCAGAGTAGAACACTTTGTAACTGTAAAATAACTTCAAATACTAATATTTTAGCTTTAGATTTTGTAATTATTGCAGATTCGTGAAAAAACAAAAGCAGAGTAGAAATAAAAAACACAAACACTTTGTAATAAACAAATATATTGTTCTTATTTCGTATAATACTTAATAATATAAATATAAATGTACAGCTGAATGTCTTATTTTCTAAAAATTCGCTAGCAATTTACAAAACTGTAGCTTGAGGTGCACAACATTTCAAATTAAAAAGGTGCAAGTAATAAAATCAGAATTTCATTGTGTAATTTTAAAGTTTAAGATGCACCCAATCTAGAATTCCCTTCGTTTTTGGTGTTGATGACATCTGCCTTAGAGGCGTTTTTCTAACGGCCTTTTTTGGAGGCGTTTCCTTATCGGCGTTCTTCTGACTGAACCTTTTTGATGTGGACTTGGATGAGTAGCTGGTGTTTTTAATTTATATTCTAAATCGGACTCGCAGTTATCAGCTTCCATTTCGGTTTTTCCTGTAGTACCAGTCGAGGTTGGCTTCTTTTGCTGTTTAGGTTTAGCTAGCAGCACATTAGCAACGTTAAGGTCTTTGATGTAATCAGCAAACTGTAGGCGTCCGGGTGGATTAATAGTTTTTCGAGGCCGCAGAGTGTCGTGAATTAAATCGAATATGTTAGACGCCGGTAAAATTTCACCCTTTATAGTAACGGTACCCTTGTGATCCCAGCTCACATCGCTTGAGGTACTCAAAATGCGTAGGAAAACTTCAGCTTTTTTCTTAAAAGTTTTGGGAAGTGTAGATAAAATAACGGCATTTGATAGGCTGTCACTGGTTGTTTCAATAGGTATTTTGATTGGCTGCCGCGCCTGGTTTGTGAAATGAAGGAATCGTTGTAACACTTGATTGTACTGGATCCATTTATCGTGATCAGTTAATTTGGACTTTAAAACTTTTTGCATTTCGTCATCAAGCTGTGATAATATATTTTTCTCCGCATCATCGCCAGACTTAAGACGTTGGACAAATTCCGGCGATACAATCAACATCTTCCGCTCTTTGTCCATTTAGTCGAAAAGGAGCTCAATCGTTTGTTCTGGTAGAGCCGTCGTGAAGAAACTAGCTTAAATTCAAGACTTTCATAATAAATATATAAAAAAATATGACAGGTACGGGAATCGAACCCGTATTCTCTCTAGAGATCAGAGCTTGAATCTGACGCCTTAACCATTCGGCCAACCTGTCTCCCTATATAAACGAGCACTCTCTGCATAATTAAGAAAACATATAGTTTAAAAAGCCTTCTACATGCAATTTCATACAATATTTCATATAAATTAAGTCATATACAAATTTCTAAATCGGTTTTGATATATATTTTATCGAAAGACTTGACCCTCAGCTGCCGTTTTATTATTTGTCGTGATGCGTCATCGCTGAATTTTACAAGTGCCATCCTGTCTGCGATGTGACGCACGCAGTGTTTCCATACCTTTTTATTTTAAAATTCTATAAAATCAGAGGTCCAAACTGCAGCCGCACCAGGTAACAGAGTATAATGGTTTAAAACGTGTTAGTGCGGCATCAGTCGGGCCTCTGCTTTTATAAAATTTTAAAATAAAAAGGGATGGAGACATTGCGTACGTCACATCGCAGACAGGTTGGCTCTTGTAAATTCAACGATGACGCATCACGACAAATAATGAAACGGCAGCTGAGGGTCAAGTCTTTCGATAAAATATATATCACAACCTGATTTAGAAATTTGTACATGGTTTAATTTATATGAAATATTGTATGAAATTGCATGTAGAAGGATTTTTAAACTATATGTTTTCTTAATTATGCAGAGAGTGCTCGTTTATATAGGGAGACAGGTTGGCCGAATGGTTAAGGCGTCAGATTCAAGCTCTGATCTCTAGAGAGAATACGGGTTCGATTCCAGTATCTGTCATATTTTTTTTATATATTTATTATGAAAGTCTTGATTTTAAGCTAGTTTCTTCACGACGGCTCTACCAGAACAAACGATTGAGCTCCTTTTCGACTAAATGGACAAAGAGCGGAAGATGTTGATTGTATCGCCGGAATTTGTCCAACGTCTTAAGTCTGGCGATGATGCGGAGAAAAATATATTATCACAGCTTGATGACGAAATGCAAAAAGTTTTAAAGTCCAAATTAACTGATCACGATAAATGGATCCAGTACAATCAAGTGTTACAACGATTCCTTCATTTCACAAACCAGGCGCGGCAGCCAATCAAAATACCTATTGAAACAACCAGTGACAGCCTATCAAATGCCGTTATTTTATCTACACTTCCCAAAACTTTTAAGAAAAAAGCTGAAGTTTTCCTACGCATTTTGAGTACCTCAAGCGATGTGAGCTGGGATCACAAGGGTACCGTTACTATAAAGGGTGAAATTTTACCGGCGTCTAACATATTCGATTTAATTCACGACACTGCGGCCTCGAAAAACTATTAATCCACCCGGACGCCTACAGTTTGCTGATTACATCAAAGACCTTAACGTTGCTAATGTGCTGCTAGCTAAACCTAAACAGCAAAAGAAGCCAACCTCGACTGGTACTACAGGAAAAACCGAAATGGAAGCTGATAACTGCGAGTCCGATTTAGAATATAAATTAAAAACACCAGCTACTCATCCAAGTCCACATCAAAAAGGTTCAGTCAGAAGAACGCCGATAAGGAAACGCCTCCAAAAAAGGCCGTTAGAAAAACGCCTCTAAGGCAGATGTCATCAACACCAAAAACGAAGGGAATTCTAGATTGGGTGCATCTTAAACTTTAAAATTACACAATGAAATTCTGATTTTATTACTTGCACCTTTTTAATTTGAAATGTTGTGCACCTCAAGCTACAGTTTTGTAAATTGCTAGCGAATTTTTAGAAAATAAGACATTCAGCTGTACATTTATATTTATATTATTAAGTATTATACGAAATAAGAACAATATATTTGTTTATTACAAAGTGTTTGTGTTTTTTATTTCTACTCTGCTTTTGTTTTTTCACGAATCTGCAATAATTACAAAATCTAAAACTAAAATATTAGTATTTGAAGTTATTTTACAGCTACAAAGTGTAAAATTTCAAAAAATCAATCTACGATTTCATAATGGTGTGATATAATTTAAAAAATTGTGATTTCTTTTAATTTTGAGCGATACATTTTATAAAAAAGTGTAAAACATTTGCAAATTTTTCAACGAAATTGCTATTTCTTTTAATTTTGAGCGATGCATTTTATAAAAAGTGTAAAACATTTGCAAAATTATGCATAGTTTATGTAACATGATGTCGATTTTTGTGAAAATTTATGTGGGATGGCGTGTAATTGCGTGATTTTTGTTCAATTTTCATCGTGTGTTGAATAAAAATATCGTATTTTGTATAATTTCAAGTGACGTGATGACAGTTTTTGTATAATTTATGTGACATGATGTCGATTTTTGTGTAAATTTATGTGATATGATGTGTGATTGCGTGATTTTTGCTCAATTTTCATCGTGTGTTGAATAAAAATTAGTATTTTGTATAATTTCAAGTGACGTGATGACAGTTTTTGTATAATTTATGTGACATGATTTTGATATTTGTGAAAATTTATGTGAGCTGATGTGGAACAGAACGTTTTTCAGCGAAAGTGCGTGAATTTTGCTTCTAGAAATGCTTGTGGTAGAAGATTTTTTCAATGAAAGTTGTATAAAAATATTGTTTTTGTCGTTTTTGGTTAGAACTTTTTCAGCGAAATTGTGTTTTTATTCAAATCTTACTAAAATTGCTGCAGAAATTGCTGTTTTTTATTCAAATCTTACTAAAATTGCAACAAGTTAGAGAAAAAAGTGTAAAACATTTGCAAAATTATGCATAGTTTATGTAACATGATGTCGATTTTCGTCGTGTATTGAGTAAAAATGTCGTTTTTGTATAATTTCAAGTGACATGATGGCAGTTTTTGTATAATTTATGTGACATGATGTCGATTTTTGTGTAAATTTATGTCAGACGGCGTATTTTTTATCGCTTATTGGATAAAAATGTCGTTTTTTGTATAATTTCAAGTGACATGATGTCAGTTTTTGTAAAATTTTAAGTGAAACAGAACATTTTTCCAACGAAATTGTGTTTTTTTATTCAAAATTATGTTACTTTGTGGTCAATTGCGTTTTTATTTTCGTCCGTTTGCATTTATACTGGAATTTTTTAAACTAAAATGCAGTTTTTATCGATATAATGACACAATTTCAGACGTTTACTTATAAAATAGGGTTCCGTGGTGAGAAGAAACAGTTTATGCCGAAAGAAGTAGCTGTTTTCGTTAAAATGTTCCAAATACCAATTTACATTAAGTTGTTATACTTATACAAATTGACAGTGAAAAATCTGTACATTTACAATAGCATAGTTTGGTTCTTCCACTTTGTCAAAAGACCCATCTTGTAAACGTACAATAACTAAAAGTTTTACGGCTTTACAATGCGTTGCATTTATTTACTCAACACTTTTCGCGATTTTTTATAGTAATATATTTATGCGGATTTCGCGATTTAAAATAATTATTCACATGTGGCTAGGGTTCAAATCCGACTAGGGGCCGACGCAAAAGCTTTTTTAAATTAAATAAATGCGAGAGAGAGAAAACAACTGTGATGAGTGAGACAGAAGACTTCGGCGTGACGTAATCAAATCCATGGAAATCAAGATGCAGTTTTCTTATAAATCCAGGTTTTGTGCAGCGTCGTGTTCGGACCGCCATTTTATACAAATAAAAACTTCGATTCGTTCTAGAATTATTCCGCTGTTCGATGGGCAATATTTTAAAAATTCCACTCATCGCTGTTCGTCACAACATGCTTTGCAAAAACCGTTGCGTTTTCCGTGCAAGTTGTGGCAGGCGTTTTACAACGGTCAAATTTATGAATCATAAAATTATATATACCGCAAATCACGTACACAAAAATAAAATTTGAAAAGGGTTAAGGGTTTCTAAAGTAAACATAAAGAACGAGTTGTGTTCTGTATGTAAATTGTATAAAAAATGGCTTCGCTATATAAAATAAAGTAACCAGCCTGTTTTCTATGCACGTAGTTAATTGTTAAGGACCAAATTTTAAAGTCGAGACAGCAAAAACTGCAACGTGAGTACAGATTTCAGAGAATCACACACAATCGCCGGCTAAATAGAAAGTCTGCCTGGGGCGATAACGTCTTTTGTAATTACGCATAGGTAGCAAACGGGATGGAAAAGAGAACGCTGTAGAAAATCAATGGGACTGAGTGAGATAGCGTCACTCATATTATAAAATTAAACGAATTAATTACAGCAAAACTAGTTACAAAGTCAATTTTTAAAAATTATTAACAAGTTTCTAAGGCCCTAGACGGCACAATTCCGTTCTTATATTTTATATATTCGAAAAAATAATTTGTTTTGAATATGGAAATGTAACGACCGAACAGCGAAGGGGCATACTGTTCAAACCCTTTAAATCCCAATCATTAATTCAAAGGAAATCTGAATTGCACATTATTTAAAACTAACATATTCTTCTGGAACTGTGTTTCTGGTGGAAATTTCCAATAGTAGGTAGGGACAATAAGGATCTCGTTAATCCAGCCATATAGCAGGCACAAATTATAAAATTATTAATTAATTATGGCACATCCAAATGCAAAAACACTGTTTTAAAATTACTACAAGTCATTTAACACCACAAGATACACATTCCCGTTCTTATAATCTGAATTTTTGAAAAAATAGTTTGTTTAAAGCTGGGCTCGTAACACGTAAGTGACTATGTTTAATTCCTTTAACCTAGATGGCTTCGATAGCACAGTTGGTTAAGACTTCGTACTCGTAATGCTGTGATCGCTGGTTCGACTCCAGCCATGGGTCATCGCAGGAAGCTTTTTTTAAATTAAAATAAATGTGAGAAAACCAAGATGGACGACACCCGACAAGTTAAATTCAAAACAGGAACTTAGAAAAAAATTTAAAATTCAAATATTCGCGCGAAAATTCAAAATTAAAAGGACAGCCGCGAGAAGTGCGCGCGCAGAAAACCAAGATGGCCGACACCCGGGAAGTTTAAATTCAAAAAATTGAACTTAGAAAAAAATCAGAGAAATTTCAAATTCAAATATTCGCGCCAGAAATCCAAGATGGCCGCCAAAGTCCGACGCGTAATTTTAATCGGAAGCTAATGCGTAATTTAATCAGTAGCACATATGTAAATTACATATCAAACTTCATATGTGATTAATTAGATCAAACCGCGAAATTAATTGGGTCAATCCGCGAAAATTCCGCGAAATCCGCGAATAATTCCGCGAATTAAGGGGGCGTGGCTTAATCGAATTAAAAGTAGTGGGGGGTTTCTCGCCCTGTTCTACTAATGGGTTATCGTAGTTGGTAGCAAAGAAGACAAGAAACAACTATACGGAAATAACTTTTCGGCCTAGGTTGGAAAAAACGTAATGTAACCTAACAATAAAGTTATTTTTGAGTTTATTCCAATCGTGGAAAGTTAGTATTGTATGTAACACATACGAAAAGTAAATTTATTATTGTATGTTTTCTTTTATTGTTATATCACTATGCAATTGTGGAAATGAATAAAGTTACTGTTGTTATTGTTGTTATCGTTTACATTTTTAATTTAAATTATTAGAAATAAATCGCTTTTCCTACTAACTATACAATATACTAATATGTTAGTATAACGGTTCTTTCCTTCATTTAATTTCGTCAATATATTCCGTCCAAACCTAACCGTTATGAAATAAAACTATTTGCCATATCTGATGCAAGAAATGTTTACACATTGAGAATGAAGGTTTACTTAGGCGAACACTCAAAAGATTCATACAGGGTGATTCACGAATAATGTCTGATTTAGCGCCTTTATTCTTGCAACAAAAATTACTCTCTCATAGAATACTTGGCTGTTTTTCAATTTGAATACAATTTTGTGATCATGATTTCAGAAAAATTAAACAAAAGTGTCAATCAAATTGTGTTACAGAAAAAAAGGTGCAAAATCAGACATTATTCGTGAATCACCCTTATAGAGTCAGCAATACTCCCGAAGACATTGCTTCACGTTTGATAAGTCTGGAAGAAACATAACCATAGATATTTTCCTTAATGTGTGTCTGTGTGTCTGTAACACAAAATAAAATCTCACGTTCCGGCTTCACAGATGTTTATATTTGTTTGGGTTTTGTTTTTCTTATCTTAGCGCTCGGCTCGGATCTTGACCTTTCGCGTATCCTATTTCACGTGCGCGTAGCGCTCAATTTGCTTGTTGTTTATTAATTATCTGAAAATAAACTAACAATAATCGGGACTGTACACAAAAATAAATCCTCCATCTGTCTAGTTTTAAGATCTAGTTTGTAAGTCTTATCAAAAAACCAATAAAGGATTAAAAACCCTAATGTTACAGGAGCATGCTACTGAGCATACTCCATACGCCAACTTTATCACAACATTTGCTGAATGTACTCTTGTATAGATTGCAAATAAAAATGGATATTATAAAAAAAACCTGTCTTTTTTGCCAAACAAAAACAGAGAAGTGAGTAGCGTAATATTTGTATTACTAAATCGAAAAGTTTGTTATCTTGCATCCCCAAAAAATCTATTTTGCTATTATCCAATATGCATCATAAAGGCGCGATAGACAATGAAACTGGCGACGAAAAAACATCTGCAGTATTGACGTTCAAAAGGAGGGGTGGACACAACGCATGTTGCATACCTACTATTCAAATTGTTAGTGTATTGGTTTTACGTAAATTCGACAATGTTTTTTTATTAATTCGTGTGCAGCCACACATTCTCTAGAATGAACACAAAAAGAGCTTTCCAAGTTATTTCGTATTAAACATGAGCTTTGAACGCGGCAACCAACGTCTTTTTAGTAAAATAAGGTTATTATCTCTCAAAGTCTCCTCGAATCATCTTACATAACATGGTGAGTGGTGCCCTATTTCTTAATTTTTACCAAATTCTAAAACATTTTGCTTTCAATAATTTGTAAGCGGCTATATGCACCATTTTCAATAAAATTGTCTAATAATCATCAACATACCTCCGCAGAATATATTTTATAAGTCAATAGTTGTGCTGACATTTAGAATCCACAATTCACGTATAACATCGAATCATATTCAGAAGTAACCAATATTGACGTAACCTAAGCGAAAACCAATTTCAATACAACTGTTGCACAATGTATTGTTATTGAAAGATGTCACTTGGGCTTTCGCAATAGATATTCATTCTTCCCCGCCTGATTCTGACCGCGTGACTGCAAGTGCTCCATCCAAAGCTTGACGGAACGAAACGTACCGGTAATCAAATATGAGCAAGATGGAATATATAAAAAATAAAACATAAGCGTTCAGTATCATACATCTGCTGTAAATTGCAAACAAAGTGGATATGTTTCAAGACGTTCAAAACACTGCTTAAAATGTACGAACTAGAGTAAAACTGAAAAATTGGGCGAACTTGGGCTAAACACAATTATATCAATCAAATAATAACATCAGTTAGCTTTCTAGTCAATACTTTTTAACAAGAGTTGAGTATATCGTCAATGTATCTACAATTATTTAATTTCAGCACAGTTCTGCCTCACTCGCTATTAATTTGAAAAATGCCATATAATGACGCTTGATTAAAGTATGTAACTCCCCAATATATTTTCTTTATCAATCTTCTTTATCTGCCGGAAATTGATTCTGAAGATGTCGCTTGCATACTGATATGTAAAAGTACAACGAATTTATCCAGAATTTTTAAACACTTCTACTCTTATCCAGCCTATAAACGTAACATACGACCGTGGAACGTACTTCTGACAGCAATAACTCCGATTTATAGTCTTCCTTTATGAAATTCTCAACATATCTACCAGTTTAGCGAGCTTGCATATAGCCCACTTGATTTCGTAATGTACGCAATAAAATGTAATAATTGAGATACCTCGACGGTTTGGAGCTTGACTCGCATTCCATATAGTTTACTAACATCTAATAATTATTAGGAAATAATATTTCAAACAATCAAAACTTTGTACTTGTAAACTAGCATTAGTCTCAACACGTAAAAAAAAATCATTCACTGTATTTCCTGAAATGTTGTATCGTATGTAATATGTAATATAATTTGATATATGGCACTGTATTTTTTTTTAAATTTTGCGTTTTGAAAATATTACGAGTCATTATCATTGTCATATTTTTTTATTTGAAATTAAATTAGCAGAATTATTCAAAGTTATCTGGACAAGTCATAAACAATTGCTTAATATATTTTTCGAACAATTATGTTATTGTTATTAGTGAGCAAAAAGACAAGTAGTCTTCTTAATATAATTGGTTTGAAGACCCAGGTTGCCGTAATGTTAGAAGAAATGGTCACACAACAAGCAATACAAATGAATTTTAGAAAAGGAAATGCGATAAATGAAAATAACCGTTCAAAGAATACAAATTTTTAAGAAGAATCTAAGTTTAGGATAACAGAAAGAATTAGACAAATTTTAAGGTATATCGACGAGGCAGTAACAGTTCGAAGAGATATATTAGACCAAAGCGGTCTATTGGTATTAAATTTAGTTTACATTTGTACAGGTTGTTACTATGTCACATGTTGAATATGGGTTATGTCGATAGTACTATGTTGCAAACTAGTTTCAGATTTGTGAATTATTTTGCGAGGAAGCTTTGCCGGTATGCAGGTTAGAGTCTTGGGCACTGTTTTGGGACATTCGTCCACGTCTTAGGTTAGCTTAAGAATACATAATTTTCTTGTCGCATTGGCTGTTCGGCTGTATAATTAGACAGGGTGAGTGTAAATTTTTCCTATTTCATGTTGTGATAACGTAATTTCTGGGGTTTTAGCGTCAACTACGGGATGAAATACTTCAATTTCGCGGTACAAGTTACCAACGAGTACGGTTGCTTGCTAGATAACACCACTACAAACATCACCCGGGGCTTAGGAGGCTTCAGTGATCTTCCAGTGCCACGAGAGCCTAGTTCGAGTGTGGAGTACCCCCCCGGAAGACTTCGTAAATGACATTTGCTAGCATTGATTGCCTGCAGCCGCTGTTGTAAGCTGTTTGGGGTTCTTTGGTTTACCTCTTGAAACCGCTTCTTCGAGCCCGTTTGGGGCCATGGCTTATCACCTCCGGTATAAACGTAAACCTCTTAGTTAAGTAGTGCAGTCTAATAAGTTATGTTTAATGATATTTGTACCACACACCTGATAAAGTAAACTGTAGTATCTCGTATGAAACCGCACCTTTTAGTGGTTCTATATTTGTTTGAATAATTGTAGTGTACTAATTACTGCCATAATAACCTTAAATTGGGGCGCTCCTTTCCTTTTTAGTAGGTAACGCAGTTTGACAACTTATAATACTTCTGTACTGATTATTATATGCATGCTTTGTTTAATAAATCTAATGGATGGATTTATATCGTTCAGTATCTGTTCGTTCCTGCTACCCTTTATATTTCTGATATTGTGGTAGTAAATGCTGCGATTTACTTTGAGTTTATAAGTTCTTCACCTATCTGAGTATATTGGTTGTAATTGAACAACTTGTTGGCAATCACATTATTAGGAAATCATCGCTTAAAGAACCGCAAGCTGTCTCCCCTGCAGCTAGTTGGCGATTCGCTAAAATATACTGTCGTAGCGTTGCAATATTTGAACATAATTAGGAAAACTAGAGTAAACTACTTTGAATGCTAACAATGTAACGAAAACGTCTACCATTTTCTACTAAAGCTCAATCATGCAATTTATGACTTAAGTTGTAAATTGCTATAGTATGATGGCTACATTCAATTGTTATCATTTGTACGGGATTTACTAAACTGAAAAGTATGCTTAATTAGGTGAATATTGTAGCTGAACACATTCAACCTTCATAAATTGAAAGAATTTTGGAAAACGATTGCCTAATAAAGGTTGATTTGCTGCTATAGCTCGAATCTAATAATAGCTACGATACAAATCTGAAATATATATCCCTTTGAATAATATAGATTTTTTTAGTAATGGTCCGCTAATTTTTTGAGCAGTTTACTTACCGATAAATGCATACTGAATTAACATTAAGGTCCTTAACCATAACCTTAAAATTAATTCAATATGACTCTTTCTGAAAAAGCAGATTTATAACCGAAAAAGTATTGTTTACACCAACGAAACTGTCTCTTTAATATGGCCTGCTGTGGTCTAAAAACATCGTGAATACAGTATAAATAAAGTAGAAAAATAAATAGTATCACGCAAAACGCATGTAATGGAGTTAATACAGGGTGTCCCAAATCGTACCAGAAATATTTTAGGAATCAGTTGAGTAACTCATTTAAAGTCAAAAGGTCTAGATAAATTATTATCCCAAACTCAACTGTAAACGAATTATTCTTGATTTTATTATTTTTCGGATTAACGTCACCTAGGCCATGAATGCTTATTGGGTTCCCATAACAATTGAACGTTATTTTTGACAAACAATAATATTGTTTTCAGTGTTAACTGTCAAATTAATAATTAAATATACCATTCTTTTGCTCTAACCCAGTGTTTTGTCACTCATTAGGTTTGGAGAACAATAAAACGGAAGTGTTTCCATCCATACCATTATCAAAGAGTTTAAGCTTTAGGCAATGATGCAGAAGCTCATTTAAAATTGTGTAACTGGATTAAGAAGCATGAAGATACTCTCCTTAATATTTTATGGACTAACGAGACCTGTTTTACGAGTGACGGAATTACTCATTTTCATAATTTCCATGAATGGGCAAGAGAAAAGCCTCATTTAAGGCGACGCGACGCTTTTATTTTCAACAAATATTTAGTATGAATATGAAGGCTCAATCCTAAATGAACACTTAATTTTGACATTTGCACCTAGCGTGATAACCGTATTACATAACAGTTTGAACATGAATAAGATGTCAGCGAAATGGGTTCCATGACTGTTGGCACATGAACGAAAGTTGTATACGCTGCAAATTTCGCAAAGCCAATAAATTGAAAAATCAAATAATGTTAGGAGTACAAATATCTTCACGTTTCTAATAAATTAAATACATTTTCAAATTTAAAAAAATGTATCCCGCTGGGGTTTGAACCCGCCGCATCTGCAGCTCTGCAGAATGCTCGTTCCTAACCGAACCTCCACAGAGGATATAAGTACGGCGAAATTACATCTGCGCTACCGCGTCTCTTCAGGAAAAGCCCGGCTCGCGCGTCTCTTGAAGAGCACGGTGTAATGGTTGAAACATTTTTACTCTTTTATGAAATTGTCCTTTATCGGTTGAGCCTTATTTTTGGAAAATGTAAAGCCTGACCTATGTGAAAGTTAGTACTTTCTTTTACTTCAAAATTAACACAAAAATAAACAAAATTGTATTGTTTTAAAGTGCTCACCGTGTATATATTTATATGAAATTGTACCGGTTTCATGCGAGGTAGATATATAATATGTATGCAAAATATCGTCTTCCTCCGACAAATAGTTTTTGAGCTATACTACCAACAGACAGACAGACGCACGGACGGACGGACGGACAGACAGGCAGACAGACAGACTGACGGAATTGAGAAAACCTCTTTTTCGTCATTTAGGGACCTTGAAACGTGAAGATCTGAAAAAATTTCGGAAGGTGATTTTTTCGTGATGACAATACGAGTACTTCCTTCGTCTTTCAGACGAGGGAAGTAACAATGAAACAATTTCACCAATCGGAAAGCGTTTTTGTTACATGACAATGCGACTGTGCATAAGGATGCCAAAATCAATCCTATTGTGCAAGAATGCATCTTCGTGAAGATATTATACCATCTTGCTTATACTCCGGACTCGATCCGGATTTTACCTCTTTAGATTATTAAAGAAACGCTTTCGTGGGCGTCGTTTTGACTCTGATGACAGCTTAAAAGCAGCCGTTGATCACTTTTTTACGAATCGAGAATTTTTTACAAGGGTACGTGTTCCCTAAGAGAGAAATAGCACAAGTGCGTTACTGTGAAGCGAGACTATATTAAAAATAAAATTGTCAAAAAATTGTATGTTGTTTCATAGCTAAATGTATTTCTGTTCAAGTTGCTCGTGGTATTAAAAAAATTAAAAGAACAACACTAAGGACCAAAATTCATTACTTCAGATATATAGTGCAAACATAACGATTAGCTTTTGAATTAGAGAGCAAACGAAGCAGAATTTATAGGATTTACTGCAACGGCGAGTTCAAGTAGAAGAACTGCTGAATTTCGTAAATGTCGGAATAGTATTGTATTGGAATTTAAGATATTCTCATCTTGTAGTGAGGACATACATGAGAGACAAAAAATTACAGAGTTTCCTATGTTCCAAATCGAAAATATGAATTTAAAAGCAAAGCATTTACATTAGAATCAGTACCTATCTACCTCCTAATGGAAACGCTTCAGCAGTTTCTGAATTGCAAATGTTTGAATGCAATGCAATTGTTTCGTTACGGTTTACTCTCTGTATGACGTCACATTTAGTGCGCTAGAACCTTATAGAGGATAAACCGTCTTTACAAAATTTCTGTATGCACTTTAAAATATTGCATGTCGATGTTAAACTGAAAGTAATCTGCTAATAATTTCAAAAAGTTTATTACTATACTTATATACTGTGTGAAGCATAACAGCGTAATATAAAATAAATTTACAGACACTCCAGTTCATTCTCAGTAGGGGAATGAGGAATGAATACTTAAGAATTTTATTACATCATTTAAAAAATGTTGAAGATACGGATACTTCCCGGAACGAAAATTAAATTCTGTTTAGATTCAATTAGAACGAAAGCAAGAGCCGATAAATCCGAGATTACAACATTCAGGAGAAGATTAATTAATGTTTGCATGGTATGCTTAAAATGTAGCAAAAGCCCCGTGATAAGACATAAAAGCTCACAAACCTTTGCCTGAACTTGCTGGAAAATAATTAGTTACTTACCATTTCCTAATGCAACTTAATTTGTTATTTCCTAAAACTAAACATTTTTCAAGCAAAAGCACTCCAAAATTCAATCTAAAGGTAGGTTTAGATGCCACTAATGGGCATTTAGAAACTATTAATTATTAATTTTCTAACATGATAAGCGTATAACAGCTTCTACCTGTGGAAGTTTATCTTCGCTAATTCCAACAGTTTGCATGGAACCTCTAATCAGACTAACGATACTGTTTCGAAGTAGCCAACCTTTAATAATCGATCAATTACTTTAGACTGGGGAAAATACTCTTAAAGTGCAATTCATCTTCCTCGATTAAATTATATTTAATTAAAATTGAAATGGGAAAAACTGTCACCCGACCAGTTGTTGAAAAACAACTTCTGAAAATACAAAATTAAAAACGGCCTTGTCAACCTTTTAAGAAAATATGTAGTAATGCGAAGTTTACTAATTTCAGAATCCTACTGAGGATTTCGTTTAAAGAAGCAAGGGTCAGTCACAAGACAATTTTTTAATGGCACTGGAGGCAAGCATTCGGCAGCAAAAGTTTTAGTTACTTTTGAATTAGCTCTTTGTCACCAAGGGTAGTTTGTTACGAGTTTCAAATTTACAGCTCTCTGCTGTCAGTTTCCGTAAAAGTTGAAAGTGGATTATAATGACCGCTGTCCCAGGAATCAAGGCGCTTACTCTGTAGCAAGTTTTACTTTTCAAAGATTTTTTATACAAGCTGTTTTATAAGAGAAACTATAGGTTCTACGAGTAGAGATGAAAATATACAAATTCAGTCAACTACACCTTTGTAGAATGTTACCGGTTACTGAGATAGGTATGGGGTGTTAAAGCTAAAAGTATTAATGCTTGTTGCAATAAAATGACAATGATGGCAGAAAGTAGAAACGGATATATAACGAACATCCATATAACTGCTTTACAACAGAATCAGTTAATAATAATTTCAGAGGAAGTGATTAATGTCCTGAAGTTGATAAAGAACAATAGTGCAACATGGCAAATGAGAATGCCAATTGAACTGGTAAAATATGTTTTTCTTCAAACGGCAGTAAACTATGGCATTATACTGCTGGATTGATGATGCTAAACTGTCACTTTATTGCCAAGCGGCAGATAATATTATCTGCCGCTGACGAGATCAAGTAATTTTCTTCGAATTTTGTTCACAAAGTTGCAAATAATTTGTTATAAAAACGTTTGAAGAAAAAATAATATATGTTATTCGGACCAAAAGTATCTTTATGTGGCTCGGCTGTACTTATCTGCCTCGCAAGCTCGGCAGATAACCCGTCCAGCCTCGCCACATAAAATGCAGCTTTTGCTCCTAATAACATAATATACTATTATGATAAAGTGACAGACTGTTTATCACTATTACTGTACAGAGATAGACTTACAAGATATATCGAACAACAACGAAAATACGAAAGATCAAAGAGAAAACTCAAAATGTATATATTACAGGCAGCAAAAGAAGCTTTGGGTGAAAGAAAAGTGAATATAAATAACACCATTATCAGGAAGAAGGTTCCCTAGTTCTGCACAGTCAAAGAACTAGCACCAGAAAAGAGAGCAGCGTATCTAATCTATAGATCATTGAAACCGCCTCAAGCTTAGGAAACATACAGGCGAATAAGAAACCAAACTACCAGAAAAATAAAACAGATTAAAGAAGCATACTAAGAACAATTCTCTAAACAGATGGAATCCGATTTTTATTGCAGACAATACAAATATGGCGAATAATGCGAAATAAAAAAGTTTAATTGAAAGAATACATTCAAAAGCTGAAGATGGGACATCAAAGGTAGTCAGAGTACTTTAGGACACTTTTTAAAAATAAAATTCAAAATGCAGAAGAAGAAGAGAGCGAACACTATATATCAGTATATGGAAGAAATGTGGAGATCACCGAAGAAGTACAACCTCCAATTTAAAAATTTAATAAAACTTGAAAATCGCCAGTTGAAGATGGAATATCAAATGAACTTATTAAATACGTAGGGTCAGCCTTGACGAAATCATTAAACACATAAAACCTTTTCATCAAAATTAAAATTAATATTTATGTTACGTCTAGGCAGTATTAATTGCGGGAAGTGGGAACCAATTACAAAGGCTGTTACTAAAATTTAACAATGAATGGAAAAACTCTAGCACAAAGATCTCAATAGATATACCAAAAACCATGACAGTAGAACCAACAGGGTGCAAAGTTATAGTTGATAGTACAATAATCGAACAAATAATGAAAATCAAATACTTAGGGGTGAACTTGTATAGCGATGGAAACAAAGCGAAAGCAACAAAGAGCAAGTAATAAAAGCAGAGACGGTAAATGGCTGCTTAAATCAAACAATATGGACAAACAAATATCTGAGCAAAGAAACAAAAGTACGGATATACAGGGTATCCATTTAGTACGCCGGTCTCCGATTACACCTTTACTATTCTTCCAATAAAAAGTTTTAATAATGGAATTCTAATGAGTCTGAAAGGGGCACATTTTAAAATTATATAAACGTATACAGGGTGTTCCAAAAAAGTGTTGCCCAAAAAAGTGTAGATTTTTAAGTGAAAAATCCTGTGTTTCTTTATGGTTTTTATATTTCCAATAGGTGCTACGTTCAACCCTAATTTTTCATTTAAACTGCTTTTAGTTTCAACGTATGAACGTTTTTTAGTATTTTTTTTCAATATCGGGCTTTCACTTCAAACGTCACACTTTTAAATATTTCTTTCTTGAAAATTGAAACGCAAGACAGATATGACCTTCACTTTACGCTACTAGGACTACACACGGGATATGAAAAATGGGATTTGAATATCAATATGCAAAAACAGACCAATAGCAGTGAATATTCAAACAAGTTTTGAAATAGTAATCACGATACCAGAAGTACAACAGTAAGTATAGGTATTTAAGGGAGACATTTTATAAAGAGAATTAAAGTTCGGAAAAGATGCGAAATAGAAAAGAACAAATCCGTAAGGTGCTCGGCAGCTTAAATTCTACACTGGTGATACCAGTGTTGTGCTATGGGAATGACGTGTACATGATAAAATCCAATGACAAGAGAATGTTACTTGCAGTTGAAACGAATTATCTAAGACCAAGTACTTCAAGGCTCGAAGGAGTTGCCAATAATGAAATCAGAGAACTAATGTCAACAGAAAAAAGTTTAATAAACAGACTTGAAGAAAACATTTGTTACGAATGAACCACCACAGAGGGCCTAGAATGATATCATTTAGACTTCTAGAAATCTGAGCGCTGCATATTTGGCCGCGCGAACAGCAACAAGTGACGTCACCGCGGATCGATGCAGGTACACCGCCGCGCGTTCGAAGGAAGAATCTCCTACTTTAATAAACTAGATTGAACCGCTGATTACACCAGCTAGGGCTATACGAAGCAGAGCCATTGTAAGACAGAATTTTCCTGGACCTTTTTCCTCATCTAATTTTGCTCAGGAGGGCCTGTAGGCTTTTTGAGGGAATTCCTACCAGTTAATCCGCACCTAGACCCGCTCGTCAGGAGGGCTATCAAAGGCTTATCGACGAGGCTCCTACCAGTTAAACTGCATCTAGACCCGCTCGTCAGGAGGGTTATCAAAATCTCATCGACGAGGCTCCTACCAGTTAATCCTCACCTAGATCCGCGCGTCAAGGGGCTATCAAAGGCTCATCGACGAGATTTCTGTAAATCATTCCCCAGGTCCCCTTCGTTCGGGGGAAGCTTTAGCACTCTTCAGTGAATTTTCCTGAACCGAAACACCGGAACCTGCGATTATTAAAACCACTACGACATAACACCAGCCTGTATATACCTTCAACGAAAGGCCGGCGTACGCAAAAATCGTTCAATTCAATTCTTAAGCCGCTATCCGGCACCCGCGGTCTACGAAGCCCGGCATTAATTCAAATACAAGTGCTTACCTGAACGCCGCTGCAGTTAGAATCGCCCGCAAAAGCAATCGAAGATAACCTCGCAGTGGCTACCTGAAGTTATCGCACGTTCTGTACAAGTGGGAAATCCGATAGCACAAACAATATTAGGTACAAACTTGGTTGATTATAAATCTGTCTCCATTTCACACGCTCGAAAGTTAATAACTCGAATTTTATTCGTGAACTGCTGCCGTGCTCAAGGCAACCATTAACCTGTCAAGTTTATGTTAATAGTTCAAATGGGCGCACGAAACACAAGACCCACTCTGGACTGAGGGTGTTCCAAAAGGCGCTAACACTACCTGGGGATAGCCGACCGCTACGTTAAATGAATAGTACCAGATTTATTTTGATTATAAACATTTTACATTTTATTTTGTCGTTACGAGTTAAATATAATTTTATGTATTATGTGCTATGTGCTTTCTCTGGGTTACAAAACTTGAGTGTAAGAATGATACCTTTGGCAAATTGAGTTGCCTGGAGCCAGTAACCGCCTGGCAAATTGTAGTAATTTCTTTAATCTTCTGAATTAAATTAAAGCAGCCAGTACAGGCTAAAAACTCAATAAATATCTAAAATCATAAGTTTTCTATTTACAGTCGTGAAAAGTCATAGTGGCAAATTGGTAGACCTCTAATTAGAAACACTTGTGATTTGTGTTATACGTTCAGCAATACTAAAGTGTATTGTCAGTCTACGTCAAATTCTAGGATAGTATATTAGGTGTTGTTTGTTATTTGCCACAGACTGACGCAAAACTTAACCTGCAAATCTCGAATTTGACGAGTCTAGGTAAATTTATCGAAAACAATTCATCGAAACGCAATTAATCGAAACAACAATTTATCGAAAGGACAATTAATCGAAATGCAATTTATCGAAACATAATTCATTGAATCAACAATTCGTCGAAAGGGACATTCATCAAAACTTCACATTTTAGGAATTTCTTCAACTTTATTTTAAGAATAATTACATATTATTGTTTTAAATTTGTTTCGTCTTTAATCATACCGAATAAATTTTATAAATTGCAGCATGTCCACCAGCCCACAAGAAATGCAGGGATTGTGCAGAGAGAATAGTACAGCTGATTGAAATTTATAATCAAGAAAATATTCTCGAATTCTTGCATGGAATAGCACACAACACAGGATTTTAGAAAATATACCTATACATATATTCACGCATAACGTATTATTTACAATATCAATTAAAAAAAAAACAAATACATGACAAAGAAATCGTTTCCCAAGCTTCATAAATATTTAAGAAATAACAACAAAATCTTCAAAACACGCCAGCGACATGCTGCAAGTCCTAAGACTTGATAAAGTGTGAAGGGTGGTTCGGGTGGATTTGTCCGGTATAATTAAACTCAAAACAAATTTTAAAAACTAGAATATTATCCTAAAAACCTGATAAAATTCCTACAATGCCAAATTTCGATGAATTGATGATTCGATGAATTGTGTTTCAATAAATTCATATATTTAATAACTACTAAATTATATTGCTAGCGGCTATGAGTGGGGAGGTCACCATGGAAGTGAGTCGGACAACCAACTCTTTAATGTATATGGTGAGCTGTGCGCAAGCGCAGCGGCGTCGTTCGCGCGGTGGGGAACCGGTCAAGTTTAAAATTCGCTTCTAAAGGCGGAGTTTGAATTCTCAGGCATGCGCACTAGACGCGTTATACTCAGAGTGAGATTATGTCGGCGCCGTAATGTTTTCGGCCGTTTCCAGGCCCTGCTAGCAATATATGTATAATACATATATGGATAAATTGCACTTAGATTAATTGTCCTTTCGATGAATGGTCGTTTCGATAAATTGCGTTTCAATTAATTGTATTCGATGAATTATGTTTCGATTAATAGTTTTCAATGAATTTTCTGGTAACGAAATTTGGCATAGCTTGACAGTGCTACGAACATTGCAGTAGTGAGTGACATGGGTTTTACCTCACTAGTGGATTATATGTCACTTTAGAGGTCTAAAACCGATCTAGTAATAGCTTTATACCTAGGAGGTGTAGGACAAACGATCGTTATAATAATTCGCTATTGTGTAACTGCATGGATCGAATTATTAGTGAGGAACTTTCAAACTTTTTCCTCGAGTCAGGTGTTCTTCATCCTAACAGCATGGTTTCCTTAGTGGAAAATCCACTGTTTCGAACTTGTTGCAGTGTGTTAACAATTGGTCCAAAGAGTTAGACAGAAACAACCCAGTCGATGTTATATATCTTGATTTCAAAATAGCATTTGACAAAGTTCCACATAAGAGATTGTTCCAGTGATAAGGCAGCTTCTGTTTAATGTTTTTATCAGTGACCTCGTGTATGAATTTCAATCATCTGTTTCATTATTTGCTGATGTAACGAAATTTTTCGGAAATCCATTGATGAACAGAATTCACTTAGAAAATGACCTTTTGCAACTCCAAGAATTGTGTTAGAAGTGGCTATTAGAGCTCAACGAACAAAAATGCAGCGTGTTGCACATGTGATACCACAACCCTAGCTACCCGTATTTTCTGAACAATGTGCCTATAAAGTCTGTTTATCAACAAAAAGATCTTGGGGTCATCGTGTCGTCGGATTTTAAATAGGAGTACCACATTGCTAAAACAATCAAGAACGCATATACTGTGTCGTAACTAGTTTTGATCGCTTTTAAAAACAAGTCAAACTTTTAGCGAAAATGTATAAAACCTATATTCGGCCAATTTTGGAGTATGCGTTCTGTGTTTGGAAGTCTTACCTTGCTAAAGACATTCATGCTCTTGAATTCACCCAGAGACATATCACCAACTATTCGAAATCTGCCATACGAACATATAAAATCCTCCACGATTACTACACTGTAGACATTGAAGGGTTTGTGATAAGTGGGAATATGCAGTTGCGTGGCCACGAGTTCAAGCTAGTGCGCGAAAGATTTAATAAAATGTGTCGGCAGTTCTGTTTATTCAACAGAATGTTTGGATATTGGAACGCTCTTTCCAAGTCAGTTGTATGTGCGCCTTCAGTAAACGCCTTAAAAAAGGCCTTGTACAAATTGAGTGGTTACTTTAAATTAAGATTAAAGCTTTAGTCCTTTAGTTTTATAATTTCTTTTTGTAGAGTTTTCAAGTTTGCAAAAATTTAAAGTAGAATTCTTTATCTTGTTATTTACTACATTATAACGTGTCTTTAATTTAATTGTTAGTTAAGTTTCAATATCTTACTAGCTGTAGTTTTCGATCTGATATGTTTTATTCGCTCTGCTTATAAATAAATAAATAAATAAATAAAATAAAAACCGACAAAGAAATAGTTGAAATTTTTCACTACTACTAACATAGTAGCTGTCATTACATATTGTACCTATGCAATTCACGTAAATTGCATCTTTTATTTAACCTCAGTCTTTATATTACGGTTTAAGAAAATCCAAAAAAATTATATACAATATGTTCATCTGAATTCCTTTATGTATATGACGCTGAAGGCGGCTATCTTCGATAGTATCATCATTTTTAGTGACAGTTTCAACATTTTTCGAGATTTCTAGATTAATCGAGACTACCCGAGATATAATAGTTTTCGAATTAGAAGCAAAATACAATTAAACCGCTATCCAGCTTAGGTCTCTTTTTCCTTATCTTCTTTTCTTATTCAGAGTACGCTTCTTCGGTTGACGCATCCTTCTTTTTCTTTGGTATACGGTGCTCCGTTTAAGTACATTGTGCCCATTTGCGTACATTTGCTGATAAGTTCCTTGATCAAAGACATTACTTACGTGCTGGTGCAACCCTTCGATTACCCCACAGCCGATGCCGTGCGGCATGGTGTTACGTTTAGATTACTCCGTCTTTCTTAATTTCGAATTCGAATGGTATTTTCCCGCGCATCGCGCGAATGGGACATTTGGCCGTGATAACCTCGATGTGCTTTTATCTAGGGAAAGCCGATTGCGGGCTTCGACGCGTTCTTTTTCCGCTCGCAGTTTAGTGGCGTAGCAATTCACGAGCTTCGGGGATGTTTAGTAGGGCTTTTGGTTAGCTTTATGTGGTGGTGATATACAAGCCCTCACGTTTTCGTGGCTTTAAGACCCCGAGCTCGTTAAAGGAAGTTATTTCTACGCCTTGTGAGGATTTTTTTGTTAGTAATTGCAACCACGAGCTGTTCTATGTACCCAAAACCATCATCTGGGATAAGTAACTGGACGCGCTAGGGCCCCTGTCATTGTGTATTCTATTCGAACCTTTTTCTCTTTTCACAGCAAGCAGTACCAGACGGAATTAATGCCGGTTTTTAATTAGCCAAGCCAGCGAAATTTTGGGCCCGGTCGCCGCGCTGCATTCTGGCGCACCGCTCGTTTGTTCTCGTGTCTACGGCGACCTGCTGCAGGTGTTGTGCGAGTCAACGGTGTTAAGCCTTCACGGAGCCGCTTTCCCTTGTCGCCAGCTCCTATCTAAGGCACAAGAAGGACCCGTATTGGGGTTCATTTGACCGCCTGGTTTTGGTCAACCCCGCTGCCGCAGCGCCGTTTGCGCTGGAAAACACCACCTACGGCTGTATGAATTTCTCCGCCGAGAGCTCGAAAACCGCGTTCAATTTCCTCCAAAACTGAACCCAGGACTTCTTGCGGGCTAAGTAGCTTGCGAAGCTGCCTTGTTTTAACGTGTTGTAAATTGCAGTTTGTGTCATAAAACTGTGAGTATATTATAGCATGTATTGATTGGTTTAGAGCAATCCTTTGCATTTATGCTATTTGTTATGATAACTACTGTAAACTTGTATTGTGATATTTACACGAAATTATATGATCTTTATTGCCAGTATACAGGGTGAGTTAGTTAAGGTTGATTGCATTTATTTGGAGCTATCTTTCAGGAAGTGTGATATAGCCTGGGTATTGAGTTTACAATTTCTCGTTAGATTCGCCGTTATTTCAAAAATTGATGGCGCTCTGGACATTCAGTTAATTATTGTTCTACCGTTTCACTTTCGTTCTTAAGAACTACACGCCTCCAAACGCTGAGCTGGCGAACGGCATTTGCACCTTAGTGTAGCTAATTTTTGTTTCCTTGGAAGACCGCCCAGAAATTAATTTGAAAAGCCCTAACAACGGCCCAAAATGTACGTCACGAGGTGACAGTAGAAAATAAATAAGTATTGGGATTTGGAATTGCGAGTGTTAAAGCAAGAAGTTATATTTTAATAACAGCTTAGAGTATACAAGAACTAACTGTAGATTGGGCAATGCAATAAACAACTAAAACATAATACCCATGGCAGACTACTACTACTATTTAGATTAGTATCTAGAAAAATACAGGGTTCAGTTTACACTTCGACACTCCCCCTTAAACTGAAATGTTTTCTCTAGACGCTAATCCCAGCAACTTCTTCAGTTTCATCGTAGTGGACGACAGCTTTCTATGAAAATACTTTCGCGACAAGCCTCGCTTAAACCTCACAATAATGACACCAGAATTCTTTTTAGTTCAGAAAACCCAACGATTTCGACAATTTTCTTCCTACGGTTCATACTCGGCAGCTTCCAGGTCTCGTTTTCATCCAAAGAATACCTTTCGTCATCCAGCCGCTTTTCATGTATCTTTATTTTTCAACGCCTTGGCTTCCTGAACTGTCTTAGGTTCAAATTCGGCTAACATTGCATATGCACCGAACTGTTGCAGCAATTTGAGTTTAGTCCTATCTCGCATTATTGGAAAAATTGGTTGTTCTTGCGTTTCCTCTTCTTCTCCAGAACAGTCCGTTTTATCATTCTCGACATCAGTTTCAGACTTTGGTTAAATACATTTTATGATTGCTTCCTCTTGTTTAAAGGTTATATCCTTGCTGCAAATTACTTCTTTTTCGATATAAACACCATATAGCCTTTGCCTTTCTCTTCCCATCCCATTTTTTGGCGATTCTGCGTTGGTATGTACACAAAGCACTCTGTTCCAAAAATCTTTAGGTGTCCAACTGCTGTATCATGTCCTGACCACAAATAAATGGGCATTTTACCATTTATAGGAGTTGGTCCTGTTCGATTTAGCACATTAGCAGCGGTGCTTACTGCCTCCGCCCACAGTGCTTTCGGTAGACCCTTAGCATGTAATACCGTTCTTGCCGCCTCTACCACGGTGCAGTGTTTTCTTTCGGATTCACCGTTTGGCTCAGGTGAATATGGCATTGTGATCCTATGACGCAGTCCGACCTTTCCAGTTATTTTCCTCACAGTTTTATTTAATGTTGCCACAGTCTTATCATACTTTTGTTCGTCGGTTTCCTCGATGTAACTTGACCTCGCAAGGCACGCATCACGTCGTATGCTTGCAGCTAAATTCTTGCTTCAAACTTCCAGTCCACCCAATCTGTCTGTCCCTCCAGCTTTTTTATCCTCACCGGAAGCTGTTCCACCTTTTTAAGATACGAATTTTGACTAAAAAATCTGACGTAATAAATCAGTTTGTTGTCAAAAGTTTGCCACACCGTTATTAATACTCACAAGTGCCCTGTGCCCATAACCTATTGAGATTTGGAATTGCGTTAAAGCAGTTCAACTGTACAAGTTATATTTTAATAGCAGCTTTTAGTATACAAAAACGCAATTGTGAATTGCACAATGCAATAAAACAACTACGACATAATACTGACAAAATACTACTACTACTATTTAGATTAATATCTAGAAAAAGACAGGGTTCAGTCTAATCTTCAACAATAAGGTAGGCTGCTCTTCTGCTACTTAGCAATCAGACTTGGCGTACTTGGGAAAAACCATCAACTTACCTGTCTGCATAGAAGGCCGCCAGATTCAACCCTCCAGCCTCTAATTCGACACACGATTCGATAATTTGCCTGGATATTTTTTGTGTGTTTGTATAAGAAGGGCAGCAAATGATATGACTCAACGACGTCACGTTTTTTTTTTTTATTTTTAATATGGTGTTTGCTCGCGAAGATTATCTTGATAATTTACGCAATAATTAAACAATATTTATAAATAATAATGATTAACCTTAACAAGCCTCGTCGATCATATTTAAAGAGCAGAACTAATAAACTCGTAATATAAGGGACACATACACAATAAACCAATTGTAACAATCATTGAATGATAGGCTACTCGAACAAACAAATTATTTTTCCGATTACTTGCCAATGTTATTTTCTTGTGCCTTTAATCTTGTGTTTCTCTCTTCTCTTTCACCCTATTTCGTCATATCCTACTTGCTTTGTTTAGTTCCACAGAATCTATTACGGCGAGTTATTTAAACCAGACGCCATTATAGTACAGTAAAACTAGGGTTTAACCCAAACATCAGAAAAAAAACTTCTACCCAGCGGCAAACTGTTTAGTACTCTCCTCTTAGTAAGTGGTAAAAAGTCACATGACCTTGCGCGTCAGGTTTTGGCGGGAGGCGGGTGGAACGGTGGTAAAATGGTAAGTTTCAACAGTTTTTCTCAAATATCTCTTTAACGATGAGGATTAGCGCAAACTTTGACTTATACAAAATTAATCTACATTTAATCTATATATATATAAATGAATCCCTATTTCCCTTGGACACGCCATAACTTGAGAATGACTTTACCGATTTCATTCATCTTTTTTTAAAGTGTTCTAATACTTTGTAGAAGGTTCTTACGGAAAGAAAAATTAAGAAAATCCAGAGGGAAAACCGGAAAATTGGAAAATATTGAAAGTGTGTTGTTTCTATTTGCAGCCACACCTGTGCTTAATGGTTTGAAGGGTTTTCCCCATAATTTCATAATCCGCATCAGGTAACCGAAGGCGAAAGAGATAAGACACTAATAACAATATATGTAATTCCAAATGCTTTACATAAGTCGTCGCAGTCAGTCAGTCAGACATTCAAATTTGGTTTGCGCACAAGTGATTGTGAAAACAATTCCGTGTCGTTTTATAGTGACCGTTACAATGCCAAAGGTACTACGAGCTAACATAGGTCGTCGAAGACAGTCAGCTGCTCGGGTATCTACTTCACGTGCGAACCGCAATGATGACCAGCGCGCTACGGGTAATGACAATAGTCGTATTAGCATGTTTTTAAAATGAAAGAAATCGAAAATTCGAATATCGGAAAAACGTTTGCTGAACCCTCTAATAGCAGGCAAATCAATGTTCGGACAGGACAACGTCTGTCGGATTCGCTGCCCCTTAGGGGGTGAATAACCCTAAAAATTGATGGGTGTCGTTATTAAGATTTTTTGGGACGTTGATTGCGAAGACGGCATTTATTTTTAAGTCCAAGACGATGGACATGACATAAAATTAAAACTTTCTAGTGGTTAAACGGGGCTTCAGAGACAAATTATTTTTGGACAGAACAACGTTTGTCGGGAGGGACGATACGGGACGGGGTGGGACGGGAAGGGACGAGACGGAACGGGACTGGACGAGACGTGAAATGACGGGAAGGGACAGGAAGGGACGGGGCGGGACGGGACGGGAGGGGACTGAACTGGACGAGACGGGAAGGGATGGAACGGGACGGGATGGGATGGTAGGGGAGGAGACGGGACGGGACGGGATGGTACTGGACGGGACGGGGACGCGGACGGGGATGGGATGGGATGACAGAAAATAGTTAGTCATTATTTAATACACAAATAAGGAACCTCGCGCGTACGATGTTCGCGGGTTACAGCTAGAAAATGCATATATTTTAAGTCCAAGACGATGGACATGATATAAAATTAAAACTATAGTGGTTAAACGGGGTTTCAGAGACAAATTATTTTTGGGCAGAACAACGGAGATATGGAGAGGGTAAAAATGTAACTTTTCTGTTTGGCCAAAAAAGCATGAACGCCTATCAACTCGTAATATTCGCTCCAAGTGTATTATATAAGGGGTTCAGGGAAGTGGGAGGACAGGATGGTTATGGTGAAAAACCCAGCACAAAAGACGAACAACATTTGCGCAAATCATCACTACTTCACATGTTGAAGTGAAAGTGGAAGATGCAATTAATGTCACTCTTGGACAAGCAGAATTTCTACTAATAGTAAGACAAAATGCAACTGATTGCTCTCATCATGGTACACTTACAGCAAGCTGATTGCAAAGTGATTCAGCAAAAGGTGATGCTGACACCCAAGATCGTTTTTTACTGCAATTGACGAATCAAAAAAGAAAAGAGGCTATCGTGATTGGCAATGACACTGATTTATTGAGCTTGTTGGTTGTTCATGCCCCAGCCCACAAACAGTTGCAGATGGGCTGTACCGAAGAAAGGTAAACCAAGAAGAAAAAGTTTACTGCATTGGAGACATTTAGCGTGGTATCGAGAAATGAAGGATGTTCTCTTGACAGTTTATATTTAATTTACAATAAAAATGGTTTTATGCATTTTTTTCCTTACAGTCAAGGGTTACGGAGATATGGAGGGGGTAAAAATGTCATTATTTTCCAGTTAGCTTGGGATTCATAGTACTCGCTTGATAATGAGTAATGTTTCGTTATAAGAAATACTTAGTGACGCATAAATAACATAGGAACATTTGTCTGTATTTTTTATTTTTATTTTTATTTATTTTATTTTATTTTATTTATTCCGTACTCCGCCAACAGAGGTTAGGCCAATTATAGGCGTCACTGTACATTTATGGGACTTCCAACCCCACTAACGACTATCATGATGTTGTTATGATATCCGGGACCAACTTTTTCCCGTGGTAACCGTACCGCGAGGTGCCGGGAAAGCAGCCGTGGAACTCCCATCCAAGTTCTGACCAGAGAGAGCGTTGCTTAACTATGCTGATTAAGGTCACTATATCAATAAGGTACCGCCATTAGTGATTTTTTATATCTATCCTTGTCGCACAATTTTCTCCAACTGGGGATAAAAACACATAACCTAACAGATTCCTCACTTTACAAGTGCCATTACACCAAAAAGAAAATCCCCAAAAACTAGTGTCCACCTTATTGCACTTGGGAAATTTGTATTTGTTATCCTTATCTCACAATTTTCTCACATTCTCAAGCGAGGAATGGAATGGCGTTACCTTATTGATATAGTGACCTTAATGCTGATCGAACGTGGACGCTTGCTCAAGCTGCACCACCCGGGACCTTAATGTATGTACGTCTATGTGTATGTATCTGATAATATACCTACAGCGCTCCCCTCCTTTGTCATTTTCATCTTCATTTTCGTTTGAATGATTCATCATATCGTTTTTCCCTTTCCCATATGTGCTTTTCTAATTATAACTACTTAAATTACCTCCATCTTTTGTAATATTTTGCTAAAAAGAGAAAATCATGTGGATAGAATTAAAACAAGGTTAGCTACAAACTTTATCTAAAAGCTTGAATACAAAAAATAATGAAAAATGTTTTTCTTCAGAATACATGCTTTTCAGAAAATTCAGTGAAAAGTATAACGTACGAGGTAATTACATAATAATAAATAACAGAAATCTTCAATCTCTTCTTCATGTTGAAGATTATCTTTATAGATGCCGTCAACAATTCTTTTCCAACCCCATTTTATATTGTCGCACTTGATGGTAAACTCTATAAGAGTGTTGTTGTGCAGCTGCTGAAGTGGGGGGAAGTACAGCCAACCTAAAATTTGTGTGTACAGGTCCCTTTGCGATGGTCTACAAGTAACATTGATGGCGCAGCGTATCCAAATTATCTGCATTTGTTGATGTAAATATCAAAAGGAAGAAATTGTTTCCAGCATCAGCTACATCTGGGTCTGCATTTGGATTGGCTTTTTCTTCTTGGTTACCTTTCTTCCGTACAGCGATCTTCAACTGTTTGTTGCCTGGAGCATGAACGACCAACAAGACCAATAAATCGGTGTCATTGCAAATCACGATAGTCTCTTTTTCCTTTATTAATTCAATTGCAATAAAAACGATTTTGGTGTCAGCATCATCTGCCTGAATTACTTTGCAGCCAGCTTGATGTAAGTGTACCGTGATAAGAGCAATCAGTTGCATCTTGTTCTTACTATTACTTAGAAATTCTGCTTGTCTAAGAGTGATATTAATTGCATCTTCCACTTTCACTTCAACATGTGTAGTAGTGGATGATCTGCGCAAATGTTGTTCGTCTTTTGTGCTGGGTTCTTCACCATAACCATCTGGCCTCCCCACTTCCCTGAACCCCTTATATAATACACTTGGGGGGAATATTACAAGTTCATAGGCGTTCATGCTTTTTTGGTAAAACAGAAAAAGTTACATTTTTACCCCCTCTATATCTCCACAATCCTTTACTGGAGCGTAAAAATGCATAAGACCATTTTTATTGTAAATTAAATGTAGATTAATTTTGTACAAGGAAAAGTTTGCGCTAATCCTCATCGTTAACGAGATATTTGCTAAAAACTATTGAAACCTACCATTTTACCACCGTTCCACCCCCCTACCGCCAAAACCTGACGCGCAATGTCATGTGACTTTTTACCATTTACTAAGAGGAGACTACTAAACAGTTTGCCGCTGAGTAGAACTTTTTTTTTTGATGTTTGGGTTTTGAAAATTATTGAGCTGTCTTTACTGTACTATTATATCTCATCACATTTCAATCATACTGAGTAGTGGTTTAATTTCCTTACGCCTGCGACCCACTCTCCGGCATAGACACGAGCTAGTTTCTCGAAATAACTTTGTTCTACTTCATTCACAAGCATCCTTCAATATTACACTTTTCCCTTAAGTCTTAATACATCTAAGAAAACGCCATTTTGCGTCGCTTTCCTCGGATTGTAGTAACACATAGTAGTAACACTTATTTTACAGGAATTTATTTATCTTTTATGCACATGTATCTAATTAGTGAACACCTGGTGGTTACATACTCTAAAACACCCGTATTCATAGTCGTTCGCCAGCGGATCGCTGGCGACTCGCTGGAGTTTCGTCATGAATGGTATGTTGGCGGCACTGTACCAGGGCCGTCATCTTTGTGTTTTGTCGTGTGTTGCTCTTACCTATAAAGAGAATAAATAGCAGAACTTTCAAAATAACGGGCAGAAAAACTTGATACAATAAAGCTCCATGGGATCAAAGAAGCGTAAAAAACAATTACACCAAAAGAAACAACAAACCACACCTGAAAACTGAAATAACGTAACAATAGTTATTGTGCTCAAGAAAGACGACTTAGCACTTTTAAAGAACTATTGTTTAATAAGCTTTATGTCACAGTATATACAAACTGTTTATGGGGAGAGTTACACATAAACAGAATGGAGAAAAAGTTGGACTACCATTCCTTAAACGTAATGGATATAGTGCATGCGACCATCTCCTAACCGTAAAAACGCAGAATACAAAAATAAAAATATAATAAACGAATCAGTAGAATATAACTTCTCACTGCACATGGCATTTGTGGACTATGAAAATATTTTTAACGCAATAGAACACTGGACAATAATGCAGGAATTAGACAAGTCACAAAAAATAGACCATCGATGCAAAACCTTATTGGAAAATGTATATAAGAAAGCAAACTCAACTATCAGACTACATGAAAACACAAAACAGATATTGATTAATAGAGGAAATAGGAAAAGGAGACACAAATTCTCCCAAGTTTTTGCCCTGGTCCTGGAAGGAGTTTTGAAGAATCTGGAATATATAAAAGTTGGAATAACATAACGATGAAAGAGTCAAACGCCTTAGATTTTAAAATAATATAGTTTTGGTTGTAGATAACAAAAATCTAACCAAAATGTTAGAACAACTGAAAGAAAACTAAGAAAAATATTAATATAAACAAGACGAAAACTTGCTTTTCATTTAAATGTATTCATCGTCCATTTATGCAATATTTAAGGTTTGTATTAGTATACTACTGCTATGTGTATCATAAAATGTATCTACCTATTGAGATTTGTTTATATATGAATTTTCTATAATAATGCTAACTGCTGTATTTTTATTTCTGTTGTATTTGTTAAATGTTAAAATGGGGTTTCTCGTAAACTTTATAATAAATAAATAATTAGTTCCAAGGTAGACAAATAACCAATGGAATTAAAAGAGTACATATCAAATAATATCTATATCATAGACAAAAAAAAAGAAATAAACAGGCGAAAAAAGACATAGAAATAAAACGAAGTAGAAGACTAGGATAGCTTGCGTTTGGTCAACTGGCATATATCCTCAAAAATAGCAAAAATTCATCAATACATCAGAGCAAACGTTTTTTACTAATGCGTGCTGCTTTTACTAACGCATTGAGCACAGATATGGACCCTCACCAAACAATAGTAAATAAGTTGCAAATAACACAAAGGACGATGGAGACACCTATGACAGGAATATCATAGGTATAGCGTGTATAGAAGATGACTGATGGAATGCCAAGGTTTATAAAAAGAAGAAGAAGTGATACAGAGATACCGGTCCGGTGTGTTGCTCACCTTGTTTTGTGTGTTGCTCGAGCTCGCAAGCAACACAACTGATGCCGGGCCTGCACTGTACGTCTATGTCAAATTCGTTAGGTTTTCAGTCAGTTTTGACAGAAATTGACACAAATTCTAACCTGCTAACCTCGAATTTGACATAGACGTGCAGTGCCGCCAACATACTATTCATAACGAAACTCTGGCGAGTCGCCGGCGATCCGTTGGCGAACGACTATGAATACGGGCGTTAGGAATTTGCATTTATTGTGCGGGTAACTCACTTTTATAATGAGCTCCACTCTCGTCGCATGTGGTGTAACGTGTACGCGTATATTTACAATTTGTTATTGTTTATTAGCATCAATTAATCTGTAATTGGGGCTTTAATATACTAAGATAGATTATCCTTAATTCCAATATTCCGGGTGTACTCCTATGTTAATTTGAACTCTACCTGCCGTTAAGCTTTGTGACAGTATGTTGTGTGGCTATGTACAGTAATTATTTCGAATAATTTGAACATGTTCCGGTTTGCAATTAGTGCGGATTAGCAGGGTTTTACTCCTACTGTATATATTTTAATCTGCCTACAAACCCATAAATTGACAATTTAACCTTTATGAACTAAATGTCTCATGTAGTTAATTATCCAAGTTGTATAACTATTTTGTGAAATTCAAACTTCAAATGTAGTTCCCCGAACTGTATTTTTTGCACCCTAAATGCCAAATATTTGTCGATTAGTTTCGAAGATTCACAAAATTTAACAAAGCCACACACCCTTGACATTTACTGCTTGAACGAGTTATTCGTTAGAAGAGACAATACTGGTTTCAAAATTATACACAATAAGCAACAGCAGCATTATTTTGCTGCTGAAAACAACACTTCACTATTTCAAATTGTTATTATTATTGCAGACTGTTAGTTGATTTTTTAAACTAACTGATAATTTAAACGAAATATGAAATTAATTTATAATTACAAATCCAACATGAAGAAAATCTAGTTTTAACTATAATTATAATGGTGAGGCTCTAACACCCCATGAAGGAGCTTGGCCTGCAAGGCGGAAGGTCAGAGCTTCCGTATCCTCGTTATCACACCCGGCTGTCGCGTGTCAAATTCATGACACGTGGTGAAGTGGTGAGCATCACGCATTAGACAACCGCATTATTACCCCTTGTTCTTTCGAACGCAGGTACCCAATTATTTAAAGCGAGTGGGTAGGCCGCCCACCAGGCATCGATCTGGGATTTGAACTCCAGACTTCCGCGCCGCAGTCCAATGCTCTAACCACCGAGCCACGCTGGGCACTTTAACTATAATTACTTCGAATTTATGACATTTCTCAATTTGATATAAAGATTTCTTTTTGAAAATGATAGACGGTACCCCGCATTTCATATTTATTAAGTGTATTGCAAGTTTATTAAACACCACTACGTATAATTCCACCCTGTATTAATAACATACATTTGCCACAACTCAAAATGAGTCGGCGTTCTGAAAATTATCGTTTATGTAGCACGCTGTTCAGTTTATTATCATCATCGCCATCAGTCTCAGTAATAGACCGATCCAAACCTCACCGACTCAATGGCCCATTAAAGAAAATGCCTGCTCGAGTCGATAGCAAAAATGGATTTTGTGTAAGGATTACTTAAGCAAACAAAGAATTACAATCAAATGCTTATCGATTGAGGCAGCTGAGAGAAAGTTTAAGCTTCATCCAATTACAACCTTTTACGCACCACTGTGTTGGAGTTTCTCTGCGGTAGTCGCATTGTAAATATTTTAACAAGCTGCATATGCAAATTCCTGCTTGACACAGGAATGCGGCAGCTAACAACGTTGTCAAGTAAGCATGGAGTACAGCTTTCCCGAAACATGCAAGATTTTCAGCATCCCATTTGCAGATTCTATCTCCATGACCTATGAAATGTCATGCTAAGAAGACACTTGCATGATACGAGTGTTCGTTAAGTGAAAATAAAAATCAAACAAATAATGACTTTCGTCTTCTTATTTCTAACAATGATTTTATACGTGTAATTTTTAATATGTTTTTTATATACATAACTCTTTCACATGCGGAAAAAATAGAAACATCAAAATGTCTATGCAACAGACAGTTTTACTTTTTCAAGCTAAAATCTCTGTGAAAAACGTAAAGTAATAGTATCGCAATTTATGTTTCAACTACGATATTAAGAGAAATATCTCGTGTTATTTTGTATAATGTTGCATCTTTTACGGTATAGCGGCATGGAGATTTATGTTTTATTATTTATAAAAATTTTACTCACTTTCCTTGCAAGTAAACGTTGCGACACTAATCAATTTTAGAAGTCAAAGATAATTAGAGGTAAAAATTGAGACCGTCTTAGTTGCAGAATTCAAATATTCCACTTCTTATGAGCATCGGAACGCTAAGTAAGTAGGCTAGTAGGCAACCATTTAACCGCCAGGTGCTTTCTTCACGCGGCTAGATGGCGTGGGATTTTTTCCGGTACAACTTGCTAAAATTAAAATGTCTGTATATTTTCACTGCTCGATTTTATTCTAAGAGCATCGTGCAGTAGGGGCACATTTACGCCTTCGTATGTATAGTTTTCGCCCTATTTCTAGGATGTGAATTCACTGAACGCCGTCGCTCGAGTCAAAATTTCCCCAAGTCAATTGCATGAGATCATAACCCCAAAAGCATGTGGCAATTGCATTGTCCTTTTTGTTAGTGAATGAAAGGTAGATTTTGATAAGAGACTTTATTTTAAATTGGCTCGATTTCTACTTTTTGGTGTGTGCCATCTTAATTTAGTCTTTCATTCTAGCCATTTATTTCCTAAACTGCAGTCTGCAAACGCTTTAGTTATCGGATTCTTCCAGTATTTTGATGGTTTGGAATCACAAATCCTTGGCTTGTGTTATTTGGATAGTAATTACTATAGTTTGAGCTGCAGATATAATTAATTATTGGCTTAATCATTTGTATGAAACTATTTTCTGTGTGGTACACTGTAAACCTCGTATTTTCGCGTACTGATGCTGAGTGGGATTTTCAAGCGTAAATCTAATACCTTAATTATGGGATTTTAACAGCTAAGTGAGTAACTGAATAATTTTACAAACGTTCCCAAGTTATTTCGCTAATTAACAAATTTTGCAGGCTGGGTTACTCCGCCAGCCCTTCATCAGTTTTGGTACCTGAATGCTAGACTACACGTGTTACATTACGCAGTTATTTGGGAAATTGTATGGGATTTTGTTTTCAAAATTAATCGATCTTGAATATTAGTTTAGCTTTATTATTAAACAAACAATTCGCGCATTTTTTTAGCTTGGAGACATTACGTAAACATCGAATTTTGACACACCCACGATTTTACATGATCTGTAATATGTTTTTGTGTATATGTGTTATTTATTTAGTTAAGAGATTTCGCAATACTCGTTGAAGAATTACAACTCGTTATTTATCCCCCTATTTTTCACTATCTGAATGCGTAATCATTATAGGATTTTACTGAAACTTGGGTTTTACTGTTATGTTGTCATTTGTTACGATTTGAGCAATTTAGTGGTTCGTTAGCTCAAGAGTTCCTAGGGAACATCGCCAATAGGAATCACTTGGCGCCCAACAATTTAGTTTTATTTCTTTTTAAAGGTAAGTCGACCCTGCCCTTCTCCCGAGTTAGTCGGTGGCATGTTTCCGTTTCATCAGCTGCAAAAACTAAGGTAACAAAGTATTGTTTCTAAAGATACTGAAACAATAAAAGAAAACACTTGGCATTACAAATTACATTAATCTTCAAGTAAAAAGAAACATTACTAGCGATGAGATTCGAATTACAACGCCCGCGAACGAGCCTGCACATGCGATTTTAACGTTTGCAGTATGCCACAAGCAATCCGACCGCTCATCGCATGCAACCACGCTGGACTCGTCGTTTTCGTGCGACGCGGTTGCATTAAACATAACGCACTTATTCCTTGTCCTTTTATGTTTTTTACAACATGTACCCTTTATCTGGTGGGTCCCATTTGTGTGAAGGGCAAAGCCTGACCTATGTGCAAATTATTACTTATTAATAAGAGAACCAAAACTTTTATATTAAAAATCTGTACAATTTTATTTAAAAACCATATAAGAATGTGCAAGCTCCTTATTGATGCTTCGGTAGAGTGTTGGCTCCTTGGGACACATTAATTTAGCCTTCGTATTTTGTTAAAATTGTGGTTACAGTGTGGTATGAGCGTTAGCATATTGTGTTACATATACTCATGATTGCCCCACATATACGGCGGCTTCGGCTTAAGAAAACTCGCAAAGAGAACGGCAATTAATTATTGCAAAGCCTATGCGGAGAAAGTCGAATGTGCGAATGTGGCATCTAAGATTTAAAGGTGGGAAAGAATAGAAATTGGCATTCCCATCTTTCGATAACATTAAAAGAATCGGGATTCGAACGCACGACCTTTGGCTTGACAGTCGAGTATGCATTCAATTAAAGATTAGACCATACTGACAGCGTAGTTGCGTCACCGCTTAACGTCTATTATTGGTAACAAGGATACAAATCGACATGACATGCAAAGAAACGATTCCCTCCAAAATCTGTTTAGTTTTTTGCATTAATATTTCACAGAAACTCCTGATAGGTTATTTTGTTCTCGAGATAAAATATTTACATCTATCCGGCGGGACATGCTGTTATTGTTAATGTGGCATGCACATTTTATATAATTTTGGGTGGTCGCGATTGATTCAGCGGTTGTGGCAAAAATGCAAATTAGTAAAATGGTCGAGCCAGAAAGTAATGCTTCGCTATATTGTACCGTAAAAATGCTTTTGGATATCCCTTTGCTCTCAATGTGCACTGAATGTGCACAGGAGATACTTTATTTTACTATGAAAATTATTCTAATTTACAAAACGTAGTTAGATAAAGTTCTGATCGCTCTGTTGCAGATTTGTAAAATATTCGGAAACTATCCTACATAGAAGCTTGTTTTATAATATTATTAAAAAGCTAGAAATGCTAAATTATTTTTTGTGTGTTTATTGGCTGTGGTGAGAATAGGATTTCTTGGCTTTAAACCACGACAATATCATCTAGTCACAATCTTCGTTCAGATTTGGATTACATATTGCTTTGTCCTTGTACCATCTAAATTTTCTATTTCTTCTTTTCTGATAACCTTGCAGTGACTGACAAACATATAGCAGACAATGCTTCCCCATTCTATATCGGTAAGTGTTTAATATTTTCTCTTCTAAGATTTCCTCGCCCATCATCTTTTAATATCTTCTAATTATACCTAACTAGCTGTTACCCGCAACTTCGTTCGCGCGTGGTTCGGTATTTGTGTATTAAATAATGACTAATTATTTTCTGTCATCCCATCCCATCTCATCCTATCCCCGTCCCCGTCCCTTTCTCCATCCCCGTCACCGTACCGCCCCGTCCCCGTACCGTCCCGTTCCCGTACCGTCCCGCCCCTTTTTTCATCCCCATCTCCGTACCGTACCGTCCCGTCCCGTCCCGTCCTCTCCCCTTCCATCCCATCCCTTTCCTTTCCGTCCAGTCCCTTCCTTTCCTTCCCTTCCTTTCCCTTCCCTTCCTTTCCCTTCCCTTCCCGTCCCGTTTTATCCCGTCCCGTCTTCTCCCCTTCCATCTCATCCCTTCCCTTTCCGTCTCGTCCCGTTTCGTTCCGTCCCGCCCCGTTCCGTCTTGTCCCGTCCCGCCCTTTCCCGTCCAGTTCAGTCCTCCAGCCCAGTCCCGTCCCGTCTCGTCCCGTCCCTTCCCGTCCAGTTTAGTCCCGTCCCGTCCTTTCCCTTCCCTCCCAGTCCCGTCCCGTCCAGTCCCGTCCCGTCCCTTTCCATCCCATCCCGTCCCGTCCCGTCCCGTCCCATCCCGTCCTTTCCCGACCCGTCCCGTCCCTTCCCGACCTGTCCCGTCCCCTCCTTTTCCATCTCATCCCTTCCCTTCCCTTTCCGTCCCGTCCCGTTCCGTCCCTTCCCGTCCAGTCCAATCCAGTTTAGTCCCGTCCCGTCTCGTCCCTTCTTGTTCAGTCCCGTCCCGTCCCGTCCCTTCCCTTATGTCATGTCCACCGTCTTGGATTTGAAAATAAATGCCATTTTCGCAATCAACGTCCCAAAAAACCTCAATAACGACACCCATATCGTATTTTAGGCTTATTTACCCCATTTCACCCTCTAAGAGGTTGATTTTCTAAAAATCACGAAATACGTGTTTGCTTATTTGTTTTTAGGAGTACTCCTACGAAGTTTCAAGTCGGAATGTCTATTTAATATTATTTCCCTATACAAAATTGGAACCCCCATTTTACCCCTTTATGGGTTGAATTTCGAAATATCCTTCCTTATTCCTTGTATATGTTACCGGAAATGTATGTAATCCGTCATTATGTAGAATTCCTAGGAAATGTATATAATGCCTAAAATCGTCAGGAAATGTGTGAAATAAATTTTATTATACACATTTCCTAGGAATTGTGTACATTTCCTAAACTAGAATCGGAAATGTGTTAAATTCGGGATGTTATGTCAGTAGGTTAAGTTAAGTTAGGTTAGGTTACGTTACTAGCACTGAAAAATCATCTCACTGCTAAGGAAAACTTCAGTTCATCTGTATTTTATTTTTCATTCATTCACAAATTCTACAGTATAATGTTGATTTTCATACATTTCCTAGTACCATTTAGGAATTCCATACAATGCCTAGGAAATACATACATTTCCTAGGAAAAAACCTTTGACTAATTATTTTACACATTTCCTAAATTGGCTCGGCATTATATACATTTCCTAGGAATTGTATACAATTCCTAGGTTTCATACATTTCCTGTAACATATACATCATAAATGGAACCCCTGTGCAAAATTTCAGCTTTCTAGGTCCAAGGGTTTGGGCTGGGCGTTGATGAGTGAGTGAATGAGTGAGTCAAGACTTTCAGTCTTATATTTATAGATTATACTTGTCTTCGGAATGTGTTGTGTTGAAGCAATTCAACGTTCTTTTACATTTACATAACTACCTATTTGTTTTATGCACTTTATTAATCTTTTTCATTTTCTTATTTGACATTTGATATCTCGATGTTAGTTCTAGGTTCGTCTCTTATAAAGATTTCATGCATTTTCATATTAAGATATATAAAAGTTTCTCTACTATGATTTACAATTAAGATTGTCATTTTCAACCTTATAGTTTTTCCCTAATGCCAGCGCTGACTAAGCTTTATAAAATTACAAGCTACTTACAATTAGAAATCACTTTTCTAGCATTTTACTTTCTGAATTTATATGGTGTACGCTTGTAACACCCTTAGCTATACCTTGAGGCGCTTTCGATTTGGTGTTTGTATGTGCAGGAGTAACTCGCTCTAGTGCAGCTCGATGTAACTTAGAGTAGTTTTAAATAATACACGTAAAATCACTTCATCACAGGACAACAGAATAGTTTCGATATTCTGTGACGTGACTTAACCTATTTTATGCTGTCATTTGTTGTAATTTACAGCACTAGGAGACCGTTAGATACTAGCTGCAAGAACAGTAGGCACTTTCGTTTGTTTATCTTCTAAAAAAATAACAATTTCCCAAAATGTTAGGTTATTTATGTAAAAGTTCACCAAACAAATGTCAAACTAACCTAACTAATTAACGGAGCAGTTGTGGAACAGTAAAACTCCAACCATAAAGCAGGTGCACGAGTGGAAGAGGGAAAGTAAAATTGAGCAGATCCGGAGCAAAATGTTCTTGCAAACAATACCCGTAGTCATCTACCCCGAGTTGCACCTAGCAGCTCGTGTGTGCAAATCGAAAGCGCCTCGATAACTACTATGTGGAATGGCGACAATTAGGCTGATTAGCTAGTGCTATATACATATACAGGGTGTTCCATAAATATACCGACAACCTTTTAGGGGTGTTAGGAAACATCAAAACAAATACTTTTTGCTTTATAAAGATATATCCAAAAACGCTTCATTTTCGAGATACAGGGTGTTAAAATTTGTAAAAAAAATGGTTCCAATTTTTTTTCCTCACAAACGAAGCAAGATACGCAAAACACTCAAGTGAAAAAAAATTTGTGTTGTTAGGTGCTTCATCTGAAACAAGTTTAAAAATTGCAAAAAAAACTAATGGGTGTTATTTTTTTATGCAAAAACACTAACATGTTGCCCCATGAGCACGTCACTGGAATTACTGTATCAGCTGTAATAGATCCAAAAGATGCTTCATAAAGTTGCCAACAAACTGAAAATTTCATTAAAATCGGCTGAAGCGTTTTTTTCTACAAACTTTAACACCCTGTATATCGAAAACGAAGCGTTTTCGGACATATGTTTATAAAGCAAAAAATGTTTCATTTGATGTCCCCTACCACTCCTAAAAGTTTGTCGGTATATTTATGGAACACCCTGTATATAAGCGTTTCATATAGTATGAGCTAAAAGTGCTGAAACCTACAGCTCTGTAAACTAAGTCCATACTTTCCTGCAGTAAGCTGCGATACATTACCGTTTTGTTGGTGAGAATGTACAAACACTTTTAGGTTTACATTACTTTTTTCTGCAGCTATTAACTGCTTTAAGCTCATATAGGACGCTATTTGATTCTATTGTAATGTGTAGATGGTGTATTAATAACCGAAGTTCTTTCTGCGAGTAAGATTAGCTAGAATCTGCTTTTAGGTAACAGATAATCAATGGTAGGTATAGCATTTTATTTAATAAAGACAACGTTATGTTACTAAATTGATTACTTTTATATTGCAGTAGGTATTCATAATATGTTGATTTATTACCTTACTAAATCGATGATGACGCCATGCAGTATTTATTGCATTAATTTATTTATTATCTTGCCCCAATTAATTAGGGATTATTTCATAACATACGCTACGTGCCTGAGGCCAGAGTTAATCATTTATACAAACATTTAAATTGTAACATCAACCTGAAAATTATATAATTTTCTCCAGGGTGTGTCAAAAACATGATGCCAAATTTAAGGAGGTTATAGGGAACGTTAAAACATGAAAATTGTCAATATCAGTTCTTCTTTTAAATCCCCTCCATTTAACATCCTCCTAAAGAATTTGATTATATAAAAACATGTATTAGAAATTCTTATTTATTTAAAAACTTTTCGAGCTGCGCTAATTATTTCGTCAAACTCATATTTTTGTATGACTATTTCCCGCATATCTTATTATCCAATTATATGCCATGATTTTCAAGAATTCAACCAATCACGTGTTTTTATAGTGGCAAAAAGTCGGCATCATATGGGATATTCTTTATTTTTTATTTTTCAAAAAAACTTTTTAGGCAATAATTTGTGCTTGTCTAAAAACTTATTTAGCTCCTATCATACATACCGAGTGATTTTTTCTTAACCTCGAATTTGACATATACTTACAGTGTCACCAACAATACACTTTAGTATTGCCAAACGAGTAACATCAACTGGAGCTGCTGATTGTGCTTTAGTACATAGAAACAAGTTCTGCTCAGCTGTGTTTTGACATTTAGTGCCACTTTTATGTAAAAATTTAATATTTTGCATCTCTTATGAAATGCGATAATAGTTATTTACTAACGCTCGTACTCAAACCAGCCATACTTGTCCAGTAAAACATCACTTTTCTAAACTTGTTGCCTAATATACTATTTTCTACAATCGTGTCAAAATTACCACTTTTTTCAAAGTTTTCAGTGTCTCTAGTGACTGTTATACCACTCTTAATTTTAGTGAGAAAATCCGGTGTTTTTCGCAAGTTGACATTCGTAACGTTGGATAATTATTTTAACATTTAATGTATATTGTATATTGCTTATGCATATTTTTGGAGAAATAATTGAAAATATTACTATGTTTCCAAGTTGCGGCGCCTAATTTTGGCTATATATTGTATACCTACAACGTAGTTACATTTATTTAATGTTTTATCCTACAATCATTCCTACGTTATGGCAATATTTGTTATGATTTAGTTGTTACATTTGACTTTTCTGATTCTATTTAGTTTCAGACAAATTCTCATTTAATAAATTATTAGTATTAAATGTTATTAAATATTTTAGCTCCAGCAGAACACAATTACTCTCAAGACAGGTCGGGTTCACGCATCATAAATATTGTTGACACTTCTGAAAAGTAGTAACATTCTCCATAGTGATATATTTTATGCAAATTTTTAAAGTTTAACACTACTAGATAATATGTTATTACATTTATTCAATACCTGACATATTGAATGATTTCTTCAAATCAGTGTTTAATATTAACTTTCACACTTTAATTCAGATAATATTTAATTTATATGTTAGAACCTTTCTGCTTCTTATTTTGAATTGATGTACTAAATTTAAATGCCAATCCATTATTTTACCAAATACACATGTTAATAATTATGATATTCTTTTTAATATTTAAATTCACCTTTGTATTTTAATAATGAAATATTTTAATTATTTTTTTACATAATATCAAACCCTTGAACTTTTTTTACCAAATAAATTAGCATTCTTATGGTCACCATTACAATATATGAACCTTTTTGCAATGAATTACGTGTGCAAGTCTACGTCAACATATAATATGTTTTTATCTTTCTAATATAATCGATAATTTTGCTCTCGATGCATGAAAACCATTTATTATACTAAATACAATGCCATCAATTTTCTCTCTAGTTTTATTGATTTTTCCTACTTTATACTTCTGCAACTAAATTATTTATAAATCAATTACTTTCCAAGTCATATGGATGCAAAATCACCGTTTATAGTATTTCCAACTATCTAGAAATTTTCTAATTATCACAAATTCTGTATATTTTCTCAACATTTTACTGTAATCATTGCCGTTAGTGTTCACATTAATTAATATATCTTAGTACTACCTATATATTTAATTACATATATATATTCGCAATCCTTAGTCCATGGAGCCACCCATTATCGACCTTGTAACTATAGAATTGGCTGTTTCAGCAGCTTTCGCCAGTAGCGTTAGCTTTAGCTATAACGTAGGCGAGTGCTTGTACTAATTATTTTGTTGTACCAGAATCACCGTTCTTAATATAAACCTGTTCATATTAACTGTGGGTGTATGTATGGCTAATGCAAGTAATTTCTGTAACAAATTTCGTTAAGTCTATTTTACGTCGTAGCAAATTTGGCTACACAATTTTTAATAAATTTAAGAGTTCTCGTAAAGTAACGGACTTGTCGGATATATTGAAAGACTGTTTCGCGCCGTCCAGGAAATTTAAACACCCTTTGTTAATTTTATAAAAGAACGTCACTCCGTCTTCACTGTAGCTAGCCGGCCCTCCGATTCCTCAATGTAGCCTGAACATTTCTTTGATACGATTTGAAGCTGATCATAGTAGTTGAGTCTGATTTGTGTGGGGTTGAGCATTTACCGTTGGCAGCAAAGTACAGTTAAATAAAAAGATTACAGTTGAATTGGAAAAAACTGCAGTTATAATGAATTCGACATATCGACATAACAATTTTCATTGCTTGCTTGCTTGACGCCACTTTGAGAGCGAACCCGTGGGCCGAATTGGCTGATTCTGGTGTCAATCGACTCAAGGCGACGCAAGTAAGCCAGTAGTAAGGCTTTAAAATTTTTATAAGTTACTTTTTTTATGTGGATTTTTTTGTTGATAGCTAACCTCAAAATTAACTCGACACACACTCTTGTACAAATTGCATTAAATGAATTATTTCGCGCCCAATTTGGGTGCAGAACGCTAGTAATCATAATAATGGCGTAGCCATATACATGCTTATTTACTTATAAATATAGACGGGTAAAGTAAATACAATCTTTGAAACGTTAGCAAAAAAAGATGAGCATGCCAACTTTAAATTGTCTTTGGCATCGCCAGTAAAAATTCAATGCTTTCAGGAAATTAATGCGTATAATAGTGTTGGAATGTAGGTACTTAACTTATCATTTTTCCGATGCTCAAGCTCAAGTTACTTATACAGTTGCAAAATATCTCTGATTAATAATCTGATAATGTAGATATCGATACTAGAGTGTGAACATATGGTATTTAGCTAATGGACACATTATTGTTTTTATACAGTAGTTACAGTCTATTGCAGATATACTATGACGCTCATGGTAGAAATATCAACAGACATGGTCGTATGAAACGTGTTGAACTGTATTTTTATAGAACGCAAGTACCTCTTCACCTTGAAAAAGCTGCTTTACGCTTCAACTTAGTTCAATGTGAGATAATATAATTGTCAAAGTATCAAGTATATCAAAATATGAATAACTGCATCAATTTTATCTAACAATACGTTTTAGACAACTTCTATTCGGCGTATATTGATTAATATTTAGTACGCTACCATAAGAGCCAACAAAAAAAGAAATTCGCACAATTTCCGTACTACGAGAAAAAGTTGTGAAACCTGCCAACCCTCGCTCAGTAGCAATGGGAAGTTGGCCCTAGGCATGAAATATTGAAAACCGGTTTAGGCTTAATGCCTGAAAATCGACAGCTCTAAAGTCTTCCGATACAGAGAAGGGTCGCAGTATATAAAATTGTAAAAGAAGATATTTTGCTGTATTTTCCAGCACATTTACTCTTAATATCTGCAAAAGCTATCTACAAAATTGAATTCCTGTGAATAGGACGTTATCAGATAGCAAGCACATCTCAGATCCCCATGCGTTCACATTGGGCCACATTAAATATAGATGGAAATTTCAAATCCGTAATGAGAATTTATTTAAAATTCGCCCGAATGAGAACAGCTGATTTGAAGTTCGCATAAAAAGATGAGAACGATTACCTGTCTGTACGCAAATGATAGAGAATGAAATGTACAAATTAAAAATAGCAGATAAGCGAAAACCGTGTACTATAGGAAGGGTGCCTAATCTGCCGCAGCTTTGTAACATTCGTGTTTACGTAGGTAAACAATGTTCTCGCCCTAACCGCGCTAACAAAGCGTATCCGAGTTCAGAACACTCGTTTTCGTAGCAACAACTAGACTGAATTACCGGCAGTTAACATTTTCAGGTATTGTAATAGATCATCCTAATATCGCCTAAAATAAATATGTACACTTGTGTATATTCATAGTTCATACAATGCTTGAAGATAAATCGTGATTTCAGAGCGATAGCTGAATCAAGTAACTGATTGTAAATATCATATATTATGGAATCACACTACTATTCTATTTACCTAATAGTTCTAAAGAGACAGCAAGATGTTATACCATTGTTGAAGAATGCCACAAAAGAGAATACTCTGTTCACATCTTTTTTGCATGAAGCCTGACCATTAAAGTTTCCACAATTTAGCTGTGTAAAAGTGTATTCTTTTGTTTAAACGAAATTCACATATGAGGTTATAGTTTCCAAATGAATTTATAAAACATGACAAAACACCTTCAAATGCAAAGTTGTCATATTTAAGGAAACAGAAAATAGAACTTTAGTCATTTTTATGGATGTATCCAGATTTAATGATGGTGTAATTGAAGTACATAGAAGGCCTTATCATATACAATGCAACTAGTGGTTTATTGATTATCAAATAATCATTGCTGCTTACACGAGATATATAGAAAACAATATATCGAGTGGAAACAGAAATGATTTGATACTCAAGAAGACACGAGTTGCATTCGGCTATATTATAACACGAGTCAATAAACAACGTTTGAACAGTTTATTTATAAATATTAATAGTACAGTTAGTGCGGTTGCTATGACGATTGTATTTTCAGCAGATAACGCGATGTTTCTGAAGTTATTTGACTATCAGTTATTAGTCAAGAAGGTATATGATTATCGCCGTTGATATGTACAGTATCAAAAGTTAGTACTTGCGTAACTATGCATTTTACCGTTTTTCATTGGTTGATGACAGTAAATTTAATGGAGGTTATACAGTTATCCAACAAAATTAAAATTACGGTTCTGTTCACCTGCAACTTAATAAAAAATTCAAAACCAACATTCATGCAAAATAGATGTGAACCTATTATAACTATATAGTCACTTCAAAGTCATAATCGTAAATTCAAGTGTCTATAACTACAAAGTAGAAAAGAAATGCCCTTCACTCATTTTAATGAATTCCCCAGTGGGTGAGACATAAATAACACTACATTACGAACTTTATTAGATGCTTTGGACTAATTTTTCGCAACTAATTATTTCGGTACTGCATACCAATAAAATTTCCACTTGGAGCAACTGATTGCTACAAATTTTAGCCAAAATATTAATATTACAGGCCTGCAGTTATTATAAAGTATTTATGCCATACAAGAAAACATAAGCTGAAGAAATGTTTACAAGTCAAAAACGAGGACGCAACGACGGAAAGTTGGAAACATGATAATAAAATAAAAAACGAACAGAAAGATAAAATTTTGAAAAAAATTAAGGATGTAGGAAAATATATTAAATTATTTTACAGCGCAGTTATAGCTTGTAAATATACGATTAAAAAATATTGAAAATTACTCACCAATTAGGAAAATATACAACGTTAATACTTTCCGGAGATCCTAAAAGATCATCAGAAAAGCAATAAAGAAGAAAATTGTGAACTGGACTAAAACTCAATAGCTACAAATGATGATGTCAGTATCAAAACAATACAAGAAAACAAGGAATTAAATTAGAAAAAATTAGGTAAACCGCCTGCCACGATAAAATTATCAAGTAATATAAATCAAATTTTATAAAAACGCAAAGAATAGAAAATTTGGTGTCCGAAACTTATAAGCGACTATAAATAACCTTGCACCAATAAACCGTGCAAAGACCATAATTAATATACTATTTATTCGACTATTATAGCTTTCGCAAGCCGGTTGCAGATTTGATGTTATGGATTAGTGAACTACTGCATCTGTCGGCTTGATTTAGGAGTTGTATGCTACTTCAAAATTAAAACACTTGTTGGCTGCCTGACATCTAACGCATTGCTAAAATTGATCGACTGCGATTCCTTCTGTCTTTTTCCGAAAACCGTCGACAAGTCAAAGGCAGAGATAGGTTTTTATTCCACCTTTTATGTACCCCTGGGCGCAGTTGCACGTTTGCGTTTTCCGCTGCGGTTTGGAATCGTATAGGTTGTCGGGTTGCGTTTGCTACGGTAGTTATTTATTGTAGTTTTTAAATTCATTCTATTATAAAGGTCTATTCACACATATCAGTGTCGTGTCAGTTCCGTGTTAGCGCCGTGTCAGTGACATCCGTGACGTATCAGTGACGCCTATGCACACATATCCGTACAGTCCGGCCAGTTTTCAGTCAGTGATTTTCTAAATGGCCATGTGGACGGATAGGGAATGGGCAATGATTGCTATAATTTTGGATAAAGATGAAGTGCCGCATGCGAAGAAGCGGAAGTGGGTACATGAGGCAGAAAAGAAAAGAGAAAGTGAAGGATTAATTAATTGAATTAATTGATGATGGAACGAATTTTTTTGAGTATTTTAACATTTCTGAAAACTGTTTTAACATATTGCTTCGTATCTTATTCCAAATATTAAGTTTTGTGTCCATATATTTCCAATTAGATAGATCATAGATTATTCCAAACCAGTTCTATAAGTTGTTCGTCATTCATATTCGCAAATACGCACAAACGATTGACCAACTATACACCAAAACACGTCTGTGAAATGGCAAAAATATCGTCGGCGACGATATATAAAATCACGGTACGAAAGCTGCACTGACACTGAGGGCTAAAATACGGCACGGTGCCGGACATGTGTAGATGCGTCGGTTAAATTCAAAGCAACGGTATTGTTTTCACGGAACTGAGCGGACGCGGCACTGACACTGCACTGATATGTGTGAATAGACCTTAACTAGTAGACAGCCAACAACTGTTTACCAACTTCACTTGATTGAAATTTTATAAATAGTAAATGATTAGCTGTTGTTTATCGAAACTTCTGTTCTGAATTTTTAAAGTTTGTATTGTATTTTCTAATTTTCAAGGACAGTAAACAGATAATTTTACAGATATATGTGCGCCACTCGTGCGAAACACGTGTTTCTACGGTAATGGAAGACACTGTACCATACCTGTATCTACATTCGTATTGAGAAGCCTCGTTGTGCGGCGCAATACGTAAACTAAGTCAATAAATAGCTATTTTTTTCGTTTAGAACTCTTTACTAATTTTGCTAAATCGATTCCAAGCGCTTTTATTTAGTCAAATATTTTGAATTCTGCTTTCGTTTTGTATCTAAGGAACCTCCCAAGTTTGTGTTGCATATAATGATTTTAGGTGTTATTACCCATACTTTTTAATTTATTCAGTTGAAACACATTTGTATCGTATTTTTGCTGACTTTATATTTATTAAAGTTGTTTCCCTAAAGTAGATATAGTAGTTTTAACTAACTCTGGTGTTGCCGATATGTTCAGTAGGTATCAAGAACTATTTCGTTAAGGCAACTCACACCGAAAACCACCGAAAATGTGCTGGCCAGAACTGCGCCTCTGCGCCTGTATAGAAATTGCAAATACAGGGGCAAGATCTGATTAAATTGTGTGTAACGCAACAGACGCAACAGTAAAACTTTCCATATTGATCTATATCACTATATCACCACTATATCACTATACTCTAACACAATCTAACAATATTAATTTTTGCCAAGCAGGTCCTTTAAAACTAATAAAGTCCAACTCAGACTGAAAGAGATTTGCCAGTTGTAGCCAGAGCATAATTTTTAATGTTTTTCGATCCACTTCTGATTACTATTAATGAATTTTTCCATAATTTTAATAATAACATGTTTCTGCATTTCTACCCAACTTTGTACAATATACTGTACAGCCAGATATATTTTTTCCACGACTGCTCTGAAAATAACCAAAAAACACTCTGAAAACCTTACATTTCAAACAGCGTGCCACATCGATGTTGAAGAATCTATGTATTTATGTTATTTGTTTTTTATTATCAAAGTTTGAAATGTATCGGGTGGTGACTTGTGCGGCGCAGCAAGGAGCTAAAGTGTACTTAACTTTTATTACAAAATAAAATACTGCATCCATACATACTACTCATTAAAATTGTTCAGAAATAGAAAAATTGACACAATAAAAGCTTTTACTTTTAAGAAAACGCCAATGTGATCGATTACTTAGGAAACCGGCTAGGGCGTTAAAAATAAAGGGTTCAATCGTCACATGGCAACTGGGAGGCGGTCCACCCAGTCGCTTTAAAATTTGAATGTCGAAACCCCAATTGTGGAAGTAAAAAACTAAAATAGTCGTCAAAGGCATGAGGTTAACTATCACCCAGTACACTGTTAAAGGTATGCTTACGGACTAGGTTTCGAAATTTCAACATGGGGTGCAGTGCACCGAACTCGATTATGTTTTAGGAAATCGGTAATACCTTCGAATTGTCTTAATAAGGACGTCTCGTTAAATGTATACAGGGTATATTAAAAATGGCGGAAAATATTTACATCACATAATTCTATGCCAAAAACCAAGCAAAAAATTCTAGCACCAATTTATTATTAACCCTTTAGTTATTGAGTTAGTAATGGTAGATTTAGATATGGTACACCCATGGTTGAGAAATACATTTAAATAGTATCAACAAATAAACTAAATATCCATATGTAACTTTTACCCTTTCGGTAACTAGTTTATTTATAATTTTTGTTTTAAGAATATGAATTATTTGCTGCTTAATAATTTGCAACACAGGATATTAGGTTAATTTTTAATCCGTAAAGTTATTTGTTATAATTCGGTTATTCGTCGATTTTTCGAACCAAACCCGGTGCTCTCCACTTTTTATGCAATCTTTAAAATCATGATGCCAGCCTGTTGCAGGAATGTAGCACCACGCGTTGCAGACCGCTGAAAATGCATCGAGGATTTTCTTTCTGTCGTTCCTGCGCGAGGAGAATTATCTAGGCTGTGAATCGCAAATTGTGCCTTTCGATTGGCATTCGAGTTTAGGTTTAGGTGCCAGCACGTATCTCCGACGGAGCGGCGAGCTCGTAGAGAACGGCTTCGGCCGCCTTTGACGAGGCCTTCGCTACCCGATCATTCAAGATTGTGCCCGAAGTGTCGAACTAAACTTGTTATTCGGGATACACTTCAAAAGATCGCAGTCAAAAGGTCGCGCGACAAAAAATCACGGTCAAAATGTCGCACGCCAAATGATCGCATGCGACAAATGATCGCATGCGACAAAGGATTGCATACGAAAATAAACACATTACAATTACAGAAAAAAAATCTGCAGTGTGGAAATAAAGTAACAGATAAATTCATTAACTTTGTTGATATTCATTTTTATGAAAAAATCTTGAAGCAGGGTAGCGATTTTGACCATAAGGAATATTTTCAGCTGATTTTTAGTTTCTTAAGTACTTTGTTTTTCATGATATGCCGTCATCGATTTTTTTTTAAATAACAACCTATATTTTTGTTATTGATTTCGCTAGTACTTTTTATCCCGTTTCGAACGGTATGAAATTTTTTAGATGTTCTATTTGAAAAAAATCGAGAAAAATGGTATTAAAGTTTAAAGATTAAAAACCAATGAAATGAGCAAAATAAATCTAGTTACCGGTGGATAAAACAAAAAAAGATTATTAGTTACATGTGTTACATTTCAATTTTGGCAACTTTTAGCGCCTGGAGTTAGGCAATCCAAAGTGCATCTTGAGCTTAGTTCTTTACCGGCGACTGCAGTGCACAATTCTTCAACTTGACATCTTGACCATTAGGTGGCGCATTTGTCGCGCATTGAAATCGTTATATCGACCCATTTATTGGGCGAATTTTATGTCACAAGATTTTCCGGTGATCGCTATTGGTTTGTTATGAAGTAAGGCGACATTCGTTTATCGATTTTTGGAGAACAGTTGAACCGATTTCGGTGTTGGGCCTTTTTGTCGAGAGCGTCCATTTTGGATGGCGTCCTAAGTACTTCATTTTTGTGCCGAAAATTTCCAGACGTTTTGCCAATTCGCAACTTATTGCTGATGCAAGTGAATTCCCCATGATGTCTGGTAAATAGCCTTTTGTTTCCTTAAGTGTGGTTATAACTAAGAACTTTATCATAGGAGATTTTTGCAAGTACAGATTTTTACGTTGAATGGCGAGCTCAAATTTCTCCAAATTTTCCATGGGCGAATCGCCCGTGCAAACGCTGGGGATCGCTGGCTTCATGTGATACCGTATCAGGCCCAACCTCCTGGTTCCCACCGTGCTGTATTCTGGGCCCTGTTGGGAATTCCCCGCCCAGGTTGGAATGTTTTGGGGAAGGTTCCCTGCTGCGTCTGAAGATGTGTTTCCGCATCATGGCTCCGACAAAATAAGGTGCTGTAATTATATTATTGTACTCGTCCGGCGCTGCCCTTTTTGCATTCGAGTTCCGGAGTGCAGCCGATTTGTTTTGGTATCGTGCACCTCGTAGGAGCTGCATTGTTCGGGGACTTTAGATAGGAAATTTGCCTGCGAGTGTAATTCCATTTAATGCATTTATTTAGTATTGTCACTAACATTTAAATATTCTTTTGCTACGGCCAGGCTCATGGAGCTTTAAGTAATCAATGTTACGGATGTTAATCTAAATTAGATTTTGCTTGAGTTGACCTGTTCAACAGTATTTAGCCATTTAAATTTCATTGTTTGTAGTTAAAATGTAATTTGACTTTATGGACGGATTCATTCTTGCTTAATTTGACACGATCAATTAATATTTAACGTTTAAATGTTCTTTATGGTGCTACTGTGACTTGAACGTAGTTAATAGTGTCACACGTTCGGCTCATTTACCGGCCTATTTGGCTACTGGAAGCGCCACTTACACAGATCTGTATAAAGGGTAACTCACGAGGTTTAGAACGCGCTCAACAATGGAGCAGAGAATGCAGGTGCTCATTTACTTAGCATGTGCTATAACGCGACGTTTGGGGACGTATTTATTTGTCTTGTACAAACCTATTCATTGATGTTTAGTAAATTCAATTAATTTAATTAAAAATTGGGGGTCCTAATTAAAGCCAAAATTTTCATTATCATTTATCATGTATTTCAAATAACTCGGGCTGAATACTTTTATTTGGCCTTATTGCATATTTGTGATTAACCCAAATGTACAGGCTGCTTCAAATAATGTGGTAACACTGAGGTTATTATATGTATAGTAATGCTTTCTGGTTTTTATTTACTGCTGCATCGAATCTCTGTTTTTCTTTATTGAGCTATTTAGGTTCGCCGTTACAAGTTTTATCTGGGAGTAATAAAACTGAAGCTAGACAACGGCGTGGAGCCCTTTCCCGATCCTGCAACATCAGGTAATTCGTTCTTAGTAACCCACCCCCATCTTCGGCTGACAGGCCGCTAGCGTACACTCCCAAGCCACCTCTTTTTGGTGACAGAAATTCATTTAGCAGGTATTAGCGCAGGGGGACATTGTGTCATTGTAGTAAATAGTTTTGTTGTATTGAATATAGGAAGGGGGTGACACATGTCAGAGTTGAACAATTTGTAAATGTCATAACAAGATAAGAGTTGTTTGCTTTTTCTAAATTAGAATTTACCTTTAGCAAACTATTTTATTAATAAAAATGGTACAATTAAGCGAGACACAGTCATCGTCATTATTAACTTTGAATGGAGTTGATAATAAATTTCTAGTTGTATTTTTTAATTTCAATAAAAACGAATGTGCCGTCAATGACTTTCCGTCAAACGTAGGTAACTAGATTTATTTTACTCAATTAATTGGTTTTTAATATTTAAATTGTAAGACCATTTTTCTCGATTTTTTTCAAATGGAACATATAGAAAATTTTATACCGTTCGAAACGGGTTAAAAAGTGCTAGAGAAATCAATAATAAAAATATAGATTGTTATTTAAAAAAAGTCGATGACGCCATATCATGAAAAAAGTACATAAGAAACTAAAAATCAGCTGAAAATATTCCTTATGGTCAAAATCGCTACCCTCTTCGAGATTTTTTCATAAAAATGAATATCAACAAAGTTAATGAGTTTATCCGTTACTTTATTTCCACACTGTAGACATTTTGTTCTGTAATTGTAATGTTGTTATTTTCGTATGCGATCTTTTGTCGCATGCGATCATTTGTCGCATGCGATCATTTGTCGTGCTACATTTTGACCGCGATCTTTTGCCGCCCGACCTTTTGACTGCGATCTTTTGACGTGATACCTGTTGTTCGTATGATACGGTAAAAAACTCATAGTTGCCCAATTAATGGAGTCCTCTAATCCAAACTTACCCCTTCAATATCGACTAATGTCGGATTAATATTGAGGCGCCTTATTTAATTATTACGTATAACAAAAGCTACATATTGTGGTCAGGTGCCGTTTATCGAGTATTCTTCAATTACATTTCAAATGGATTTAGTAACAATTGCCCTTTGACCCTGCACCAGCATGCCGAGATAACTAACCAATTTTTGGTTGCTCAACCCCACGGCTTTCGTGGATACCATATTCAAGGGCTAAACCTATGTTTTGCTCCTCTTTGATATGCATCTCCCCATCGCCATAAGGGTGACAACCAACCAACCGTTCTGCAATTTGCCTAGGTAGAATTATTTGTAATTATATAGTCGCATTCGCGTCGCAAGGTGTACCCATATACAAATGTTTCGCCCATTTTAATCTAAGTACAGTTTATTGGAATTTTGTGCGCCATTTTACTGCTAAATTATTAGCCCCTTTAAGAAGCTGTTCTTGCTCGTCGTTTAATAATAGTTACTACTTTGGCATTCGCTGGATGCAACTATAGCCAGACAGTTTGTAACTACGATGACGTCTTGTAGAATTCAGGACTAACTTTAACGTGTACATGCCATTTGCTTTTTCTATTATTCAATAGATAATTCTATGTAGATGGTAGTACTTTATTGCAGCAGTGGATGGTAGCAGACACGTTTAAAAAGAACAAAAGTAAGTTTCCGTTGGCGAGGACTGCTTAGACATCATCCCCAGAAACTATCGTAACATTTGCCGCCCCTGTCTCAAGTTCTGAAGGTGTTAATATAAATTGAGCTAAGAGCTTGTGACGCCTCAGGCAAATAACATCTTGCTAAATTCGGTACCGCCTTTCCCCAACGTAGTGACTCACCTCTTTCCAACTGTAAGTTAGCCTTTCAGTCTTTGTTATATAACGCTGGAGCCGTGTAGCCTTTTGAGTAATAAAAACATCCGATTTGACACCCCCTTCAACCAAGCGACGCCTTAGCTTCACTGGGTCGATTTTTGATTGTTTTTTTTTTAACTTATTTCGCACTCAGCCAACAGCCGTTAGGCCAATTATAGGGGTCGCTGTGCATTTATGGGGACTTCCAACCCCACTAACGACTGTCATGATGTTGTTATGACCGCCGGGACCAACTATTTGCGTGACAGCCGTATCACGAGGCGCGGAGAGATACAGCCGTGGAACTCCCATCCAAGTTCTGACCAGAGAGAGCGTTGCTTAACTCTGCTGATCGAACGTGGACGCTTGTTCAAGCTAGACCACCCGGGACCTATTTTGTCATAATTACCGTTTTATTCTGTAACAAGTACTGGTACCGTAAAGAATTACTTTATCGTTAATATAATACAGTTTTAACTACGTAAAATTTTAAATAAAGCAGTTTGTTGTATATGAATTTTTTATATAAAGCATGTTCGTGGCAACCTTTACACAGCAGTGCTCGGGCGAGTTTTAAATTTTATTCAGATTAACATGAACTGATGAAAGCGCAGTACACAGAGAGAAGCATTATTAGGCATGATCGATTAATATGTTTAAACGGTAGCAACCCTTGGTTCTCTGTATAGTATTAAGCTAATTTTAAATCCATTAATCGGGAATACTAAGCATCAATCAGTCCGGTTTATATGCCGTGGATAATACTTCATTTATCAAGTTTCTCGACAGCTACTAAACCGAATTCATGTAAATTTGTAGCCGCTATTGGTATCAGACACTGGTGAATTAAACGGGCCATTAAAAGTCGAAATATTCGATATCAGAAAGAATTAGGCGAACCTAAAAGACTGACAGCATCTCTAATTAGTGGATCGACTACTTGGCTTATTGCATTAAACAAGACAGCTACTGAATGTATGTCGTAGAATATTCGGACTAAAACAATTATAATTAATTAAGTAGTACTTCCAATAATTAAAGAACCTACATCTAAAATTGTATCATAAGCATGTTTAATCCATAACTGTATTGTGGAGTAGTAAGTAGATGATAGAGAATATTAGATGAACACTCCACACGCATACACTCTTTATCCCAAATAATAATTGGATTGGCCAAATATTAGATAGAAACAGAGCTCCTATACAGAAATTAACTCATTGGGTTTCTAAATACTCGCATTGATATTTTGCATACAATTTAAATTAAAATCGATAACAAAGTTGAAGGTAAAACTGCACCAAGTGCCAAATCGACCATATTCAATGCTTTTACACTATTTATTGTCGCTAGTCTAGTTAACCATGGTTGAAATGTTTATATTAAACTCAAACTCTGATAAAGTACCATTGAAAGAAAAGCTCATTCGTCATGCCAAGTTAGAAACTGGTTTGTCAAGTATATACTATGCCCGAAAATCTGTCTAACATTCAAAATACCTAAAATCGATCTAAAGAAGAGTCTACGGTGATAATAAAAGAGTTACTTCACGCTGCTAGCACTGTACTGACCTCCAAACATTCCTAGATGCTCACCTCTGTTTATAGGCCAAAATGCTTATGTACTTACTCATACAGTCGTTTGTCTACATTTCAGTGTCGAGGGCTTTGAGTTGAGTTTGGTTTACCTGTAATAAACTACATATTACCTCTACTAATCAACATTTTCCCATATCCGCACCCCACGATCTGTTTGGTCTTCGTTTTTCTTAATTCTCGTTTCCTGTATTTCTTTAGCCAGACCTGATTGTGGCATTCTCACTATATGTCCCCACTAACCATATTGCCTTTTTTCAAGTGCTTGTTCTAGCGATTCTATTTCATCGTCTCCCTTATACTTGTATTTCTTATTTTTCTGCATGTGTGTCTCTCATCGCTTATTCCTCATTTAAATTCTGTTTGAGTATCTTCCAGAGTTGGTTGAAGTAACAATCTAAATCGTTTTTCTAACACTCTGTCATATATTTTACTTGTTTCACACAAGAAGAATATCTTTCTGTAGTTCCTCCATTCCAATATATCCCATTTATTATATAATGGAGTAATTATAATTCCCTCCTGAAACATCTTTTATCCTCTGTTACTAACTCCTGACACTCACTTAGTCCATCGTATCCTTTATGTGCTTTGAGTTTATCTTCTACAAAGTAGTGATTACTTGCTACTTTATGTTACTACTAGCTGACCCGGCAAACGTTGTTCTGTCCAAAAATAATTTGTCTCTGAAATCCCGTTTCACCACTATAGTGTTTTAATTTTATGTCATATCCACCGTCTTGGACTTAAAAATAAATGCAATTTTTGCAATCAACGTCCCAAAAAACCTCAATAACGACACCCATATCGATTTTTAGGCTTATTTACCCCATTTCATCCCCTATGGGGTTGATTTTCGAAAAATCACGAAATACGTGTTTGCTTATTTATTTTTACGAGTACTCCTACGAAGTTTCAAGTCGAAATGTTAATATTATTTTTCCATACACAATTGGAACCCCCATTTTACCCCTTTAGTGATTGAATTTCGAAATATACTTCATTATTCCTTGTAAACATCATAAAGGGAACGTCTGTACAAAATTTCAGCTTTGTAGGTCCAAGGGTTTGGGCTGGGCGTTGATGAGTCAGTGAGTGAGTCAGGACTTTTCCTTATATTATATAAGATTTCATTCTTACATCATTAAATCTATCTCTTTCTTTATTTTCTTTTATTAGCACACTATCCCAAGAAGCGTCATAGTGACGGGAACTGATACTGCCACTTCGGTAAATGGTTAACGCGTAATTACCACTAAATCTATAACTCTGCAGTAAGAAACTCCATTTTATATTTAAATAGTGGCAATCAAGTCATTTTCACCGCTGGTAGTCACTCCATAGATTCACAACTTTTTAGTGTCGCTCAAGGTGTTTGGAATGTTATGGTTGCTAAGAAACACCACAATAAAGTTTTTAAGATGTCATCGTGAATAATAATAGTAGCGGTCACCAAACTGTATTACTGAAATATAACTTAAAAGTGGTTTTGACAGTTTCACTCACATTTTAGGAACTCCTACTAAATCTTTAAAAGTGCGAAAGTTGTTAGTAATATCTGGTGGTAGTCGCCCCGTTCTTGCTACATACAGAACTGATTTTCACGATTCGCATGAAATCAGTGTCACTACAAAATTGCTGTTACCTTCAAAATACACTATGAAGTGATCGTCACTGAATAGTGTCCTGTTTACTGCATATTCTTCATAACATAAGGAACAATTTCTCAACTGTTTTTATATCTTTAGAACATCACCAACGTTATTTATATCTTTGAATTTAAAAATGCACAAAAAGTTTGATTAAGTGAGCTGGCCAATATAACTACTTAAAAAAAATGCATGGCGGTATTGTAATTTTGAGGTTACACTAGCTTACACGGCGAACGCAGGAGTTGCAAAAGCTACGCCAGGCGTGAGACAACACTTTGAAGTTGCTTTAATTGACCGAGCAAAGCGAGGGATTTCGAAACGACTGGGAGAAAATGTATTTCCCGGTATGTACAGCTGATTGCAAATAAAAGTGGGACAAGTCTTGAGACTACTTTTTGCGTTTTTAATAACGTGTGAAACTTTCTCTACCTTAGATTTCCGTAGGTGAATACATAAAATATTATTAAAGATAGAAGTATTTAATATGTTAACAAACGGCTTCCGGGATTGGACCGTGTCATGATTGAGATTGAAGAACTCAACGTTTCGCCCACTTTCGTAAGGGGCTTCATCAGGAGGAAAAAGCAAAAGAGCACAGTAACTCAACGTGTTAACCACGCCAGAGGCGAAACTCTTTGCAGGGAAGGGACAGAAGAGCACGGTAACTCAACGTGTGAACCACGTCAGAGGCGAAACTCGACTGACTATCGGAAGAAGAAAGGCGAGAATTTATAGGCAAGCGCCGTCGCGATTCAGCAAATGCCGTCGCGGTTCAGTGGCGGGGGGGCGGGGCTTAGGAATTAGCACTTTCCACATAGAAGGAAGGGGAAAGCCTTCGTCCCGATTGAGATTATTGGGGTGTTTGCAAATCTTAATGGCTTCGCGAATCTTTCTGCTAAAGAAGAATGGGGATTTGCAGATGATGGAAGTTTCATCAAAAAGGATCTTATGACCAGTATCGCGTTGGTGTTCGGCGATGGCCGATGATGAAACGAGACCTGACTTGAGACAGCGCTGATGCTCAGAGATGCGAGTTTTTACTGAACGACCTGTTTCACCAATGTATACAGCATTACAAGAGCTCTTGCTTTTTCCTCCTGATGAAGCCCCTTACGAAAGTGGGCGAAACGTTGAGTTCTTCCATCTCAATCATGACACGGTCCAATCCCGGAAGTCGTTTGTTACTTAATGACAATGGCCGTGAAAGCCTCAAAAATCATCTATTTAATATTTTATTGTACTTCATATTACAATATTACATATTAGCCGTCCCAGTTTTATTTGCAATCAGCTATACCTATGTACGTATGTTCCTCACATAGCGGCGAAAGTTACAGATTGATTTTAATGCAAATTTTGGAACGATGAAAAAAGACTTTGGTTTCTCTGCGTTGCAGCGTTCGTTTTCGAGAGGCCCAAATATCCCAAAAAATTTAGAAAAACCACAAGCGATTATCTAAAAAAACGATTTTAATCATTTTCTGACATTTCCTTCTTACACATAAGTGAAACGTCATAGTCACTATCTATATAAAATTCAGGGAAAGAGATATCTGGGGTACACATTTCATACAGATAACTTTCCATAAAAATTTACGAAGGTGTTTATGAAGCTTTAGAACGGTGGTACCTGACTTTGGTATCACTCCGATGCACCGTTCTGTGTCAGGATGTCCAAATACCAAATTACTCTATCTATTTTTATCATCTTCAAAAACGACAAGTGATACCCCATTGTCAGTATCTACTCGAACATTTTAGAGAGGAATATATTGGGGGGGGGGGGGGGGGGAGGTAGTTATTTATTTTACTGCCATGAATCGTTCGGTGTGAGGAAGCCCAAACACCCCAAAAAAATTTCGAAAAACTAAATCTTTTGTTCTCAAAAATGACTAACAGATTTGGTCATCCGATTACATTTCTTCTTACTCATACATGATAGCCCATAATCAGTATCTACCCAAAAATTCCAAAGAGGGGATATCTAGTGGAGGCAGACGAATTTCATACAGACAAATTTCCATGAAAATCTACGAAGATGTTCTATGAAGCTTTGGAATGATGGTACTAGACTTTGGTTTTGCTAGGATGCACCTCCGGTGTATGGAGGCCCCAAAAATGTCGAAAAGACCAAAAAAATTCTTTTTTCTCAAAATGGCTTTGTTCCGTATGCGGCGATAATTATGTTGTTAATTCAGATTTTAGTTACTACGTGCGACATCTCTGTGGAAAAGGTAGAACTGTCTAGTCGGAGTGCGCGCAATAGACACTGTAAGGACGAGACCGGAAGTGACGCGAACATGGCGGACGACCTGTTTATGTCGGCAACGAGTTATTGTTATTTTTGGTAAAATAAAGTATTTTAAAAGTTTTTATACAGTCCACTATTTACTCAGGGTGCATTAGGGCTTAGTGTACCCTACATTTTGGTCCTACGAGCCCGATTGACTAGTGTTTTGTGTGACAAAGTTATGTGTCCGCAGTAAGAGGCGACAGTTTGCGTAGGCGATTGACAATATCGCAGCTTCCTGGGGGTGACGACGTTCATCGCAGCAGGCAAGTCCCAGTGCAAGACAGCACTAAAAGACGCGGCAGTTTGGCGTAGCCGTTTGACAATATCGCAGCTTCCTGGGGGTGACGACGTTCATCGCAGCAGGCAAGTCCCAGTGCAAGACAGCACTAAAAGACGCGGCAGTTTTGGCGTAGCCGTTTGACAATATCGCAGCTTCCTGGGGGTGACGACGTTCATCGCAGCAGGCAAGTCCCAGTGCAAGACAGCACTAAAAGACGCGGCAGTTTGGCGTAGCCGTTTGACAATATCGCAGCTTCCTGGGGGTGACGACGTTCACAGCAACAGGCAAGAATAACGCGGCAGGTTTGCGTAGGTGTTTGGCAACATCGCAGTTTCCTGGCGGTGACGACGTTCACCGCAAAAGGCAAAGTTCCAGTGCAGGATCGCACTAACAGCAGATTTCAGACAATCCGTGAGTCCATTCCAATTTATTGTTTGGTTACTTGAATTGAAACTGTTTGTTTTTTGTTATTTAAAACAATGGCTGAGTTACGGCAACTTAAGTTTAAAAGAGGCCAAATTAAAGGCAGTTTGACAAGGCTGCAGACCTTTTTTGATTCTTTAAATTTAAATAGTCTCGACGAAGACACTTTTCTTAAATTAAAATTAAGATGGCAGAAGTTAGAACCAATCATTGACGAGTTTTCAAAAATACAGTCTGAGATAGAATATAACTTAGATATAGATGACCAGGTTTCTGTTGACGAAAAGGATAGGGAGTTAATAGAAAGAGAAAATTTCGAGACATGTTATTTTGATTTAGCTTCAAAAATTTCGGCTTTTATTATTAGATTTGAACAGAGTGAAATAAATTCTGTGACGTCAGACGTAGTTAATGGCAACATTAGTAATTTTGGGCCTCCAGCTCAATATACAATGAGTGCAAATTTGCCTGTTTTGAAATTACCTAATTTTTCAGGGGTTTTAGACAAGTGGCTAGAATTTCGAGACATTTATACGTCTCTGGTTGAAAATAATGGCTCTTTAGATAAGGTTCAAAAATTCTATTATTTGAAATCATGCCTCGAGGGCGAAGCATCACAGTTGATTGAATCAATTTCAGTTACAGCTGAAAATTATCCAGTGGCTTGGTTGACATTGACCGAAAGATATGAAAATAAGCGATTAATTATTTTTAATTATATTCAAGCATTATTTGATGCACCTGTGTTGACGAAAGAAAATAGTATTCAACTTCGTAGCTTATTTGATGTTTTTAGTAAAAATTTAAGGTCTCTTAAAATTTTGGGACAACCGACAGAAAGCTGGGATGCGATTGTAGTACATTTGATCGTGTCTAAACTTGACAACAGGACAAGAAGAGATTGGGAATGCTTTAAAATAAAAGGGGAACTACCCACATTTGACGAAATTAAATTGTTTCTTAAAGAAAAGTGTGAAATGCTTGAAAAACTTGAACTTTCAAAGTCCAACAATATGGCCAATAAATCTGAAATTAACGTTAAGGCTTCGACAAGGAGCAACTTTAAAACTAAAACTCAAACTTTCCAGTCACTGACGAGTAGTTCCAATTTAGGGTTTACGTGTTATTTCTGTAAACAGAACCATTCTATTTTTAAATGTAATGCATTTGCAAATTTAAATGTTAGTGAACGAAACAAAGAAGTTAAAAGGCTTAAATTGTGCTTGAATTGCTTTAATCCTAATCATTTCATGCACCAGTGTAAAAAAACACCATGTAGAGTATGCAATAAAAAGCATAACACCTTGTTACATAAAGACTCAGAAATTGTGGCGGCTGAGAGGCAAACAGTCGACAGTCCGGCTCTGCACTCAATGTTAACTTACAGCGACGATCTAGTAAGCGGGGAGGGCGCGGGCATGTCTACAAAAAATGATAATACAATATCCACAATAAACGCGCTTACGGCCGGCGGCGGAGCATCTAAGAATGATTCGACAATTATTACGTACTGTTTACTATCGACAGCAATTGTAGATATTATGGATAAAAAAGGAAACGTTGTTTCGGCTAGAATTTTATTGGACCCAGGCTCTCAAAGCAATTTTGTGACAGAATCGCTAGCAAATAAATTAGGTTTTCATAAGACACGTGTTAATTATTCAATTTCTGGTATTGGAAACAATAATTCATTGTTAGCTAATTACAAAACGACTTTTACCTTTAGTTCACGAATTTCGGAATATTCCAAGGAAGCATCCTTTTTGATTTTGCCGAAAGTCACGCAACCAATGCCTAGTTACTCTTTTGATATTAAAAATTTAAACTTACCCACGAGGGTTGTGTTGGCAGATCCTAATTTTAATCAAAAATCGGACATTGATATTCTTTTCGGAGTTGGTTTATTTTATGATTTGTTAGTACAAAACCAAGTAAAACTTCAAAGCGGCTTAGTTATACAAAACACTGAATTAGGCTGGGTGTTAGGCGGAGAATTCAATTATCCTTTTGCTAATAATAATAGCACATTGAAAACAATATCATGTCATCACTGCGTTGATAGTGAGGTTGAAAGTCTCGAGAAATTTTGGCGTATAGAAGAGTGCGATGATATACCGAAAATTGACAATTTCTGTGAAACACATTTTATAAAAAACACGGAAAGAGATAGTACTACCGGGCGTTTTGTAGTAAAAATACCTTTTGATAAGGATAAAAATAAGTTATGTGATTCGAAGGACGGCGCGATTCGACGATTTCATTTGCTAGAAAAAAGGCTAGACAAAAATAAAGAGTTGAAAAATCAATACTCGGAATTTATGACAGAATATGAAAGTTTAGGCCATATGCGAAAATTATCCCATAGTTTAGACGAGCTTAGTGACATTGGAGTGTATTATATACCCCATCATGCAGTACTCAAAGAAGCAAGTCTGACAACAAAACTTAGGGTCGTTTTTGACGCGAGTGCGAAAGGGGACAGTGGCGTATCACTGAATGAGATGCATAAGGCTGGACCGACAGTACAAAGCGAACTGTTTGATATTTTATTGCGATTTCGGCAGTATACCTTCGTGATAAATGCTGATATTACTAAGATGTATCGGCAGATTTATTTGAACCACGATGATACACGATTTCATCGAATTTTTTGGCGATCGGATTCATTTGACGAGTTGCAATGCTATGAGCTATTAACTGTAACATATGGGGTTGCGGCATCACCGTTTTTAGCTACCCGTTGTTTGCTTGAATTGGCTATTATTAATAAGGACAATTATCCTTTGGCATGTGAGATTATCACTGATAGTTTTTACGTTGATGATCTCTTAGCAGGTTCTAATTCGGAAACAGAAATTTTGCAAGTACAAAGAGACATTACTAATATATTGGCTACAGCAGGATTCGAACTTAGAAAATGGTTATCTAATCGCCCAGAGCTTTGTGAAAAATTCACAATTAATTCAAATTCAGAAAGTAATATCCTGCATCTCGGAGAAAATGAGTCAAATAAAACACTCGGTATATTTTGGAACGCAAATTCGGATATGATTCAATATTGCACAAGTGAGTTTAGGTATGAACAAGTTATGACTAAACGGGCTATTTTATCGACGATTGGCAAATTATTTGACCCTTTAGGTCTTCTTGGCCCTGTGATAATGACAGCTAAGATAATACTACAACTATTGTGGCGCGAGAAAGTTTGTTGGGATCAACCTGTGTCAGATTCGCTGGCAAAAAAATGGTTAGAATTTCTCAAAGACTTAAAAAACATACACGACATAAAAATAAATCGTCATGTTTTGGACTCTACGGCAAATAATTTCGAACTTCATACATTTGTAGATGCTTCAGAAAAAGGTTATGGTGCAACGTGTTATGTTCGAAGTATCGCAAACGGTAAAATTTCGTGCAACTTGCTTTGTGCAAAGAGTAAAGTTGCTCCAATAAAACAAGTCACATTACCAAGATTAGAGCTGTGCGCGGCGGCATTAGGTGCAAAATTATCTAAGCGTGTACAAAGTTCTTTGAAAATGAAGTTTGAAAAATGTTTTTTCTGGACAGATTCATTAATTACGTATTATTGGATAAACGGCAGTCCTGAAAGATGGAAAACGTTCGTCGCAAATAGGGTTAGTGTTATACAAACCTTGACTGATTGCCAAGACTGGCATCATATTGCTTCTAAAGAAAATCCAGCGGATTGCATTTCACGTGGTATATCAGCAGCCAACCTGTTGACAAATACGTTGTGGTGGAACGGGCCCACATGGCTTGAAAATGACATTTCAGAGTGGCCGTCTACTACTCCAGTTCTTGATTCTGAGTCTATTCCTGAACAACGTATTGTGGCAAATCTATCAGTATTTCAAGACTTTGACCTTTTTTGTAGAATTTCAAATTTAGGTAAATTGAAACGCGTAGCTGCATATATCAATCGTTTTATTTTTAACATTAAGAACCCTAACTCAAAACAAATAGGACAATTGAGTACTAAAGAATTAGACGCGGCTATGATAACTTTATTAAAAATTGCTCAATTACAATCTTTTAGTCACGAATTCAAGTGCCTCGCGGCAGGCAGTCAGGTCGACAAATCAAGCAGTACTTTAATGCTGAAGCCTTTTTTACATTCCGATGGTTTAATAAGAGTAGGCGGTCGTTTACTCGAAGCCCCTATTCCTTACGACAAGAAACATCAAATTATATTGCATAATAAGCACCCACTTACTAAAATGATTTTAATTTCCGAGCATAAAAGACTATTACATTGCGGGCCACAACAACTCTTGTATTCAATAAGAGAGCATTATTGGCCAATTTGTGGTCGTAATTTATGTCGATTGCTAGTTAACAAATGTGTTACCTGTTTCAAGGTAAAACCTAAGTTTTATGAAATTTCAATGGGAAACCTACCGCCTGAACGGGTGAGTCAGTCATTTTCCTTCGCAAACACAGGTTGCGATTATGCAGGACCTTTTTTGCTAAAAGACCGAAAAACAAGAAAGCCAGTTACAACCAAGGCATGGATTTGCATTTTCATTTGTATGTCCACCAGAGCCGTTCATTTGGACCTGGTGACTGATTTAACGAGTCAAGCATTTATAGCATGTTTAAAAAGATTCATGTCTCGACGGGGAAAACCAGAGTGTATTTTTAGTGACAATGGCACCTGTTTCGTGGGCGCAAACACAGAAATTTTGGGACTTATCAAAGAGCATTCATGTACAATTGAAACATTTTTAACTAATGAGGGTATCAATTGGAAATTCATACCGGCTAAATCACCTAATTTTGGTGGCCTCTGGGAGGCAGGTGTAAAAAGCATAAAATACCATATAAAACGGGTGATTGGTTTAAACTCTCTGCACTTCGAAGAGTTCTTTACAGTACTAAATCAGATAGAGGCAGTGGTAAATTCAAGGCCAATCAGTCCCTTATCCTCAAGTCCTGACGATCATACACCATTGACCCCTGCACATTTCCTTATAGGAAGATCTTTAACCTCCTTACCTGAACCCGATTTTACTGAAATCCCGACCAACCGACTTAATCATTTCAACCGACTACAACAAATTGTACAACATTTTTGGCGACGTTGGAGCAGTGAATATATTACAGAACTACAAGCCCAACTCAAATGGCACAAAAATTCTTCGGAGCTATTGACCAGTGGCAGCTTAGTACTTATCAAGGATGATAAGGTACCACCTTTTCACTGGATTACCGCTCGTGTAAAGGAACTTCATGCAGGAAAGGACAGTATTACCAGGGTCGTGACTGTGCAACTCAGCAACGGCAGTGTGGTGAAACGTTCTGTTCGCAATCTGTGTGTGCTACCAATTTGACGGTATTCTGTTTTTCAGTTAATCTGACATTTTTGTTTTATGTTATATATACAACTATATACTTATATTATTTATACGTATTCATTTAGTTTGTTATTTTTTGAAATGCTAGTGCATTCCAAGGCCGGCGGCATGTTCCGTATGCGGCGATAATTATGTTGTTAATTCAGATTTTAGTTACTACGTGCGACATCTCTGTGGAAAAGGTAGAACTGTCTAGTCGGAGTGCGCGCAATAGACACTGTAAGGACGAGACCGGAAGTGACGCGAACATGGCGGACGACCTGTTTATGTCGGCAACGAGTTATTGTTATTTTTGGTAAAATAAAGTATTTTAAAAGTTTTTATACAGTCCACTATTTACTCAGGGTGCATTAGGGCTTAGTGTACCCTACAGGCTTTAAATGTTTTCATAGTTTCTACAGATAACAGTTTATTCACCCAAAAATTCGAGGGAGGGACTGACGGTACAAACTTTATTTCACTGCTGTGTTTATGGGGTGTGAAACTGGAGTTGAACGAGGTCTATTGATTGCAGAAATACTAGTCATAGTGGCTGCCACGTGTTCGCCACTATTTGTTTGGTTAACGAGATTATACAGTGAAATATTTGCAGAATTTTCAGTTTCTGCCGCTGTGGTGAAGTAACAAACACTTCGAAATTTAGGTGAAAACCGCTTCAAAGCTATGTTCTTCAAAATTAGCCATATTTTTGGACAACATATTACCGCCATTATAACAATAATGAACGGGTCGCTTAATCAATAGTAACTGCTCGGCAGTACTGGATGAAATGCAGTAAATAAATGAGTAATTATTGGTTTTTGTTTGTTTGTTTTTATTAACATAGCCTAGGCATGCGAAGTACCGGGTTGTGGTCATAGGGTCAAAGTCCTACTTAGAATTCTGCCGAGACCAACCCCAGCAAAGAATCTTTTACATGCTACACATCATAGTAACATAGAACCCACGGCTTTAGATCACTTCCGAATGATGGCAGTCTGTAGAGACTTTCATCCGCACTTTTTAATTTTTACAAACCTCACCGGAACCGGGAATGGAACTCTTAGACCCTTAGATTAGTGGCCATAATACTTAGCCACTGAGCTGCCGAACCCGGAAATTATTGGTTTTAAAGATGTTTGTGGTATCAAAGTTTACAATTTAAGAGAAGTCTGATTTCAATTTTGTTTTAAATGTGAGTATTGCGGTGGCGCGTGCTTAAATTTCGAGGTACAGCACCTATATTTGGCAGTAAATTTGCAAATCGTTTTAGTTTTATTTGCTTCATGTTTATCTTAACACCAACTTATATTTTATTTATAGGAGTGCCTTTACACCACGCTGTACAATAGTGTCGGGTAACAATGATGAGAGAATAAGACAGAATACTATTATAAATACATTGTAAGACAGAGATCGAGCGACATAACCCAAAAAGAAACATATAGTAAGTCAAGTTACCTGTAAGTGGCGGCCACCACGTCCCCACATTTTCGCCACGTAATCAACACGTGACGGAATAAGTTACAGAAACGTCGCGGGAACGTGGTAGCCATGGAAAAAGAGTTTCCCATTTTGTTGAAATCCCGGTAATAGAACCGTTTTTTATCACATGGCAGCGCCTAATGGCAAAACCCCTTAAAGTTGCTTAAAGTAAAATGCTACTTGGGTAGTTATTAATTTTTCCTTCCTTTTCTCTAGCCCTCTAGTATACTTGCTATTAACGCATTTGTCGTCATCGATTTCATTTTTCCCACTCAACATGACCAGGACTCGTCCTTTTCAATCTTACCACCTTCTACATTCTACATTTGTCAAGAAATAATAGAAGTATTTTATAAGGTAGGTATAACAGTTAAATTGAATCATGGGGAAAATCGATTTTCTTACAAAATCTGAAACATTCCATATTTTCTAATTTTCATACATAGTTATATATACCACAGTGTTATGCAGTAAGGTTAATAATAATAATAAATGCCATTCATCATTATTCGGCTATTATAACTTCATAACAAGCAGGTGTAATAATAAGTCATTCTACTTCCTTTTAATAATAAAAGTAAATCACTTTATCCTAAGCTTAAAGTTGTATTTCATGCCTAAGTTTATTAAAACCAGCAACGTAACCAAAGCATTCTAATAAATTATATCTGCACTTACAACTGGCACGAATGCTTATAATGACGTTAAAGTGTTCTGGCCCTCCATGAAAATCGATAGAACACACCGCTTTCACAGAAATGAATAAAGACAGCTAGTTTAATATTAATCAAAAAACACAAAAATGCTACATCATTTATATTTAATGCCTTAAAAACCCTGCATGAATTAACTAAATAGCAGCTGAATAAAATATGACATTATAAGCGATACCCCCTCATTGGTCGAAGTTCAGGGAACTTTGAACTGCAGTGAGTGGTAGCCTCAGAATCTGTTGATAAAGATTAAAGCTTGTCAGTTACAAAATAATCACGTAGGTACCGTATTAAAATTAAAGGCTATAAACACTTTACTAAAATTCGGACATAACGAGTAATTTAAGCAGGGTTATATTTTACCTGCATACACATGAGTTAATTTAAATGAAATGACAAGCGTAACCGCTGTAATTAACTCTTAATTACCCCTGTTCTTGTCATGTAACCTATCTGCATTTCAGTGGGTGGCCTGCACGCGTATGTAATTTTCTTATTCATTACGAGGGTGGTTTGCCAATCATTACTAACTGTTTTTGTTCGTGATGGTTTTATGGTAAAAGTGAGCAATAATAACATTGAAAAATTGAAAAATTATAACCTGAATAGAAAAATATTCATCATCAACTTTCTGAATCTCTAATAAAGTTGAAACTCTTTCAGCTTTACCGCAGTAGAACAATTTTCACATTCAATTAATTACAGTTGTTGTAACGCCCCATTTCATTTAATGCTTTACTTTTGTATTTTGCTCCTCGATGCGTAACTAATTTCACTTTCAGCGCGCACCCCTCCGACGAGCAAGAATTTGGTTTTTCCGAAAAACGCTGGACCTTCGATAAGAGGTACCTCAATGTGTTTGGTGAGTGGTCTTTTTCGATTCCAAGCATTGATCTAGGGCAGCTGTGCTCCCGAACAAATTACTTTTTGATGGGATTTGGCACGGCTTAATCGAGTAGGCTATTTAGCTGTGACTTTATTTTCGTAACAATTGAAGGTATGAACTCGGCATCCTCCTGAACACATGTTAAGCCGATTTCTATCTCTGGCAAAATTTTCCTTTTAATTTTCATATTTTAACTAATTTCGTGGTACTTAGGCTTGTTCCTGGGTCCTGTATCTGTAGCCTGATTGTACTGCTGCTGGTGTTGCCACCACACCACGATATGTGCTCGTATGTGAATCTGCCGCTTTGGAGGCGGTTGTAATTGAATCCTTCGGTATGCCCATGCCGGCTAATAGCCTTCTGCGTTCGAGAAGTGGCAAAAATCGTTGCAAGAATGCCGAGTCCTGTTGTAGCCACCTCAAAAGATACCTTCCGAGGGCGTTGGTGAAGACGTCGTAACACTAATTATGCTATCTTAATTTCAGCGCTGTGTCGATTAAGGGCGTTAGTTCCTATAGTATGGCGTAATTTAAAATGCGAAGGCTTTCGAATCTAACAAAATGCACTCAGAAATATTATAATAGTCTTTGGAAAACGCTAAAAGGCGTTTTTATCACTTAGGGAATGCTGAAATTGTGTATGCACTCTGCGATAGCTTCTCGCAGCGTGTCCTTGAACACTCGACTCACAGTAGCTTTAACTAAACAGATTTTATGCCAGTGAAGAGGGCTACATTTAATAAATTAGCTTGATGGCTGCATTGCATCCGGATTTCAATTGCTACATGTCACATTATTTTGTATCACTGTCAATCTGATGGAGTTGACTAGATTTATTATATTTTTGTTGACTGCTATTAAGTACCAGGCGCTGTCTGAATTATTTTGTTATTTGACTATTCCAGGCTCACGAGCTAATTCTAAATATTTATATCTTTTATGGTTAATCTGTGGGAGAAATTAAAGTTGCCACTGTTACTGGTAATCGTTGTTATTTTTTACAACCCTTCTTCAACATGTGTTTTTTAAATAGGCATGAGACCAAACGATTCTAAAGCTAGGTGAAATATGATTTACTAGCTAGATTTGGTTGTTGTGTTTCACGACAGGCGTCGTTAATTTATGAAGTTTATTTTACAACCCTAAAGATCGCTGCCTAGTCCTTACTCACTCACATTATTCTGCCCAGGGTTAGAGCTAGCTAGGGCTGTGCTATTTCTCGTTTAAGGGTGGTACATTGTTTTCAATAGCAAAATATTGACATCTACCTATATTGGGAAAAAGTAAGGGTACAGTCAAAAAGGCAAAATCGGTAATGGGTTTTACTCGAAACTTCCCTCGTAAGTGAAACGTTTGAAACTAAAAATTTCGCAAATATCAAATGAGAACAAGGGAGTTCCAAATTATGTACAAAATAGGTATAAATATCTTAACATTGGTAATAATACCAAAACTGGAAATATAAGCACTTAGTCAATTTGCAGGTTTTAAAAAATACAAGCGCAGTGAGATTTCTAGATACGTGACGCTATGCAATTCTGTCCCATTTTCAATGTTTACCCTGTATCTGTTAGTTCTTATTTGTGTCAAGGGTAAAGCCTGAGCTATGTGCAAATTATTACTTTTATCTGTGTGTGTGTGTGACCGAAAGTATATTTGGTTTGTGCCAGGTAGACATCTAATCCGCATGCAAAATATGGTCTTTCTCCAACGAGTCGTTTTTGACCTATACCACCAACAAACTGACAGACATACAAATGGACAGACGAACAAACGGACCAGTAGATGGAGAGACAGATAGACGGAATTGAGAAAACATGTATTTGGTTATCTAGGGTTCCCTCAACGTGAATATCTAAAGAAATCTCGGAAGGTGATTTTTCACGATTACAATAGTTCCTCTTTTAGACGAGGGAAAGAAAAGGCGTCGAGAAAGCGTAGAACAGTACAAAATGAATTTTTAAAGCAGGGAAAATACATCGGCAATTTAAAAAAAAATAGCTAAAAATCTACAGTTATTGTAGTAGATTTATAAAAGAACAACTACAGAACAAGTAACAACTTCAACACCTTCGGGTGCAAGAGCTTCCGATTACGCATAGATGTAGCGCATAGTAGTGGCGAATGGAATGCAGCACTTAAGAACTGCATATAAAATTGAAAAAAAAATTTCATCAAAAACATATATTAGGAAATTCCTCAAACTTTAACCCGCTATATAGAAGAAGCAGCACCTAATTTTTGGAATAAATTATTAATTGCTATCGGAGACCGATTAAACTTAAGCTTTGTATAAACATGTTTTTATTGTACAAAAGTACTTACAACTACACTATTTCACATGTTCTTTATATACGGGTATAAATTACCGACAAGTTTCCATTTCAAAACATATGATGTCACAATGCGATATTATAAACCAAAACTAATCGATAACTTAATACAACGTCATCGTCCAATTTAGAAGTAATTTCTCTATAATTTGAGAAGCATGTAGGCAGTCCTTCTAAAAGCATTCATTTTTGAGGTCATGCGATAATTCAGACTTGAATTTTTTTTTCAAATTAGGCTGCACGAAAACAGAAGTTTATTATATGCACAGAGCCATTCTTAGAATTTGACTGGCGGCACAACTTGCTATTTTTGTTGGCAAATTAGTTAATTAAAAGTGGTAGTTTAGAGACTTGCCACATTATCACTAACGTACTGAGACATGCGAAGCTTCCATTGCCTATAATTCAACAAAACCCTGATTTCGTGACAACAATTATACTTATACAAATCGTGTCTGCTATTGAGGTGCTGTAACTTCAGATAATCAGATACACTTTGAAAACTATCAATATTAAACTGCCGGGAAAAGATATTTAGGAAAGAGAATTTACCGCAGCATTGAGTTTTCTCAACTTCACCTCTGTCTGTATGTCTGTCTATCAATCTGTCTTTCTGCCCGCCTGTCTGTCTCTGTGTCTGTCGATCTGTCTGTTGGCTTTATAGCCCAAAAACTATTTATTGGAGGAAGACGATATTTTGCATGCGGATTAGATGTTCACCTCCTTCGAAACCGAATATTCTTTCGGTCAAATATACAGCCTGTTCATAATCAAGTGTGCACTATTGCTATCTCGGTTGCTATTATAGCTACGAAGTTCGTTAAATTAACGGGTGTTCATAAACAGTCGTCATCCCAGTTGCTTTGAAAAACAAAATGTTATATCTTTGATTAATTCGTGCAACACAATGAAACGTCATTGAGTACTGTCATAGCGCAGTTTTTCTCAATTATAATAGACATGCGTTTTTGAAGTCAAAACCTACTGGGATGACGACTGTTTATGAACACCCGTTAGTAAAATAGTAGCATATTTCGTTCAGATTAAAATAGCGCAAACAAAAAAACAATTGAGCTTCGGGTTTTTGACATATGTCAAAAAATGCATTTTTTTTTTAATGGAACGCCCTGTATATTTTGACGTCAATCGATAGACAATCTTCTTCTGAACAAAAAACTTCGTATACTCTACTATCTTAAAGTTAATAACAATGGAGATATACGCCTGGTCAAAATTAAATACGTTGTAGCTCCCATAATAAGCAAGTTAGCAATAGTGCACATTTAATTCTGAACGGGCGTATATCTCCATTATTACTAACTTTAGGATAGTAGGGTATAAGAAGTTTTTTGTTCAGAAGAAGATTGGCTATCGATTGACGTCAAAATATACAGGGGGCTCCATTTTTTTAAAATGCATTTTTTGACATATGTCAAAAACCCGAAGCTCAATTGTTTTTTTTGTTTGCGCCATTTTAATCGGAACGAAATATGCTACTATTTTACTAATTTAACCAACTTCGTAGCTATAATAGCAACCGAGATAGCAATAGTGCACACTTAATTTTGAACAGGCTGTATACATGGTAAAAACTTAAAAACATAACATTCTGTACATGTTTGCTTTAACTCGGGAATATATGAAATTAATAATTTGCACATAGTTCAGATTGTTACCCTTTATGAAAATGGGACTCAAAGGTATAGAGTGAACATAGTGAAGTGGGCGCGTCCTTTACGACACAGCCAAAAGCGTACGTAGTAAGACCACGTAGGGGGCGGAGTGGTATAAGCATCTGACTAGCAATCGGATTCCTTCGAAGTGTCAGTTCATATTCCACCGGCTGTTTGGTTTTTTATTTGCAAATGAAGTAATACGCATTAGTAAATGTTTCCATTTGCAGTTTCAGTATTACTAGCAAGGTTAAAATATTTGTAAGTACCTATTTTGAACACCCTTGCAATATAAAAAAAATGTAAAAGGATTTACACGGAGCTAGCCTCGGGCGAATTACATCAATTTGCAAATAAAAAAAATGTAGGACTTGACCTCCGCGCTCCCAGGCGACTGAGGTTAATATTTCGAGCCCAGTTTCTCGTCCGCCGGTCAGGGCCGTGGCTTGAACAACTGGGCTATGACCGTGCTCGAATTATACGAGTTTCTGCTGCTTTATAAAGACTAATAACGCTAATGGTAAAGCCTGAGTTATGAGAAAATTATCTTTTATCTATTTCTCAGATAAAGCAAAAATAAACAATTTTTTAAGTTGCTCATCCTGTATAAATTTCTCCAAAATTTTCTAGGTTTCACATACAATCTGCGTGCTAAGTATTGCCTTCCTCCAACAAATAGTTTTCGAGTTTTTTTGCGATTACAATACTTCCTTCGTCTTTTAGACGAGGGAAGTAAAATATAAAAACGAATTGTTTGGTAAAGTAGCTAGTTACTTTTGTCCGAATATAGTAAGCTGTATTGAACCGCAGTTTCTCGTATTCTTCATAATGTTAGCAATCTACAGAAATTACTGTTTTTTTTTGTCGAAGAAATCACTACATTAAAACCACTTGACCTCTAAATAATCAACCGATTTTCAATTCTTGATGTGCAGTGCGTGATAAATAGCCAACTATTTACGAAATAAGATACTGTATTGTGTAAATTAAGTATATTTATTCATAATAATACTATCGAAGGAATAAAAGTAGTAACTACTTTGGACTCTAGAATTGGTATCATAGCCATCGAAATGCATTATACTGAAGTAATTATTTTAATGTAAATTACGTTAAAATACTAGTCGAATTTTACATATTACGTATGAAATTTCATGAAATTAAGAAATATATAACATGGAAATTGTGTTCACGCCAATTTTGTGTTTGAACTGTTCTCATTTGAGGCCGAAAATCATTACAGGATAGGTGTGCTCCCATTTGGAGACGAGTAGTTGTCAAACTTAACCTCTTGTGAAAATATTGGTGCAGTTATTTGTTTATCTGTGGATTCGTTATTTTTACTTCTCTCGTCTAAAGTATTGTAATCGAGAAAAAACACCTTCCGAGATATCTTCAGTTCTTCACGTTTCAAGGTCCTTAGATATCGAAAAACAGGTTTTCTCAATTCCGTCTGTCAGTCTGTCTGTCTGTCTGTCTGTCTGTCTGTCTGTCTGTCTGTCTGTCTGTCTATCTGTCTCTCTGTCTGTCGGCGGCAACTCAAAAACTATTGGTTGAAGAAATACAATATTTTATATACACATTATACTATATCTACCTGGCATGAAACCTAGAAAATTTCAGACAAATATATACAAGGTGGGCACCCTAAAATTAGAAACTTTTGTTTAGTTTTGCTTTAACTTAGAAATAGCTAAACGTAATAATTTGTACCGCAGGCTTTATTATTTCCAAAACTGGGACCCAACAAATGTAGGATAAATGTTGTATGAGACGAAAGGAGCAACGAAGAAATGCGTTATGTAAAATATAGCTGCATCAAAGGAATTCGAAGCGTCCCGGTGGCCCGCTGAACAATGAAACGAATGCACCGGTTCGTTCGCGGGCGCGAAATTTCGAGTCTCATTAGCGGTAATATTTTTATTTTTGCTTTAACTGAGATACAGATTAAATGTGACAATTTGCACATAGTTTAGGCTTTACCCTTGATGAAAATTAAACCCAACAGATACAGCGTAAGTGATGTAAAGCAGAAAAAGGTGTCAACGAAAAATGGGCTATATTTAAGGCAGCTGGGAGGCACAGACTCAAGAAGTGCTCCGTAGCATATGTAGGGATAGCCCGTTCTCTTCCAATATCCCACTAAACGTTGGAATTGCATTCGCAGCCGCCTGCCCTTCGAATTCGACAACCAGTTTTTTTATTTGAAAATCTATGTAATTTATTAGAAACTTGAAGATATTTTTACTCCTAGTTTAATTTAATTTTTATAAATTATTTAGTGTCACAACGACCACTTACGAGAGAAGTTCTGAGTAAAGCCCTTTGCAGATTACCATTAAATTTTGCAAAAAACCATTATTAGTTATTGCGGGCCAAAGTGTACGCCTTTTAAGTATTTTTTTAATGTGCCGCGTAGTGATTTTCGTCTCGACGGCGAACGGTGCATTACTGGAACCCAAAAATTTTTCCACTCGTCAATTTCGTGGCTCTTTCCTTCCCGACTTTTAAATAATTAAGATGCGCCTTCGCTTCAATGACATGGCTTTTATGTGCCTCGTGCAAGATTGAGTCTGGGATTTCTTTACATTTCTCCACATTCATCATTGTGCCAAGTAGCATTGCTATCGACAGAGACTCTTCAAGCCCCCTCGAGTTTTTATTAACCTGTTTAAACGTTATTTACCGTGATTTATTAGTTTTGTCTATTCTATTATGTGCTTTTGTTATTTAAAATTAGTTGTTACCTCTATGTATTTGTTTAAGGTGCACCGTATTTTATTATTATTATCGATTTGTACGCTTATAGTTTACTACTGGTGGCTATTATATATTTTGTACTATTATATATATGTGGCTTAGTAACATTTTATAACCTAGCCGCTAAGTGAGTTTACTTCAGATTATTGCTATCGTTTTTTTTATAGACTCATTGGGATCTCTTGTAGTTTTATCATCAAATTTAACCTTTGGTAAAGGAACGTATGCAGTATTTGTTGCAGCTAGTCGGCCCTTGAATGTGCCCATGAAGTCACGGTAATTTCAGATTAGGAAAACTGTAGTATCATAGAAATTTTCGATTAGGTACTCCATATTTGGGATTTTGTGCTAATGTAAACCTGATGACAAACTTGCAAATGGCAATAGTAATTTGTACAACTAGTTTTGAAAGTCATCCTTTTTTTCAGGGCTGTGGAGTCGGTAACAAAAAATCCGACTCCGACTCCGACTCCTGATATTTTAGTAGTTTGAATCCGACTCCGACTCCCGACTCCGACTCCGGCAGTACTAGAATATTGATAACCCCCCTCCTATTCCTTTTCATCTACTTGATAAACTTTACCGGCTAATGACGAATTTCGCAAGTTGTGCAGAATGTGGTTGATTATAATAAACTTCATATTTATTGCATTCATGGTTTCTAGCAACGTAATGATTTCACGTACAAATACACAGAGAGGTTTACAAACGTAAATGAGGAAAAGGATCAAATTTACTTTAAGAAGAATACATTTCATGGCAAAATTTCATAAACGTGCAAATGCCATTGTTAGAACAAGTAAGTTTCTTACCTGCCTACTAAACTAACAGTACTAACTACATTCCGTAGTAGATTATTTTCTTAAAGAGTCGTTTACTACCTGCCTACATAATATACTGAGTCATAGGAAATTCAAATAGTCTGAGGTCTGGGCAGGGTTGAGCAGATTTAAATTATTCGATTAAAATATTAAATTTAATGGAGTAATTTAATTATCAAATGTATATAAATATATATAAATAATATTTTTTATATTTTGCTAAATCAGCAAAACAAATACACAAAAGAAGTGCCCTTCAAATATTTCCAATTAAACAAAACCACCATAAACAGTAACAATATAACAAAATGCTGAAATTGTTTTAACTTTTAAAATACATCTTGAAACAGTTAAAACATAAAAATAAGGTGCACTATGAAAGTTAGAAATTAGACGTAATACTAATAATAGTAATAATACGTACTATGCTTGTTTTATTGTTAATCACATAAAACAGTTATTAGTAAGATATAGAAAAACCGTCAACTACGTTGTACAAGGATAAAGTCGGTATTTTTTAAATAGTTTGGTGGGAATTTAAATTTACAAGCGGTGATCACACTGATTCTAGAACACACTCTGCACTCTGCACACTCGTGGATCTATGAATTAACATATTATAGTACACGTGCATTTTTATAAACTACCATAAATAAAGAAAAATCGATTTTTATTAACCCTGAGTCTGTCTTCACATAGTCAGTACTACAGTCGTTCAAATAGTTTGTTAGCTTTTAGTGTTTTATTTTTTTTTATTTGTAAAGTGGGAGTCGGAGTCGGGTAATTTATACGGACTCCGACTCCGACTCTGACTCCACCCAAAAAATTCCGACTCCTCGACTCCGACTCCCGACTCCGACTCCGACTCTACAGCCCTGCTTTTCTTAATGAATTTGCAGTTTGATGACGAGGGCGAAGCCTGAGTTAATCAAGAAAATGAATGAAAGAAAGAACTTTCAAAACGTGTTGTACACGTAGTTTTTTTGCATAGTGATCTCTTGGTGTAAATTTAGTTGAAAATGACTTTGGAATTGGCAACTGTCAAATTAACATTTCAATAAAATAGTTAAAAAAAGTGTACTTTTTCACTATTTTTGCGTTAAAAAAAGTGGAACTTTCAATACGATTTTTCGTTAAAAATAAACGACTTTCACGATCACTATGCAAAAAAAAATTATTATCTTCTGTCCTGTTTTGAAATATAATAAGGCAACGCTCTTTTAAATGCATTTCCCAATATGATTTTCTAACTAAATAAAGAATGATACAAAATTGGTTTTATTATTTTTTTAAGATTTTTCGAACAGTAAAAACTATATTAAATTTAAAAGTGATTCATTTGCTTTTTAAGTTTTACAATCTTGTTATTATCCTGTATAATAATAAAATCAATTTATTGTGTATGTTAGTAATGTTGCTTGTCGCAAAAACAAAGTGCTTCGTCAAAATATTATTTATTATGAAATATGGCATGGGCCGAATGGCCACCTTCTTGATCTAATCGCTTGACAAATTCAGGCATTACTCGCTGAAGCATATCATGCACAATATTTTGAATTTCACACGGGATATTGTTTTTCAACTCCTGAAAATGTATGGATTTAGGTTTTATATACTTTGCTCTTTAGATACCCCAAATAAAATAGTCAGGTGCCGTTATATCAGGAGATCTGGAGCCCAGTTAACATCACCATTTCGAAATAAGTATCAGTATTTTGTTTGATATGGCACGCAGCACCGCCTTGCTGAAACCAAAAGTGATTTATCTCTTCTTCGGTTTGTGGTATAAGAAAGGTTTCAAATATATTTTCATATCTTTCTGAATTTACCGTCATTGATTTACCGTTCTCTTTAAAAAAATAAGAACAGATTATTCTTAATGCTGAAACAGCACATTAAACCATAACTTTTAGAGAACTTAAGAACGTTTCATATATGTTGCATAGATTTTCAACTGCCCAGAAATGAGTGATCGTGGTGGCTCATGAAAAATATTAAATTTCTAACTGATGTCGTCATGGATCAGTTGAAAGATATGTTGGTAAAACTCCAGCCTTCTTGTTTTATCCCGTTTATCGGTTATCTTATTCGAAACTGATATTTTATATGCGTGAAACTTGAGTTTCTTTACCCTTCTGCATATAAGTATGGGTTACCAATAAATTTAAAACTTTTGAATGTCGTCGGACTGATCGATTTGAACTTCACACGAATGCTTCAACCTTTCGTTCGTTTTTCAAATTTCAAATAGCTAGATGCCTACCAGTGGACTTGCTATTTGCAATTGATTCAGTATTGCGCCATTTTTGAACCCATACGTTAATGGCACTTTCTATTTTTTGTTTTTTATTTAAAAAATAACTTAATTTCATTTTCTTGTCATTCAAGGGAGCTTTTAAATGGCATAATATACTTATTCTTAAAAAAACAATCTGAGGGTAATTACAAAGTAGGAACAAAATGGCTAATGTCTAAAGCAAAATTTCAAGAGGGTCTGTACCGTGCACCCTAATTAAAGAGTTTATTCCGGTTAAACTTCATACTCTGGAAGAACAGTCCTGTAATTGAGGTTTCGACCAAAACCGTAGCGCTAATAAATTTCTCATAACTAAAACATACCTTTGCAAATTCGTCTTAAAATTTATACAGTCTAATTGAAAGGAAATGCGAAGAAGCGGATAGATTTCCTAGCAGTAATCTCTGACATACACAGACGTTCATAACTTTAAAGTAATATCAATTGCAAGTCTAAAGAAATACATTAACAAGAAAATCCTACCGCCTGGAAGATCTGCATATCCGAAACTCGAGACTAATCCGGTAAATCTGAAAAGATAGATTTTACGAAATATTTTAAACTTTGTGAATCCAAAAGTGCGAGGAAAGCAGGCTCAGTGGATAGTATCCTACATTTCGGCCAAAACCTGAATGCATACGAAATTTCTTGGGAAACATAGTCTTCAAGGAGTGCGTATTTGTGTCCATCAAATATTTATAGCCTAATAAAATTCCAGACGTTTCAATAAACTCATTCGCAACTGAACCCCTGCTTCGTGTATTTTCGGATGCGTAATTCAACAGGTAAGTACGGGGGATCTCAGTATTATTCTTATAGTCTGAATGACATTGTTTCAAGACAAAATAAATTATCGAGTTGGAAAACTTTACATTGAAAGATAATTTAATGTAGTCCGGCTAGTTTTTCAAATATATTAAAAACACAGAAAATGTAGATTTTTCGTATTTTGTTCGTACGTTTTATCTGGAAAAAATTAAGTTCTGTGAAAACTTTCTCAAGACTATATTTTCGCTTAATTTTATAAAAATGTTTCGAACTATAAGAAACCATCAAGTTTGTTTCTTGTTATGGACGCCATACTATATTTTTCTAGTGATTTTTATTGGGTAGCTTTTGCTTTTCCAATTTTAATTGCTATGCAATATGTTTAGGTTTTTTCGACATCTCTAGCGAAAAGTTGTATCAATTGACAGCTAATCGACTAGCGACAAAAAATTTTAAAAGGTCTCGTCAGTTATTTTCGAATAATTCGTACAAGACACAAATTTACATTCTACATGGTGCATTTTTCCTACCAAAAAGTTAAGTAACGTGTTTGAAAATCCTTCTAAATGTTTCCCCTACCGTAGAACTCTATACTCCAATAAAATATCGGTCTTCGGAGATTAATCAATATAAATACCGATGGGGCCACAATTATATATAACAGCAATGAGATAACATGAAAAAGAAAATAACACGTATTGCTTGAGTAAGAAACAGATAAACATAGTAGTAAATATTGGAGTAGTCATGACGCTTATTTTAATTATGACATAAGTCAACTAAACATGCCTACTAAAATAATTTTATCGTATGGGCATCTCTTTCTTACTCAAACATTCTATTTTGTTGTTCATGTTATCTTATTGCTGTTATATATCATTATGGCCCCTTCCGTATAAAGCTTTTCGACATTTCAACGAATTTAATAAAACAATGCGCCATGTTGATAGGAGCAAGGACTGCGATCTAAGGTAGCAGGACAGCAAACTGTGAATATCCAAAACAATCACACAACCAATAGCGTTCAACGGACCAGCTGATCTATTACGGATGAAAGATGGGTTAACAATAAAATGATAAAAACCAAATACTGGAGCCAACAACTTGCTTATTCAACAATTCGCGAATTTAAATTGGAAAATTCCTTGTGATATAGTAATCGTAACTACATTGAAGGGAAATATCTCAAAATTACATTTACCAGAAGCAGGCTCTTTGATAAGCTATAATCTGTTATAGAAAAGAAAAGGCGCAATTAAAGTGATATTTATTTCCAATACATACAAACAAATAGCATAAGTTCCTGGTACCGGACTTAATGCACAAATTAGCACAGCGTAATATACGTAGGAAATTGCATATAAATCACTAATGCATTAATACATCAATAAATAGTTATACATATATAAACAAGAAAATTTCAATATCGTCACTTTATACACCTATTAGCGCCGATACATTTTGAACTGGATCAGAAATATTTAGTTAGAGTATAAAGTTGTAGCTTATCTGTTGGATCCAGTTAAATCCAGTGTTCCACTGATGTGGCTTCAATCTCGCATAGGTGCTAAATAAGAAGGTACCAACGTAGGCAAATCATACGGACTACAAAATCGAAGTCAACGCTGCTCCACACTTGCAACCCGGTCCATAAAATGGAAAATTCAAAAATACGAAAATACTATTATCTAACGGGTGTTCATAAACAGTCGTCATCCCAGTTGCCTTAAAAAACAAAATGTTATGTCTTTGATTAATTCGTACAACACAATGAAACGTCATTGAGTACTGTCATAGCGCATTTTTTCTCAATTTTAATAGACATACGTTTCTGAAGTCAAAACCTACTGGGATGACGACTGTTTATGAACACCCGTTAAAATTTATCCAAAAAGAAATGCTTTCAGATTTAAATACGAAAATCCAAAATGCCTTCAGGTGTAAGACGGCTTAGTGTTCCAGTCGCCCGAGGAGGTGCTGACTTATCGAAAACCACCAATAATGCTGTCTCCATTCTCCATATAAACCCACCGACATCGCGTATTTTTTAGATATCACAACTAAGAATTGGGAAAAATAAAGCAGAGCCGCAACCACCAAATCTCCACAATCCCTTATAAAGTCAAGATGCGAGTCTTAGAAGATTTCAGATTTTGTTTTTCAAATTCTGCGAAAAATTGTTTAATTGAAAAATAAAAGAAAACAGATATGCTGTTTTATCACCACAGTGGGACAAAATATTACAAAAAAATCTGACCGTAAAAGAAAGTGACCGCGCTAAAACTCACGGCGGTAATACGATCAATTTGCGAAATAGTATAGACGGTATCGCAAAAGCAATTAGAGAATGCCTAAAAAGCTAAGGCAGTACGAGACATCACGCGCAGATACAACCAGATAAGCTAAATAATGTAATAACGGGAATGACCTGGCAAATAAATGCACACAAGTGAAACAAGAGGCACTGCCTATTACCATCTGCTGCAGACTTCCAAACTTGTTAAATGACCCAAAATTCAACTCTTCGTTTATAAACAGGTAAGTATGTAAGCTACCAGAGCTAATTAAACTATATAACACCTTCAAAGGGGCATAAATATCAGGAAAGATCATGTTACTCGTGAAGAGTAGGATGTGAGAATCCCAAACCAAACGCATACCTGCAACGAACCTCAACGTTAACCTGTGACAGACAAAACCAGCTTTGTCATTTTAAATTTACCTACCAATTAAGTAACTCTTAAGAAGAATTACAGGTGAGGTAAATCGTCATGAAATTTCAAGGTCGTTATCAACTTTGGAGTTTTTATTTTATATTTTTCTTTATGGCGTACACGTTTAAAAATAAGCATTCATAACAATTGAACGTTCTTAATGAACTTTTTCAAGCCTAAAACTGTGTGGTAGCTCTTTAAATTTATTTGTACAGGGTGATTCGTAAGTATCGTCATTAAATTAAATGGCTGTACATACTTCAGTAGAAGTACATTTTCCTAAAAATGTATCGCTTACGGAAAAAATGGCATTTGGGTCTGATGCAAACTTTTAAGAACCACTGGCTAAACCAGATAAGAGTACATTAACGTAATGCACCAAATATGATTAAAATCCCGAACAATTACTTTTTGCTTCCAGATTTTATCCAAATTCACAACCACCTGTCTGAACTTATGTTAATAGAAATTCATTCCAGTGACCATTAATCAGTTTAAGCAATTAAATTAGCAAATAAATTATTGTAAACCCTGCGATCAAAATACTTTTAGCTGTGAGGAGGCTATGAAAAATAAAATGAGAGTCTTACCTTAGTTCATACGATCAAACTGAATCGATTGCATCTGTCACAACTGGAACATAAAGTATATTTTATCCAACCACAGTAGACATTTCGTAATTGTAAATACTTTGTTTTATTTACTATTATTTATTAAACGCAAGTCTTATTCTCTATTTAAAAAAAATTAAATTTAAACAAAAGCTGGGTAACTGCTGGAAATGAGATATTTAGTGGAGTTGTTGACCGTCATATTGAAAACACAGATGAAGGCGTTTTCTCATGTTTTTAAACATTCCTGGAATTCAGCAAGCAGCTTATTCGGTAGTCTGTTGCTCAGTGCTTGCACATTCTTTATAGTATTTTTAAAAGTTGTGTTTTAATATGAGAGAAGGGAAATAGTCCAGCGGTGCTAAATTCCTAGATCTGATCGATTGACATAGAATTGACGCAAATCGTTCAAGTTCTCCTATGTTGCATCATGTTGGCTGTACTCATTTTAAAACCCGTCATTGTGCAATTCGTTTATAAAATTATTGTTTAACATTTTATTTCGGTACCTCTATGTTGTTACAGTTTCTGTATTCCAAAAAGATTGCAGCAAGTAGATGTCTTCTAAAAATAACAACTCAAACACTCATTTTCAAAGGACGCAAAAAAGTGTTACTGGAAATGTGTGGGCTTTCTGCATATTACATTCTCTTATTCTGTGAATTTATGTATCTCAACAGAAAGGAACTTGGTAGGTAAAGTTATTAGTTTCGATTTTGACCAGCTAGCGCTGCTGACGTCTCAAGGTTAAAGTCCATAGATTAATACACTAAATTTAAGGTACCGCCATTCCATTCCTTGTGTGAGAATGCTAGAAAATTGTGAGATAAAGATAACAAATACAAATTCCCCAAGTACAATAGGGAAGACACTAGTTTTTTGGTTTTTTTGTGTAATGGCACTACTGTAAAGTCAGGTATGTGTTAGGTTATGTCACTTATTATTAGTGTAATTGTATGACAAACGCCAGTGACGTTTGTCAAACAATTCAGCAGGCCGTGATTTTTATATTGTGTTTTTATCCCCAGTTGGAGACAATTGTGCAACAAGAATAGATATAAAAAATCCCTAATGGCGGTACGTTACACTTTAGTTGGTTGATCTAGTGACCTTACTCAAGATACAGTGGCTTATAATCACAATGTGGCCACAAGGTGGTCATGTTTTCTATTGGATAAACGCAAAATCCGCTATTAGTTTTCCAAGTTATTGTCACTTATAACAGTGTACACAATATTTAGTTATGAAAAGTTACTAATGTCAAAATAATACATTAACATTTATAACTAGTCAAAAGTACTTCACTTCTAGAACACGGTAGAAGTGACAATTTATATTGTATGATCATATGGTAGTCATTTTTTCTATTAAATGGACGCATCTTATTGTATTCGAAAAATAAGTCACTCTCAATAGGGTTAATTCCCGTCAGCAAATGAATTGTCAACTTTTATTTTGACTTTAGTAATTTTTTGTTACCAAGTGTCGCTTACACCGTTAAAAAATATTATTCTTTTCATTATATCACCAGCACAAGCTTATTTTGAAGTTGGAGAAAACATGGCGGCCAACAATCATATGGCCACACTGTGATTATATTGTCGCTGTACTCAAGGAGGCCTGTATTGGTCTCATCAAACGTATTCAAGTTTTATAACTGCATGACCTAATTTACAAAAGGGACTTCTGGGCGATGCTCTCTTGAGACAATTCCACTTCACGCTTCCATTCTAAAATACCAGATATATTTGTCTGTGGTATTTCTTTATCGCTATCTCGATAATTGCGAGGCAGTGCCTCGTATCTTTCGCACTTTTCATTCAGCTCTATTTTACCTCCAACTAAGTACCACTACCTGGAACAGAATTCACCGTTCAAGAGAAACAAACGCTCGGTATGATTTGCGGTTGACTTAGTTGTTAAATTACGTCGAAATTAATATATCAAGATCACCTCCAGTTAATAGTTTAGAACTTGGTTTTATCTTTTATTCAGTATGTACTCTAAGTAGACACAGTTCTGTTAAAAGCTATTATAAATATTTTTTTTATTTTCTTGTAATTTCTCCCACGGTTACCTTCGCAAGATTATTATTAATAGGCGTTAATCTTATATTTGCCTTTTCTTTGGCATGTTCTTTACTTTATATAAAAGCAAAACATTAGGCAATTTGAAGAATTTAGATAAGTTCGGAACCAGCCAGGCCAGTTTTCCTACAGCCCCCACCTCCAGGCATTAGCTTGAGAAGTGGCACTCAACAATTTTCCAGATTGTCCTGTATCCCTCTGGTAATCCCTCCCCACTGTATAGTAATCCGCAAAGCAAATAAAAATAAATAATCGTTGCTTCTTTCTTCACTGATATATCGAACTCCACCTCTTTTCGTTTGTTTCGGTGTCTTAAATCGATTTTATAATAATACTGTTAGGTGGCAAAGAAATCGAAAAACAAATGTCAAAATAAGAGCTTATTAATCAAGCTAAAATTCTCATTTTGCATTTCATAGCCTCTCCTTACATTAAATTTTTTGGATCGAGTAGTATTATCTGTTCAAAATATTCATCGAAAACGCCTGTTAAATGTTATACAAACTTTTAAAATGAGCTTACAAATAATCTTGCTCTTACAGTGTATTAGAAATGTAGTAGCTAACTAGATATTTTTTTATAAAGGTGATGTTACTTTCCATTTGAATGCATGCTAATTTGTAAAAGACCAGCATTTGAAAGTGAATAAAATTTGAAAATATCAATACAAAATAGTAGAAAAAATATTTGCAAAAATGCTGTAACTATCACAGCAAATTCCAGTATTTTATGCAAATTTAGTGAAAACAAAATATACATTTCCATCACACATCTAAAATGAAGCTACATAGATATAGTTTTTTTTTTAATTTACACTACCTAGAATTACCTTGCGGATCTAAATGTGGAGGGCTCTATTCGTTTTGTTAGTGCAAAAAACCAGAAAAAATATTTTAGATTTTTTTTTAATTAGTGAAAATTGATTAATTGTATACGTACATTGCGTTTACAAGCTTATTTTTCAATATTTCTCAATAATTTTTTAACTAGTGGAAAGCTTATTCATTCTGTATTCAGTTGATATCAAATTAATCACGAAATTAATTTTAACAAATGCTATGAAATTGTGTAAATAGAGCGTACCGGGAATGTGCAGTATATATTTCAGCGTCGAGGTAGTTTGAAAACTATTGCATATAAATGCATTCTTCCAGCGCCAGCGTACGAAATGTGTAGAAAAAAATTATGAAATGTTTAATGAAAGAACTATCTGAATTGATTATTATTTATTGTAAAAAATAGGATTTATTTTTCGCTGCGTGTTGATACGCTTGTCGCGCCTCGCGGGGTACTGATTTGCACCACCTAGCCCAGAAAATAAAGGGATGACATCGGGAATAGTTAGGAGAAAGCTAAATTCCGGTGACCGGCAAGGCGCGCCATACGTATGAATCAAAACACGCAGCGGAAAATAAATTGTTTTTTTACAACAATAAATCAATCTTTTTCTAAAAATTCCTTCATTCTTTTCTACACATTTCATACGCGGGAAGTATGCATTTATGTGCAATAGTTTTCAAAATACTTCGATGTTGAAATTTATTCCGGGCATTCCCAGTACGTTTGTTTAAACAATTTCTGTAGCATTTGTTAAAAATAATGTCATGATTAATTTAACATCTGAATCTAGAAAAAAGAAGCTCTCTACTAGCTTAAAAATCATTGAGAAATATTTAAAAATAAGCTTGTAAATGCGATGTACGCATAAAATTCCTCAATTTTCAATAATCAAAGCAAATCGGAATTTTTTTTTGGGTTTTACAATCGCAAAAAGAATGGAGCCCTTCACATTTAAATCCGCAATGTAATTCCAGATAGTGTAATTTTTTTAAACTATATTTCGAGTGCACACCGCATCTTTTGGAAAGCCAGATTCCTGACTAAAAGCGAAAAGTACATTTACAATAATAATATTTTCTATAGCACTCTTTGTATTTCGTTTCTGCATGCAAATACACATGCACACTAATAAAATAAAGGAACAGATATTGGTACAGGTGCATTAAAGTTTGGGTATTATACATTATACGTTTTGTATTGCTGTTACCATATATTAATGAATTCTTTAAATATAATTGTAATGTTTTACCTTTTTATTCTTGAAAGGTAACACTGAACTGCAAACAGTTATATATACATTCACATAAAAATATTAAAAGATAGCAATAAAACGAGAATTGTATTTTATATAGTAGCTATATTAGAAACACGAAAAATGCAACGTAGAACCTGCCCCACTACATAAAACAATAACAAGGACAGTAAATAAATACAATAATAATCTTAACTCTTAATTTGTTTGGGAAATAGGTTATCCAAACGCGCACCCTTAATTAGATTTATTTATACAGTGGATATAGTTAACATTTCAAAGTAAGTAAATGCTGGCTCATGTCCGAATATCAGGTTTAATACATCGGGCTATTCCGTAGAACTGTCCGTTCACAATGCAAACATTTTTACATATGTTAAATAAAAGAAAATAGTATTCTTATTTCCTGCTCTTGCTCTAGAAACCAAAGGGTAAGTCTGTATACTTAGTAAATCATAATTTACTTACTATCACATCAATCTTTCTAGTGGCTCAGAAATAAAGTCTAGTTAATATGGCGGTTACTATTTTAAATTTTTAATAGTTGTCGCATTCTAAACCATCCGCAAATGGCAAGAATTAGTAACATTCGAACAAGCTTTAACGTTATCCTTAAAGCTCAGTTCTGGAATAGCAGTAGTTGTGTGCTCAATTCATCAGGAAACGTCGCAATTCTTCTGGAAATAAGGATAGAACAATGTCAAAGTGATGCACGTCGAATCTGTAGGCAACGATGTTACCTTCAAATATCATTTAGTAAATCTTGGATGTGTATTATCCATTGTTTATTTTAAACATTTAGTTTGATTTTTGTTTTCTTTTCCTGTTTACTAAATTAGTGTAATTAAATTTATTAAGCTTAAAATAGTGTTTTTAACCCCATAAAGTGCATAACATAGCAGTCAAACGGTTTCTGCTATTGCAAGTTAAAACAAAAATATTCCTTAGTATTATAAGTAATCATTAGTAATTTACCCAGACATCACAATTCAGCCGTTTTTATGGTTTTAACAATATAAATCAATTCCTTAACTCTAAAGTGGAGATTATTTATTTATTCTTAAGCCTGATTGCACCGATATTACATATTAAGTATTTTATTGTATTCAAGTATTTGATGTTTTTAATGGCCAAATTAATGATATTGATCCGTAGATTTCACAGTTAATTTTGTTTTGGGTTTTAAATATTGGTTATAGTACAGTGCTTTCGTAAAGTAGTGGATAAATTCGTTAAAAATTCAAGGAATAACTTTTAGAAAAAACGCTCGGACCCGTCGATTTTTATTTTTATTTGGGCATCTTTTGAAATAAAATTTATACATACAGGGCGTATGAGGTATGACGTTATCGATGTTTTTTTAAATGGCAACCCCCTTTTTTAATTACGGAATTTGAAAGAACACATCTTAAAATCAAATTTAGTATTTTCTAAATTTAATTTTTTTTTCTTAATTTTTGGTAATGTGACTTATACACAAAAATTACCTTAGCGTAAGAAAAAAGATGCGTTTTTTCATTGTCCGTAATTAAAAAAAGGGGGTTTCTATTTAAAAAAAACATTGATAACGCCATACCTCATACGAGAGACACCCTGTATGTATGCATTTTATTTCAAAAATGCCCAAATAAAAATAAAAATCGACGGGTCCGAGCGCTTTTTCCAAAAGTTATTTCTTGAATTTTTAACGAATTTATCCGCTACTTTACGAAAGCACTGTATTTATAACAACAAAACAGTTTGAGATTGGTTATGACTTGAAAACCGTATGTCTGCTCTTAATTAAAAGTTCGCATATAACATGGCAGATAACATGGCAACCGGGAGTAGTACTAAATCTAGACATACGTTCAGTAAATCATAGCCAACCCGAAACGATTTTATTAATAAACACCCTTTCCTTCGATTGCGTTCCTCATATAATAATAAAATATACGATTTTATTTTTAAAAAATACTAGTAGGAACAAATAAAGATTACAAATGCAAAATATAAATTCGGCAGTTTTCCTCATTTTTTCTTGTTTGTAGAAGAAATTACAATATGCGTTTTTCATGTACTAAATGATTTTCACATTTAAATTATCAACTTAGAATATTTTATTACGGTAAGGGTTGTAATAGAAGAATGTAACAATAATAATTGCAACGCTTTGTAACATTATACACTTTGGAGTTTCCATTGGTCTAAATCGTGAATTAAAAAAAAACACACATTTTGAACCGTAGCCAGCAGCCTGATTAAATGCCGTGGCTGACCAGAAATCGGTATATCAGTATAACAAATTATGAAAAATGTAATAATTTTTCAATGAATTCGTCTTTTTACATTGAAGCAACAATCAGCACATCTTAAGAATGCAGATTTCCTTGTTAGAAAGAATATGGCTACAGGGCCAATTCACGTTCATGTGATTTCCAAAATGTTAATCATTTAGTTCGTCAGCTTTGACAATCTGTGTTTAAACTCTATTTCAATTATTTTACTGGTTACATACAATAGTCAATCCTCTAACAGTGTTAGATATAAATTTCTTCGTTTAATCGATGTGCTTAAACTAAGCACCATACAATTTTGTTCACTACAATTTTGCACACAAAATTGTCCAGTCGACATTGCTACCTATCGTTTTACTTCTGGAGGACAGCCTATATTTGGCATGGTAAACACTTTAAAAAATAATTGTGACTACTTATTTTTTCTCAATAATAAAAATAACTATATAATCTTCTTTGTTATCGTAGTTTAGTTAAAAGGTGTTATTTTGAATTTGGAAGTTTAAGAAAAGAAACACTGCTCTACGTAAATATTTCTTTAAGTGACTGTGTTACGCGAGCTCTGTAAAGTGAAAAAATGAACGAGACACACAAAGATTCAATTTTAGTCAGCTTATATTTCGTTGTAAAGTTGAAAAATTTCCTGTCGAATTAGTTCAGTTCAGCTTTTTCTCAATTGTAACGTGTTTATACCGGGTGACTATAAATGATTGTGATTTTTTTTCTTATGTTGGCACTGTTTATGTTGGTGGTACTGTAAGTCTATGTCAAATTCTAGGTTAGCAAGTTAGGTTTTGTGTCAGTTTTGACACAAAATAACGCAAAACCTAACCTGCTAACATTGAATTTGACATAGACTTACAGTGCCACCAACATAAACAGTGCCAACATAAGAAAAAAATCACAATCATTTATAGTCACCCGGTATTAAACACGTTACAATTGAGAAAAAGCTGAACTGAAGTAATTCGACAGGAAATTTTTCAACTTTACAACGAAATATAAGCTGACTAAAATTAAATCTTTGTGTGTCTGTTTAAGAGAACAACTTAGGCTATTTTCAATGTTTATATAAACGAACAATAAGTAAAAATAGCTTGTGTATACAGTTCGCAAATAATTAGTTTAAAAGTAACAATGGCAAAACTAGGAAAGCTCAAGGAAAATTTAAAGGCAATAAAATATTCAAAACATTCTTTGCTGAGTTTTCGTAAGTAAAAGTATAATTATTACTCTTAATTTCAAAATAATTGTAGCCATGCATTCAATTTTTATCTAAAAACATGCAAATATTTAAAAGTGCTAATGCATTCAAATTTTTTAATTAAATTGTAGGACAATGAACATATGTATCTCTGAAAAGATATTTTTAAAAGCGCCAGTAATTGCTCCAACCATTCGCCTTCTGTGAAGTGTTAATCACGGACACTTAAAATCGAACTGACAAATACTGAACATGTACACGCCAAGACAATCTAAGTTGGTTTACTAAACACCAGTTCATTGGAAAAAACATGATGTTACATAGAAATGCAAAATTAATATACAAAATTTTAAATATTAATTACTGAAGGACCATAGACTAAATTAAACGTAAATGCACTACACCACATATTATAAAAAAAAATTAAAAACACTAAATAGATGAATTCGTAGACTTTATAAAACACAAGTGTCACATTATTATAAACGTCCTCATTATATGAATTGCCAAGAATACTATACCTGCACTTAGGCCAATCATCACTTCAACAAGTTTACAGAGTTTTTAATATTGCGATAACGTACGTTCATTTACACTATGAATTTTACTAACAAAATGGTGGATATAACTATAACTAATATTTTTATGGGAGATTTTAGTTTTTTGTTATTAACAAGAGAAGAAAATCTCTGCAACTTATGAGTAGTAAAGAAACCCAATAAACGCAGTCAGTTACCTTTCCTTGACACACTAATCACACAAACTTATGTAGCACCAGTATTCCTCAAAAATCGAACACTAAAAAAATTACATTTTGATTTCAAGGGTCACATACACACAAAGTGAAGTATTTACTATAGATTCTAAGCTATTTCCTACATAACGAAATTTTTAAATATAAGTAAACGAAACTTACTGTAAATACCTCACCATGTAATTCCTACACCCAAACGGAAATAAACAAACCTTGTCATGTGGTATATCTATGTTTCGCCCAAGTCTAAGAAAATTCCATGAATTGAATAGGTTTGATGTTAAGGTAACTAACCACCTCACTATCTTACTCAAACCATATCATTTAAAAAAGACTATCACTAAGCAACGGAGTTACTATTTCTTGTAAATTTCGCAATATCAATGAAACGTCGACGAATTTACAATAAGAAACATAATTTAATTAAAAAATACCAGATAGAAAATTGTAAAATTGCAGAGACGAATGCTTTCTTTTCAGTTAAATTAGATAAAAAGGGGTTAGATCCTTAAGGTTAAAAGAAAGGAGCTTTCGGTCACTCTAATTAAAGTATTCGAATTTAAAATAATATATTTTCCAACCATTTTCTTTAATAATACTTAAGATCATAAATTACATTAGATCTCTACTAAAAGGCTTCATTTTTTATGCATATTTTTAATCAACTGTAAAAAATGTATAGCTACTAATAATAAACAAATGAAACTCAGAAATGTATTTTTCTTGCATTAAATATGGTACACTACAGGCCAATAAAATTACTTTTACTGGCTGTTTGAACATTTAGAACAGACTTATTTAATCTCAAATAAGCAACGCTTCACCAAAATGCACGTTCTACTTTATTTGAGGTGCATTTCCGTTTTGGTGGCAGCGCCACGAGTGAACAGAACGACCCTTTAAATTAAATTAATTTAAATTGTGATTTAGCCTAGTTCGCCAGTCAAGGATGTTATGAATAAATAACATAGCCATGTGTTTCCCACTTACATCATTCGCCTATGAAATATGCACGTCCATAATAACATACCGAGGTTGGAAGAGTAGAACAAAGCTTTCGGAAAAGAGTTCGAATGCTAAATCTCGTTCCGTTCCAACTAACATTAAATCTCGATTAAGTTCAATTGGGGCACAAAGACGCGAATTCAAATAACCCTTTCAATTCGGCCGGCTTTCTCGTTCCAATCCCAATTTGCATCGGTTTCCATTAGCTGTTATTGAATATTGCATGCCCGACGCGAACATATTTCAGCAACTATTTAACAGCTCCGATGGGCGAACACTCGCAGATATTAATATTCTAGTTTTAGATTAGATAAGAAAATAATTGATTCAATTATTTTGGTGCACAAAGCAGCAAAATCGGTAAAAGCTCCACTAAGCGGCCGTTCCGATGGTCGGCCACTTTAAGAAACTTTCTCAGCCTACTAACTGTCTAACAAAGCTAAGCACTCAAA
>OW679197.1:39831341-39943778 GCA_940337035.1 Agriotes lineatus | reverse complement strand
ATACCCTGTATCCATACCGGAGTTTCTAGATTTCAATTTGTAGCCGAAACACATTTACTAAACTAAACCTAAAACTTTGTTTCGGTATTTTTTTGCAACATATATAAAATAGGTCAGCCCAACACTAGTTTAGTTTATTATTTCGAAGCGAAAGCGGAATGAAGAGAATAATAGCGTATACTACTAACTCCTGACATTTACCTTCGGAGATACCGGCAATGTTTTGCGGCGGTTCATTAATGTAGCCCCTTAGTATCTGCAATACTTGAAAGGAGGGCATTATTAAAGTCCATGTAAAACTACGACCGATTCTTACACAGGCCATCAACCCGAAATATAATTCTTCGATCACCGAAGTATTAGAAACTTATGGGATCGGATCATTGGTGGCAGGATTTTATGATAGTTATCAAATTTTAACGCCGCTGCTAAGCCTTTCACGTAACAGATTCAATTTGGTTTACTATCAGCCTCAGTAGGTCACACGAAAGGGAATGAAAATTTACCACCGCCTTGCATGCTTTGTTTGAAACGTATCGTCTGTTAAAAATTAATTAGGGAGCCCGGAGTTATTGCAGTGAATGTAGCTCTGTTTGGATAACCTGCAAATTACCTCTCTCTGGGACTGTTTGCGTTAGAGCAGTGTTTCGATAAAGGGTATTTTCCCACTGTTGTCCAGGGAGTTGGTGTCCTAAAGGCGTAGTGTGGGGCACGCATGTAGCTAGGATTGTCTGAAAATAAATTTTCTGTTGTTGGGAGTTCACACAGAGGTCACAAGAGCGTGCAACTCTTTTGGAAAGCGTCCTTAGGGGTAATCCCTTTAACGAATATCTAAGTTTATTTAGTACTTTAGCGTTTTTGTAATTGTTTTATCTAACGATATATAACCATATTGTCATTATCAAAACTTATGTCCAGCGCTGTCATTTTCAATTCTTAAATTCTAATAAGTATAAGCACGTATCGGAGAGCTACACCCCATCAGGAAACTTAGATGAGAAACAAATATATAGGTGGTTTGACGTGAGATACTAATCTACCTTTTAAAGCTATTGACATACCTTTCTATCCATTGTTTTTGAGATTACGTTACAATTCTCCATCAAGCGTTCGATCAATAACACACGAGTTCTTGAATATTTCGAACTTGAAAATTTAAAATCAATTAATATTCCGTAACAACTTTTCCTAAAGCATAACATTTAATTTTTTGTTCTATGTCAGTATTTGATCACACCATTCCAGTAGTAATGATGCATATTATTTTTCAAATTGTATTATCTACGCCTTTCTAAACTTAACTCATTTTCACGTTATTATAATTTTCACAACATGCTGAATTGGTAAATTGAAGTAAAGTTTTTGAATACCTTGAAATGTAATGAGACTCAAAAACTACTAAACAAATGTGTATATATATATACTTATATATATATATATATATATATATATATAGAAGGCTTTTCATTCCTATAGGAATTAGAGCCGCCCCTGCTCTTTTGACTGTTTTAGTGTTGGCGGTGCGTTACTCCACTACACTACACTACACTCACTATATTCACTACCTTTCTCTCCACTTTATTTCCTGTCGGTATTTATAGGTTGTTGAGTGCTGTTGCTTCTTTCACAATTTTTTCCATTCTCTTTTGTTCCTCATCTTCTCCCGCCATTTTGTGATTCTCATTCTTTTTATATCTTTTACTACTTGCTCTTCCCATCGTACGTTAGGTCTCCCACTTTGTCGCATCTGTGGTCTCCATTTTGTCATTCTTTTTACTGCTCTCTCCTCACCCGGTTTATATGCCATACCAAATTATTCTTTTGGATTTTATTACTCTGACTATATTCTCGTTTTCTAATATTTCTTCCACCTCACTATTTGTTAGCCTTCTATATTGTTCCTCGTTTAACTTCTTTTCTCTTTCTTATTATTTTCCTCTGGAAGACCGTCAGTTTCTCTTCATCTTTTCTCGTGAGACATGTATTTTCCGCCCCGTAGGTCACCACCGCTCTTGTCACTGTTCTATATACCCTATATACCTTTTTTGTTTATCTTTTTGCTATTCATTATCGTTTTATGTTTGTAGTATGTTTTATAACCTGACTGTACCTTCCGTTCTATCTCCTCACTTCTACTGTTCGTCTTATTTATACGAGCCCTAACCACTATATATTCGGCCATTCCAATAATTTTATTTCCTTCACGTAAAAACAGAGTTTTATGATTGAACAAAAAACAATTAAGGTACAACATTTTCTTTTCGTTAAAACATGATAAGAGATCTTCGAAATCCTTAATCCTTAATCCGCGAATGCGGTGCCTTAATTGTTCTCCGTCCACTCATAAAATCCTGTTTTACGTTAGTAGAGTAAAATTATTGAAATGGCCGAATATATAGTGGTTAGGGCTCGTAAATGTTCTTAAGTATTTATAACTTTTTACTTCCTTTATATTATATTTTCCTATTTTTATTACTCTCCTGTTGTTTCTTTCCCTTTTCTTGTAAATTTCGTATACTTGGTTTTCTCTTAGTTTGTTTCTAAACTTATTTGTTTTGCTGTTCTACTAATCGTCTCCATTGTTTCTTCCAGTTTTTTTCATATTCCTTGCTATAAATGCTATATCATCCGCATATGCTACAATTTGTATGGATTTCTCTATTATTGTTCCTTTAGTGTCGCATTCTTTCATTATTCCCTCTATTGCAATGTTTAACAGTGTCGCCGATAGTTCATCTTCTTGTCGTACTCCTATATATGTATGTGTATTTTCTGTTAATCCTTCTTGTGTAGTACTTCTTCTTCTGTTCCTTCCATGGTCATCTTTATCATTCATATCAATTTTTTTGGGTATACCCATTTTTCTCGCGTCTCTTATGATTGAGCCTCTTTTCACTGTATCAGTGCCTGCTTATAGTCTATAGATAGTATCTCCATCCTTATATCTCGTTCATAGCATTTTTCAATTGTTTGTTTCACCGTATGCGTTGCATCTATTGTTGACCTTCCTTGCCTGAATCCGTTCTGATATTCTCCCATCCTTTCCTCTGTAAACCTATATAATTTTTTTAGTATTAGTGATGTTAGTATCTTATACACTAAATTCAGCAGGGTTATCTTTCCGTAGTTTTCGCATAGCATTAAGTCTGCCTTTTTTGGTATTGGCACTATAGCTGCTGACCTCCACTCCTCGCGCCACTTTTATTTTTTCCATATTTGCTTCATTAATAGGTAAGTCTTTTTTTGACTTTATCTCCTTTTTCTTTCAGCATTTCAGTGCATATACTGCCTGGTCCTGCTGCATTTCTTCTTCTTACATTTGTAATTACTTCGTTAATTTCTCGTCTGATGGTTCTTCTACTTCTATGTCTTCTTCTTCTTCTTCATTTTCTTCCTCTCTTCTCTTTGTCTTCCTCGTTTGTTATCGTTTCTCTCATATATCTTTACCATTCTCTCTTGTCTATGTTGGCAGTGGTATTTCTTTTCCTTTTTTGTTTTCTCATTTGCTAGTATCATTTTGTGTTATTTTTACGATCTTTTTCTATATCTTTCATCATCTCCTCGGTCCATTCCTGTTTTTTGTTTCTCATTACTCTTGATGCTTCCTTCCTTATTTGTTTGTATTCCTCCTAGTTGTTCCCTCCATTAGATTTTATCCATTTTAACCATATGTATTTCTTTCTTTTTATTAATATTTCGGGTTGATCGTCAAACCAATTCTTTCTATATTGTCCTTTTCTTCGACCTATTACTGTTTCTACTGTTTCTAATATCTTCTTTTTTATACTATCCCATTCGGTTTTTATATTATCATTTGGTTTGTCTTTACTTAGTTGTTTCTTTAGCTCTTTCTCGACTCTCTTCTTTTTTCTTCATTTTGAAGTTCTTCTATGTTCCATTTCCTTTTTAAGCTTCCTTTAATGTTCTTCACTACCCTCATTTTTACTTTCGCTATCACTAATTGGCGATCAGTGTCTACACTTGTCCCTCTATAAGATCCTACATTCTGTATAATTTTTTGTTTCTCCTTTTTAATTACGATATGATCGATTTGATTTCCTTTAGTATTTTTTGGTAGTAGCCATGCCGTTTTATGCTCCTTCTCATGCTGAAACGTTGTGCTCGCTATCGTCATATTTATTTGTGCTGTTAGGTTGCATAGCCTCATTCTATTATCTATGGTTATGTCTTGTAAATTATGTTTTCTTGCTACGTTCCTTACATACTTCTCCTTCCTTTTCTTTGCGTTAAGGTCGCTCGCTATTATTAATGTATCATATTTCGGTATCCTTTCACGTGCTTGTCTTTTTCAGTATCTGTTGCCACTTCTGTCGGTGTGTATACATTTATTAATGTAATATTGACTATGCTCTTTTTTATTGATAAAACAGATCACGCAATACCTACAATTTTTCGGTTGCCATGACAATATTTAGTCAATTGTTTATTTATAAACAGAAACCAGTTTCTCATTCTGAATAAAACCGCTGAAAAGCAGTGTCGGTAAAATTTCAACTCCAACAAACCGGTATTTTTGTATAATTCTATGCTTATTATAATAGTAATTCGTACAAATCGTTGAAAATTAGTGCCACAAGCTGTGGTGTGAATACAAACACGATTTAACAATTTTAAAAGTCAAAAATTTGCTGAACATCTCCCAAGCCGTGCAACACATCGCCTCTTTTACGAGCCCTAAAATGCCAAAATCAAGGTCGAGCAAGTAATACAAACGAATTTAGCTGCTATACAAGTGCAGTACAGCATTCAACGATGTCTTCTTGTAGAGTTAATTTAAGAATGTGGCAAATATATCAAAGCAGAACAGGAGCGAGAAAATTGTACCCGCATCGAGTAAAGTAGCAGTGCAGGTCAGAGAATCCGGTAGAACGCTCCAAAGTTTACGTATGTGCGAACAATTATTACATTCTGTACAGAATAGAACAAAAACACACAAAGTCGAAGTCAAAACCACTATAATTGCGTAGTAAAGGCCTGGTAGGTTTTAGTTTAATAACTAAACAGTAAAAATTGTCCATTTAAAATAATTTATGTGTTTGTTTATTTGTAAGCCAGCCAAAACTATGTCGACCGTTTTTGCGGTGCAATTACGAATGCCCATTGCGCTTTGATACGATTAAGACGAGTACGCCAGCAGGAATCCTAATATCAAGCGCAGTGGACAAGAGTACTGATACCACTACAAAAATTATTAACTGTGACTAAGAATGGTATTCGAGGGACTATTCAAGTAACCAGGCTATGTTTTCAAATTATTTTTCGGTAAAACTAGCAGCAAGTCGAGCAATTTCTATAGTTCCAGAAAACGAAAATTGATTTTTTCTAACGAAAACTACATTTGTTTAAAATATCCACCTGAATACCTTCTAGGAAGATATATATCCGCTCTTATTTTTTTGATTGGCTAAGAAAGATCAATTTTTGTATTTTTATTGGTCAAGTTTTGACCGATGACAGGTGAATTCAATATATATTTTTTTATGTATTTCGAGTTAGTGCACGTTAATATTCGGTTTAGGTGTTGATGAAATGTTATGTTCACGATCATAATAAACAATAATGGACCGTAGAAGCTTCTGTTAAAAAAACATATTTATATTTTACTGCAACACAGGAACTCAACCTACTTCTTGTTCACTGAAATAGTAAGAACGTCACTTTTAAACTATGACAGGTAGTAGCTAAAAAAAGTGAATTAGTCCACACATCTCTTCTTTTCAATTATCTATTTTGTGCCACAAATCAGTATTACAGTTCACTCCCATTTACATTTATAATAGGCGTGTTTCACCACTTTCACCACGTTTTTCAGCTTCTGACAATTATTTGAGTAATATTGAGGTACAGTTACACAAGAATTTTCGTTTAATAAATTTATTTAGACGAATCCAATTAACGACTACAAATCAAGAAAATAACTAATTCTCAATAATATGTTAACAAATACGAGTACAGACACTACAGTCGCCAATCGCAGTTGCACTATTATTTGTTTATTGTTATTCGTAGTTCGGTTTATATAAATCTGAGTTCTATGTGATATTATAGTTTTAGCTAAAAATAGCAATCGCTTGTTCATCTTTTGAATCTTTTTGATTTTTTTATTAATTTTGTAGTGTTTATTTGTACAATGTGTAGACTGTTACCAAGGAATCCCCGTTTACGACATACAACAAGCATAAACGGGGCATTTTGCTCAGTGGAATGTGGTGAGTTGTAGAGTGAAATATAACGGGACTCGTTCACGATAGTCAAAATAATTATAATTAGCAAGATACGGGGATATATTATTCTAGGGCACCACAATAGTGAGTTGGATGCCAGTGATGGACTTGAAATTTGCACTGTGTGGAACCTCAGCGATAGGAAATACGGGCTGAAAATTTACCACGTTTCGTAATTTCTGACAATGCTTATTTGACTTAAAAACACGCGGAACGGCACTGTGGTCTACAAAATTAAATTATACAGTAAATTCAAGATAACATGCATACAGTTATATTTAAGTGGGCCAGCCTTACAGCTGTGACCTGAACAAAAGTTAAGAAATCATTGCCTAAAGAAATTCTACCTGCTCGTAAAAAGTAAAACTACCCGATGCTTATCCGCAATACAGGTTCCTCAGGGAAAAGCAATATCGATCAACTGGAAAAATCCTATTCTATAGTACGTTATAATTGATGGTAAATTATACATGCCATATTATATAGTACACATAAGTTCACCTTAGCTGAAATTCAGTTCATTCGCCAGTAAAATGTGAAAATCAAGGGAAGTTACAGACTTATTGCGTTGAACAAAATCTTGATCGGACCTTTTAGATCGCTGGCCGTTAAACTTGAACGAGATTTCGAAGACGGAAGCAAAATGCACAGCTTTATGAGCGAAATGTGAGTGTTTCTACACGCGATATGAGAGAAGCTTGTTCAGAGCATCGACGGCGGGACCATAAGAAATGGGTTACAGTAGTTGATATATTTCCTACAAGAAATGAGCGTGAATCCACACGCTATAATATGAAGATATTTCCAAGGCTTCGTCGGAATGCAGGAGGGTTGCGAAACGATAGATTGATGTGCAGAGCATCGATGGCACGGTTCCTGTACAGGGCGGAGCGGGACGATACAGAGAATTTGAATGTATCCGACCGCAGGTTGATATTAAATGCCGCGAAACCCGCAAACGGGACCAGATTCGATATTTTACAAAACCAGGGATCAAATGATTTAAAACAAATAAAGTCAAAAATTATAAATGAAAAATAAGCAATTTATCATAATTCATCACTTTAAAACTTGAGGGAATTGAAAACAAGAGCTTTTAGCTCTGTGTTGCACCTGGAAATGATAATCTTGTTGTAGCTTTATTAAATTTAGAATGAAGTCTGTGTTCGAGAAATGATTTACATTTACTTCTGAATGAAGTTTAATAATTTTACTAAAAGCGGAAGCTTATTAATTGTGCAACAATAAAGTTGATTAATCAGTAAACCAATATATTTGTTTTTAGATTTCAACTTTCAACGTTACAAAAAGTCGGAAATAATAAGGAACGACAATATAGTATCATTGAAAAGTGACGTTAAAGGACCAATATCAACGATATTATCATATACAATACCGCGGCTCGACGAATTTCCCAAAAATTTACATCGAAGTAATAAACATGAGTAAAAACTTTAACAAAAATGTATGCAATTCGTCAGCTACAAGTTGTATTTAAAGGACTATTCAACGAACACAATTGACATTGCATAGTAATTAATAAATTATATCACGACTTCCTTGACTAGGCTAGGGTTAGTTTAATAGCGCAATGAAGGAGGTCGTGAAATATATTTTATTTAAATCAAATTCTAGGCTTTATAGTTATTTTGAAGGTAGTGTAAAATGCATTATTTTGACAAACAAAACACATATTAAAGCTTGTGTAAGTTTATTATAGGAAGTGAAATAGATTTTACAGGAAGGGAAAACAATTGTACTTAAAATTTCCCTAGCGGAATTGTTACACAATTTTACTCTGATTGGTCTAAATAAAAAGATATTAAATTATGATTAGTTAAGAGTTAACATAGGGGGGTGAGTTGAATAGTCATTGGTATACGTCATGCCGTATTAACATCTTTTAGCGTAACATATACATCATGAAGTGTTTTAACAATCAATTTGTACGTTTACCGTGTTGAAAATTGTGCTTTCTAAAGTGGGAAAACATACCTATACGTTTTTTGAAATATTAACGGAGCCGGTTGGAGATAAAATATATTTCTCAAATTGTGTAGACGCAGCGTTTTTGGGAATTTTCCAATTAATTCGCTGGAATTATTTCGTACTCAGCAACAATTACTAACAGAGTGCAATTTAAACGAGCTCTATCACCAACATTTTTGTTGGCTTAAATTTACCACATCGCTGCAGGAATTCGCTTCGTCTACCTTGGGCTTGTTTTCTTTGCCGTCGTAATTTAAATTTATTTCGCTCATCAGCTTCGGAGCGAGTTATCCTTTAATAACGACTTTGCCATCGAGCGGATCTGCTGCAGAAATTTGTTTTCGTTTCTCAAGTATTTTTAATTTCGTACTGAATACTTCATTCCAGCAACTTACTGGCTATCTGATTATGGTTACCTACATACCACGCTAAAATATTTGGAATTCACAGGAACCTCCTTGCATTCTATGGCATATTTTCAGCCGTGTTTCACGTATTTTTTCTGACAGGTAGTCTGTGGTCTGCGCGTTGTTACGGGGCTCTTCTTGGATGTTTTCATTACACTGATCCTTTCAAACAACAACAATGGATCGATGAGCACAGTTGTGTTGGGTAGTGCTGTTGGAAGCGAAAGTACTCCATTGTCTCTTAAAAACTTGCTGTACTTGAAATGTTAGTAAATTTTCTTTTTCACTGCAACAGCGCCAATATCTTGCTCATTGCGACAGTTATTTTCCTTATCATCAGTTATCTCCGCTGCAATTACTGGCATTGAATCGAGTCTCTTGGGTCAAAATGTTGTTCTCCTATGTCGAATGAAGGTTCACAAAACTTCTCAACACTTGCAGAAAAAATAAAGTTCAGGACGCTTCATTTCACACGGAGGAATATGGCCTGAGACAGGGTTATCCAAATATCTTTTTCCGAAATCCAGCCAATCTGGCACACGTTAACGTCGTACTGAATGGTTAACACCGCGGCACTGCAGCCGAATTCCTTAATCCCTCGGCCACACTGGCGTCATTGTTCGGAGATAGTAGTCCAAAAATACATATACATGAAACACTTTCCATGGTAGTGCTTCCATGTGTCAGTGCTTTGTTAAATTTGGGGGTTTCGTTCCACGTTCCATAAAATTCATCCGTACGTTTAACTGAAAAATACATCTTAATGAACTTCTTTAAGGCTTCGTTTTCCATTTAACTTTTCAATTTTGACATGTATTGAACGTACCACTGTGCCGATTTTACGTAAAGAAACAGTGTTGCTGCATGAACATATGGAAACATTTTATCCAGTGAAGCTAAACGCGCCTCCCAGTTGCCCATTGTTGCAGCTCTGATACACTCTTTCGTGATTGTCAACATTTCAAAATATTGAACCTAGATTTTTTCATCAAATGGTTCGTTCATCATTTTGACATTACTCGACCCTTTCACTTCGTCAAACAACGGTGACCTTTTGTCGAAATTCTGTAGATAAATTTGGAAGAACTCAGTTTATTATCATTTAATGTTATTTCGCTATAAACAATTTGGGATTAATCAACTTGAAGTAATGTGTGAGCTCTGGAGTAAGCGTGATTCTGTAGCGTTGTAGCACACATGTTTCAAAGCGAATTGTGAAAAACGAAGTTGCAGAAAAAGTGTTTTTAATGTTTTTAATTAAAAAAAGAGCACGGTAAAACACCTTTGCTAGATCGAATACCGTTGTGTTGACGAGTGTTTATAATTATGTATGAAATAGAAATAAATCTTAACGTTTCTAATAGGAATAAGATGGTCAAAGAAAACACAGTAGCATTAATAGCATTTTCTTGCAAAAGAAAAAAAACTCGGAATCGGTAAGATTCGAACCTGAACTCCCAGAGATGATCTATCTCGGCCAAGACACACAAACTTATCGTTGCATTATGAATTGAAGGATGACGACATAAAAAGTGAGCTCGATCACGAATGAAATAAGCCCGGTCGGTGACGATGAAAACATGACACATACATGCACGCAGGCTCGACGTTTATATATAAGGATTGATGCAAGGAAAGACGTCAACGTTTATTTTGTATACTTCAGATTCCAATTTCGCTATAGAACAAGCCAAAGTGTAGAATTCGATCTAGATGTAACGGTTGGTCGTTTGAAAAAAAAACTAAGATCGTTCTTGTAGAGAATTTTCCATAGTGTATACTGGTAGCGAAGCGTTTATGGCGTAAAATTTAGGAAAACTTTTTTTAACTCTTTCGCGCGCTGTCAACTTTAAGTACACAACTTAGCAATGGGGACTTTCCACAGTTTATTTAGAAGGTTTTAAGGTAAGTGCATACCAAAATTCAACTTGATTGTTTTCTTCCGGAATAATACCCTTTTTTCGACTAATGTTCCTGGGTTAACTATCACAGCTAAAGGATAGGGAAAAGAACTTATTATTCACAGCAATACTACTATTTTAGGTAGTTATTTAATTAATAAAAAAGAATACAAGGACGCAAAGCGTCCGAGTACTTCTTCAAAGCCTCCGAGTCAAGCATAGACAGTTTCATGCTGTGTAATGTATTACATGTTTTCCGAAATCTCTCTTTAAAAATTTAAAAATAGAATTCTACCGCATCAAGGCGCATGGTGAAGGTGACCGGTCACCTAGGTAAAGTAAAGTAAAAATGACTAGTCTTGCAAAAAATCTCAAAAGTGACTAGTCTTGCAAAGTGACACTTTCAAGATCAAACTGAGTGGACATGGCCCGATCTCTTGACGATTTCAGGAAAATATAATTTTCCAAGATGCCTTGCTTCTTGGAAACTAAGATATCTGTTTTACTAAACAATTCATCGATGGGAAATGGATGCTCAGCCACAGATCCAACTATCTAGGTTCTTGCAAGGGTTTTTTTCTAAAAAAAGAAACTCATTAGAAATCACAATTTTCATAATTTACACACACTGCTAATTTAAGATTTTTATTAAAACTTAGTCATTAATTTATCCCTAGTTTCAAGAAAAGGGTAGTATAGGAATTACTACGATTTATTGTTTCAAAGCAGAAAAAATTTACATTTAATATTTTTTTCAATTTATATATTGTAAGAAAACAATGAAAGCCAGCAGAGTCAATGCAATAATAGTGTACTACTTACTGGGGGTCAGTAGCCGAACCTGCCAAAGTAGCCATTACAGTCAAGATAGCGACATATATTTACAACAACAAAAACGCATTTTCGTAGTACATGTTCATTAAAAAAGTCCATAAGGGGCGGCTGTGGAAATTCAAACCTATGAATAATATATTGGTGGCACTGTAAGTCTATGTTAAATTTGAGATTAGCAGTTTAGATTTTGCGTCAGTCTGTGTCAAAACTGACAGAAAACCTAATCTGATATCCGGATTTTTTAATGAACATGTGGTATATGACTCAGTTAATGTACGGAGAGATCACTTTAAGCAGTCGAAGCCAAGTTAATATTACTGAAATAGTTAGAGGAAGCACTTCGTAATGCACATTACATCAATTTTCAAATATAAAACAATTATGGCGGTGAGATTCGAACTCGAGCTCCCAGGCGCTTGTCGGACCGAGCAATACGCTTGAACCACTGCGCCACAACCGGGCGCTCATTTTAGGTACCTCTCACTGCAATTTAAAGACGATATACGCTCTATCCTATTTGCGATGTTCACCCAGTATCTGTTACGTCTCATTTTCGTCAAAACCTGAGCTATGTAACAATTATTACTTTTATCTATTCCTCACTCTGTATATATTTGACTGAAAGTGTATTCAGTTTCGTGCCAGATACACAGAGAATCCGCATGCAAAATATTGTCTTGATCTCGTCAGCGGCAGAATATTTTCTGCGGATTCTCTGACGAGCGGCAGATAAAGTGTTTTAGATGCCATAGCAATGAAGTGACAGTTTAGCATCATCAATCAAGCAGTATAATGTCACATTTTACTGCCGTTTGAAGAAAAATAACATAACATTATGGTTCCAAAATGAAATAAATATTTAATCATTCTTATAATGTATATGTATAATGTAGACTAATATAGGCTAGATATAATTTAAGAGGAAATATAACAGCCGACATTCAATTCCTAAGATAGCTTTGGGATCACTTATGTTTTCTGAGTACTCAAACTATTTGTTAAATGTTTATTTACTGTAAAATTTAAAAAATAACTCTATCTTATTAATGAAGGTTGGAAGGACGCGTTTATTTATTCCTAGCTAGTATAACTCAGATTTAATTTCTAAACATTCAGGATAACTAGATGCTAAAACCATATCATAGCTAAGTTGGATTTTCTACTTTCTACACAACAAAATGTTTTCTTTAAGTAAGTAACTATACAGTGGAAATTCTGAAGTAATCGCACTCTCAATCAGCCACATAGTGTATAGATATGGTTCTTGCATTTGTGACAGGAAAAACGATAAAATATATTAGAAACATAATTCATTAGTAATAATAGTAATAATAATATTAAAAATAATTCAGAAAATTTTGTATTTTTACTAAAAGTTTTACCGAAAAATGCAAGATGAATTTTGAATGCCTCAATTTCACGACTATGTTCATATTTACTAAGATAACTGTTTCACTTACCGAGGATGAGGAACTGGACTAGTCAATACAGTCAGAACTGTTAAAGCAACAATAAATATGCATAATAAAAAATGCATGTTGCTAGTACTATACATGACTGCACGGACAAATGGAATGAAGTTTCTGCTTAAAGCTAGGGCTTTTATTTATTTAAAAAATTTCCTTTGTGTTTCTAGAATTGCACTAAGAAATGCCAGCATATGTAAACATGGTTAAAAGTGTAGTGTACTGTAAAGCTTGGCGGCAGCCGCTCGGATCATGTCCACGACTAATAATTACGTCAGCGTTGTTTGTAAACCAAGTACATATAGAATACATTCTTTACACAAGGTGACTTTAATAGTTATGCAAACATTTTAACTGGTGACAGAGGACGGTAAAATAACATTATTAGTTCAATAATAGCATATACAAAATTGTTGGTTTTTTTAAAAGGCAGATAATGACACTTTTTAACAAAGCGTCTTTTTCAACTTCAATGTCATCTTAGTCTCCCTTTAAAATGTCACGTTTCATAATTCAATAGCTGCCTGCTCAATTTGAGAAAAAAAGAAGGTAGCTTCATTTTTTTTCTCAAAAACAATAAACAACACTGTATAAGACAATTTTGCGTATTTTGTATGTTCTTAATACATACGATCACTGTTCAAAATATCTGTATAGCTAATAAAGTCTCCCTATATATTTCAGCAGAATACGTTCTCTAAAAAAGATTGAAACTCAAAAATTTCAAAATGTTTCTGTATACGTAATCTAAGAAATCCGATCTGTGTCTACTGTTGGCACATATTTTCGGTGCCCCGGGCTAATTTATTTTTTCCTGGATTTAGATCGGTTCACATGCATAAATTTTCAAGAACTGACGACTTAATGAAATTCCATAACGCCCCTGCAGTCTGGGGTTGTAACTCAGAAACATAATACTGGGGGTGCAAGGCGAACGGCGAGTCCTTTCATATAGTAGGTGGTCACACACGCCTGACCGCAAACACAAACTGAGCCAATTCCACAATCAGTCATACAAGCAATGCAACAGATATTCAGCTTTTAGCAGTAATGTGCTTATTACATAATACTTACAGGGGGTTTTATGGCCCCCCGCGGCGTTCCCACGTCGTATCTCGAAGACATTGTCAGGTATATCCTTTGGTGCACCTTCAATGATGTGCATATAATAATCAAGGCATCTTTGGAAGACGGGCTTCCCAAGCCACCCAGTTGCGCTCACTGGGATCACTGATAAGCAAGGTGCTTAACAGGTCAAGGATCGTTGACCATCTCGCCGAATGGCCACTGATCTAGGCACTAGAACGCTCTCTACGGCAAGTTGACCCCAGGCCAACCATAACAATGAACAACTACCTAATTAATGAAGCTGTCTACAATCAGACTCAGTAGGAATAATAAGGAACTTTCGACTCCGCTGTACAATAACTACATTTTCAAAGCTACGCAAGCACTAGAATTCCCTTTTACAGACCTCATCGTTTCATCTGCTCTCTCGCAAGTTATAATCTATAATAATAACTTAACTCTCGGCTAACTGCCCACAAAAGCCCATCGACATTAAAAACAACCCTCGGTCATTTATTTTAGCTTTGGACTCGTTTCGATTCAGTGCTAAATCTAGAAAGTATCATATTTCAGTGGTCGGTTTAGACTAAAGCCCATAGTTATATGAATACAAATAAAATGCTAGGATATTTTCAAACAACTCAAAGAACATAAAAGAAATTATTACAACACTATTTCGAAAAACTATTATTACTATGTTAATTTCGAAAAGCAATTAGTAGTACAATACGAACTTGAACGTTTTTTATTTAAAATGAGTTGAAGCTACAGTGCTACTATATAGTATACTGGGTGATCATTTTCAATCTGGGATATAGGACATATGTTTGTAAGGATGACTATCCTTGATATGATCTTTTATCTGTCAATGCGACAGAGACGTAGGAGGTATTTCTTAACGATTTGTCGGAAATACTCGCCTAAAGAGTGGTTAGCGTATCTCAAATCAGAAGAAGGCGTCCATGGGATCGAGATGACGTTGAAGCCTGGGTGGCTGCATTCTATCTGCTCCTGCTCATAAACTCAACTGCATACGGTTGTACAGAATACAGATAAACACAAGGGCACAATTGCAACGTTATATTGAGTATGAGATGAAATATTTAGCAGACAACAAAAGCTGACCTATTATTAATTTGTTACTAGAAGGGAGGAACGATGTAGTACGAAGTAGTAAATATCCGATGAAACACCGACGAGCCTCTACAGCAAAGAAAAGTATCACATCAAGCACTGTCGCATCGCATAAAGCTCCGTAATCGGGATTGTACCACTAACACACGTCTGGTCTAACGGAAATAAAGCCCCCACTCCGATGAGCAGCATGCCTTCCGTAGGTGGTGTTCGGTACGAACTCCAGTGTCGTACATTAATAGCCGCGGTGGCAATCGGAACTAAAATATCGCCGCTACAATCGATCAGAGATAATATGGTGTACCGTTTCTTATTTTCGACGGATACGACACAATATTTAAAATATCCCTGTTGGGTTACGATTCATAAACTGGAACTATTAAGTAATTGAATCCAATAGAACGTGCACTACGAGTAGATGACGGAAAATTTAAATGACATACTTATGTCATCGCTTACCTTTTCTATTTTGTTATCAAGTGTATGACCTACCATCATTTTCTTTCAGTTTGTTATGCTTCTTTGGATTACGTTTCTAGGCATTCCTTTATTGATAAGTGTTTAGACTAGTGGCTCATCTCATTTTGTTCTTTTGTCGAACATCTTTTCGTACTGCATCATATTCAGAATTCTATCGTCTCGTCTTACAAGGTAATCGTTCAACACAATTTGCTAATTTTAATCGTCTTGTACCCTTTCATCTCTTCATTTCAACAATCTTTATCTTCGTCTAAAAGACGAAGGAAGTATTGATGTCGCAAAAAATCACCTTCCGAAATTTCTTCAGATCTTCACGTTTCAGCGCTCCTAGATGACGAACAACGTTAATTCCGTCTGTCCGTGTGTCTATCTGCCTGTCTGTCTGTCTGGTCTGTCTGGTCTATCTGTTACTTCCTGCCATTTTGCATATCGCTCAGTTTTTTACCCTTGAAGAAAAATGGCATATTTTGGACCCAACATATTCAGCGCAAGCACCTTAAAAATAGTTTTTATTTATTTTTGCTTTAATTGAGAAATAGGTAAAAGTAATCATTTGCACATAGCTCAGGCTTTACACTAACGGAAATGGGACACACCACCTACAGGGTGAAAGCAAAAAACAGTCAGAGATGGCAACAATAAGTGCGTTCTGTGTAATACGACGGTCCATCGCACAGACGCGAGAAGTCCTCCATCCCGCATCAAACGGACGGAGTTGAAATGACATTAGCAAGCGCTGTAGTTGGAATCCCACTACCAGTAATGTTTTTTATTTAAAAATTAATGTAATTCACATTACCAAGTGTTTCCATTTTATGGTTTCGGTATTATGACGAACGTGAAGATATTTTTACGCCTAGTTTCCTTTCCTTTTTAAAATTGTTTAGTGTCACAACGTTCACTTGCGAGGGAAGTTCTGAATAAAGCCCTTTACAATTTTTTTCTTCTGTTTTTCTTTGGCAACCATATCGGTAATAGTAACGTTACTGGCTATGTTTAGCACAAAACATTGCCAATTCTTTAACCGAGTTGCTTGTCTTCCACCGGAAGCTCTCTTAAATCTGTTCTTATATTATTATCTATAAAGCACTGTACTTTTTCTTAACAGTTGTCTTATTTTTACTCTTCGTGTGATTTCTTTATCTCCACCCAATATTCCCAGAACTTGCACATTTGTCAGTCCAGCTAACTTCCAACATGCGTTTGTAGGCCCACATCTCAGATGCTGTGATCTTTTTTATGGCCGTTTCTGTAAGAATACAGTTTTCGCACAATAATTTAGATGTGTTGATTATCATCGAAAATGTCTGTAGTGCCGTATCAAATAATAGTATAGTTGTTGTTACTACTGTATCGTCTGCATTCACTAGTTTCATGAGAAACACGTTAAATATTAAAACGGTTGGTCGACTGCTTTATTTCCTTTAAATCTTCGTCCATTACCAGGTTAAACCATATCAGATTTAAGTTCCTTCCCTATCTTACTCAATTAGATATAAATTATTCTGAAATAATATTAACACTCCCAACTATAGTTTTCATTGCTGTATAAACGTCTGCATTGCTAAAATATGATGTATAAATCCATATTTATACTTTCGGTCATCTTATAGTTTAATTTCGCAGTTGTGGATTTGTAATAAAAATTTTAATGGCTCTACCCTTGGCACTTTATGAACCCAGCTCCAGTTCTTAACTATGTTTTTAAATCTAATTGTATTTCCATCAGCGGTCTTATATGACTTTTTACTTTCACCTATTTGATTCCACATTTTCCGTACAATTTCAATTTATTGATTCTTTATCTTTAATGTATTTTTAAAACGGGTTACTTGTCTTTCTTCTATCATACCATTAGTCTCTTTAAACGTTTTCGTCTTTGTATAAATATTGTCTGGTGCAGAATTTTTGAATCACTTGCGTTTTCGCAATCATATATTGTGATTCTTTATTTGATTTTTGGAAAAGCTCTGGATGTTGTACTTCTTGTCAGTCTTCTGCGGAGTGGGTTTTAAATTTCGCAAACATAGCTGAATTATTTATAAAACTGTTAATATCTTTCAGGATTATATTTTTACTGTTACATTCAAAATTACGCCACACTTTGTTATAACATTGTATTTCTATCGAAATTTTAAGAATATTTGCAGTTTTTGAAAACACAAGTTCACCTTGACAGTGAAGCGAAAACTATTTTATTTTTAGGTAAACTACATTTTCTGTTCATGTTACGGAAAAACTTTACAAAGAAAAGTTGTTCAGAATGATAAATTATGGCCCTATACAAAATTTCAGGAAGATATACCTACTTAAAATTGTACTTAATTATTAAAAATTACGGTTTGATTTAAGTAGGTAGAACTTCCTGAAATTTTGTATGGTGCCATGATTTCCCATTCTGAACAACTCTTATTAGTAAAATTTTGCCGTATTATAAACAAAAAGGGTAGTTTACCTGAAAAGAAAATACGATTTCTTTGTTTAATCTAAAAATAACGGTTTAATCAAAGGAAGTAGATTTTACTAAAATTTTGTATAGGTCCATAATTTATCATTTTGAACAATTTTTCTTTGTAAAACTTTGCTGTATCACAAATAAAAAGGGTACTTTACCTAAATAGACGATAGTTTTTTCACATTTTTCATGCCGATATAATTTCTAAAAATTAAAACGCTGCTTAAAATTGTTTTCAGACCAAGCAGGGTGAAATCCCAAAATATTAAAATAAAATTGTAATTTTTTTTGTCGATTATACCTATAGTGAACTCAATCCGGAGACAGACTGTCCATACATGGTCAACCAAATGCAGAGAACTGGAATGCTTTTGTGTATGTCACATAAGGACCACTTACATAACAAAATTGTCAACCATTTTAAGCAAACAACCAATCTCAAATGCACATTTTTTCAAATGGTTATCTTGAACTACAAATAAAACATTTTCCACTGTTGGAAATCGTTAAAGTTTGTCAGAAATTCTATAATATGACATATATCCGTATAGTACCATAAGATTTAAAAAAATGATTCTGAGCAGGCCTTGATATGTGTTATACGTTTGGCAGTACTGAAGTGTATTGTGAGTCTATATCAAATTAGAGATTAAAAGGTTAGGTTTTGTTTGTTGTTTGACACAGACTGACGTAAAACTTAACCTGCAAATCTCGAATCTTACATAGACTGACAATACACTTAAGTACTGCCAAACGTATAACACATATCAAGGCCTGCTCAGAATCAATTTTTTGTCTCATGGTATATATCTGCCATCATCAGACTGTCAGCTGTCATCGTGTCGCTTTTTAAACTAATCTTAAAAAGGAAACCACAATATTTATACTAACACCATCTTTTTACAGTTCATAATCATCAATAACTGGTGATAACGTTCTATAAACATTAACTAAAGTGTCCTTTTAGTTTTTTAAAAGTTCACCCAATACGCCTTTTATTGCTAAAATAAGATTGTTATCTATATTTTCCTGTTGGGTAGTTGCTCAGATGAGATAGATTGATTAGGTTATTGAACATTCTTTCCAGTCCGATGAAGCAGAGTAATACCTTTTTTGCATTGTTAGCAGTATTTATTCGCTTTGTCAATGACCTGCGTTATTATAACGATTTGGTCTGGTGGGTATCTGTTAGTTTAAATATATACTGGGGTCCCTGTACAGAATTCCACTTGATTCCACAATTTCAAAACTTCCCTGTTGTATCTAGTACACTTTTCACAACGGGAGTAGAAACATTGCTAAAAAATTTGTAACGGAAACAAAGCATTTTTTCACTAGGGAGAAAATATCCATACTGTCATTGTATAATTCTAATTTACTGTAATGATTTATTTATGGCGATACTTGTTGCTTGTATTTCTTCACCGGGTCGTGGAAAATAATAGTATATACGGTAGAAGAGAAAGCAATTTTTTCCTCGGTGTATTTGTAGCCCTTCGGCTTCGCCCTTGGGCTTCAAACTTATAACTTGGCAAGAATTATGCTTTTCTCTCCGTTCATATATAATGTGATATTTTTTTTAAAGGCTGTTTGTGCCACGTACGTTATTTCTTTCGACGGTTTGTATGTCTTTTGTTTCAGATTTTTCTATAGAGCTTAAAAGTATTTATTTAGTTCTTCCAGACGCGATTTTCAATTAGCGTTTTTCACCAAGCCTAACTTTTTCTGCTCTGTGGTATCAAAAGATATTTCTGATATTTTCCTGGTTATTGTATAAATCTGGTTTGTCACTTTTTTATTGTAATTTAATATAGCGTTAATAGCGCTTTATTCATTCATATTTATAGTTTAATATACAACAAATAGCTACGTATAAAAGTCTCATATACCTAAAGTTTGTATTTTTAATAATTTAAGACAAGCTTATCCATGCGAAAAAAGAGGGTCATGAAACAAAGAATTAGAAACAGAAGATTATCCAAAGGAAACTATTAAACGCAAAACTTGAGTAAAATGCTGTTTATAATGGACTTTTTCATGAGAAGCACTAATCGATATGGTATATACTCTTGGCGAATACAGCGTATCCAAAATAAGAGGAGAGCCAGTATGGGGATATCAGTAAAAGTAAGAGATGCAAATTAGGTTAAATGGGAAAAAATACGTAATTATAGGCCTAACAAAATAAGGCATAAAGATCTTTGATATGATTTTTTCGTTTTTGAGTTTGAAACACCGATTTTTTTAAATTTTTTAATTGTGTAACACGGAACGACACTGGCCTCACACTCGAGGGCGTGTCGAAGGTTAAAAATGGCTTTTTACGACCATTTACCAAGCTAGCTCATGGTAGGGATGTCCACGAAAGACGGCTATTGGCGCTCCTGGAGAAGATCATGATTGGTCTTTAAGCGTGCGTTTATTTACAATTACTATGTACAATGTTATAAAATTACTCCCAAAAATATATATATAAAAACCATAAAATAAAATAAGCTATGCCGTGTGCGTGCCCGGTGGAGGGCATCTCCGAGGACGAGAAGCGGATGGTGGCGGTCGACCGAAAGGCAGGAAGACTTCGGTCAGGACTTCTTAGACCTGGGGCTCGCGTACTAGCGAGGCCCTTTGGGGGCGGGGCGGTGTCCACGTTCCGGATGGCCTGGAGGCAGGATGACACACCTCGGCGGCAGGCCAAGGGGGCGGCGGCGGAGGCTTGAGGCGTCATTGCCGTGGCCAGGTGCATCCTCGGCGGAGCTGTGCGAAGCCGGGGCGACGGTGCTTGGAAGCGCGAGCTCAGGCGAAGTCCTCTTCGTGGCGCGGAATTTCTGGTGTTTCAGGAGCGACCTGGGGATGGCGTCGAGCCGGATGATGCGCGACGGGCCGGAGCGCTCTCTGGTTCGCAAGCAGCTAGCGTCTCTCTGAAGCTTGGGGCGCCTTGGGGCCGAGCAGAACGCGTCTGACGACAGCACACTCCAGGTGCGGGCTGCTGCAGCGAACCTCGAGCTTGGCGACGGCGGGCAGCGAATTCGGGCGTCGGCTGTCCATCCTCCTCTTCCTCGATGATCGATGGCTAGGCCCCGCTGGAAGGCGTGGGCTCTAGGTTGGCATGGCGTAGCTTGTGGCTACGAGAGGGCGGCGGCGAGCGTCCTTTGTGGATGCTGCGGCGGCGGCGATGATTGGTTTCCTCTATGGAAGCGGTGTCGGGCGGCCTTCTGCTATGGGTGCAGTGGCGGCGAGGCTGAACGGCGTCAGCTGGTGGCGCAAGCGAGCGGCGTCGCTTGGCGGTGGTTCCCCTCTGTGGAGGTTGGGGGGTACGCGTAGACGGCGGTGGCGTCTTTGGCGTGATGCGAGCTCCCTGACATAGGAGCGGCAGCGTACGTGGAGGCGGCCTGTGTGGCGGCATCTTCCTCGCAGTGAGCTGGACGTAGGTGTAGGCGGCGGCGGCGCCTGTGGAAGGGTGCGTGCTTCTGGACATGGGAGCGGCAGCGTACGTGGAGGCGGCCTGTGTGGCGTCTTCCTCCTCGCAGTGGGCTGGACGTAGAGGCAGACGGCGGCGGCGTCTGTCTTCACTCGCATGTGTTGGTTTCTGCGAACTAGATTCGAGTAGCTGTGTTTGTTTCTGAGAACTTACGTGGGCGGCATCCTGGCGTGTCGCGTGTCGCGGTGCTGCGGAGCGATGCAGCGGAGGCGGCGAGGTTCTCCATGGGGCCTGGGCTATGCATAGCGGGCGGCAGGACCTGGGGCACAGGGTCGCGCAGGGCTAGGCTGGAGGCGGGCAGCGACGTTGGCTGAGGCCACGGCTCGATTTGACGTGGGGCTGGACGCTCCTCCAGGAGTGGACGGCGAGGATGGCAGTCGTTGGCGGCGACAACTCGGACACCCTTTGGTTTCTGCGATCAGGGATCAAACAGGTACCTGGAGTCTCAGAGTTGACTTCTGCGATCAATGATCGAGCAAAAGGTTTGGCTTTCCAGTGACCGAAGGGTCTAAGCTGGAGAGAAAGCTGATTCGAGAAGTTTCCCTCTATCGAATGAATCTTCTGTTCGCTGCGGCTCTTTTTAAAGAGATTTTTACTCCCACCGCTTCCTCTCGGATGTCCGTTTGTTTGGGGTGGGATGAACTGCTTCGCTTCCGGGGGCTGTTTGTTAATTTATTATTAATTTCGCGTTTTGCGCCTTTATTGTTGTCCGGATTTTTTTTATGTAGCTCACTGGATTCCTGATGCGAAGGCGATTTTTATGACACCCAACTCGACTACCTTACTCTTATTTCACCGGTGCTTTTAATCCGGTCGCGATATATTTATCTAATTAATTTTCGTGTTTTGTTGATGCGCTTTATCCGAGTCGCAGACGAGTTCTCTGCGGGGCTCGCGTTTGAGCTGCGTCTTAATCCTATTACCTGGCTTTAACGACCACTCGGGCGAACTCCTTTGTTACGCCGTCTTTGTAGAAATTTTCCGACACGCGGCCGGTTTCGCGGAAGATCTTCACATTATTTGTTTAATAATTTTTCGTTTCTATCGGATTCCTTACGAATAATCTTTGTCGACGAGGGCCTGGTTTTCTGATTTGATTTCCTTGTGAAAAGGAGAGTTTTGAGCCGTTCTTTCTTTGTTAGCCCGAGCGGCCGATGACATGCTAATATCTCGGGTTGTTGGCCTGGTTTTATTTTTGGGCCGTTTACCGTAAGAATGCTGTTTTTAAAACGTAGGCGTTCGGTGTTTGTTTAGCCAAAAAAATTACACGGCTGTGATTACATGCTTTTCTGCTCCTTGAGAAATTGCATGCGAGGTTTGAGGGCGTTAACTCACATGTGTTTTTTTTAATTGAGCCGCTCTCTTGACGAATAGGCGACAAGCGGCGATTATGCACGTGTGAGTCATATCATGTGAATGCTACTTCTTTCTTGCGTAAATATTAAAGTTAGAGCGAAACTGATCAAACTTTATTGTAGTAACTTTAAATGAACTTAAATATTAAGCTATCAATTGTTTTATCCGACGTTTTGTCTTCGAGCAACCAACTTATTTGTTTTAATACGGTCTTGATTTTCTGTTGTCAAATTATAAAATCCCTTTTTATTCTGAATTCAACAATGTGCCAGACATTATGGTTTAACTACGTTTCGCGTCTTTTGTACCATCATCAAGAAATGTTTGTATATGAACCTGTGTTGTAGAGCATTTCATACGTTGTTTCATCATTTCAAGGATTTCTAAGTGTCATTTTGAACTAGGTACGCAACTTGTTTCCTATTTAACCAAATTTGTATCTCTTACTATTAACGAGATCCCTATACTGGCCCTTCTTATCTTGAACAAACTGTATAAACGCAGAAAACGGTTTACCGAGAAAGATAATTAATTTGCAGTGGTTGCAAGAGTAATGGAGAATCGTCACTCAAATACATGCAATGTTGGTCTTCTGTTAGACGTCTCTTAGTTATAGGTTTCAAAAATTGTTTTTAATAATATCTTTTTACGTCGACCTCTCTATAAAATGTGATTTTACGAACGCATTTACGTAGGAAAAATGCCACTTGTCAGACCGCTACGCTCGTCAATCAAACACGTCCAGTCTAGCCACGCAAAGTATCACTTTTAGTTTTAATAACATAATATACTATTATCCTTGCCACATACGTACAATGTAAAAATTGCATCACACTAATTTTGAAAATCGAATAAATAGGTCGTTAGTAAACATCGAGAACAAGAAATTTTCTTAATTATGAGTTATATACGAGCGGGAGACATTTTAACAAGAATCGATAGGAAAACCTTGGACCGGTAGATCATCGACGGAGATCGCCAATAAATGAGCCTATTAAGAGAAATAGTGAAAGACCATTAGATTCGACTGTATTAATAGGCAAAGTTACTCTCAACTTTTACTAGAAGATCTACAAGAATTTCTGTAGACCTACCTCCCCATACAATTTGCCAATTACGGCTCCAATGTGAAATTATGAAACAGGAAATTATAGCCATCAAGTTCTAAATTGTCTTAACAAGAACAAGTGGATTGGACGTAGAGGTCCAGTAGGTTGGTCCGCAAGATCTCTATGTCTTAATAAAGATAGGCAATTCACTGAGGAATATTCTATTTAAAAAAATTTATTAAATTGTGTTAAAATATTCCGAGGGGTTCCTTTTAAATGGACACACTGTACAATTCAGCCAAACTTTTTACTGTAACATAATAGGAGCTCGAGCACTTTATTTAATTCTTATATTAGCTTAAATAATTGTCACTTAGATTTTTTTAATAAACACTTGCAGTTAGCTATTTTATCGCAAAAAATACAACTTGGCAACACCAAATGACAATTTAGTAAACTAACGATGAACAAAAAGGAAAATAATCAGATAGCGGCTAAGAATATAGGGGCGTTATACTTTATTAAAATTATAGTTATTTATTAACATTTCAGTATTAACAGCATTCTCAATCTAAAATTACTCCACATTATTTTATTTTTATAGCCATGTATACAAGATGTTCCGAATAGAACGGGGTTCCATTTAGGGGAATACTATTCTTATGAAAATAGCAGAAACAACCAAATATGTCTTAGTGAAAAATGATCTATGAAATTCCGGACTTGAATTTTCATTTTTGAATTTTCTTCACAACTCAATAACTATGTATCGTACACAGTTCAAACTTGACGAGATATAGTTTCATTTAGTGATGGGCTAATTCGAATGAAAAATAACCGGTTATCCGGTTATTGAAATAACCTGTGTAACTCGGTTTTCGTTCCAAGTATTCGAATGAAAAATAACCTCATGCTGATACGTACAACGCTTTGAATATAAAACCTCTATTCAAAGGTACTACGTGCCATATCTCAGCGACCTACGCAGTGCTCAAAATTCTGTAAATATAAATACGTCATAACTCATAAACAAAGCAGGTTGAAAACACCATTTGGTTATCGCGTACTTACCTCCTATCATAAAAAATATCAAATTCTGGGGACCTGAAACCTGAACGCCTAAAAACTGCAAACGCATCAAGCTATAAAACAATTTTTTATTTGCTTACATCTCCAAAGGTTTAAAACCTTTAACCCGCCCGATTCATATTTCGCATATTTCTTTCTTTCTACACTTCTTAATAAATACCTCTTAATTTCCAATACATAACACATAATGTACGTACGGTCGGCGCCTTAGAAATCGGGCACTACACACTATTATGATATATTTTGCATGTATTTTTTAAGTGTATAAACTGGGTTTTTGCAGTTATTATGGTTTTAATTGTTACGTCAGATTGTTTATTGTTTGTCAATTATGAAATGCCATCTCACATTAATGAAGTAACCGGAGCAAGAATACTCCAAAGACTAGAAGAACATATTACGTGTCCCGATTTCTAAGGCGCCGACCGTACATATTATGTTTTGGTTCCTCTGCTATCTGCAAGTTACGATGTCGATGCAGATGACGGTGAACCGATGTCGATGCAGATGACGGTGAACCGCCAACCGGCAAACTGGCTGACTTAATCGAAACGAATCGAGAGCCAAAATTTATTCGAATGATTATTCAAATAATCATTCGGTTATTAATATCATTCGAATGCAAATAATTCGGTTATGAAAATTGTCCGGTTATGCCCATCACTAGTTTAATTCATTTTCATAAATCCTTAATGCAGCTGAAATTAGATGTATGTGTTTGGTATCGTAAAATTAAATGATTTTCGAGATAAAGGTATTTGAAGCTTGAAAGTGCTTGACGCAATCTCCGAGTCCTACATCATATTTTGTAATAATTAATTTCTATTGTTTTAATATTTTTATAAATTCTCTATTTTATGGTAACCTCTAAAAAATCTAAGAGCAAAAGTTCGATCGATATATTTGGCTCTGCTGGCGCTATTTATTTGTTTGGAGGCTTCATTTAGTGATAAAAGCTTCCTTAACAAAGTTTTGTGCATCTCAAATATTTCCAAATAAAAAAACACAATTAAAAGTAACAAAAGTACTATTTAGAATTTTCCAATATCTGAAGAACTAAGTGGGCTTGGCGCAATTTTGCTTTGGTATAAGTATATCGACAAAAACTAAAATACGTTAGTTTTTCTCCATTCCCCCACCATTGCATCTCTTTAAGATGGACGAGATCTTCTGGCATAAATTACAGAAACAGGTTGCTGTGATGCTTCTGTATATTCGTCAAAACGTTTTAAAATACCCCAATAATGCAATAACTAGATCACATTTTAAAAATCACATTTATTTATTTATTACTAGTATATTAGCTTAAATTTATTTCGTAAACATTATTAAGAGGTAGATAATAAAATTATGGCACAGATAGTCGTATGTAGATTTACAAAATATGTTCTTTATTACAATAACTAACGTCATGTGGGAATCAAATCACCACATATCCAGTTGTCAGGGTTCTTGCATGGGTTTTTTCTGAAAAAAAACAAAATGTGTTAGGCACAAGTCGAAAACTTTTCAACTAATACATTTAATTTATTAAAAAATAACCGATTAACAAATTCGCCCTTTCTTTCAAAGGCTCGTTGTAAATTTTCTACTTATACAAATTCTTATGAAAAAAACTATTTTTAAGTTTTGACTACTATATTCGATTGTCTAAGAAAACTAGTAACTGTATACCACTTACACAGGATCAACTATTGGAACTGCAAATGCCGCTATAACGGCCAACGCAGCAACGACGATGGACAGTAACAACTTCATTTTGCTAGTAGGCAACTGACTGAACTCAAGAACAGAATGAAGTTTCTAAACCAAGCTAAGGGTTTTATAGGTATATTCTTGATCGCCAGAGTCATTATTATTTGGGGTTATGCAGATTATACCTTAAAAAATATCGTCATGCGTAAAGATCGACGTCACATGCGTGGAAAGACTATTATTTTAGACCTGAACTTGAATTCAGTGTGACACTGCTCCCAATGACGTTAGATTTGTTTGTAAACAAAGCGCTTACGTATGAAATAAACTAGCCTGTATTGCATTAGAACCTGTTCGTCGAGGTAGATTAAAATCGTACCTCTAACTATAAAAAATATTTCCATTTGAAGGACTAGTTTTTTAGACTTGAATGCAGTTTTACATGGCTCTCAATGACGTCAGATTTTTTTGTAATTGTCTTCGAATTTAACTTGAATTACGGCAATTGTTTTATCGTACTATAAAGAGTCAGAATCGTGAAATTGAAACGAAGAGAAGTAACAAAGCTTCAACAACAGCAAATTAGCAAAAAATCTAGAATTCCAGTTCGGCGTTAAATAAAACACATTTTTGTACACATTCTACAGAATTAATTATTTTACTGATGCCACAATCAGGTTATAACAGACTAACGAATAGTAGGTTTCTGTAAGTGTCACTTCTGCTAATTTGGATTTTGGAGAGATTGTGCAAAAAAATATATGGAAAAACTCTTAAAACCCTCTCTGCGTACTTGTAAAGTAATGTAGTATTAGCTCATCCTTAAGAAAACGATGTTTTGAAACACTACTATTTTCCGTCAGTAATCCTGCAATATTACGTAATAGGGAATATAAACCTTTTAAATCTATAATTCTCTATGCACTTGCAAAATTTTTACTACATTTTCTTCTCTTCTACAGACACGTGTTTGGATAGATAGGGTAGGCCACCACCGTTACTGTAATCTTGAAATTTAATCCAAACTGGAAGAAAAAAGTGTACCCTATAGCTTATTAGAGTATTAAGAGGGAGTTCACAACTATTTTAACAAGAAATTTGCGGACAAGTGGATTGGACGACGAGTTCCAGTAGTTTGGTCCGCAAGGTCACCATGTCTTAAAGCATTCAAACGCAATTGACTAAGGAATATTCCATTTAAAAAAATGATTTAAATCGTTTTAAAATATTCCGAGAGGTTCCTTTTAAATTAACATCCTGCACGATTCAGTTAAACTTTTTACTATAACGTAACAGAAGCTTACTACGGTCGCTTAAATACTTTGTTTCATTCTTTAATTAGCTTAAATAATGTATTCGAAAAACTATCAGAAACGAAACAATATCGAAATATATCGAGGGAAAAATAACGTGTATGCTGACCAGCAAAAACTGAATCTTGTAGAGTTGATCTCTCTATATTTTATATCACTTATTATACAATTGCTATCATTTGTGCCACACACAAGCCGTCGGCTCATGTGGCCAAGAAACTTAAAATAATATTTTATTGTCGTTTTTTATAATGAGTACAAATAAATAAATGAGTATATAAAATAAAAATTTTAGTTCCTTTCACTTTCAGATCTTTAATCCTGCGTGTATTATTTTCTTGCGCAATTATATCCGTAGTTGTTGACTGCTCCCTGCAACATTCTGATTCGTGATTTTTAATGTTGAATTCTTTAATGTACAGGGTGGGCACAGTGCCGTCTTTTATATAATTGAGGCCCCGGGCCCAAGGTAATGAAGGGGCCCTTCTGGAAAAGAAGTAACTCAATACAATACAATATATATTTTTAGAATACCTTCTTTTATTTTTATACAACTAAATACTGAAACGAAATTAAAATTCTAATTAAATGAATATAAACACAATAGAACATAAGAAACCTAAAAATTAACAAATAGAACATAATTATTGCTACACACTAATAAAAGATTTTTTTCTCGATTTGGTATGGGCGAAGTCCTGTGTTATATCTTCAAAATTTAAATTCACCAATATGTCGCTTTCTATGCACATTAATGATAAAGAGTTTAGCCTCTCTTGTAGCATAGTACTGCGAAGTTCGTTTTTTATCGTGTTTAACTTATGAATGTTTGCCTATCTACCTGTCTACCGGTCTACCTGTCTACCTATCTACCTGTCTACCTATCTGGAAGTGTAGGAGCTACTAAGTAGCCAGAATGTAAGCAAGAGGCTGGACTCCGATAATATTCCAGCTATATTTGTTAAAAACTGCTCGATATCATTATCTGAGCCGTTAACTATTATGCGATTTCAACTTGCGCAACATAAATTGGGTTAAGAATGGCAATGAGCGTGGCCTCCAACCAGCTTCAACGTACGACAATAATGATAATTGTTTTTTGGATTGTATATCTGAAAGTGGAATTATGCAGTTTAATTATGTTAAAAATATCAATTAGAGGATTCCAGACCTTGTGTTATCTAACAACGAAGAACGAGCACACAGAGGTTTTTCAATACAACCGCCTCCTCTTACTGCTGTAGATCAAAACTATCCTCCTTTAGAAATATATTTTAGATATAAGTTTACAGAACCGCTTATTGCAGCCGCTCAAAATTTTCGTAATTTCTCAAAAGCTGATTATAATGCTATTAATGGTAAATTACTGTCTTACGACTGGAATGTTGAACTGAAATCGCTTAGCACTGAGAACTGTGTAAATTTTTTTTATCTAATTATTTGCTCGTCGTGCAGTGCGGTCGCATTTTTGTTTTGCTCCGCTTGTTTTGCAGTGTTTTGCATTCTTTCATGCTAATACTCATGTGTGTATTGTTTTGCTGTGTTGACTAAACTACATATTACTTCGTATGTACGCAATTCATCATAACATAACCCAGTGACACAATAGGAAACACATTTTGCAAGTAGGTAATTGCAATTTGACTTCCTATTACATTTAAATTATTTACTACTGGTAGTGAACTTGACCTCAATTTCGTTGAAATGGCTAATTTCAAATGCGATGCTTGCCAAAAAGTCTTCCTGGATGTTAAGGACAAATATAAACTAAAGTGTAGCGGCGAATGTAGGCGCATATTTTGCATGGCATGCAGTGGATTTGACAAAACCACATTAAAAACGATTTCACAACAAAAAAATCACCAACTGCGATATTTTTGCGTTCTATGTGATTCTCCCAATCTAAAATATCTGCATGAAAAAGTTTCACAATTAACAAGGGACCAAGTACCAAAAGATAACATCGAGGCTATAGGGTCACTAATTAAGAAAGTGGCTGATGCAATTCCGATTATTACGGAAACACACGAATTGGTATATAACCAAGATTCAAAGCTAGATTTGCTTCATAAAAGAGTTGAGGAAATTTACTCGATGTGTCAGTCCTTCACTGATTGTGGCCCACAATCAATTAGAAAAAGTTTAAACGGCATGCAGCAGGATCTTTTCAATCTCTCCTCAGTCTTCTTCAACAGCAATGAAGACCAAATCAAAATACAGGTACACGATCCATCTTCAAGTGAAATTAGGAAAAACATAGAAGGGATACAACATAAGTTAACAAAAATATCAGAGTCCATGGCGGAGTTCCGAATAAGACTGAAAACCCTAAAATCTCCAGGTGTTGCTTCTTCAACTTCACAACCGACTCCAATTCAAACATCAAAGTCTTGTATGTCAGTTGGCACCCAAACAACAGAACTATCTCCTAGTTTGAGTGGCCCAAAACCAGTGTCAAATTTAACATTACCTACTCAAGATGGAAAAGTAGGCAAAAGTGAATGGCAGTATGTGATTGTGAGAAACCTTCCATCGTACTATAACAGCAATCACATAGTACATTATATTAAAGATAAGTTGGGAGTGTCGGACTTTATAAGATGCTACCCCCTATTAAAACAATCAGAAAATGCAGCGGATATAACATACAAGATTGGCACCATAAACAGAAAGTCTGCCGCTCGATTAGCAGAAGAGCAGTTCTGGCCTGCTGGTGTATCGGTAAAGTGGTCAGTAGAAAGAAAATGCCATCTTGAGGAAAATCCTAGCGAAGGAAATGAAATGCAGCTGGACAAAGTGAAGAAAAAGACAACTAAAGAATTCACTACTCAAGAGAAGATTCTAAGGCTTCGTTCTGATGGGGAGGCTATAGCAGCTGGCAAACAACACACCTTTAAAGAAAATCAACCCATAAAATTTGTGAGTGCAGGCATCCAGAAAACAAATCTCACAGTAGATGCAATGACTCCGCCAAGGGTGAAACTGACAATGCAATCTGCCACCGATGAAGGCCGGTACCTTTTGGCTCGTCTGCGGGAACCAGCAATAATGAATGCCGTCAGGTTGTACATATCCTATCTACATGAACAACCGCAATCAGTTTGTCACGAGGGCTTCACAAATGCTTCTCTAAGGGTATTTTTAGCTTCTGAGGGCCTTCCTGTAGACGTGGAGTCGCTAAAACAATTATACAAGAAGTACTTTGAAGCGTATGGCATAGGATCTTCTACTGCATCGGCGGACCTTGCAACCTACAAATCATTTGTCTCCTCCCAACATCTAATACGCCTACAACAATCCAGGGAAAGCCATGGCAAATACTACTCGCCAAAACGAAATTTTTAATACGATCGACGTGCCCAGAAGAGCAAGTATCTTCTATCATTGACAAACATTCAGTGCCTCTCTTTTGTAATAAAAACACCAGTAATATTACTATTTTGCATGCAAATATTCAGTGTATTAGAAACAAACACAATTATCTTGAATCCATCTTAACTGAACAAAATTTTGACGTGGTGATGATTAGTGAACATTGGCTTAAGGATGGAGAAAAACATTTATATACACCAAATAATTACAATCTAGCTTCTTGTTACTGCCGATTGGAGAGTGAATGTGGAGGAGTATGCATTTTTACTAGATCTGATCACGTTTTTACATCATTAAATTTCATTAATGAACTTAACAGTGAAAAACATTTTGAATGCACTGGCATTAAACTTGCTGATTTGAACTGTGTTGCGGTGGCTTTATATCGTTCACCATGTGGTAATATCGATATCTTTAAAAATAAACTTTCTCATGTTCTTGACTTAATATCTAAATATTTTAAAAATAGTAAACTAGTGTTTGGTGGCGATTTTAATATAAATTTTGCAGTTAAATCTAAGGAAAGCATCGAAATTACTAACATATTCCATTCTTTTGGATTACAAAAAAATATCACCGACTTTACTAGAGTACAAAAAAATTCCAAGTCGTGTATCGACAATATCTTCACAAATTTTGAAACACAACTTGCAACTGTGGCTGAATTTCACATATCTGATCATAAATCTCAAATAATTAAATTTAACACTATTCAAAAACGGGCGACCTCTGTTTACAAAACCGTACCAAATAAAAGTTCTAGAAATAGAATCAAATTTTCAAATTACCTCTTAACTGAAGATTGGGTAGAATTATATAGAGAGTCTGACCCAACCTGCGCAGTTAATGCTTTTTATAAAGTTTTTTCATATTATCACGATTTATCTTTTCCTCCCATTAAAATTAATACAAATAACAAACGTAAAAATGCTTCTATGTTTACCAATCCAGAAATAGTTTCGGCCAGGGAAGAAATAAATCGTCTTGGAAACATTTTGAAATTGAACTTGCAAAATAATGATCTTCTATCGGCTGAATTTAAACAAAAAAAATACGAATACGAACAAAAAATCTTAAAATTAAAAAAAGAAAAAATCAGTAAAGAAATCTTGGAGTCTGATAATAAACAAAGAACAATATGGAGAATAATAAAAAAAAGTGTAAACAATATCAATAGCAATGGAGTGGTAAGTGTGATTTCCCCAGAATCTCACAACGACTACTTTGTGCATGTAGCCGACGATTTATTATCAAATATTCCCCCATCAAAGTACTCACACAGTGTTTATCTAAAGAAATTACCAGTAAACAATGAACAATCACTCTTCTTATATACTGTTGAGGAATCCGAGGTAGAAGATATTATAAAGGCATTAAAAAAGTCAAAATCATTAGACCTATATAATCAATCGGTTTGTATGTACAAAGAAAATGTTTTATGTTTATCTGCCCCGATAGCTCATATTGCAAACATCATATTAAAGACAGGCATATTTCCTAATAAATTGAAACAAGCCAAAATTATACCTCTATATAAATCGGGTGAAAATGATGATAGATCCAATTATAGACCCATTGCGCTTCTCCCCATTTTGGCCAAAATTATAGAAAAAATTATTGCAGTTCGAATTCTAAATTTCTTTGAAACCAACCATATTTTTACGGACAGACAGTTTGGGTTCAGAAAAGGAAGGGACACGTCGGGAGCCGTGCTGAATCTCATTAATTATATAACAGAATCATTGGAAAACAAAAAATCTTCCTTTGCACTATTTCTTGATTTAAGCAAGGCGTTCGACTGTGTCTCGAAAAGCATTTTACTCGATAAACTGGAGTATTACGGTTGCAGGGGAGTAGCTCTAAAACTAATGTCATCCTACTTATCTGACAGATCTCAATGTGTATTTTGCAAAGGTCAGTATAGCCAGATGTCTTCAATTCAACATGGTGTCCCACAAGGAAGTGTATTGGGACCGTTATTATTTTTAATCTATGTTAACGATTTGCCTAATGCCATCCCAGTTTTCACGACTTTATTTGCAGACGATACGACCTTTGCAAACCACGTAGAAGATGAAACTCTAGTCAATCAGTTACAAACCAACATTATCAACCAAGCCTCAGATTGGTTCCAGGCAAATAAGCTTTGTTTAAACCAAAATAAAACTACCACTTTACTATTTTCAAATAAACAAAATATCTGTGAAACCGTCAAATTTTTAGGCCTTACCTTGGATAACAAACTAACTTGGCAAGCACATGTTGACAATCTTTCAATTAAGTTATCAAGAACAATTTATGTAATTAGACAAATAAAAAATCGAGTAAACTTAGATGCTGCCATTACTGCATACCACGCATTATTTCATAGTGTAATGACGTACGGTCTAATAAACTGGGGTACCTCTACACATATTAAAAAAAATTTCATTGTACAAAAAAGAGCCTTGAGAGTGTTGGCGGGAGCGAGTCAGTTAGACAGTTGTAAACCATTGTTTAAAAAATATAACATATTAACGCTACCGTCAGCAATACTATATTGTAATCTATTATACATAAAAGAACATTATGGCGATTATACAAAAAACGGCGATGCCCATGGTTACGACACCCGCAGTCGAGGCGATATACAGGTTCCGCAGCAGAGACTAACGTCCACTAAACGAAATAATTTCGGAATAGGATTATTTAATTCGCTTCCTAGTACTCTCAAAAATGCCCCAACAAAACTCTTCAAAGTTAAGCTTAAAAAACATCTTCTGGCCAATGTCTACTATGAACTTTCCGATTTCAGATTTGTTGAAAATTAAGACCGTCTTGTTTTATTGACTTTAGTATTTTTGTTGTTACTGTATTTATCTGTAGTTGACTATTTCTGTAAATGCATTGTATTTTATATTTTTATATTTTTTATGTAAACTGGAATTGTGACATATCTAAGCACCACGGTGTATATTATGATGAATAAAAATACAATACAATACAATACAATACAATATCTGTTATTTCAAAACATGGCATTTTGAATTTTTTGTTATAACATTTCAATTAAAAAATATAATTGAACCTTTATTTACTACAATTTTTAAAGTATCTGTGTTTTTTTACAGAAAAATGGGATCTTTAACATTAATTTCAATTCAGGTAATTTTCTGGTTGCCAAGTGAGCAAGAGAGTATATCTTTATCGTATCCGTTAATAAGTTCATTTTGAAGTATCTTATATTTTTTTGTAATACAGATAATAGTAAGACAAAAATGGGGGAAAACATTAAAAATAACGTCTTGTTTGAATTCTCAGTAACTTTTCCAAATAACATTTTTGTGTATTTCGAAAAATAAAGGTATTTTGTTCTTGAGCCATTTTCGAACTTTTGAACCTCTCCCGCATACGAAAGGAGATACTTCAATTTTGGCAAAAGCATTTTTAGTTTGAGAAGATGCAGAAACTTTTATCAGCAATAAAATTTTCTAATAATTGTGTTAAATTGTATGATGGTCACGGTATATGATATTATATATTGTGATATACAGGATGCCAACTTTAACCTGTCCACCTTTGGTAACTTTTTTATTTTTGAAGTTACAAATTAGGTTGAATATATTATACAGTGATCGCCAAAAAGTTGGCATCAAATGGGACATTTTTATTTCGAGGTTTTTGGAAAATCAAAACTGCGACGATCGTAGGTGGTTGAAAAACATTAGAATTGGGCCAAACAAAAATTGTGACTTCCGTTATCTGTTAAATTTTATGTGGTTTGAAAATAATTGCGAAGATGCATTTACTAGCCAAGATAGAGAAACAAATTGTTTAAAATGTGATTTTCTATCTAAATACAAAATTTTGGCTAAAGTTTTGAAAAAAAACCTTAAATTTTTAAAACATGTAACCTGAATAAAGAAAAATCTCCTGATTTAGAAAACTGTAAAAGAACATCTACAGGATTTTTCTATCAGTAATTCATTAGCAGGAGTAGATCAGAGCTTTAGAGGAAAACTACATATATATTAATTATAATTGAAAAATATCTTTCATAAAAATCGACTTGCATCAAAAACGTAAAAATGATGCAAACATTACTTTTCGATAAATAATAAAAAATCTAAAGGAATAACTAACTTTTCCATTATTTTTTTGTCAATTGCATATCTTTAAGTTCTTCGCCTAAAAATATATGATCAAAAATTATTTTCATCTAGTATGGCTATGAATGCAACTATAACTCGCTTAAAAATCTAATGTCAAGTTTGGCATTTAAGTATAAACATAGCTGCATTCTTAAATTAAGAGCTATTTAATAGCCACACTAGATGAAAGTGATTTTTGATCATACTTTATTTTAATTTTAAAATTAAGGCTTGGTATGTGAAAGTTTGAAAAATATTATAAAAATTGAAAAATTAAATTTTTGCAACAGTTAAAGAAAAAGAGTTATCTTCTGGCCTTAAGATTGTTCAGTTAGCTAAAACTAACACACGCTAAAAAATCTCATTGAAATCTTACTTAATTTCCAAAATATAACACTTTGGATTTTGACAATTTCGTAAAACGCCATTCTCTAACTAAGTAAAACTCACTCTGTATATCTGATAGGGGATAAATATGTTTTCAGACAAGCACAAATTATTGCCGTAAAGAGTTTTTTTGAAAAATCAAAAATGTTAATTTTTCGCATTTGACGCCGTCTTTTTGGGGATCACTGTATATATTTATTAAGAAGCTGTACTTGTTTTGTATCTTAGAATTTCATAGTTTGCCGGATAAAGGTATTTTAACTTCATAAGTGCCTGCAGCAATCATATTTTGTAATGCATTCTTACTTTATAGAAGTATATTGTAACTTCTCTTTTTTATCGTACCCTCCAAACATCAAAGAGCAATAGTTCAATTGATATATTTAGCTGCCCTGGTTTTATTATATTACTTGGAGGCTTGTTTAAATCAATTTTTATTATCTAATTTTCAAAAGAAAAAGCAATTTTTAAGTATCTTATGAAAGTTAGTAATAAAAGTTTCCTTAACGCAACGCAACGTAGAATTTCAAATACTGCCAAATAAAAACAACACTAAACGTCAAAAATTTTACTTTTCAGAATTTTTCAAGTAGCTGAAGAGCAAGTGGGTTTGGTAAAATTCTGTTTTAGTACAAACACTAACACGGCCCCCATTCAAGCAACATCGTATCTCTTAAGATGAGCAAGATGTCGAAATATAAATTAAAGAAATGGGTTGCTATGATGCTTCTACATATTCGTCCAAACGTTTTCAAAAATCCCAACGATACAATAACTAGGCCACATTTCAAAAACACATTTATTTATTTACAACTAATATATCAGCTTAAATTTTATTCGTAAACATTATTAAGAGCTAAATAATAACATTATGGCACAGTTACTCGTATGTGGAACTACATACTATGTTCTCTATTGCAATAACTAAACAAATAGGACGTCACGTAGGAAACAAACCATCAATCACCACATATCCAGTTGTCAGGGTTCTTGCATGGGTTTTTCCTGAAAAAAAAACAACGTGGTAGGCACAATTCGAACAATTCCGAAGTACTACACTTAATGTAGTAAAAATACCCGATTAACAAATTAGTTATTTCATTGAGGAAAAAAATTAATATCGCTTAACATTTTCAAGTCACTACCTATATTTATATTTTGAATGCATTAATTTAGTTCAGTACTATGTTAGATTCCCTAAGAAAACTAGTAATCCTATAATACTTACACAGGATCTACTACTGGAACTGCAAATACCGCTATAACGGCCAACGCAGCAACGATTATACACAGTAACAATTTCATTTTGCTAGTATGCAACTGACTGAACTGAAGAACAGAATAAAGTTTTTACTCGAAGCTAAGGGTTTTATAGGTATAATCGTGACGGCCAGAGTCACTATTATAAGGGGTTCTGCAGATTATACCTTAAAAAATATCGACATACGTAAAGATCGACGTCACATGCGTGGAAGGACTATTATTTTAGACTTGAACTTGAATGCAGTGTGGCACGGCTCCCAATGACGTTAGATTTATTTGTAAACAAAGCAGTGACGTATGAAGTAAATTAGCCTGTATTGCATTAGAACCTGTTGGTCGAGGTAGATTAAAATCGTACTTCTATAACAAAGATTTCCATTTGAAGGACTAGTTTTTTTACACTTGAATGCAGTTTGACACGGATCCCAATGACGTCAGATTTTTTTTTGTAGTTGTTTTCGAATTGAAATGTAATTAAAGCAATTGTTTTATCATACTTAAAGAGTTAGAAGCGTGAAATTGAAACGAAGAGAGGTAACAAAGCTTCAATAATAGCGAATTAGCAAAAAATCTGGAATTCCAGTAGTAATACTATATCAGCTGTTCGGCTTTAAATAAAATACATATTTGTACACACTCTCCATATTTGATAGTTTACTGATGCCACAATCAGGTTATAACAGGCTAACGAATACTAGATTTTCTATAAGTGTCACTTCTGCTAATTTGGATTTTGGAGAGATTATGCAAAAAATGTATGAAACACGCAAATCGCTTTAGTGGAGTCATCTCTTATTGTGAGTCGTCCCTTGAAACTCTCTCTGCGTACTTGTAACGTAAAATACCCCAGCTCATCCTTTGGAAACCGATGTTTTGAAACACCATTATTTTCCGTCAGTAATCCTGCAATATTATGTAATAGGGGATATAAACTTTTTAAATCTATAATTCACTATGCAATTGCGAAATATTTACTACTTTTCTTTTCTTCTGCAGACATGTGGGTTGACAAATAAGGTAGGCCATCACCGTTGTGTAATCTTGAAATTTAACCTGAACTGGAAGAAAACAGTGTACCCGTTAGACGTCTAGGCTATAAGAGTACTAATAGGCAAAGCTACTGTCATTGTGTAAGAAGTAAAGATGAAATTAGGGAACAAGAAATTATAGCCTTGACGTGCAAAATTATTTTAACGAGGAATTTTCGGACAAATGTATTGGACGAGGAAGACCAGTAATTTGGTCTACAAGATCACCATGTCTTAAAGTAATCATCAGGCATTTAACTAATGAATATTCTATTTAAAAATTGAATTAAATCGTTTTAAAATAATCCGCGGGGTTCCTTTTAAATAAACATTTTTTAAATTTGTTTATTTATATGGAATAAAACAGTCTTTAATGCCTAATTACATTACTCGTACAATCATATAAAAAAATGAAATATAATTTTAATTTGACGACTCAAAATGAAAATTACATTCAACTGAATTTTTAACAATTTCTACTCATAGTCACACAGATTTGAATTCTGCTTAACTTTATCTGTTAATTTTCTCATAAATATATTTTCTTCAATGTCAAATATATCAAGAAATTCATTTGTTGCAACCACTTTGTCATAATATATACACAGTCTTATTACAGGCAATTTTTTTCTTACATTGGTTCTGTAGTTTACATAAAACAGTATTCGTGTTCGCGACCTATAGGCAGGAGCTTATACAGAAACATGGCCGTTGTGATGACCCTTCTTTGGTTCAATTTAAGCATTTTAAATTCAAGTCTAATACCCTGATACTAATTAAAATTTCGGATATACACCGTGTTTTTTGAAATATAAATATTTTAAAAGTAACAGAAATATCTAGTTTTGATCTGATTAGAGAATAATACAAGCGAATAAGGGCATCGGTGCTGTTAAATTTATTGCAAGTTCTCATTATAAAACCCAAGGTTCGCATACAGCTATTAACTATTTTTTCAATATGAATAAAAATTTCAGATTTTGTGTAAAATACACTCTTAAATCGCGTATCGATATAACTCTAGTGTTATATCATTCATTACATAGTCATTTTTGATTGGCTGTCTACTTAAAGAATAATTCTCATTATTTTACATTTATCAATATTAAAATATAATTTATTCTAATTAACAATAGCATCGAAATCCTTTTGCAAATAAAGTACTACATCATCCAGCATTGGATATTTTTAAAAATAGTTTCAAATCATCAGAAACAAGTTGATAGTTACAATGTTAAACCACTTCAGGAAGATTGTTGATAAATATAAGCAATAACAGCGGCCCCAAGTTACTTTCTTGTGGCGCACCTGAAGACATTCCAAAGCATTCCGATTTTATTCCGTGCAAATCAGCGCTTTGCGTTCTCCCTTGCAGGTAAGATCGATATATTTGCATAGCACCGGCGGACAAGTTATATGCAGCTAATTTTTAAGCATTAAGTCATGATCAACACGATCAAATGCTTTTGCGAAATCCGTGTAGACTACATCTATCTGTCCAGAGTTCTCAAATGTATTTCAGATATAATCAACAGTCGTTGATAGGTTTGTCTGCACAGATCTAGCCCGCATAAAGAGAAATAATGTTTTTCACATGCGTATGCAGTTTATTATATAAAAATTTTCCAATATTTTCCCACATAATTTTTGATATTTCGGACGTCTCCCGATTTGTGTACTGGTGTTACTTTTGCTACTTTCCACTTATTACGAAATGTGCCCGTTTTCATTGCAATATTAAAAATAACTAACAAAGGATACGGTAAATTATCGGAACATTCCTTCAAGATGTAAGAAGGAATGCCATCAGGTCCAGCCGACTTCTTAGATTTGAGTTTTTTTAGAGCCAGCCGCTTTTACTTCCACTAATTCGATTTCATGCATGGGCATGACATCAAAATCATGTTTTAATTCCACCTGCTGATGGTGCAACGCATATGTTGAATTTGGGTCGTATACTGATTAAAAATAACTGGCGAATTCTTGAGCAGCGTCTTCCTTTTTAACTATATTACCTTCATAATCATTTACCTTATTGGTTTTATTTCTTTTATAATTTACAAAATTCCAATTTATTTGTATTTGATTGAATTTGTGATTGTATATTATCTAACTAACTTTTGTATTAAAATCTTATTTTTCTCTTAACAAGAGATCCTAAATTCTTGCATATGATAATTCGACTCGTTTTTGCCTAATCTATGATAGATCTTTTTTTTTCTTTATTAATATTTTTACTTCTGATGAAAACCATGCTGGATATTTACATTTTTTTATAATTCATTTTCGGTACTTACTGTTTGATTAATAATATTGTCAAACATTTGATAAAATGTATCTACACATATATTTATATTATTGAACTGCTCAAGAATATTCCATTCTTCATCCCTAAGTATTACATACATCAATAAAAAATTCGTTCTCGCATAGTTATACTGCGTTGGTGAATTTTTCTGATTGCTGGTATGTGCTTTAATTTCCGCTTCAATAGCTAATGCAGGATGATGAAGACCTACTGCAACAAGAGGTGTGTCCTCACATTCTACCTTTAGAGTAATACTGCATAATATTAAATCTAATGTTTTATTATTTACATTTAATATATTATTTAAAGAATTTTGGCTGTGCGTGTTCAAGTATCTCAAGTAGCATTGTTACCTTGTTCTAACTCAAATTCTTTTCCCGTAATAAGTGGTACATTAAAATCTTCCATTATCAGTTCACTGCCAATTCATGCGGTCCCTTGAATACTTTATTGTATTCTTTAATTAGCTTAAATAAAGTCATCTGTCTTTTCAAGAGACAACTATTTTACCACAAAAAAAACTGATACCTTAGTTACACCGCATAACAATTTAATAAACTAAAAACTATAGAGAGGAAACAATATCAAAACATATCGGGGGAGTTTTTCTTTAAAAAAAATAACTTGTATGCTGAGCAGCAAAAACTGAACACCCTGTAGAGTTGATCTCTCTATATACCATCGTTTCACTTTTACATCTTTAATTCTGTGTTGATTATTTTCTTGCACAATTATATTTGTAGTTATTTGTAGCCCGGTCTCTGTTACATTCTGATTAGTGATTTTTAATGTTTGAGTGTAGAAAAAATACCCAAACAAATGCCATGGATTCTGTAATGTTCACTGTAGATTCAAAGTCGTTAAACAAAAATATATATAATTAGTTATTAACACTTCAGTAGCGCACTTTTCGCAATATAAAATTTTTCCACATTACTTCTTTTTGCAGCCAGGTATACAAAGTGTTCTGAAAAAATAGGGCCTTGTTTAAGGGGATACTATTCTCATAGGAATAGTAGCTATAACCAAATGATATTAGTAAAATTGCTCGCTGACGAAGTTACGCTCCGGAGTTAAGTTTTTAATTTTGAATTTTCTTCACACTGAAAAACTACGTATCGCACATAATTCAAACTTGACGAGATATAGTATTATTATCTTTCTCGATATGTAGCTGAAATTAGATGTATGTGTAGGGGACGCAAGCTACCCTACTTCCACCTGACGATAGGAGCAATATTTATTTATCTCCACCTTTTTGGTTCCGCAGGTACGATACCTTAATAGACAGAGCTTCTCATAAAAAAGGTGTACTTGTTCTGCATCGTAAAATTCACTGGTTTCCGAGATAAAGGTATTTGAAGTTTTAAAGTTCCTGAAGCAATCACCTAAATCATATTTTTCTATAATTAATTAATATTATTTGGATAAATTTTATTATTTTTCCTCTTTTTCTGATAGCCTTTAGAAAACCTAAGAGCAATAGGTCGATCGATATATTTGGCTGTGCTGCTGGCTTTATTCAATTTCTTGGAGGCTTGTTTACGGCAGCTTTTATGACTTAATTTAATTTCTAAAAGTCTAAGCAGTATTTAGGTATCTTATGAAATTTAGTAATAAAAGTCTCTTTAACAAAATATGTATAGAACTTCAAATATTTCCAAATAAAACACTACAAACACTAAAACAATAGTAGACACTAAAAGCCTAAAATTCAACTTTTCAGAATTTATTAATATCTGAAGAACTAAGTGGGCTTGCTGAAATTCTGTTTTAGTACAAGAATATTCACAACAACCAAATTACGGAACTTTCCCAGCCATTCATCCAACGTCGTATCGTATCTCTTACGATGAACGAGATTGCCAAGCATAAATTAGAGAAACAGGTTACTGTGTTGCATCTGCACATTCGTTTAAACATTTTTTAAAATACGCCAACAATAAAATAACCAGGCCACATTTTAAAAATCACATTTATTTATTTATAACTAATGTAATAGCTTAAATTTAATTCGTAAACATATTTAAGAGGTAGCTAATAAAATTATGGCACAGATAATCGTATATGGAATTACAAAATATGTTCGTGATTGCAATAGCTATATAATTCCATGTAGGCAGCGACCAATCAATCACCACATATCCAGTTGTCAGGATTCTTGCATGGGTTTTTTCTGAAAAAAAAACCAGACGCGTTAGTCACAAATCGAAAAATTCTAAACCACTACACTTAATTAACCATTTCTTTTGGAGAAAAAATTAATATCGCTAGAAATTTTCTGGCCACAAAAATTCTTATAAAAAAAGGTCACTTTCTATATTTTTAATTTTTAATGCACGTGGTCGACTACTATAAGCCGTTCACGATCTTTTTGGGTCAGGTGAGGCTATGACCATCTAGTAATTTTGTTGGCAGAACCTCTGTTGCAACTAAACTCCCTCATGGAAATTGACACTTTTTGTGTTAGGTTAGGTTGTTTTCAGTTTAAGGTTAAGTATATTTTCTGAATAGGTACATTGTTGCCGGATATTCTCTAGTTTCCACATCGACTCGCGTTCTTTTAAATTTGGTCTGTCCTTTTTAAATTGGAAGTAGCATCGTTTAATGGAAATTTCTTGTTGTAACAAAATTATTTTGGGCATTTTGACTTTTCCTTTGGCGGAAATTAAAATTATTTTTACACATTTGATAAATCATTTATTATCTTACGAATATTAAAATCATAAATCTGGCAATGTGGTGGCAAGAAAATTTCGAACAGACACTGACAGAAAAAAAAAGTTGCATCCGCTGCATCATCGAATCAGTTAGTCCAACATGAAAAGAAAAAATCATAGCCAACTCTGTCCCAAAAAGGTCGTGAACGGCTTATATGTTAGAGTAGCTAAGACAACTAGTACTACTTACACAGGATCAACTATTGGAACTGCAAATACCGCTATAACGGCTAACGCAGCAACGAATATGCACAGTAACAATTTCATTTTGCTAGTAGGCAATTGACTGAGCTCAAGAACAGAATGAAGTTTCTACTCGAAGGTAAGGGTTTTATAGGTATAATCTTGACCGCCAGAGTCATTATCATAAGGGGTTCTGCAGGTTATACCTTAAAAAATACTCCTCTAAAACACCTCTATAAAATATCGACTTACGTAAAAATCGACGTCACATGCGTGGAAAGATTTAAACCTGCATGCAGTTTGATACGACTTCCAATGACGTTAGATTTATTTGTAGAGAAAGCGCTGACGTATGAAATCAACTAGCTTGTATTGCATTAAAACTCGTCCAGGTAGATGGTATGGTACCTATAACTACAAAAAATATTTCCATTTCCACATGTGTGGAACGATTAGTTTTTTAGACGTTAGGTTTGTTTGTAGTTGTGTTTGAATTTAAATTGAATTAAAGCAACTGTTTTATTATAGTTAAGGTCTGGACTGATTTAATGATAAGCATTTTCAAGCAAATACTCAGTGGCGTACGCTGAATATTTTTGAGAAGGTAAAACCTGTGTAATGATTTTCGTCACTAACATCAATTGTCCTTTAACTTTTCAATTGCTAGATTGATTGTAATACATACACTTGCCTTATTACTTTATATCAAAAATATTTGCAGTGATGTTTTTCAAAATAATTATTAAAATAACTCCAAGTTGCCTGTATGTAATAGTTAATAGTGCATGAGTCGTTGAATAATTATTCTTCTCTGTCTGTGATTTATATTTCCGTAAAACCCTTATGGATAATAAAACCCCACTCGCACGCCTTGTAATTTTTATCTTAGTTTAAAAAGTCGGCATAACTACATGTGGTGCAGCGCATCAAGTATGGCCTGGTTGCTCTAGTACTGTACAATAGTAGTCACGCTTCGCCTGGTTAACTGCACAGGTGGTAATGTACCCGCAAATTCTTCAGTTATTTCAAGGGATATCCAAATATTACAAAACTGTTGTTTACATATGTTTTATACTCTTTAGTTCAAAATTTGGTTTGGACAACCATTGCACTTTTGTGAATTTATTGTGTTATCAAATCTGTTCGGACCCTAATTATAGTATAAAGAGCCAAAAGCGTGAAACTGAAAAGAATAGAAGTAACATACCTTCAATAACAGTGAATTAACCAAAAATATGAAATTCTAGGTAATAGCTACTCTATATTATCTTAGCTGTTCGTCTTTAAATAAAAAGAAATTGTATATACTCTCCAAAACGATTTTTTACTGATGCCATGATCAGGTTGTAACAGGTTAACGAATACTAGATTTTCTATAAGTATCACTTCTACTAATAGGGATTTTGGAGCGATTATTGAAAAATTGTAATGCTCATGTACGTCAAATATTTTAGCGGAGTCAACTAACATCCAGATGCATTTGCCAAAACTTTATTTTGCGTACTTGTTAATAGCTATTTAAGTCACAAAGAATGTAAGAACTTATTAACATTTGAGGTAGGCAAGTACGAGCCAAGACGAAGTCGCAGCTTGTGGCCTGCCGAAAATGTTAATAGGCGATACATTCCGAGTTATCTTATTATATTTTTCCCGCTGCTTATCAAAATTTTCCTAGATTTTTTCAAAAATTGTTTGATTTGTCACCTGTCACCAGGATTAATTTTCGTGAGTCGTGTTACCTATGAGTGTCACATGCCACATAAACACTTGCAATTTAGAAACAAAACGTCTAAATCTGCATCTTGCTTTGCTAATTTTATTATCCTAGGAACTTAATAATAGTATTAAGTTCCGTTGTCAAGAAAAAGCAGCAAACAAATATAATCACCGACTTACACGTTTTGTTACTAAGGCTGACTTACATGATCAGCAGCGGGAAAAATACTATTATCTCATTATTGAGAAACTGCTGTTTTGAGAAACTTTGTAATTTTCTCGACAAGAATCTTGCAATATTACGTAATAGTGGAAATAAACTTTTTAAATATATAACTCTATATGAAAATGTGAAATGTTTCCTACATTTTCTTCTCCTCTACAGCCAGGTGTTTTGACAGATATGTAGACTGTCATCATTAGAGTCATCTTGAAATTTAACTTAAACTAAAAAAATTTACAGAAGTTGCAATTTACCAACCTTCGTTAATGCATTGAAAATCAATTTTGCTAATTTTCAAGTCTGGCATAAAATTTCTAAAATTTGTAAAATTACAAGGGGTAGAAGTTTAAAAAAAGTTTTAAAATTGTTCACATCTGTATTATTATTGTTCATTATTCGCCACGCGAAACGTTACTGCGAAGTTCTACTGCATAGCAGATCATTACGAATTTTTTATATAACTTTAGAAGATGTATTGCTTATATGAGTCATTTTATTATTACATTTATTAGCTGTTTTAAAGAAGTTCTGAGAATTACAAGCCCTCCGATCGGCAACACCACATATTATTGTTCATAGTTTATTTTGTTTACTCATGAAACGTGGTTTAATAGCAAATATAAGAACTGGAGCGAAGATGATTTTATTAGGAAGAACGGGGCAGTGTGAGAAAGGGATTAGGTGTGAATAGACATTTAAGTTGTGTAGTCGATATGTATCTTTAGTTTTGTGTTAATTGTTCAATAAATATATTTTAAAAGGATTTGTTGTTTTGGAAGCTTTTACATTGTCTAAACTAAGTAACTTTGCAATTTCCGTAAATATACATATGTAGCATATGTATTTATATTTTTAAAGTCCCCATCAATTTTTTCTGCTACAATCGCGCATTAATTTTTAGTACAAACAGCTGACACTAACATCCCAACCCTGTCAGTAGCCACTACCATTCTGCGAACAAGTGAAGCGCGGCAATGACCTTAACCCACGTAATATTATTTATGTTAGAGTAAAATACAATCCCACACGCTATTTACTATTTACTTATAAATTTACTATTTCACAAAGGGTCAGAATAAAAAAATGCACATTTTCCTTATTTAAAAATTGAGAAAATAAGGTAATATCCCCCCTCATAGCCGCATTCCGAACTCTCTTAAAAAGTACAATCGACCAGTAGAAAGTCTCCAAACAGTACATTTCACACAAATATTTCTGGTAATTATTACGGTTTCTCCATTTTGCTATCCCCGAACCCACCTGGGACGCAAAATTGCCGCATCCCAAATACTCTTAAAAATAAAATCGACCCGTAGAAAGTCTCCAAACAGTGCATTTCACACAAATATTAATTTTACTATTTTTCTGATAATTATAACGATTTCCCCATTTTGCAACCCCCAAATCCCCCGGATTGCAAAATGCCCACACCCCAAATTCTCTTAAAAAAATTAAAAAACTGGTGGAAAGTCTCCAAACAGAACATTTCACACAAATATTAATTTTAAAGTTTTTCTGAGAATTATAACGGTTTTCCCCATTTTGCAACCCGCAAATCCACCTGGGCCGCCAAATTCCCACCTCTCAAATTCTCTTAAAAAATAAAATCGACCAGTAGAAAATCTCCAAACAGCGCATTTCACACAAATATTAATTTTACAGTTTTTCTAATAATTATAACGGTTTCCCCATCTTGCAACCCCCAAATCCATCTGGGGCGCAAAATTCCCACATCCCGAATTGTCTTTAAAAATACAATCGAATAGTAGAAAGCCTGCAAACAGCGAATTTTACACCAATATTAATTTTAAGGTTTTTCTGGTAATTATAAAGTTTTCCTTATTTTGCAACCCCCAAATTAAACTGCGCCGCCAAATTACCACCTCCTAAGTTATCTTAAAAAATAAATCGACCAGCAGAAAGTCTCCAAACAGCGCATTTTACACAAATATTAATTTTAAAGTTTTTCTGATAATTATAACGTTGTCCTCGTTTTGCAACCCCCAAATCCACCTGGGCCGCCAAATTCCCACCTCCCAAATTCTCTTAAAAAGTAAAACGACCAGTAGAGAGTCTCCAAACAGCACATTTCACACAAATATTTCTGGTAATTATTATGGTTTCTCTATTTTGCTATCCCCAAACCCACCTGGGACGCAAAATTGCCGCATTCCAAATACTCTTAAAAATAAAATCGACCCGTAGAAAGTCTCCAAACAGTGCATTTCACACAAATATTAATTTTACCATTTTTCTGATAATTTTAACGATTTCCCCATTTTGCAACCCCTAAATCAACCTGAGCAGCAAAATTCTTAAAAGCCCACATATTCATCCACATACTGCCAATTTTTCTTTCCCCTTGTTTATGCGAACTTCCAATTTGCTACAAATGCACCTCAGCTCTCTACCCCTGTAACTTCGCCCCCGTGAATCGCAGACCTCAAAATTCAGCCAGTACGATGAGCGTTGGTTCATCCTCTTTCCAACTATTCTCAAACCATATTTGGATCTTTCAAAAAGTATGCGATGTAACAGCACCGAACGCTTTTGTGTCCAAAAAATCGTTTTAACGCCCGTATTATCGCCCCCTCGAATCTTACATTCTCACAACCTCCCCAGAATGTTCGCCCTTGACGAGATTTTCAAAATGATTACAACTACATTCATCATTTTCCAGGCGTCAGACAAATCGTTAAAAGAGCCCCGTACTAGCGTCACATCTCCAATTCGTTAAACATTTTCAATGTTAAAAAATATATACCTTATATCCTATACAGTTAATATAGTAATTATTAAACATATGGTATTTTTACTTTGCCGTTATTCAGACCTGGTCAAATAACAAATTTTAATATACCAGAGTCACTCGATTGCACGGTTCTTTGAGGATTCTCGGTTCAAAGGTGCTGTGTGTGGTTCTAGTTTGTTTATGTTAGAGTTACAGTTTTCATCTTATGTGTTGGAAGCATTTTTTCAACGTACTGAACAGGAAAATACCGAATATCTTTTTTTTAAAGTTTTGTTTGGTCTGATAATAATTGATTACATTTAATACAGGTTATTGTAGAATTTTACATCTTGTACAAACTCTTTAATGGATCGATATGATTTAAATACTGTCATTGCCTGAGAACATTTTTAAAATAGTTGGCAAACGCCTACAACTCTACTGAAACTTGTTTACTTTTTCATCTTTGCCCGATATACTGCTAAATTTATGTTCACAGTCATTGTTCATCCGTCAATGAATTTATAACGGATAGAATCTTTTTCTCTTAAGATATTACTTTGAAGATATACAAAAGTGTTAATTGTAGTAAAATAGAAAAGTTGATGAAGTTTTCTCTCGGGTGAAACGCGATCGTGGTACACGCACCATTTTTTCTTTGTATTTGAAAACAAATTTTTGAAACATCGTATACAGTGTGTCCAAGATAAGGGGGGGGGGGCAGTATGGGGATCTCGGTAATAGTAAGAGATACAAATTTGGTTAACTGATAGAAGAGTTGCGTAATTAAAGAACTAACAAAATGACTCTTAGAAATCTTTTATATGATGTTTCGTTTTTGGATTATCTTAAAAACCCCAATTTTTTTATTTTTAATTCTATTTTTCTGGCGTTAATATTAAAGTTAGATCGAAAACATCTTAATAGCAACTTTTAATAGACTTATAGATTACGTTATAAATTACAAATTTCAAACATGTATCTTTAGAAATAAAAAAGGAGGAAGATTTCTTTTTCAATATCTTGGATGTAATACAGAACATAGATACTATTTTTGTAGTGTCTACAGTGATCGCCACAAAGTTGGCGTCAAGTGAGATCTTATTTTATTTACAGTTTTTTGAAAAATCATATCCTGGCGATCGGAGGTGGTTGAAAAAAGATTAGAAATGGGCCAAGCAAACGTTGTCACGTGAATGTTATCTCTCAAATTTTGATTGTTTTTATAATTACGAAAAATCAACTTATCAGCTAAAAGATAGAGAAACATTTTACCAGCAGAAGTTGTTTAGAATGTAATTTTCTATTTAAATACAAAATTTTGGTTGTTAAAAACATCTCGAGTTTTTACAACATGTGACTAAATAAAGAAAAATCTCCTGGTTTCGGCAACTGTAAAAGAACATTTACAGGATTTTACTCAAAGTAATTTATTAGCAGGGGTAGATTAGAGTTGTTAAAAACCGTTTAAAAAATAGAAACTCTACAAAAATATTACTCTTCAGTAAATAATAAAAAATCTAAAGGAATAATTAACATTTTTTGTTTTTTTTTTAAATAAATCTTTAAAAGTTTTCAACTAAAAATTTAATTGAGAAATTTATTTTTTTCGGAACTAAAGAAAAAATGTATTTTCTGGCTTTAGCATTGTTGTTATCTAAAACGATACCAAAATCGCATGGAAATCTTGCTTAATTTCCAAAAAAATAGGGCTTTTGGATTTTCGAAAAGCTTTTCTAAGTAAAAATTACTCGGTAAATCTAATAGCGGCCAAAATGCTTTTAGGCAAGCACAAATTATTGCTGTAAAAACTTTTTTTGAAAATTCAAAAATAATTAGCGGTCAGTGTATATTTTATTTTTCACATGCGTGAACAAATATTTCGAAGTAGAAGGCAGTAGGAAAATTACTAATTCCCATATATATAAACGTATGGTGTGCCTGCATTTCTGCATGACCGCGTCCGGTATAACGGAGCGATAAGGAAGTACGATAGGTGCACCTAGGTTGCCTTGATGTTAATTGGACGTATCTGTCCTTTTGACACAACAAAGAAGCTGACCTGCGGTTAATTAATTAAAATAATTAACGGTGATGGCAAAAGACCGCCGATCAACCTGCTTGCTGCGCTTACTACACGGCAAATACAAGAATTTCCCGACACTTACCGCGTAGGCCGAACTAGCTCAATTTTGGCTGCCTTGGATAGTAGAACCTTTATCAGCTGTACTAACTTGTGAATAGCTCCAAAGACAAAAAACAAATGGGCGCCAGAAACCAAATGGTTTCGATTAGAATAAACCAACTACAGTAATTAGAGTTTATTAAATACACAATAAACTGATAAGCACCAAATGTAATTCATGTAATTCATAAAATATTTGAAAATTTTGTTACACTATGCAGCCAAAACTAATTGAAGGTGGCCACACGCATTACCACAAATAACCCATTTTAGGGTCGTTAAATTACTTGAAATTGCAAAGTAAATCTAGAGATATGCATATCGCTGTCATTCATAAAAACCTTTCTTTCTAGGTTGATGAGATAAAAAACATGGGTGCTCCTTTTACAATAAAAGGTGTGGAGTACACATAAAAATTCAATAGTTTTATATGCTATCTTTAATTAAATTTGCTGAGTGAATGAACTATCATGTTAGTAATAAATTTAGTATCCGGTATCACCAGCACAAGATTGACTTTGTAGGTACATAACCCGTCCTCGATCGGCGTTGTAATAAAAAAAGCGAACCAACTGACCTTCTAGGCCCACAATTTTAGGGTATAAACGCTAGCCGGGAGCTGCTATAACTGGTAACCCGCATACAGCAAGGAATCAGTCTTACGCAACATGGGTGTGTTGGCCCTCGGTGCAGAAGTAGAAGCGATGCAAAAACTAGCAGGTGTTCGTTTCGAATTAGGACAGGAAACTGAACTCCAAGTTTAGAATCATCCGGTGAAAATTGTTAATCCCCAGTGCAATTTGTGAATTCCAGGTGAAAATAATTCCTGGTAAACGCTACAGAAATGCAATTAATATGAGGATAACAGAAAGAAAAACCCATCGTACCTGAATCAAATTATCAGCTCTTGGAAACAAAATGCTTGTAAAAATTGGTTGAGCGCACGTACTTTTGACTTATTTAAAAATCAAACCTCGACCGCGCGAAACGCGTCGACCGGGGCTAGAAAACAAGTGCGGGGCGCGAAACGTTCGCTTCAAAAAGAAAGTTCGCATTCCTACGGCCAGCGATAACAGATAGAGCGGGTCAAAAGTGCACCGTACTAACGATAGCAACTCAATACAGGTACAAAATTTGCTGAATTGGAAAATTTAAGAATTCGAAATGCAAGGTATTATAATTCAAATAAAATTATACAGGTTAGGCCTGAAATAATTTGGTAAATGGCGAAACAATTAACCGGAGCCAAAAAATGGTTTCACTTTGCAGGGTACGGACAGATCGTTCTCCCCTCTCACTTTAAAGTACTTTGGAGTGAGAGGGGACAACGATATGTCCGTACCCTGGAAAGAATGAATACGCCAAATTGACATCAAGGCACCCTAGGTGGATCGTTGTAGACAAGCGGTGAGAAGGTCTGAATAGCGATTTGAACCCCACCGACAGCGATGTTTTTTGCGAATTAATGTAATTTGCGTTATCAGGTGTTTCTGTTTACTGTTCTAGTATTATTAGTAACATATTTTTACCCATTTCGTATATAATTTTTAACGATCCTGCTCTTGCTTTCTATAATGAAGACTTAAACATTTTGTGTGTGTTTTATTTACAATTAAACTTTAAAAATGCAAAAGCTGTTTTAATTCAATTAAGGCCACCTATGTGGTGGGCTCAAAATCTAATTAAAATAATTTCTTCGGAAATATTTAAAACAATCTACAGTAGATATAACTCACAATAGAATATTTTTCTGTTATGCCACATACAACATATGTAACACATTCCTAGTAAATTTTTTGAAGCTATTTTTATGTATTTCTTTTTGCTAGTTCTAAAACTATAAAAACATAAAATTTGCTGAGATAAAAATTGCAGATATGATGGTGATGCAGACTAAAATATGTTTGATTATACAGGGTGACTCAGAAAGTGCGACGTACCAAAATTACCTTTTTCTAAGTGGAATGTCGTATATGGGAAGGTTTTATGCCACTCAATATTTTGTTTTAGGCAATCACGCAAGTCCTTCGGACCACTCCTCGTGTATACAGAAATGATTATTTGATAATCAAGAACCACCTAGTTGCATTATATATGACAATACTTGTATTTCACCACCAATAAAATGTAATTGATAGTATCAAACGCTTTACTATAGTCTAATAGAACGAGCATCGAGATTCTTCCAACATCCATAGCTTGTGTTAGTAACACTAGTAACTTTTAAAAGCGCAGTTGAGATCATATGTTTGCTTTTGAATCCTGATTGTACGGTGGGCAGTATTTTGAAGTTTTCGATGTGCGCCAACAGTTGTTTCGAAACAATCTTCTCTATAACTTTGAAACAAGTTGGAAAGATACTTATCGGTCGAAGTTAAGTTGGAAGGATACTTATCGGTCGAAGTTGATTAAGTGCTACCGCCTTTACAACCTTTGAGAGTGGAAGGATGTGGGAAGTTTTCCAAGTAACTGAAAATTGTCCTGTAGTTAGGGATAAATTAATGAGATCCGTCATCTGGTGTATGCAATAAGGTAGTACTACATTAATCATTTTGAAGTTTAATTTATCAATGCCCATTGCGTTGGTTTTCAATTTAGTAATTATAATTAACGTCTTTACAGCTTACCATTTTAAAAGTTAGTTCCGCGTCAATTCCAGATTTGTAATTGTTAATATAAAAAGATTATGTATCTTAATCTGCTTCATTTGCATTGGCTACGTTCGCAAATTATTCATTAATAGAATTGACATCCATAATGTTTTCACTTACGGTATTTTTCGGTTTCTTGTGTATGTTCCAAGTTTCGAAAAATGTCCAAGTTTTGTTTTGGATTATTTCTATTTTTGATCAACTCCTGATTTATAAAGGCCTTTTTTCCTTCATTTATTGCAAAGGATAGATAATCACTAAGATCTTTATAGTATTTCCTATGCCCTTCTGTCCTAGTTGCCTTAAATTTCTGATATGATCTAATTTTCAACTTGAGAATTTGCTTAACCGTGTTAGTTATATAGGGTTTGTAAGTATTATGACGTATAGATATGGTTTTAAGTGCAGCATGAATATCAAAGAGAACGATGATTATATTGTTGAGATGTTTAATCTTCTTCTATATTTTCAATTTGATATATGTGTTTCCAGTCCATACGTGGTGCGTCACCCGCAGTCATTTAAGTTATATAATTTCTATATATAAGATTGTTTGGTTCATATTTTGGTGTGGTGAAATTAAAATAACAGGAAACTAATCGATCGCCAGTTTCAGGGCCCAAAACACCATAGCGAATAGGTACAATGGTTTAGTTTAGACAGACAATGTTTGGAAGTGTGTGTGTACTCAGTAATTCTTGTGGGTTCAGTTATAATTTAAGGGAAATTTCAAGTATCCAGCATTTTGGTAAAACAATGCACGTTGGTTTTGTTCCATAATAAGTCGATGTTTGTGTCGCCAACAAGTATAATTTTATCAGCTTCGAGTGGTAAATGGGCTAGTGTTCATTGGCGTTCATCTAGGGTAACTAGATGGAGTGTTTGGAAGTTTATATACTACACCTGGAGCTAATTTCTGCTTTCCAGCATAGTTGTTATTATTTTAAAAAAATCCATCTCAACGCTGTTCCATTTAATTTCGGATTTAATATAAAAGCAGAGGCCACCTCCTCGTGTAGGTCTGTCTACTTGGATTCATTCATAATTCGAGAACTGTATGTATGAAGAAGCACATTTTGAGGTTAACCAAGTTTCAGTTATTGCTATATTATCATATTCATTTTCCAGAACTAGATCGGAAAAGCAGTGAAAAGAAGAATTAAGAGAATGCACATTGAGATGAAATACAGCCAAATTATACAATCACTTTTTGTATGGGGCGATGCATGTTATTGATTCGTTTTTTGTCTGATGATTTTTAACTATTTTAGGAGAATCGCGTATCGTATTTTATCGTTAGTTCAGTTTTACCATTTTCAATTCTCTCAACTTGTTAGCTTCTGAGAGACTTTAAATAATTTAACTGCATCATTGTTTGATCGGCTAAACTCCAATTCATATTGCTTGTTGCCATGCTAATATGTTATTTTTATTTTTGAGCACATCACGGGCATCGTTTTCGCTGGATAAAAATATTTTATTTTATTAATATACAGTTGACGTTCACCGGGAACTATGATTTTACAGTTCGTCAGTGTTTTTACGCATCTCGATGCGGTAAAATGACTAGAAAACTTTTAGCTCGCCGGGACACTGAAATAAAAAAGCTGCTTTGTCGTAATAAATGGTATTTGCAGAAACGCTAATTACGTAATGCCTCGTTTGGTTAAGTTTTGAAGAAATATAGAAATAGAGAAACTGTTAAATACTCGGTGCGTTAAGCATTTTATCTTCATCTCTGTTATTATAGACCATTTACCAAATTAATTTGAGTATCGTTAAGAACTATTACCGCACTCAGTGCGGGCATAGATGATATTGCCGCACACGTTTTTTACAAATCTAAGAATACATTGGACCAGAATTTATTGATGAAGATAAAATATTAGACAATACACGTTTGCTTATGGAATTTAACGAAACTCGTTTGATTGTCGCCGAATTCGAACTTGTATTATTAGTATCTATCACAGCGCTCAGTTTTATTAAAGCTTCGCGTCGTGCTGAAAAAATTAAAACCTCGCGCTGTAAAATGCAATCTACCGCACACGTAATGTAAATAACTACTAACAGACCTGTTTTTACCTGCAGTTAGTTTACCCAATCTAATAATACATTTAACCTAGACAATTGCACCAAGTGATAAATCGATTATGAGTTTATGGATTTTCTTTGTGTCGTCGTCAATCCGGCTTTGTAAAGTTGTAACTATAGATTCTTCGATATTATAAGCTACGAGTATTTCATTACGAACTCTTAAATTACTCTCCTTGATTTCAGAGATTAGCTCCTCTGTCAACTCGGTGGACGCCGTCACAAGTTTGTAATTCAGATATTTTACTGTTAAGTTTTAGAATCAAATCTTTCAATTCAAATATTTCGCTGTTTTTAAATGTACAGTCGTGTCGTTAAAGAGTGGAATTTTCCCAGATTCCTGGAAGAAATCCAAAGTAATTCCTATCAGAAAAATTGTGGGTACAAAGAAATGTGAAGAATTTAGACCAATTAATACGTTGCCGGTGTACGAACAAATTTTAGAAAAAATTGTCAAAGACCAATTGCAGGAGTTTATCGAAGCAAATAAGATTATAAGTGGCAAACAATCCGGATTCAGAAGCAAACATTCGTGTGAAACGGCATTAAATCTAGTCCTAGCAAATTGGAAAAGTGAACTTGATCAACAGAAAAGTGTAGTGGGGGTGTTTCTAGATTATAAGCTTGCTTTTGAAACAATCGATAGGGAAAAATTAATTACAAAATTGGACAAATATGGAATACAGGGAATCGAGAAACAATGCTTCGAGAGTTATCTATCTTCGCGAACCCAAACAACTGTGTATAATGAAGAGGAATCGACGGAAATTCTTAACACATTGGGGGTTCCTCAGGGATCCGTTTTAGGTCCATTGCTATTTCTACTGTACATCAATGATCTGGAAATAAATATCAAACACTGCTCGCTAAATTTGTTTGCTGACGACTCATTAGTTTGGGTAACTGCGGAAAATACTACTGATGCCGTCAACAAAATAAATACAGATCTTGAGATGATATCGAAGTGGTTACAAATAAATAAACTAAAATTAAATATTGCCAAAACAAAGGGCATAATCGTATCAAATAAAATTAATAGTGAAAATATAACTGTTAAAGTAAAAATAGACGGTCTAGAAATAGAACAAGTGCCTGAAATTAAATATCTGGGAGTTATTATAGATAATAGACTTACTTTTCGTAGTTATATAAATTTTATCATTAAGAAAGTCGCTAAAAAATTGGATTTTTGGGGAGAATAGCCAGTAAACTAAGTATTAATGCTAGAATTCTAGTCTATAAAACCATTATTGCGCCACACTTTGATTACTGTGCAAGTATCCTCTTTCTTTGTTATGAATCGGATTTACAAAGGTTGCAAAAACAACAAAACAGAGGGATGCGAAATATTTTACGATGTTCTAAATATACGAATATTAAGTCAATGCTAAATGCATATATATAATACACATATATTGCTGGTAGGGCCTGGAAACTGCAGAAAACATTACGGCGCCGACATAGTCTCACTTATGGTATAACGCGTCTCGTGCGCATGCGTGAGAATTCGAACTCCGCCTTTAGAAGCGAATTTTAAACTTGACCACTTCCCCATTGGGCGGGACCACTTCCCCATTGGGCGGACGACGCCGCCGCGCTTGCGCACAGCTCACCGTATACATGAAGAAGTTGGTTGTGTGTCTCACTTCATCGGTGAGTTTCCCACTCATAGCCGCTAGCAATATAGTAAGTATTAGATATATGGCTAAATGCGTTACAGTGGCTAAGTCCTATCAAACAACGTATTTATTTTAATACGTTGGTTTTGATTTACAAAGCTGTTAATAATTCATTACCAAATTATATGTCTGATCACTTGATACTAAATGCTGACGTTCATCAATATAAAACAAGGAATCGATTTGATTTTAGGCTGCCTAAATTAAATAAAGCGAGTACACAAAATTCTCTGTATTACAAGGGACTAAAAGTATATAATTCGCTTCCACAAGATGTAAAACAAATAACAAATATTTATAGTTTTAAAAAATATTTAAGCAGCTTTGTTAAACAATACTATTAATTTTAATGTTACTAATGATAAATAAGTTAAGATATATAATAATAATGATTCTATGTACTAGTATATTATACTAAATAAACTTACTTACTTACTTACTTACTTACAAATAAATCTGGGACAGTTTTTTCATGTAGTTTGGGTTAAAAATTGAACAACATATCCATGGATTTATTTGAAAAATATAGTTATGTACTCTGAAACTTTGACAAGTAAATGAAATCTGTGCTTTATCAAAATAGTATGAAATCCATGGAGAAATTGTTCAATTTTTAACCCAAACTAAATTTTAAAAAAACTAGATTTCTTTGAACACGACTGTACATTCCGAACAACGGTAACTTAGTGCTCGATTTGGCACCAAGAGACAAGAAATCGCATTTAATATATTATGATTGTCCAGATATGAATTGTAGATATTAGTCTTTAACAACAGACATTTCTTTAGTTCTTTATACGTAGGGAAGGGCGCGTGACGTGAAAACAGTCGGGTCACGGCGGGCCCTGAACGTGAGTGAAAATTTCTAAGGCCCGATTCACGTTTCACGTTAATTTGACGTTAAATATTTAGTAACGAATAAAAGACTGCAGGGTGCCCTACTCCCCCGCTGCCCATCCATTTGAAAGTTCTAGAGCTGGAGCGGGAGGTCATTGTACTTCTGTGTGGCAGCCTGCAGCGACGGAGCTTCGCACTTGTGTTGTGTTATGAATGTTGTATCTACAGTCAATCGCTTGTCTGCGTCTATAGGCGACCAAGTAGAACATATTTTCAGTTCCTCGGACGTAAAAGTACTTTTAAACCTAGGAATCAAAAGTCTTGCCTAGCAGCATATACCTTCTTGTACTGGTATTAGTAAGGGAAACGCCAATTCCAATGACAGCTTTTGGTATTAAAAGTAATGTCTTTAAAGAAGAAATTTTTTGCGAGAAATCAGTATTTATCCCTTGTTGTAAGCTATTGTAGTCACTTCATTTCTTTTTGTCTCTACTATTCTAATTGCAACATATCACATAAATTATTTATTTTATAGTTTTTACTTCAGTTGCGGGCTTTATATTGGTTTTACTTTTGAACGTTCTGTTCTATGTGAATTTGAATTTTCAAATAAAAGCTGCTTGACTTATTTATTGACATATATTTACTTAATTTTGACTAGATTATAATGCATCATTCATTTTCACAGTGCAATATTAATTTTACTTATAGCAAAAATTAATTTAAAATTAAAACAGCGTGAGATTCTCAGATTCCGTACTTATTTAACCGTAATAATAACAACTGCTTATGAAAACGAAGTTCCGTTATTCAAATGTAACTGTCAAAACAGCAATTTTGTTTTAAGTCGAGCAGATTATTTTCAATGAACACTTACTGGATTTCCAATAAGTACAGCAGCTTCTCTACAACAGGAATCGAATTCTTAAGAGTACTGGAAAGTTATATTTCAACCGTGTGTGAGGTACGGTAATTGATCAATGAAAAAATTACTTACTGAAAGAAATACTGTTTTGACATTTATTAAACTTCAATGAGACATTTTTTGAGGGCAGTAGTTTTCGGCTAAATAAATATGGAGTTTCCACAATATCAGCAATTCCCAAAATATCAGGATTTCCTAAAACGGTTTTTGAAATTTGTTAATTTTTATTATAAGTAAAAAATTTCCAGTTCCTTAATTTTTGTTATAAATAAAAATTAAATGGCTCTGCAAGCGAAATTGACGTGAATTATAATATAGCCAAATAATATTGCTGCCTACATTTAAATTAATCGTGTCTGGTACTATACAATACCCCTCGGATATTTTGCTCTGAGCTTGTATGTGCATGTCATCCGCTACGGCCGGACGAAAACAAAACCTCACGCTTTTCTTGTTTGCAGGGCATTCTAGGATCCGGTTTTGCTTTAAAAGTCCAGCAAAAGCAACGTCAAAAACATTTCAACCGTCAGATTCCAGCGGCGGCCATGTTAATCCAGTGCTTATGGCGATGTTACGCCGCCGATAAGAGCTTCAACTCGACGGCGACCTGGCAGATCTATTTGCGAGACGCAAACAGCAATCAATCCTCTTCCGCACTGGCCAATTTCTCGTCGAACCTACCTCTTTCGAAGGTAAGCACCAATAATTAAGTTATTGCAATATTGCGTTCCTTGTTGCAGTAGCTCTAGCTGCTTACTGATTGTGACGTCGCGCACGCACCACGCTAAGGAGTGGCGCAAGGGTCCGATATGGGACCGTTTTATATTATAAATTTGTTTTTACAATTTTTGCGAGTGCTGTATTTTGCTGCTTCTTGTGGAAAAGTGTTTGTAGTACCATTTTTACATACTACACCGTATATAGAGAGAGGATTTTTATGAAATCTCATATTCTAAAATGTATATGGCAGAGTTATGAAAAAAAAAATACTTTTAAGAAACGAAGATTCCAATAAGCAAGGAAGAAAATCATATTTTAGTGATAAATTCATTATCATAGAAAACCTTCATATTTGTTGTAATCCGACGCTTTTATATTATTTTTTGTATAATTTAAAGATTGTTTTCAGAGCATATTATTTTATGACGAAATATGTTTGAGCTGAGAATTTTAAATGTAGGATAACTTCGGGTTTCTACAACTTTGGAAACGATTTGTTTATTTTCGTCAAAAGCTATTCTGTATAAGAACTCGAGTCACGTTGAGAACTGAAGGTGAACACAATAAGACCCATGAAATTGTTGAATTAACTAGTATGTTTACAAAATTTTGAATCCGCAATTTATCTTGTAAATATTTTAAGCAATATACCGGGTGCGTTTTTTCAGTGTGACAATAGAGACCTCGAAAACCATAGCAAACAGAGAAGAAGTTAAGGAAGAAAAGAAATTTAATTTTATGAGATTGATATAACACCACTGTTGGTTTTCATAAAAAATCAAAGGTGTACTATACATATATTAAAGTTCCTGTAACTCTCAGGAGGAGCATAGGGTTGATACGAATAGTTTCCATTCATCATGGCTTTTAGGTAGTGCTTTCACTTCACCCCAGGTCTTGCCATGTTCTTTCGCTTCGTTCAGTACCGATCTTTTCCATGAATTTTTGGTCGTCCTCTGATTTTTTTCCAGTTGGATTCGTCTAAAGCCTTACTTGTATTGTTCTTTTCGTCTTTATTAAGTGTATGCCCGATCCAACTCCATTTACGGTACTTTATTTGTTGTATAATCATCTTTGGTTTTGTCAGATCCCATAAATCCTTATTTGTTATTGTCCTTGGCCAAAAATTCTAAATATCCGTCGAATGCATTTATTTTGAAAAGTTTGGTAGTCGTCCCTGCTAATTTGTGAAGATGCCCATGCTTCATTTAGCATATTGAAAGCTTGTCTAGCTTTTCGAATTTTGTAATCAACATCTTCATCGGTACCCCCATCGTATGAAACCTTACAGCCCAAATAGCAAAACCCTTGCGCACGTTCTATTTCTTCGTTCTGAATGTAAAGTTTGTTGGTATTTGTTTCGTTAATTCGCATTTCTTTTGTCTTCTTGATATTGATCTTTAACCCAACTGGAGCCGCTTGCTCGGTGGCACATTGTTGTATTGTTTATGTCCGTAAAGATATGAGATATAAGACAGATATCGTCTTCATAGTTCAAGTCCTCCAGATGTAAATTTTTTAAGTGGTCCTGCACTATACCATTGTATTTGTTATAATTTTCCGTAATATATCATTCAGTACTGGAATGGGAAAAAACCTTTTTCTCATAATGGCACAGCCAACTATGAGTTCCATATAAAAAATACAACTTAATGACTTTTTTAAACTGACTACGCCACTGCATTCTCGTCAAAGTAGTTTATAACTCAAAAACAAATACGATAGCCTTAGACCATTAAGCTTTTCTCGACGAAAGAAATCGAGGATGGAGGGTCCACTTTTTCATATCTCCTATAGTCATCGAGATTCCCTATGAAAACTTCTAAATTTGCTTACCCTGCACAAGTACACATGAACTTTCGTACATACTCGCCACTGCAATCAAGTAGACTACATTCTAATTAGAGGATGATTAAGTGCTCTATGGAATATTAAAACATGACCAGGGGCTGACTGTTCAAGCGCCCATCAGCTCTCGATCACACAAATTGAAGAAAATATAATACTTAACCACAGACTTAACTAAGTCATGGGCAATAAGAGCTCCAAGCAATGAAACGGTGTCAAATATTGAGTAAATCGCGGATGTTTGCAAATACTACTGTAGAAATCTCTTCAATGGTGACCCCAATCCTCTTGGAGATTGGAGAACTCTAAATATTCCTGATAGTATACTTCCACCATATATCGAAGCAGCTATAAAAAAACTGAAGATTGACCAATCACCTGGTTGTAATAAAATTTCAACAGAAATATAAAAATTTCATTAAGATACCAGCAGCAAGCTGCTGCAGAGAATGTATCAGGAACTATAAGAAAGCGGTCTTTGGCTCAATGAATGAAGAGAGTCGGTATTTAACCCTCTGTGTAAGAGAGGTTCACGTTTAGAGTGCTCATACTACTGACTAATATCTGTAATTTCTCCCACAAGTAAAATTATATTCAACATTCGCGATGGACTGTTGAAAGCCTTTCTCACTCACCAAATAGCGGAAGATCAAAACAGAATGTATCAAAGGAAAGAGCATAAATGAACAAGTTCTTAATTTTCACCAAGTAATGGAAAAGTCCTGAGAATGCAATGTGACATTTGACTCAGTTGAATGTTTGAGTTTGTGTTGGCGAACGTGAGAGTTTCTTCACATTTTACAACAGTTACTCTGATAATACAGCTAGGGTTTTGATAAAACTTTATCGAACTCACACGAGGGTAGTTTCTGCAAAATAACATGAACTGGGATGTTTTACAGGAGGAAGGTAAACTTCTCGGATTATATATCAACCAGTCAGAAATAAAAATTGTTATAGTTGATTAAGTTAACAACATCGTCCAGATAAAGAACAACTTGTTGAATATGGAAACCAAAATTAGACGACACATTGGACTAAATTGAAATAGCTAGAAGCGAAGTATGTCATGACGAGCAATACGTACTGGCCAAAGACTTTTCGCTTTAGATCGATAGGAAGGTTTCTCTTGAAGACATCTCTCAACTTGCCATATGCCGTCCATCCCAGGGTGATCCTTCGATGAAGTTCAACCGTTTTACTATCTCTGCCAATCTTTATTTCATGATCTCTAAATATTTTTATTTTTCTACTACCTCAATTTTCGTGCTCTCAACTCTCATTCTTTCACTTGGTACTAGATCAATTTGTTTTGGAGAAGTTGATTTTCAAGCCGACTTTGCTAATTGCTTCTTGGAGGTCTTGTAGCATCTCTTTTAGCTCTCCGCTACTGTCGGATATCAGGACTATTATCATCTGCAAAACGGGGATGATTTAATTTTTCTCCAGCTATGGTAATACAATTTGTCCCGGTCGAGTCTTTTGAATGCATGGTAAATAGTTTTAGTCACCCTGTCTAATCAATACCACATGAAGAACAACGCCGCAGCGTTCCAACGTGACGTCACCACAGGAAGGCAACATTGGCCAATTATTGAATTCGTCGAGGTCGAGCCTCCAGATTGGCCAATTCGGCCTCCCTATGCTGACGTCACACTAGAGCGCTGCGGCTTTGTTCTTCAGTTGGTATTAGTCTAACACCTCTTTCGATTGTAGTGGTTTTTGTATTGGTATTTATGTAGTTATATTTGAATCGTTGCATTTTTGTAGATGTTTTATATTAATTGAGTGCAATTGTACTGAAAGCTTTGTGGAGATCGATGAATACAAGAGTTAATGGTCTATTATACTTGATGGTCTTTTAAATTAGGACTTCAAGACTCTGCAGATCATTTGTTTCAAAACCTAAACGAAGCCAGCTTTTTTTAGATTATTAAATTTCCTCCATAGTAATGTTTGGTAATTATCCAATGAGTTGTATACTGCACCCTTTGAAGCTGTTAACTCTTCTTGGTGGTGTTTCGCCCCCCCCCCCCCCCTTCCCGCCTTTCTGTATTTGTGTTTTCAAACTCGACATTTTGCATTTGAAATACATAACATAGGACAGTCACTCAATTTTTAAAAGTATGTATTTCATATGATGTAGTTGTTTGTGTTTTGCCTTTTCTAATCCGCTACGTTTTACTCACGAAACTGTTGGGAACCTCTGGCTATGCTGTAAGTCAACTTATGTCGTTATTTCACGCTTAGATTTGGCGACGTAGAAGACAATAAGGTGTGTGTTGCTGAATTATATTTTTTGTACTGAATTCTCACCGTCAAACGCACTGTAGACTATCATAAACAATAATAATAAATTTTAAGCGTAAAATGATCTAAAACTTTTTCCTGTTAACTATTTTTTTTCAGATAAATAGTAAAAGAAGTTAAAGAAAACTGTTAAATCAAACTTTTAACCGTTTTACTATTTGTTATAGCTTCTGATATTTTGAATGTACAGTCATGTTCAAATAAATCTGGGACAATGTTTTTTTCATATGTAGGTTCAGGTAAGAATTGAAGAATAACTCCATGGATTTCCTGCTATCAGAAAGAGTTAATTAAACTTTAACAGGTAATGAAATCTGTATTTCTGATAAGATGAAATCCATGGAGATATTCTTCAATTCTTAACTCAACATGTATGTGAAAAAAACTGTCCCAGATTTATTTGCACAAGACTGTACATCATATTCCATGTATGTCGTTTATAAAAATTTCATATTTTTGCTTTCTTAATTGGATTTCATATAATTCCTTCCTCTAACCATAAGAAAGCTGTTTGCCTATGGGAAACTCCGTGCATTTTGAAAAAATGTTAATGCCCCCCCCCCCCCATATTCCTGCTTTATTCTAAATGAAAATTAACCAACTTTGGCAAAATTTTATTTCGCAAGCTACAATAAAATGTATGTATTTCACTGAAGTTCTGTTGGTTCATAAAATAGTAGTATTGCAGCTTAAAGGTGCTCGTCAGACATACAAAAAATGCAAATCTGGAGTCTTTTAGGAGCAAAAACAAATTTTTCCTTTACATCTTCGTATTATTCTAGCCGCCTGTAGTTATTTTGCATAAAATGTAAAGGTATTCCTGTGTCAACTGAACTCACGGTTCGTTTAATTATTCTCTTTTTATTTTCTGTTTGTAAAACGTACAGTATGAAAGACTGTATGTAAATTTAGAAAGGTCAAAATTAGCTTTGTCGTAGTGTTTATTTTTTAAATTTTATATAGTCACAACTGATGCCTATTAATCTGGAAAAATAAATTACAATCAGTAATGGAATTTAATATATAAATTCTAAATTGTTTTCTACAAATTTACATATGGTGCTTCTATAGCGTGTGCTATATTTCCCTGACACAGAAGTTCTTATATTCCCGAGGTTTTTCGTTATGATTTTGGAGGCTTTCACGGCCTTTGCCATTAGGTAACTAACCACTGACAGGATTGGACCACGTCATCATTGAGATTAAAGTACTCATCATTTCGCCCGCTTTCATAGAGGGCTTGATTAGGAGGTAAGCAAAAAAGTACGGTAACTCAACGTATGAACCACGCCAGAGGTGAAGCTCTTCTAACGATCGGAAGAAGAAAGGCGAGATCTTGCATGTTTCGCCTCTGGCGTGGTTCACACGTTGAGTTACCGTGCTTTGTTGCTTACCTCCTGATAAAGCCGCTGATAAAAGTGAGCGAAACATTGACATCTTCAATCTCAATAATCACACAGTTCAATCCCGGAAGTTGTTTACCATGTTTACATGAAAGAATTACTACAGGGGTTGAAAAATTAGTACTTGCATATAAAAATCATTTCAAATAATGTAGCATCTTATAGGCTTCTGACTTGTTAATTATCAATCTATGGTGGGGCATTGTCAGGAATTATCGTAATTTGTCCTGTTTCTCTAATAGCAAAACAGTTATTAAAAGTGTTCAGAATAACCGATCATAACTTTCCAAGCAATCTAATAGCTAAAGAAATTCAGTTTTTGTCGCGATTTAGTTCAAAAAGTTGCATGTTTTCCATTTAATTCATTTTTATTTTTCTACAGTTAATCAGCCTTCTGCGCATTTTCCACATTGCTTGACATGCATGTCGTTTAAGTCTACAAGTCCAACTAACATAATATTCACTCTGTACCCTTCACTTGAGCGCTGTCCATACAAGGGATGTGTATATTCTGCGTTTTATTCACCCATCAATTCCATCGTCAACATAATATGTACATGTAACCGTCCAAATGTAATTTAAAAAATGCCAGCAACAAACCGAAGCCACATTATTAACTTCCCAGCGGAAATTCGCATAGCATGACGTTGCAAGTTCCTTTAGGCATTGCATGACTGCAGCGATTGTACTAAGAAAGGCATGTAATTAATTGCATCTATTTTATATCAACGTACCTGATTTAACTGGAAATTAATTTAATATGCTTTCAGTGGCAGCCTGATACCCTCATTTATATTAGTCGTAATTTATGAATAAACCCATTTATCTGCGCATTTATTACTGCGGCATTGAAGCTTCGAGCCACTGCAGTTTCTTCGTAAAACCGCGAAGTCATTTCGGATTTCATTTAACCCGGCTGATGTTAATGGATTAAGGGACGTTTCACGTGTGTACTGTTTATAAATGAGGCACAAAAACTTTCCAGAATTTCTTATGGAGAACTAGCAATCCATTAGTCGAATTTCTCGTGCGGTGTAAATGTATGAGGAAAGCTGCCATCTGAAATGACGTGGGCTTAATTATTTTCGAGCAACATGCTATTGTGCCGTATAAATATTGTAATAATTTTTACCTTTGGAATATTTTGTTGAAATAGTAATTGTAATGTAATTTGTATATGTCTGTCTCACTTCAAGTTATCAGCTATCTAACAAATATTTCTTTTTCCGTGATCTAACCTATATCAATTAAAATAATCTAAATTTTAGTTTTCTTGTGATTGCTCTTACAATATGATGAATTTAATTCAGTAGTTCATTGATGCATAGCCTAAACTGTATCTACAAAATGAAAACACTGCTAAAATACAAATTAATGCTCGGTGCATCTCATAACACTCAAGTAGTGGAGCCTAACTCAGAGATAAAGCCTTGTGTTACTGAACTAAAAAGACGGTTTCGATTCTCTGTGATTGGCTCTGAACTCTGGTTCTGAGCCCACTACCTACAACTACAATTTCTCAATCGACGACCAAGATTTATGATGTAATTATTAGCTATAAAGACATTCTCTTCTTAATTGTGCAATGGTTCTATAACAATCACAATAGAAAATATAGAAACATTCCATTATTGTTAAATAGTATTATCTAGCTAAGTATTCGAAATAAAATTATTTTGTAGATGTAAAGGTAGTCGATCGTCCTATTTAAGGCAGGAAAAAGGAAAAACAGAAACATTAACCAGGAACAGATTTGCACCAGGAATTGAAATGTTGAGTCAAACAATGAAGTTGCATCTGACTACTATTCTATAATAGCCACAATTAAGCCCACCATAGTAGAAAGAGAAATATAAGCGATATCACACAACCACAATACTGATCGGGATATTTTCAGAGATATAATTGATACAGATATTAATCTGAAGGTCTCCCTTAAATCAATAGAAGAATTCGAGCATACATTACAAGACTTCACAGCAATAATACAAAACGTTGTGTGGGAAACAACAACAGTCCGAATGCAAAGATGGAAGAAAACTGACTGTTTACTGATCATCGAGGAAAATATCGTTGAAAAAACGCGAGTCAGAAAAATTTGAAAAACGTCAAGACCACCACGCAACGAAACAAAATCAAACATCACTGCAAATAAAAGATTATTCCTTCAAACAGTATCTTGAAAGCTTAACACCATTAGCTGATACTAAATATGCTTTGTAGAAAGCTACAAAGGAACTTGGACGACCATGTGAGCACATTTCACCCATAAGAAAATTTGATGATACATGGTCCAAAATAGATCATGAGAAGACGGAAACGTTGGCCGAAACATCTAGAGAAAGTTTTCCAACCATTACCATCATTAGATGAAAATGAAGATACGGATGCAAATGCATTTCTTGAGCTAGATCTACCAAACCGACCAGTAGAACACTTCACACTCAAAGAAGTCATGAGCATTATACAAAATTAACTAAAACTAAAGAAAGCAGTTATGGTTTAATTACTAGTCAAATAATGAAAACGTTTTCAGTGAAAGGAATAGCATTGACGGAACGATTTAGACGACCAAGTGAGCATATTCCATCCATAAGAAAATCTGATGATACATGGGCCAAAATAGACCACGAGACGGCGGAAATGTTTGTCGAACATTTAGATAAAGTTTTCCAACCATTACCCATCAGATGAAGATGCAAAGCATTGCTTGAAGAGCTATAACTACCAAACCAACCAATAGAATGCTCCACAAAGAAGTTATGCGCATCATAAAAAATGAACTAAAGCTAAAGGAAGCAGTTAATAACTAGTCAAATAATGAAAACATTTTCACGGAAAGGAATACCCATGTCGACGCAACGATTTAGACGAACAAGTGAGCATATTCCATCCATAAGAAAATCTGATGATACATGGGCCAAAATAGACCACGAGAAGGCGGAAACGTGTTCCGAAAATCTAGAGAAAGTTTTCCAACCATTATCATCATCAGATGAAAATGAAGATGCAGATGCAAATGCATTTCCTGGAGAGCTAGAACTACCAAACCAACCAATGGAACACTTCTCACTTAAAGAAGTCATACGCATCATAAAAAATGAACTAAAACTAGAGAAAGTGGTCTAATCACTAGTCAAATAATTTAAAAAATTTAATGGAAAGGAATATCCATGTTGACGCAACGATTTACAGCGATGATAAGATTAAAATATTTCTCAGAACAGTGGGAAGTCGCTAAAGTTCTAAACAAACCTGGGACACTACCAGCTGATACTACCTTTTATCGACCAGTTATTGTTTTGCACACAATGTTAAAAAATCGTCGAAAAAGTACTACCAATAAAATTAAGTAAACAACGGTACAGCAAAAATCCCGTGGGTAGGTACCTTCGTACCTACAACTTTTATATAGACGAATTTCATGTACCTCTCACGCTTTTGAGAATATCATACATATTATTGAGTCCTTTATAGGAAATCATAGTTGTCACTCTGCGACAAATTATTTCCGTATAATTTTATATTCAAATCCCTGTGGAGAACTACGGAATTCAGCTTGGAAGAAGAGCATCCAGCTCTATCATTTCTATTTTCGAGAGGCTCCAGTCAAAGGTATTGCTTGCTATGAGTCATGGTCGATGCTCTCTGATTAGTGACCAACACAGGCATCTGCAGTAATTTGGAAGTGGCCAAAATTAACGAAGTGATCATGCAATGGAGTAAACTATATTCAGAACATTTAGAAATGCATCGAAATACACTGGTTTTAAGTCTGTTATATAACAGTCATCAGACTAGAAGATTAAAAATCATAACGTCTCTAGCGTTACCATTCGGAGTATAAGTGCTAGAGATACTAAATTTTGTTACGGTATAAACCGGCGTTAAAACAAGCAACGACGTGTCGAGACCAACGATACAGAAAAACCTCTAGTTGACTCGCGACTAACTCTGCGTTGAAGAAGTGGTTTACCAGTTCGATAGTTCGGCTATGTTAAAAGCATAGTTGAATGGACACCACTGGTTGATTATCTCTACAACATTTGCAGCTGCACCTGTATATCAGGAAAACACGCAAAGGTCTTGCAAGCAACTTCCATCGCATAAGTACATTCACATGAAATAATTCGTTTGAAGAACGTTCTCTTACTTGTGACAGTTGAAACACTCTAATCGGTTTGAAGTTGTTTATCACTTTTATCGATCATACGCTTATGATAATGATTATTACGCTTATGATAATGATTATCACACAATAAATAAAGCACTAATCAACTGGTAGCCTGAAATTGAATGGATTTCAGAGCCTATAAAGGCAATCTAGTACAGATCAACAAAGATCAGCTGTTTGCCGATTCCAAAATGCACTTTCTACAACAATTAAACGGTAATTAAACATGAGAAAAGCCCCCGGGAAAACCTTAAAGTCTCAATTAATCGCTTGAATGCGCGTCACAGAACAGTGGTTCCTTGGGCCGTTAACGTTGCACAAAATTTACCCTACGAATAGTGCACTGCATAAGTTAACATGGCTTTAAGTTTACCTGGCAATTTGGTGATCTTTAAGGGGCTGCCAGCAGTTACACAGGCGCGACCCTATGCGGACCTGGCTGAGGCTTACATGGGCAAATTGCCAGACAGCAGCTGATGAAATGCTCTGAAGAGATGACGCTACACATATCGGAATAGCTACTCGACGCCATTGCGAGTTGTAGGCAAGTGTTGGACGATCGAAAGCAGGTAATCAGCCCCTCGGCAATGAGCCCCTCGTCACTGAAATTACGTTTTCACGGTCTTCAGAAATTGTTGCACGGAACTGCAGTTATTGGAGACGTACAAATTCTGCGTAAGAGCGCGAAACAAAGTTACATTGCCTATCTTGACAGATGTGCTGATAATAGTGTATGGATGTGAAGTCTCACTTTGGCGTTCTTCTACAGAACTTGAATGTACAAACGTCCTTACTCGTTCGAGTCGTGGGAACAAGACTTTGCTCTTACTGAAAGTGACGCACCCTGTCGCACCACGAGATGACGTACTTCTGGCGAAAGGTTGGTTACCCTGAGTTCATGCTAAAAACAACCGGTATTTGACCTATAACGCGGGGAATTCCCTGAAAAGTCTGGACACAACAGTTCTATATGGATCGCTACGCTATGTGGCGACGAAATCGGATATTATAAGAAGCGACTGGCAAGGGTCTATTTGCTATGAAGAGTTTCTATGAACTGATGGTAGCTTACTGGAGAACGCAAATGGTAGCATTAGCTGTACTAATTACGAAATTTATCGGGATACTTAATAATTACGAAACACTTTCATTATATTATCATATAGAGAAGTGGTCATTGGATTATTTCTCTCACATGTCAAATTTATCATAACGTTTATATATTTATTGGTAAAATTGACAGATTACATAATAAAATTTAAAAAAATACCACAAAATCTGTAGACGCTAATCTGATTTCTTTTAGAAACATTTGTTTAGGCTTGATACATCAAGAACACTATACACAATGGAATTTACTTTGTGGGTACTTTCTAAAAAGTATTAAATAGGCACTATTGATAATGAAACGCATATGAGAAAAGATTAATAAATGTATTCAAATAACCTGAGAACGTTTGGTCTAAATATTCTGTGAAATGTTTGACCATTAATCAGAACTGACTGTTAATACCAACAATCCATACCACCATTAGAACAGTGAGAAACTCGCCATCAAAGCAACTACGGAGAAGAAAAGAGATATATCAAGGTTGTGTTGCAGCAATAATGATAATAATACTACCATAAGCGATTCATATGAACGAATAAGACATTTTCGTGTTGTATTTTGGTGCATTTGTAGTGTTGAATTTGCTCGTAAACTGATGAGCATTTATGTTTAATGCGATTTAATTATAATGCAGGTTTATTGCTCTAAAATTGTACGTATAACTGAATAAGTAAATAAGTAGGGACCTTGTTCCAGATTTTCCATAAGTTACGTATGCAGCAGTTTTGTCCTCATTTTATTATCATTTAGGTGCCTACCAAGCCTATTTTATATTGTATTTCCAATACTTTTGATTTTAATATTGCCTGTTACATATGTCATTTATTAATTTTTGAGCCCTAAATCATCAAATTAAAGAACCGCATAAACACAAACTGTTTAAAAACGGATGGGTGCATTTTGTGGTGCATTATTCGTGTGCATTTGACTTACATTTGGACGTCTAAGATATATATGTTAGTTTTAGTATCTAGAGGCAGTGTTCAGTGTTTTGGTGTTAAGTCTGCATGGGTTGGGTCAGTCCCTTGTATTACAGGTGGCTAAGAAAGCTTCGGTTCTTAAAAGGCGGAAATCTAAAAACAGGATGGATCCTCCCGGCACCCCCCAAGGCGACGCCCCGACGCCCTCGCCGTGCGACACCACGTCCGACGTCGTCTACTACATCGACGAGCCCAAAGCCGGTGAGTAAGCATTTTAAGTAATAGTAAGTGAGGAGCATGGGAAAGTTAGCACGTTTCCTATGCCTTCTCTCGCCCCGCATATATCGCATTTTATGCCTTGCAGGCATCGGAAAATTTTACTTTATTGTGCGGTACCTTTCGAATGTAATATTTGTGTTACGTAATTGAAACGCAGCATTATGAAAACATGCAATCAAGTCGGTTTCTTCAATTTATTGTTTAGCTTCGGTTACTTTTTTATGTAATTTAGTACTCAGTGGCGTAGCTATTGTAAAATTGAAGCCTACATTAGAATCAACTTACTTATAGTTTATGTTTTTTGTTAAATAGTATTCTTGAATCCAACTTTTAAAATCAGTAAAATTTTTCAAAATTTAATATTTTTTATTTATTTAGCTTTTATCCAATGGGATATGAAAATATTTCGACATCTTATGTAGTTCAACCAAGACCTCACATAATGGAAACCCAGTTTTTTACCATCGCGCTACCCAGTCATTTAAACTTTATATGTGAAATATTCAATTTTTATGTAAAAGTAACATTAAATGTCAAAACATAACCAAGCCGAGCAGAACTTGTTTTTATATACTGAGACCAATAAACAGCTCCAGTTGATATTATGCGTTTGGCAGTACTGAAGTGTATTTCTGATGGCGCTGTAAGTCTATGTCAAATTCGAGGTTAGCAGGTTTTACGCCAGTATTGACTCAGACTGGCGCAAAACCTAACCTGCTAACTTCGAATATGACATAAACTGACAGTGCCACCAACAATGTACTCTAGTATTGCCAAAGGTAAAACGGATAACCATTGCTGTGCTGTAATGGTTGCTATGGTGCAAAATACCTCTTCACTCACCGATTTTCAATGTATAAATGTAGTACATTACCCAGAGCTGGGCAAATTACTTTTAAAAGGTAATTAATTGCTAATTACCAATTACCGCCCAAAAAAGTAATTGAATTACCAGGGATTGTAATTACTCATATGAAATAGTAATTCAATTATCAATTGACTTACATAAATGACATTTTCAATTATTTTCAATAGAAACACACCCGGAAACATTACCACTTTATATTCACGTTCTTCTTATCTATAAAAGAGTGGGTGGATTGCGCGAGAATAGGTAAAAATACCCCCCATACGTTTCATCCCCCCCCCCCCCCGCCGGAGTAATCAGTCTGAATTCAACACTGATCTGTACTACTTACCGCACACATATTTTTGGCTCCTTACACAATAATTATTAGCAAGCTACACTGCTACACCATGTTACACAAGACACAACATGTCTACATCCCAACTAAAACATATGCGTCTTCCTCTCTGCTCCTGCACACGTCGTTGAAATTGCAAATGTTACACAAAAGTATCTGTAATCCGACTGGTCATATGAAATCACAGATTACACTTATATTGCTCCAGGAAAACCCTATTGCGATTTGCTTAACATGTAACGTAATAAGGCCTTATCTTATGTTTTGCGTTCTGGAGAGATTAACAGAAAGTAATTGAATTACTGCGAGTAATTTCAATTTCCACAAGTAATTCAAATACTGGTCAAGTAAATTAATTACTCAAAAGCAATTGAGAAATTGAATGTAGTAATTAATTACTTTCAAAAAATAATTGTCAAGTACTTTTTAACAAAAATGGAAATTGCCAATTGCAATTACCGTATTTTGAAAAGTAATTAATTTCCAAGGCAAAACAACAAAAAGGAATTTAATTAATAATTGAATTACAAAGTAATTAATTACTGACCAGCTCTGTCATTACCATATGAAATGCGATAATAGTATATTGTGCAACTAGTTTTTGTATAGTGATTCCTTGTAATTATTGAAATTTGGTCGCAAAGGAATTTACAGCTGTCAAATTGACAATTCACAATTTCAATAAAATAGTTAATAAAAGTGTTACGAGTTTTCGTTAAAAAGAGTTATACTTCCTTCACGATTTTTCATTAAAAAAAGACGACTTTCATGATCCCTTTGCAAGAAACGAAGATTAAGGTACCGAAAGTATCTTTCGAAAATGTCTGACATTCTTCACGGTACAAAATGAATGAACCTAGTTTGTGTGCACATCTGCTGCAATTATTTTATATTCCGAATATTCACCGAAGCTGTCAACTTGAGACTCAAATAATCTTAATCAGAATGTAATTGAGCATGTAAGCAAGTCAACAGATATAATATACACTAATTTGCCTATATCAAGTTTCATTGCATACGTAATATAAAGCGCTACAAATGAACTACTACAATGACAGTAAAAAATGTATGTACTACTGCAGTTGAGAAATTGCATAACAAAGCTACCTCTGAACTTGAATCTCAAGATCAGACACTTATACCTATAACTCATGTCACTTCGGACTTAATAATGAACTCGATGTGCACAACTAATAAATTGACGCGAAAGTGCTGCAAATATTGAAATATTTGAACAGTTTTCCAATCTGAATATTATTTTCCCGCACTTGTGGGTAGGGATAGACCATTGTGATATTTGTAAAATTCAATTACTTCTATCGCTAACGCTCGTACTCAAACACGCCATACTTGTTCAGAAAAACATCACTTTTCTTAACTTGTAGAGTAATATACTATTTAAATGCTTGTATTGCATATATGATCAATATTTTAATTAGACGCATTTTATTCTACTAGCATATTGTAGTTTAGTATTTCGGAATTGTTACATAAAATTATTAAGTTTCAGACATTTCTATGATTATGTGTCGACAATTTAACTATTTTTTACTATCTATTCGTTAATACACCTTTTTGTGCTTACAATTTAAAGATTGGCTTTGAAGGTTATCAGAATAAACAGAATATAAATTCTCAAGTCTAAGTAGAGGCAGAATGGGTATCCTCATTTCCTTAGCAAATATGTTGTTTTAGTAACGTTATGTTTGTAATTAAAATAGAGTTCATGGAGTGTATCATGCATCAAACTGATATGAATATGCAACCAAATTGCCATGATGTATCGCTTGCTGATGTACGTTGTACTTACGTAAATACGGAGGCATAGTAATTGAGACTTACGTTAAAACGTTTCACTGAAATGTCACCAAGTTTTCGACAAATACGCCGATTAGAGTTTTCTTATATTCAACAATGACACTTATATTTTTTATTGCGCTTTTGGTATTTTACAAATATTTGTAAAAGCGCGTGTCGATTAAAGATAAGCTTTTACCAAAAAAAAAAACTTCCTACTACACCACTGCGGAAATCAAATAAAACCATGTAAAGAAATCAGTATTAGCCGACATTTTCGCATTTCCTTTTGCATTGAGCGAACTTTTCCAATTTACATAAGCATAATGCGACGTATCTTACATTCAGATGTTTATGTCCCATTGTAGGTACGCCGAACAGAGTGAGAAGAGGAGAACGAGAGAGCTCAAGAGGAGCCGTATTTATGAGCCAAACGAGTACGGTGACAGAAGCAGCGAGTGACGACATAGACGATCTCGATGGAGAACTTCCTAGGGTTACACAGTAAGCTCGAGTTTCACTTCTGTTAACAATTCGCACCTAACGAGTCACAAGAATTGATCGTTTTAAAGAGCAGGGCAAAATTATTTTGGGGGTAGATTTTCAGCATTTTCCCTATGTACTTAGCCCTAGAACGGGTTACAAGTGCTTGCCCAATTCCAATTATTATAAGTCGTACATATTTATTTGTGATTAATCTTTAAACCTGTACCTCCTGTACCTCTCATATTATATGCCAGGTTAACTAGTAAAACACATCTGGCATAGAAGAGTAATGAAGTGTGTGATGTTATATTTGCTTTCATATAAATTATTATTGCCATTTTATGTAGGTACTGCTCTGAGCCAATAATGGAAATAGTGGGTCAAGTTATGTTTTCAGTAGTAAATTCGAAATTATTAACAACCTTAAATCTGGTTTTCTGTTTTTGAAAACATTTAAAAACCTTTTGTATCAATATTAGACTATAACAATTTTACTAGGGAGGTGATGCGAGAATTCTATGTATTTGTTGTATGACGCTTAGCGAATGAGTGTCAGGACTAATCAAATAATTTTAGATGTTCTCATTCATCCTTTTCTTATTGTTTTAATAAACTCCTCTTTCCATCTCAATAATGATCTACCAGTATTTTAGTTTTTCTAGGTCGCCATTGTATTATTTTAATCCGTCTGTTATCTTCCATCGTACACCATATTAATAGGTTTTCTTCATTGTGCGCACAGAAAAATTAATGAACTTTAAAACTAGACTGGAAGTATTTTTTTTCATATTCAAACGTATTCGAGTATTTTTTATGCCAAATTGATCTCTAGAATTCCACTGATACTCTCAAAAAATCACACAAGCATCGTTCATAGAAGATATTCCAGCACACCCAACTATTTACAGCAAATACTATCTACAGAATTAAACAAATTCAACTTAAATTCTGCTGATATAGCTTTGTATACATACACCCACTATAGGAAACTTTTTTTCGCTAAAATTAAGTGTAAATTAGCATATTCCATATTTCCTCTTTATCTTTATTTGTAATTATTCATATCCTCGGATAAAACTGATGATAGATCGACGATAGTCTGCAAAATTAAGGAACGAATGATTTTACGACAGCGAAAATATTAACAATAGCTTGAAACTGAAAAGACGCATTAACGCAACCAAACTACAGCCTTTCTCTTTGATATTGGCGAAGGTTCGTAAACATATCGTGTCTCAAAAAACAAAAAAACTCATTCGTAGCATGCCATGATCAAATTGAAGTTTGCCTAAATTTGATACATACCCATTGAAGCAAATGAACTAACATAAGTCAGAGAGAACTAAATGGCATCTTGTTCTTGAACTATTTTCTTAAAAATATACAAAACACTTAATAAGAAAATTGTTTATTGACTGTTATGATTAATACACTCGCTGCTGTTGTGTAAGTGCCATCTTATTTACCTTTTTGCTTGAAAAGTAAACTTAATGCAGTGTAAACTTTTGTCTGTCACAGTGACAAATGTTTTCATAAACAAAATGCAATCTGACATTCACCTACTGACTTAAGTTAAGACATGGCTAGATTTTCTATCTTTCTTTCCAAGGCCTGCCCTAAATCAGTTTTTTTTTGGAACATACCATGGATCAAATATTTCCAAGCAACAAGTACTTAACTAATACTCCCCATAAAAAGGCGAAAGAGTGAATACCTTGATCGTGTTATTGGATATTTTATCGTTCTCTCCTCATTTTCGATAAAAGGCCACGGATGAAAGATTAGTTCGGCGTACGAGACTGCCATCCGTTCACAACATCAAGCAATGGATGTGTCTCAATGTAGAAGGGCCCATAATACCAACATGAAACGTTTGAAACGATGTGAGACATTCTAAGAAGAAGAGAAAAAAAAAAGAAGTGTAGAATTACGAGCTATAGATATGGACCGATAAAAAGAGATCATATCATGAATTAATATCGTCGTATACCTTCCTATGTATTGAACTTGTTACATTAGTTTTGGGAAAAATGTAGCAATATACGAAAGTGCTCAACATCAGCATCGTAACTTGTTAATATTCAAAACAGCTCATAACAGACTACCGGAGAGGGGTCGGGGGCACAAAGACTATGCAATAAATCGACCTAATATGCGCCATGACGCATTCCGCTGAACCACACCGAGCACTCGAGATGCGACGTAAGATAGACTGTAAGGAGATAATAAATACTCAATAAAAGCAAAAACGGCTATTGTCAAACGCCAAACATAAATTTCTTTACGAGAATGACCTTGAAACACCAAGACATGTTACAGGTAAGTATTTGGAAGACACCAACTACATAAGTAGGTAGTTCACTAAAAAAGAGTATACGGGATTATACAAGCAATGAGCTTTAATTAAATAATAGCGCACGGAATCGATTAAGCCAAGTGTAAAACCCAGAATTGACTTTATCAGGTGCTCCAAAAAATATATTTAATAACATAATCCACGTATCGCGCCGCATGACCAGACCTCCCAGAACGGACACGTAGGAAAACAAAACGAATTCTTCACATAATTGCCAGATGACGCACGTTTACTATTCTTAACAAATAAAAAGGTACAGTGTAAAGTCAGAAAATACAAAGGTAAATGGTATTTATTTGTTAAACGACAGATGATTATTTACTGCTTACAAAAGCTTCCATAAAAAATTAAGATCTACGATGGGTGATTTAATAAGTCATGCATTTCGCTCGTACCGGAAAGTGTAAGATGCGATGTCAGGTGCTCCACAAATTGGAAAGATTGAAAGACCTGGCCTTAATTGCTATAGCACTTGTGAAAAATCCAGGAGAGTATGTGGCTTTTCCGAGCGTCAAATCTGCAATTCAAGAAGCGAGTAGGACAACAATGTGAAGCTTTGCTCATTCACAGATTTTGGGCAGGTGTCAAGGCGAATGTCGAGATCGTCGTAGAAACATGGAAATAGGAACGCAAAATGAAAAAGTGCAACGAATAGGGAAACAGAGGAGAGAAAAGGGAAAAAGACCTTAACATGAATTCGATAAACCATTAAACGAGGTGAAATCAGAGATCATTAAACCCTACCGCAGATTGCGCTCGGCCAACAGATGTTTTACATCCGAAATGCAGTTATATCCTGAAGTAAACAGATGGGTGCAGCAATTCACCAATATTACCAAATCTGCCCCATAACTTAAAATTGTTTATGTTGTAACTGTTCCTTTTTATTCTTTTTCATGCACAAACTGAAATGTTAACCCCGTCTATAGTGAATACCAATACAAACAAGGAACATTTGATAAGCACATACACATCAATGGTGGCCATTCGTTCTTTTTATGCTGTTTTTTGATTTAGATAATTATGATATTCTATCACTTCACTGGTAAAATTGAAAAATGTTTATAAACAGATTACTGATAGTAAAATGGTTATTTATGTACCAAAGGCATTATGAAGATGTTTATGCCCGAGGGATATAAACATCAAGTAATGCCGGTGGTGCCTACAACGTTTTATTTTCCAGTTTGAATACGTAAAATAAATTAAAACGCTTGAAAAGCCGTCCAATAATATGGTTTCAAAACTAAAAGTATTTTGACTCTTGGTTATCAATAGTTGGGTTTGAAGTTAATGAGCACTATTCTGGCAAATACGTCATTCTAGGTGTATATGTTTAATTGCTAATCACGAATATTTAATTTTTATTTCATTTGTATTCTTAATACGCTTTAAAATAGATAAGCAATATATACTGCGCGACATACACCTTAATATAATAGACAAATGAAGTAATTCATTTTATTTTCAATTGCCACACTACATCTTCATAAGTACACTACCAGTAGTTTATTGTGATATATTTAATCTATAAGACAGCATGCCATAAAATGCTCAAATTTGTACGACAAATGCAAATATTAGCGTTTCAACCCACACTTGCTGCTCAATGATAACTATCTATGAGAGCTCTTCATATTTATGACCTACTTCGTCATCTTTTCAGATTAACTGAAGCACATCGGAACGCCATACGAGCAATAAGGAAAATCAAGTACTTCGTCGCAAGAAGGAAATTTCAGCAAGCGAGAAAGCCTTACGACGTGCGGGACGTGATAGAGCAGTACAGCCAAGGGCATCTTAATATGATGGTTCGGATAAAGGTAATTTCGAAGTCAATCAATCACGCAAAATTTTACCGGAGCATTTTTACAGGAATTGCAAAGGAGACTCGATCAGACTTTGGGCAAGCCCGGAAGCTACCTAGCAGGGATTGATAGGGTGGGAAACCTGAAGCCGATGACGGTAGGCGCGAGGTTATACAGAGTGGAGCAACAGGTACGTCGTTGTGTAAATCTTCTGCATGCTTGTTTTGCATAGGGGCATATTTTTCTTAGCTTAGTCGCATGTGTTTACAGAATACTATTAAAAACGTAGCGCTGTTGCTGTTTACGTATTAAAAAAGAGTGCCGCCAACATTTTGTCTATCAAAGTTGAATTTTGAGGTTAGGGTTAGGTGTAAACGTTTTATAGCAACTATTTTGTTCATAACGGAATAATGAATATAAGAAGATAGTTTTTTTAATTCACACTATTCCATATTATACGTATCTTCTAAACGTAAATTATACTTACTGTTTTTACATTAATTACAGCCACCAAATATTCCCCAAATAATTCTGCCAATTAAAATAAATAAAAATAAAAAGTATTTCATATAAGGGTGTTACGGTTAAAAAGCCCGTTAAGTGTTCCGTGTTTTATGTATTTTGGCCGCCCCCTGTTTGAAAAGCTCAACTTTGTACAGTCACTGAGGTCGCTGAACTCGTTTTGAAGGACCCTCAGTCGCGCGAAATGGATTATCGATCCGTTGTCATGCGTAACTAGCACAAGTATTATTAAATTGTTTCCGCGCACTTGCGGCGATGTTTTTCGTTCTCTCCTACAAGCGTCTCCAACTTGATCGCACGTGTTTACTTCGTATTAACCTTTGCCATAGTTTCGAGCTAGTTTACAGTGAACTACTAGGGCAAAAATGGTATCCTAGCTCACTGGCGCTACCGCAGATTTGTATAATTGATTTATCGAAGATATTTGGGTCTTACACCGCATTTGATTGCGGATTTTTCTGGTTTCTCGATTTAAGTCTGTAAGCTGAAGAACCGACTTGGAGTCGTTAAAGTATGAGCGGCTATGTTGTGCTACTAATTTGGTAGCTGAATTTGTAATCATGGCTGGGCCTTCCGTTTGTTACTGAGTCCTTGTTCTGGCTCCCGCTTTGCTTCTTTGGTTAGCAATTGTTGCTACGAGTCCTTGCTGTAGCCCCACTTACCCAAGTGGCTAATTTTTCAGTTCTTTGCTGTTTTGTCAACACCGGCTCGCATTGCTGGGTTAATACTCCCCTACGCGATCCTGTATTGTGAAGGTAAAACGAATTTTTACATTAAGAGCATCAAAAGATTGGAATCACCAGCTAGTGTTGCATCACCTCCGAGGTTGTGACTAACTACTGGCTGATTTATAGAACATTCTAAATGTCTACTATGTGGAGGTATACTACCATTGTTGCCTTCCTGCTATATTCGACCTGGAGTATTATCGTAAATTTGTATTTGCCCACTAATTTAATCTACCCAGAGATATGTTACCTATTTAAACATTTAACTTTGTTATTCGCTAGCTAAACTACTATAATTAGGGGCAACAATAGAGTTGGCTGTATTTGCGACTTTCTCTTGTAGCGTCAGTAGGGCCAGACTAATATCAAGACGAATTAAATTATGACCCTTTACACTTATCTGTTGATAAAATAGAGAAAATCGCTAATTTTGCATGTCGAGTCACGAATTCATACACTATCAAGGTAGGGATGTAGTATGTACTAGTCTAGAATATTTTCAATTGTGCTCAACTACGCACAAGTCCATTCCCACCTTCTTGGCGATTTTGGGTTGTGATTCGGTTTAATGAAATGGTTCTTGATAACTACTAAATATATGTGTACCAGTTGATATAGAACAATAACATCAGGTTCAATTAAACCTGCTATATCCTAAGCAAACAAATGTAATGCCAATGAAGGTACACATAGGTGGTTCGACTGAATAAGTTAAAAATTGTGGATAATATGTAAATATCCATGTATGCAAAACGAGTTTGGGAATTCATTAAGTAGTTTAGTTGAGAATTATTATTGTGATATAAATAACACCAGCTTTGTTAGGTTCAATACCAACCCAGAATTCAAATTATTATATATATAATTACAAAAGGCTCAATGACCGAATATTACACGGGGATTATGCAAGCAGAAAAAAGTATTTAAATAAATAGCAGCGCTCTGAATCGATTGTCGCGAAGTTTATAAAGCTCTAATTAAAGTGAGCTCTATTTACCTGATTCACGTATCGTCTCACATTTATAATTTAGATAAGAACTTGATAACGAGAGAATAAAAAAAAGGCCTGAAAATAAATTTGACCAAACGTCAGGCTACTTGAATATAAAGATGCAGTACATACTTTCGATTTAGGGAGGCGGTCTTTAGATACTTATCAAATCCTGGTGTAAACAATATACCGGGCTAACTTAAATTCTCGGTGATTTGTTGTATGGGTAAGGGTCAGACGATGGTTCTTAAAGTTGATAACTGAATGAAAATAAAGTAAATTACAAAAGGGCGCCAGTAGTGAACCACGCCACCAACAAAACCAGCTTAACTTACAGTCTAAATAAAACCCACTTACTATGTACGGCCTCCAGCTTAGCTATACTTTAAAAAGGGTATTGTACGGTCAAATAAAACATAATATACCAGTAGTAAAAATAATAACGAGGCTGTAACAGGTAAATTGTTTCAATTCAGTCGAATATAACAAAAAATTAAATAAATAGCGTCCCAGGCGCATACGCATTAAACGAGTTTTATCAATTTAAAAGGACCTGGGATCAAATAGTACGATTTCTTTAAAATGTAAATATAAAAATATAAATGTTAAATTGGGTCGCTAAATGCAAAACGATCCAAGAGGTTATATGTTAAAAATTATGCAAAAGCTACATTAGTCAACAGAAATATAATTTTAACTAAGTTAAATAGTGAAAAAAAGTTATTGAAATTTTGACTTTAAAGTGAATTGCGCGTTTCATAGTGTCAGGGTTCATAATCATAATACAGTTATTAGAACTGCGCACCTGCGCAACAATAATCAAGAAACTCGTTCTATCTGACGTGCAGTCTTTCAGTCTGAACAATAGCTAATCTCTAACCTGAATAGAACGCGTCTGCCAGTAAGAAAATTTATAAAACATACTATGTATTATTAAAATAATATTTAACTAACTTTTGCCACAACTGCGAATTAAATATAAATATAAAAGTATAAAGCGAACGGCCTAATTAGCAAGAGCATCTCAAAAGGCATATAAGCTTACCTTAGGTGGAGAACGGCCCGTTGAACACGTGCACTGAAAAATTAAATTTGCGCAGTCATGGTTGAAAATAACTGCGCCACCGCTGTAGTAAGTTGGAAAAGCTTCCTACCATTCGATGACTTTGGAAAAATGCATGAGAATGAAATTCCAAAAAACGGCGCCACAGAAAACGCTTAAACTACTTAACTCGCTGACTCGCAAAAAGGAAGTGCACGCAAACCTTAAATTAAGTCGTGCGTCTCTTTCGAAAACTACAGAATGAAGTTAGCTCTACTCATAAAAGGCTCTGAAGCTAATAATAAAAAGGAGTAGGCATGCATTCAAAAGGAGCATCTAAGCCTCAAACGGCAAAGTTAAAGAGAGTCGTTACTACAGACGTTTGTAGTAATACAACAAACCAATAGAGCCAAATCTGTACCCGATTATTTTTTGGAATAAGACCGCGTTCGAAGGCGCCACTAAAAGTAGCCACGCAAAATATACCTTGCAGCATGGGAAGTAAGTTTAAAGCTCCAAAATTTCGAACCGGAAAATATTCCTACACTGAAGTACGTACGCAAATTTTTCACAAGAGAAATAGCCATTGCGAATTCCAAAAATTATCGACAACTAGATAGACAACCTGATACACACACCCACGTCTAAAGTCGCCTAATATCAGATACAGAAATCACCGAAAACTGCAAGGACATTTAAGATTGCCGGATATGCTATAAATCTCGAGAAAGAATAAATACCTTAAGACCGTAACAAATGGTTCTACTTATGTATTACAAAACATGTAAAATTTTCTATAAGTACTAAAGGACCGACTTATCAGATGATTAAGAAGTAAAAGATATAACTCTCCATAAACCATAAAATACGCGTTTGAATTGTAAAGTAGTTGGTGTACGGGTTTCTTTATTAGCAGGCAATTAGGATGTAGTGATATAAGGTGTATTAACGCATCGCCATTTGCACTCATATACAGACGATATAACGGAAATCTCTCTGATTTTGTATATTGGGTCACGCCATATACCGCAATAATACATCATCAAGGTAGGGATGCACCTGCAATGTGTGTTCAGTTGTATACCGAGTGAATTAGTGGTTAGCACGTCCGCTTAGCATTCGGGAGGTAGTCGGTTCGATTCCCGTGACCATCTGCTCCGATTCAGGTTTTTAAGTGGTTTTTCTGAGTCAACAGTCATTCTCTGAGGCGAATGCCGGGGCAATACTTTTCCACCTTTCCTGACCTCTCTTCAATTTTCCACCCCTCCTTTCTCTCAACCATCCTGAAATTCCCGTTATTAGCTGAAGAGAAACGCAAGGTCCCTATCGCAGCCCGCTCTACCTAACTGTATAATAATAAATTTTCTACTTAAGTATTACAAGACATAAGACGTTTTATAAGGCGGTGCATTAAAAAAAAACGTCAAGTGAAGTGCGCTCTTTAAACACAAAAACAAACGAATGCAGTTATTAGTTATAAGGAATATGGAACACTGTTACTGTTTTATGTTTCCAATGTCACAAGAAAAGTCAACTTAATACTCCATTGTATTAACAGCAGGTCACAATCGTCACGATCACGTCTATTATCCCGTGTTAAACCTCGGGAGGTAAACACTAATTTTATCAGTATACATTTGACTATGACATTTAAATAAAACAATATAGGGAAGACCGGGACTAGTTGGCATAGTTTTTGGTTTTGATTTTTCCATTATTTTTCTGCGATATTTACAGAGAATTTGAGATATACCTACTGCTGATAGCTTAGCTCGTGGGCTATGAAATTCCATAGGACCCATTACTTAAAAAAAGTGTTTAGTGCCCATAAAACACGTATTTCGAAAGTATTCCAACTATGCCAACTTACCCCAGGTGCAGGGTAAGTTGGCAGAACGTGATAGGGACAGGGGTAAATTCAACAAGAAATGTTGGCCGATTGTTTAGTTGGACAGGTGGCTTCAATTTTCGCAAAATTTTGCTCTGGTTGTACCAAATAAAATCCTCCACGTCTGGCCATTTCCAAAATGTCTGCCCTTTTACGATGCAAAATTAATTTCCCTCCACGTCGACAATCTTCCCTGGATACTGGCGGGCCTGATACACCAAGACAAAGTTATTTACATAGTATTCAGTGTCATTAACCCTCCCAGCAGCCCATTCAGGTCCTTGAGATTGTGCAGATTCCGTGGGACCTCTGGGATGTGAAGTCTCACCATCATCTTGACATTGTGCAGATTCTGTGGTACGTGATGTCTCACCAACATCTTGAGATTGTGCTGATTCTGTTAGACGTGAAGTTTCGCCAACATCTTAAGATTGTGCAGCTTCTGCTGGACGTGAAGGTTCATCATCATTAAGGGATTCATCTTCAGTTTCTCTATCATTTGGGAAGTCCACGCTATCCTCACATTCGGTATAGCTAATTACATCTGACATGGCGTCATAAGAATCCGTAGAAGAAAATTTATATGTTTGAGACGTTTGTTCACCTTTAGCTGGTCAACCTGAGCCTTGTTTTCTGTACGCATTTTCTTCCGATTAGCTGGGAGTTCTCTTAGAATACCCTTCTTTTTCTGCCACTGTTAGATTGTTTTCGTGGCCCTGCTTTAGGAAACCGGCAAATGTTCTCTGAGGTTACCCGTTGAGAAGATGTTGGTATGCTTAAAATTGCAGGTGTGCGAGTATTGTCACCTGTATCATTGGTCGTGGCAGCAGGAGATTGATGTTCACCGTTTATCCCACTCTGGGCAGTCTCTGTAGCGATCGATGACGAACAATGGTAGAAATTCAGAGTCATAAAATATGCCTAAATTGAAAGGACATATCCCACTCACTTTAAATTCGGAAGTAATATTGGATGGGCTCGTTGCTAATGAAAAATAGGTGTTAATAATAGCTAGAATGGCATAGATGGTTAGAGTTTGGCTAGGATGATTAATAATCCAAGCGCCACAAGCCGAATTGGCGTATTTTTTAGAGGCCGTAAACACTCCTGTCTAGAGGTTGCAATTTATGGCTGCAGTGTGGGGGAAGCGATATGACAGTAACACCATTTTTTCTTTGAATAAATCAAGGGTTTCGATTAGCTAATGTGAGTCATGGTTATTGACGAGAAATAGCACTGATCAGTCTTTTGAACATATAGTAAAGTGAATGAAATGTTTGACAAACTATATGAAATTACATTCAATCATCCAACCTGGTTTGTTTGAATCGCCTTGTTAGCCATTTGGTGCGCCCCGCAGAAAATAATCCTCGTACTTTAGTCGTAGAGCGTAAAAGTTGCTGACGTTTGTCCTGTTAAAACTGGTGGCTCTAGCCAAGCGTGTGGCTTCAGGTGTACGAAGAGATAAAGTTGGGTGCCTGCTCATAAAAAGAGAAAACCAATCAGGCCCTGCCATCTCCTTACGTTCCCAGGCCTCAGATATGTTGATGTGGTTTCTCACTGCGTACTGGTAAGCAAATTTCCTCGCTTCCTTCGCTGAGAGACCGAAGTAAACATTTGAAGCTTTTTTCAAATACTCGCAGAACAGAAATTCCGATCAACTGTGTAACAATAGAAAGGTAGATTAAGAAGGTACCACCTACTTTACAAACGACAAAAAAAAAGAAAAATTTACTTGATCTACCTGGGACTGTACCACCTGCAGCAGTGGCAGTATAACGTTCCTTTGTTTTTTGGCAATACTTGGCTTAGCTCCGAACAAGAATACCAAATTCATCAGATGTTTGAGATATGCTTTTCCGCTCAACAATGTGAGCTTCAACAGCATTCTTAACTTTGCTCGGTTCGCCTTTTTTATAATGTCTCATTGCGATCTGTAACATTGGGTAGGTACCTATTGTAAGTTCAATCATCCCTCTCAGTTGGTAGCTTTTACCTTTTTTTAATGTCAAACTACGGAGCAGGTTAGGTTGGTATAGACTTACCCCAACTCGAATGTGCCAATTAGCCCCAACGTGATTTGCAAGACAAGATGGCTACCACAGTATCCCAAACAACAGAAACGAACGAGTATGATACATGTATGCAATGGCAGTTAACCACTCTATCACAAACCGCTATTAACAATGCCTCCATTCATTCTACGGCTTCACCAGGCCAAAAAAACTTTTTGCGCAAAAAGTTACTCGCCAGTTAAAAAACGATGCTTTCCGTCGAACTGAAACTTTTATGAGTGCACTGCAATAACCTCTTTCAACGTTCGAGACGACAGCGCTCTTACTCCTCATTGGTGGAAAATAAAACCACAACGCCAACGTACCCCTTATACCAACTAACCCTGGTCTCCCCTACCTAAAATGTCATATTCAAAGGTATACTCATATTAGTAGTGGTCACCTTTAGGGTGCCTTAATGTCAATTTGACGTATTTATCCTTTCCAGGGTACGGAAGCACGGTCACTTTAGAGTGAGAGGAATAACGATCTGTATGTACCCTGGAAAGGACAAATACGTCAAATTGACATCAAGGCGCCCTATTCACACTTTTCCTATTCAGCACACTGTAAAAATGTGTCAACCCCCAATAACTGATTTACAGGGATTTGTTTTCAGTATTGACAGATATAGAAAGTTATAATTAGCGTATATTTTTAGCATTTCCACATTTTATTAAATACGAACATATTAAAAGTAGTCCAGACATTTCCAATTATTTTTAGATTTATTTAATGGCCGCTTTAATGAATATATTACGAAATGGTTTGCCATCTACAAGAGTTGCTTCATCAATAATTAATAATTACTAGAGATACAAATGCAACAGCATAGCACAATATGCCATAAGGGCAATTGTTTAATAGTAACTAATAATGTAATAATTACTGCATGTGCTAGCGAATGTGTTGAATCAATAAGCTAAGCTGTTCAAAACGTACATTATTAAATAGGGTATCCCACTATAATTGGCTTAATATAGAGTTCCCAAATACAGTAGCAGTTACCGAGCGGGATCGTTTATAAATGTTTAAGATTCACGAAGTAGGGCGAAATTATCTTTATTTTGTCCTCGCCGTTTTCCTCGGTTGCGTTTTCAGGCTTGTTTGAAAGCTCGCCCCTTTGCGACTGCTTGTAGGCTACTTGAAAAACCTCCGGAGATACTTGAAACTTTCTAAAATCTTGGGTTTGTACGCTTAAACATTTGGTTGATATTTAAATTTCAGAGTTTTCCGCGTGATCCATTTTATATCGGTTCTTCTTTAAAACTTTGGTCTTACATTTTAGATTAGTTACTACGAGATGTTTTAATATTCCAGAATATTTTAAATGCATGCAATTTAGCTTTATTTAAAATATCTATATACGACCGCTGGCTGTGGCAATTCTCGAGATTTGGTGTTGTACGACACTCCTCGACACTGTAATGAATAAGCGTAAGAAGATCCAATTTTTCAGGTATTGTAAATGTGTCACCCTATAAAAATATTCAAATGTCGAATAATTTAAATAATTCTAAACAATTTAAAAAATCCTTGTGATATTTAAAAGCATCTACACTCAAACTATACCTAACAAATATTAGAACTCAATGAAATTTCTTCAGAAAAAAAAACAAATGTATGGCCTATTGACTGTTAATCATTGCAGGCGTATTAAGCAATATCTCACAAACCAGTGGTTTCAATATAAATCGACGAACATAACTAATTTGGCGATACGATTCAATTTCTCCCAGGTAAGAGATGTTGCAACATGGAGGTTTGTATCACAAAAATTGTTAGCACTTAATTTTCGCACTCTAGCCCACCCATGGGGTATAATAATTCAGTTAGGACAGGGGTTCTTACGCCTTTTCCCTCGAGTACTCCTTTACGGTATTTAGTAGAGTAATTGTACCCCTAACCCCTTACATAACATGATATCGTGGAAGTGAGTAGAGTGTTAAATTTCAACAAAAGTACATAATTCGCTGAGATGTACACGACTTAATAAAATCAAAACAAGTTACGGGATTACGTACATTTTGTATTCGTTTTGTGAATGGAACAAAAACTCAATTATTTCACATTAAAAAAAAATTTCATGGCAAAATATTAAGAGACATTCGAAATACATGAAAATAAAATTTGTGAAATGTTATCAAGTAAATCGTTTTATGTCAGTTAGGTTAAACATAACTTACATCACACTTAAGTATTTTTTGAAAGTGAATATAACTATTACACACTGCAAAGCTGTCAAAACTCTGTGGGATGTTTCCAATTTAATAAAATTGAAAGGAGTCACAAGGTTACCTAAATATGAAATTTGCCGGATTGGTGGAATGGAAAATCACTTATTTCACGTTGAAAAATATTTCAAATATGCAAAATATTGACAGACGTTTGCATTCTGTCAAAATGAAATTTGTAAAATGTTCCAGGCTTACAAAATTTGAAAGTAATTCAATCTGGGATTTAAATTATATAGATATTCAATGTGCGTGTTTTTAACAGACATTTGTAATCTGTGGAAAAACGAAAACGTTTAAGGCTTAATAAATTGGTAGAAAGTAAATTAGTAAATATTTTACATTGTTAGATTTAATTTACAAGACCTTCAACTTTCTAAATTCTAAATTTGTCTGTATTAATAGATTTATAAATTACTTATTTCACACCGAAACATTTCTTCTGTGTCAAAAACATCAACTGACATTTTCAAACTGCCGAAATGTAATTTGAAATTGTTAAAATCTTAATCGAATTAAAAAAATTACTTGCTATTTTACTATTTTACTATTACTTGGCAATGTTAACAATAACTTACTTCATAAAATACCTAGCATTGGATATTTGAAAACTGTCAGTATTAAATTACAAGATGTTCATAACTTAAAATCGTAAAAAATCAAACGATTATTAAAAATTCTAATGTTTTGCGTCAATAGAATCCAAAATATCTTACTTCACACTGAAACATTTTTCAATGTGAACAATATTAAGTTATTTATAAAGGAGTAAAATGAAATTAATAAAATTGGATATCGTATATATCTATAAAGTTGTTTATAAAACAACTTACAATCTATTTCACATTTACACTTCTTCTCAATGTGTCAAATATACAATTGCTCAGTCGAAAACTAGCACACTAAAACTATGAATTTAGTAAAGTAAAAAGGAAGTTAAATAATACCATTTATATACATTTATAAAATGATGCATACCCAAACTTTATATGTTTAATATTCTGTTGCAGATCCTAATATTATTAAACTTATTTTCCACGTTAATTTCTTTTTCACGCTGATTACAAAAAAAAAAAATAAAGAGCAAATTTAGTAATATTATTCTAGCCTTATGCCATGTTAGCATTCGCCATTACATAAATCAGGTTGCGTACCCCGTTCACCTGGCCAACGCATCCCTAGGGGTACGCGTACCTCACTTTGAGAAACCCTGAGTTAGAATAACCAACTTTTGCGGTTTCTAGGGTCAGAAGTGACTGTTTATACCACTTTCAATTTTAGCGTGTGAGTTATTGCATGTTAGCATTAGTGACCTGCAATAAAAACGTAAATCGTACGCTTTGCCGTAACTGTGTGTACATTTAAGGGCCGACCAGCTATAGTTAAGGCGGCAGGGGTTCATTACAAAAGCCTAAATTAATTAATCATTACAAAAAGAGCGCCAATGAGTCTTTAATGCAACATTCTATGTTTCTGGCACTAAATACAGAGGGCTTTGTAGTAATTACTATTTCGGCGACATTGCAGATCGTCATGGTTTTTATCGAGCAGTTAAAGATGGCATTCTACTGATTTTCAAGTGAATCATACACGGCAACAACCACCGGTTGCAATTTGAAAAAGTCAGTAGGATGGCGTGGTTCATCTTCGTAAAGTCGAGACCTTTAATCGAAATGCGGCTTTAATAGTTGGGATCGGTGGCTTTTATATAGCTTTGAAGAGCTTTAGAAACCTTTAAGACAACTCAGTTGTCGAAAGCTTGAAGGTAAATAGCCTCTGATTGCTTTTGTTGTCTTTGAAGTGGATCTCGGGAACACGAAGAAAAGGGTATAAATGTATTTCTGACAACGTTGGCAAACCCAATCGGTGAGCTTTCAGCTTACGTTACGGCCCCAAACTGCTTAATATCATTTTTCGATCGCTTTTGTTGATGTCTGAACTGTTAGACCAGTTTCGTCCGAGTTCTAAATATTTTTAGAAGCTATTTTTTATATTTTCTAAAGTAGTCGTAATAAGCCTGCCACGCAGACCTATCATCGATCTTTGAAGCGTAGTTTTTGGGATTTTATATTTTTTAGGTGAGGTGCGAAGGCTCTTCCCACACCCAATAACCTGTTTCCTCGCAGCTGCAGTCCTTTATAAAGAAGATTCTTTCTATTTTTATAAAAGAAAGCCAAAAAAGAATTTCTCTGAACAATGAAGTTGTAAAAGGAAGGTTTGGACTACGGTGCTCAGTCTAAACAGCATACACCATAATTCAAAAACGTATTTTTTTCTATGTTTAGTTTTATTGTTCAAGTTTCGGACGCGTACGTGGCAATTACGGAGGCCATCGATATTATTGTCGAACATTCAATAGATTTGTTTAACTATTCGCGGTTGTTTACTCGGGGTCTTTCCTTTTGCAGGAAGCTTCACAGGTATTCTAAAAAACGAAGGTATCAAAGGTAAGTCCCGATCTGAAGAGGGCCGCTAATCACATCGTCCGAATAAGCTGACTGGACTCCCGTTTCACAATTTAAGCATCCCCTGACCTTTTACATACCAGAAATTACGTGGCACCTTGAACATTCAATCTGCACTATCATAAACCTAAAATTTTATCGTTAGTAAACCCACCCTCCTCGACTGCAGTGAGCCGGAGCAAAAATCGTTGCATAGCTGATTAATTTTTGTGGGTTTCCGAAGCTTATAAACGTAGCCATCGTTTGATGATATTCGGCGCTACAACACTGAGCAACTGCCTCTTTGGTGTCGTAATTACCGTTTAGTCCTGTAATGAGTTTTATAATAATTACTTTTTCGTACATTTCCTTTGTTTAACGATTTATCTAACTCGTTGCGTTTTGTCAGTTTTGGCGGCACCAAGTGAAAATCTTTTTTTTATGTGTAATATCAGTTCTTAGCTATCAAATTTGATAAACAAGAATACATATAATAGATACAAACATATCTTGCTTTCTTAACTTTAAACGTGATCGCATTTTACTAGAAGGATTGTAGAATAATTGGCTAGCACATTTCTGCGCTAATGTACATAGAAGTCTCTTTACTTGCTCTACATTTTTTTATAATAAAATGTTTAGTGTTAGTTTAATTCGTGGTCTTCCAGATTTTAAAAATGAAGTACAGAACAACCGCGTTTAATTCAAAAATTTTGCGTTTGCTATGTGCTATGCTATCAACAATTTTCTGCTATTTTATACAGGCTAATTAGATTATTTTGAGGTCAATTCACAGAGAGTGGGATCTAAACAGTGAGGATACAACTTTAACAATTTTTATTAACACTTATATTAGAATTTCCAATGCATTTTTGAGAACATTCCGTACAGTGGTTGGCTAAGATGTTTTCCAGCTCTAAAAAACGAAATAACAGTCTGAAAACCCCCGTCGATAATCGTGGAGTTACAAGTTGAATGTCGTTTATAAATACCAGTACTATTATTTAAAAGATCGTTTCGTTTTATGAAATGCCACCTGATTCATTATTCAGAATTTTTACGTTGCTCTAACATTCCCTTGCTTTTGAAAATTGAAGTAGACCGAGTTTCTTCTTTCTCAGTCAGTAAATATAGAAATATATTTATATCTAAATACCCCCTTTCATTTAAAAAGTTTTTCTTAAGTTATAAAGGCTCTCTACTATACAATTTTCTACATTATTAATTTCAATAAATTCACACTCATTTACCTACACCCCTATGGAAAAACTAAATAAATGGTTTAAGGGCAATGAAACAATAACTAATGCGGACTTACCAACGCAATAAAAACGACGACCACTATCGTCGCCTAGCTGCAATCAATTAAATAATACCGTACTAAAAATTCCCGTATCTCTAAATTAATTGAAATATTTATTGTAAGTTGATAACTGCTTTCCTTTTTGTCAAAAATATTGTCTATTTATGTATTCAGCATCAGCTGATATGGCTATTGGCTGCTCACCATGACAATGTTATATGCGTTTTATGAACTTCTAGCAATCAGTTGAAAAAACAAAAAATAAAGGAGATGTTACGGTTCTTTTTTGAGATAATAGTAGCGCACTCTATGGACGCAGAGTCTATAATGAAAATTTCAAGTTTTTTCCATGGGGGAGGGCGCGTTGCACCCGATGACTTCTTAAAAAAATGGCGGGCAAATCCGGTTCTTCTACGTTCTTCACACGACCAAAATACTTAACTTCTATCAAGGACGTCATTTCTGATCTAGGCACTGCACAAGATTTCTCGACGTTTATTGAGGAAAAATTATGTTTTTATTATAAATAGTAATTATTTTTTAGTCATTTCCACACTACCACTCAGGTAGTAGTGTTGGGCCTCATTCCTAATGGCCGAATTCTTACAAATCGCAATACGCATGCTTAAGCTGGAATGATATTTCTGTTTATAGACGCTAGTGATTCTATTAGAATGTCGATGTGCAAAAAGGCCAGATGCTCAGTAATAGAAAGGAGGGGATTTGTAAGAATTCGACCGTTAGAAAAGGGGGTCCAACACGACTACCTGAGCCCCCAAATCTTGTGAGAGCGTGGAAATGACTTGAAAAATAATAATTAGTCACAATAACAACACAATTTTCTACCAATAATCATCCAAAAATCTATTAAAAACAAAACAAATTGGTCGTTTTGACTTTCACTTTATGCTGCTCTAGCTCAGAGTCTATTCAACTTAGAGAAGAACGTTTGAAACAAAAGTTGTTGAAAATTTTGGTTTGGTGACTGACGGGAATGTAGAAATTCCCAAAAAACCGATTTTGACCACCATTTTTCCAACAGACGCCTGAATTTGTAGTTCCTAAAACACGTTTTTTGCCCCTATGACTGGACCATATAATTCTCTTGAATATTTGAAATTGAACTTCATAATTAGGTTTTTGAATGAGAAAATCAAGAAATAAATTCTAGCGGTCTACCGCTTGTGAAATTACCTTCTTTGCCAGCTTGAACCCACGTAATCAATGTATAAACCCGGCTTTGCATAAGGTACGCTACAAATCCATCTTATTGCTTTCTGTGTATTTTAGTTTTATGCAGTGACTCAACCAATTTGCTCAAGAGAAATCCGCTTGTCCACATCGGCAATTAGCGTAAATTTTAGAATATTAATTACACTTAACCTGTTACAGCTGGGCCAGATGGACAAGAAGCTGGACGCCCTCACCTACGTGTTAAATGCTCTGGCGCAAAAGCAGCAAATCGTTCCGCGTACAGCCGAAGACGATGTCTGAAAGTGGAGCATTCCGAAGAAATCGCGTACAAACGGTTCGTAAGGTTTTAATCGCTCGTTTAACTTCGAAAATGTACATCGTTGTATATTCTAAATAACAAACTTAGGACTCAGTAAGTACCTCATATTATTCCCAAGACCACATCGCCGTGTGCACGCTAGGTGGCGTGAAAGGAGAACGCAGCAATAAAACAATTTATTATTCGACATATCCCTTTTTAGAATATTAAGCGGGGAATCCCATCGAATGAGGTTTCATTATGTGATGTATTTGCAAATCCCTGTGACATGTTGACCCGCTTTATGAGCAAACTGCAGTTTGCTTTTTTGTGAATTTTATAGTACCACTTGTAAAGCTGTGTGTTGATCTCAATTAGATCATTTTGTGAGATAGTTTTTACAATTGAACTCATCAGATTTCGTAAACATTTTTTAAAAGGGGCTTGCAGGTAAGCTTATTGATGTAAGCATTTTGCTAGATCTATTAATTGTACCTATAGCATGCGTATTCTGTTCCTTATCGAGTTTTTATAAATCTATCAAACACAGAATATGCGAGGTGATAACGTTTCAAATATATCTTAATAACATATCTGCTATAGTGCAAAATTATTACATGTACAAGGTGGACCATTTCTCTAGAGATTGCATTCCTTTCATTATAAATATCAATTTCTAATCTTAATTCAATTTCTTTTTCTTTATTTATTAGGTATGTACGTACTGTGTTTTAACACATTGTTGTCATTGTAAAAACTGTTAGATTTCTATATCTTCTATTACTTTTACTAGGTAGAAATTTGCCTTTATATTACACGTGTAACTATGGAATTGTATCAGTTAATCCCAAAAATACTGAGGTTAGGTATATTTGCTTTAAAACATCAAAATAAAGAAACAGGTAGTAGAATGAAAACTGTGATCACAAGTTCATTTACTTTTATTTCTGTTTGTAATAATTTAGTTTCACTTAAACTATACAATTGTAACATATGTAGCTATGTTTCAAATATCAAAACTTCAAATTTGGTAAAAGGGTAAAATTCAAAAATAGAGTTAAGTAGGTACCAATTCCATTTTGAACCGTTTAGATTGCTTTCATATATAGTATAAAAATATTCACTGTATTGTGTACTCTATGGCTTGAGAATTGGTTATATAACCAAACTTCATTCTTTAATATTTCTGTAGACTTTCATTCAACTTTTCTAGACTTATCTTATACTATTTTATTGGGACAATTATTAACGTTTTCTAAAAAGCAAGTTGCAACTTACTTCATATAGGTACGGTTTTAAAAACTTATTAAGGACCAATTGAAAAGTTCATTCAGAACTTGACGAAATTATCACAAAATTCATCAGATGCCTTCCCCTACAAATTGTGCATTTTGAATAATAATAATCGATAAATAACGTTTAATACTTGCACAACATTTGGTCCGCTCTGTACATATTTTAACCATTATTATAAATATCTTATTATTATTATACAACATGGTGAGTTACACTGTACAAAGTCAATATGAAAATAAACAAGGCATGGTATTTCGGGGCACATTGTACTTACTGTAAAATATTTTTTAGTATTTAGTATATTTCTACTCTAGTATATATAGCTATAGTGCCTACATAGATAATTATAGCTTTCATGGAAGTCATAAAGTCTCTGTACTTGTGCAAAGGATACCTCACAATGACATTACATTGATATTATGTAGCTCGTGACAAACGCTTACAGGAAATTGTGATTGCCTGCAGTACAGACTCTTTATGGGCACTTTCCTAACTCGAACCGAGTTTTGTATAAAATGTCACGAATGTTTAAACACGAGTCTTTATATACCCCCAGAATAACTGACAGCGAGGTATAGGAGACCCAAAGCAAAAGTTTGTTATTGGAAGTAGGGTCCAAAATTCCTTCTATACGTGTTTACCGTATTTTCTACATTGTATTCGAGCCTAAGCATGTTTGCTCTAATGCACTTGATTGTGGAATTGGTTTTTAACTTCTATAGCAACGAATAATGGATTGTACCTTACAGTATGGGTTTTTAAAAATTGTCTTGTTGAATTAAATAAGATGAAGCGAACCATTGCATGTAATATTAATTATTAATGTGGTAATCATTTTCTACAAGTTTTTATATTTTGATTGTCCTGTAACAGGAACAGGGTGCAAAGATTTAAATCAACTTGATTTGAGCCAATCGATTTTTTTATTTTAATCATGTGATTGAAATCAAAAATTTCAGCTTGTTTAAATATTTTTTCTTAATGAAGAATAACTAGTTATTAATACCAAGTGACTACATAATACAAAATGTATTCATTAAATCGTGATTGTTTTGCACCCTGAACAGGAATAGGTAATCATATTTTAACATGATTTTATCAATTTTGAGAAAATAGTGAGTGGTCAAGGGATAAGACATACAATCACGATTTTTCCCTTTTTTTTTGGATTTTTTTATAAAATAAAAACACTTTCTGATGCTTTTATCAAAATTTGTCTGCTTCTAATTGCACCACAAGTGACATTTATGATTTTTTTAATGAAGCTCATCACGATTTTTAAATATTTTGCTCATATTTGACATCGGTTGAAAAATTACCAATTTTCTCAATTTACACAAAGTAAGCCCGGAAACGGTCACCTCGGAAGACTATGGGAACTGTAAAAACAGTAATGCAGATTCTGACATACAATTGATATTAGTTTTTATAACCTTACTATGTGAACCGTAAACTTTTCCAAGAAAAATCTAAACATTTAACATGTTATGACTGTTAAATTATTTTGTTAATGGCAACTCTCTACTGGCCACTAACGGCCGCTATATTATTTTGAAGAGTGGTTAACAGCAAACTTACTACTAAATAAAAAAGTAGGAAGTTTGTTAACAATTTTATATTTCGTAGAAATCCTAAAAACCGTTCCTCAAAATAACTGTATAACAAAGAGGAGGATGCTACTAAAAAAATTAATTAAAGAAGCTTCTAGAAAATGTTGTGAATCATACAGCAAGTTGCAACAATTAACAGTCTTTTGCCAGAACTGTCTTAGATGTTTTTCCCTTGGTTTACTATCTACAGACAGGAAATTGTCAATGAATAAGCATTTTTTCAACTACTTTCAAATAGCATTGGAAATGTTTGCATCAATTGGAATCAGAATAAAAAATGTGAGTTTCTCATAGAGTGTGTTTATTATTCATGTTTTTCAAGCTAGCTTCTTAACTAGTATGGTTACATAAAGCTGGTGGGCATGTATCCATCTCTTTTTTCGAGTACAGTTCGGGTATCACATTTGAAATGTTTAATTTTTTATTGTTAGCTAAACTTTGGACATTTTGAAATCTTTGAGATAGGTAAATTTTAATTATTTGAAAAAACAGTTATATGCATTTTTCAGTTAGTAGAAATCAAGGGTTAAAGTAATGTCATGGTAATGTAAAACTTAATTGTTTAAATGGAAGGGATTGTTGACTGTAGTGTCATTGTTCGTCAGCTTATCCTAATGAAATTATTTGAATTATTGCTTTTCTGTTTAGAAATCATTTTGTCGAAAAGTAATTCATGAACAAGCAATATACTCCAATTTAATGCATTCACAGCTAACTAATAATTCCATAAAAAATTACATTATACTTCACAAAAGAACATAGGTATATAAACTGTAGGTATAGTGACACTACCTTAGTCCTTACTTCCTATTACTATCCTCTATTTTTTCAAATAAGGAATTTTCTCAAGATTTTTAAATTTTATAATTTGGTTAAATGTATAAAATTAACCATGATTCAGAATTTTTCATATACTAATCAAATTATACTCAAAGAAGATGTTAACATAGCCTGCAAAACATAGAACTGCGGACATCCTTTATAAAAAAATTGTCACTTGTAGTAAAACCGAGAGGGAAAAATCTTTGCAGAAGCACCAGTAATTTGCTTTACTTCCTTATTAAAAAATCCTAAATTTCACATTTTTATATTGAGAGAATACAGTCATATGTTATAATGACTCAAGTTATTTTATCTACTTTGATGTCACAATATGTTTATTATAACACCGAAAACAGTGCTACAGTGGAGTCCAGTATAACACTGTTTTTGGTAACTATTTGTTTTATAAAATTGGTGACACTTGCTTTCACATGCTCATATCACGACAAATGTCAGATGTCGAATACATAACCACAATCTCTGAACTGTATTTATTAAATTTATTCTAATCTAATATAACTTTAACTGAAGGTACTTTTTAACAAATTAAATAAACACAGTTACTGTTCTAGGTAAAGCACTATTTGAACAGCACACGAACCAAAAAGCTTGCACCAAATTTAAACTAATTCAAATGTCAGAGCAGCGAAATTGATATTTTGTCCAATAGATGGCGACTGTTAAATGTCACTTGACAATGTTACCATCATTGCAATCAAAAATTCCTAGATAGCAATGCAATATTTTTAATATCCAAAATTTAGAATTTTAATAAATCAGCAATTCAAATTAGATAAAATATTATAGTATACTCGTTTAATAAGAGGCACTGTAGCACTTGTTATATTGGAGCACTGCTCGCTGCGCTCGTCGTGCCCCAAACCCAAGCGTGCTACAATGGGTCCTCTTATGAAGCTCATATAATAATATACTATTATAAGAGAAATCACATAAAAAATCGTAAATTATCTATAACCTTAGAGGTGTTAATAATTATAAAAACGTTACTTTTATTGAGAGAAATTACTTTAAATTTCATCAAGTAATATTCTTTATACACCTAGGTAAACTTAAAGCCTATCTACTTTTTGGTGTAACACGACAAAAGATGTATTTAACAGAGTATTAAAACCAAATAAATACATACAAGCATAAGATACTGAAATACAACGAAAGTTCTAATTACGACTTGTATATCCTCACATGCTGTAAGGTATAAATAAGAGAAATTCTCCTTTTTGTTAAATACGAGTGCCTCTTGTCTGTGATTCACACTTTCTTCATCCACTTCAGCCGAATTATGACACAGAACGCAATTCATGGACCAAAATGCTCCTCCATATGAACTTTACAGTAACACTGAGATTACATTGATTTCATTACAAATACTTCGGTCGCTACTCCCCTCCTAGAATGTTTTATATACTATCAGATTTATCTCAGGATGAAGTACATTCCTTCAGCTTTTTATTGTTAATCCGAAGTGTGAAAGTATTTAGAAGTGATGCATTTGTAATAAATTGATAAGTTAGTGTAGTGTTAATTTTGTGATTAAATAAATTCGAGCTCTAATTTTCGTGTGACCGCACTGATCTTGGGTTCAAACCACGAATTTGCTTTTTTGCCTATTGAAATAGTTATTGTAAATACATTAAATTATAGAAAACAGCAGCCGAAATTGGACCAAGGATTTCTGTATTTGAGATTCAGGTGTTTGCATATTAATATTACAGGCGGGTTTAAAATATTGAGCTTTGAATTTTGAACTTATTATATTTCGAAGTTTAAATATGTATTCTAATAACAGGCAATATTTTATAGCGTTTCTTATTACACTGTAGCTCGATATGTTTTAAAATTGCGAAATTTGGTATTCTTATTACTTGGATCCTTTTAGACCTTGAATTTGAATCATACAACTTCGATAAAACTCATGTAAACGTAAAAAATTCAAATATTTTTAGCCAATAAGGAAAAGTTTCGCAATTTTAAAATATGTTTTATCGATATTAAGTAGGTTTTGTAAGTATTCGACAAAATATTTCTGAAAGTGCCCTACGTATAAACTTTGCATTGCAATCATATACCGTAGTTGCCTCTACTTGTTTTTCTAGGTTTGATTTGTGAATTAGTAGTGATTTCCTAAGTGTATGAGACACGAATTGAAGCTTGATTTATAGTGTAGTGCGTTTAACAACGGCAACTTAAAAACATTTTTATCATTAATAGTAATATGATCTTTCGAGTTTTTCTACGCTTATGTTGTCAATGCGCCAATGTATAGATTCTATAATTACATAATTCAATATTTTTATACACTAAGTTTACTCATCGTGTAAGTCGATCTTTGAGCACTTCTGTTAGGCTGACAAATTATATTTAGTCTTAACTGAAAATATGTAAATAATTTAATTACCTTAAGAAATAGGGATATAGTATGCTCACAAAGTTCGTGATCAGAACAGTTAATTATTACTCTGAATGTATTGAAGTTATTATATTTATCATAGAAACTTATTAGGGTTTTCTTGGTGCAATATTTAGAAAATAATAAAGCTTTACTTTACCTATCATGGTGATAATAAAATTATTTCCACTTCTCGAAAGACTTTTATTGAACTGCTCCTATCAACTCCATATACCATGTGCAGTTAATTGTTTATGATTTGTGTATGACCAAAGTTTTAATTTAATGATTGAAGTTTATAAGTGCTCACATATATCCTTTATCTAATAGACTTGTCTGTCTGGGACGCTGTTTTGTCCGGGACGCTGTTTCAGCAGCCAAACCGAAAGAGATAGAGAAAAAAGTTATTAAAGTTATATGTTTGGAATGGTCATGTCAGATCAGGAACCGAATTTCAGTCGCGTGACACTTCCGGTTTTCGAGAAATCACGTGATTTCCGTCCGTCCGGGACGCTGTTTTGTCCGGGACGCTGTTTCAGCAGCCAAACCGTAAGAGATAGAGAAAAAAGTTATGAAAGTTATATGTTTGGAATGGTCATGTCAGATCAGGAACCGAATTTCAGTCACGTGACACTTCCGGTTTTCGAGAAATCACGTGATTTCCGTCCGTCCGGGACGCTGTTTTGTCCGGGACGCTGTTTCAGCAGCCAAACCGTAAGAGATAGAGAAAAAAGTTATGAAAGTTATATGTTTGGAATGGTCATGTCAGATCAGGAACCGAATTTCAGTCACGTGACACTTCCGGTTTTTGAGAAATCACGTGATTTCTGTCCGTCCGGGACGCTGGTCCGTCCGGGACGCTGTTTCAGCAGCCAAACCGTAAGAGATAGAGAAAAAAGTTATTAAAGTTATATGTTTGGAATGGTCATGTCAGGTCAGAAACCGAATTTCAATCACGTGACACTTCCGGTTTTCGAGAAATCACGTGATTTCTCGAAAACCGGAATTGTCAGTATCTCCTTTTTTGTTTTATTAAATGAGACATTTGTCTCACTGGTTGCTAGTTTCTATATAATATAATAATTATTTATGACAAGAATTGATTCCACAAAACAACATTAAGTTATTTCTATTCTGAACTTTATATATCTATTTTACTAATAAATTAAGACTATTGCCCTTCCATCTAATGAGTGGATCTCAAACAAATTCTCAGAAAATAGTAGAAAGAGGTATATGTTCCACAAGATACATGTTAACATAGCAATATTTTTCGTACTAAGGTGCAATAAACTATCATTTCAGTACTATCAAGTATGAAATAATGTGCTTCGCCTGTAAAGACATGGTAAGTATACTGTAAAATGAATATAATTAAGGTGGTAAGTACTAAAAAGAGTTATAAATTCTATTATTCTTAGCAATAGTTGGAAAGCAGTAAAAGATAAGTATGTTTCATGTGTTACTTATTTAATTAGATGTTTAATAAGATACTTATCATCTCAGTACTGTCAAGTATGAAATATTCTGTTTTACCTGTAGAAACACGGTAAGGAAACTGACTCTAATTACTTGATAATAGAGTTATAAATTAAAATTTTCTAAGCTATAGTTAAACATTAGTAAAAGATATGTTTCATATGATATTTAATGAAACGTGTACTTTAAACTATTAATGGGTATGGTGTACTTAACGAATAGGTTTCAAACTCGCTAAATAGTACGTTAGAATCACGTTATGCAAAAATATACAAAAATAAAATCTTGGAAAAAGATGTAGCATATTTAATAACTAAATAAACCTATTTTAATAAAAATGCAGTCACTTTTGGGCAATTACCGCCATTTCTGAGGTAAGTGAACACAGGTAAGTAACCATGTAGATTACGCAAGCCTTAGTCCACAATCATTTATAGTAGTCAACTCCATCAAATTATAAAATTAAAATTTAGAATGAGATCATTTCAAATGAAATATATATAAACCATCAGTATGATTATTTTGATTCAGACTTCACTAAAAATTAAACTTTTATTGTCATTATGTCTTATTTTTAACACCAGAATTGATATTTGATTTTCATTGTGTAAGTCTGCATAAGTGGTAAAACCTCTATTACAGCATGATTGCGACTTGACGTCAAAACCGTCAGTAAAAATACAAAATCGGGAAAATTACGCAGATCCGCTGCCCCAGCCCCGTTACGATGAACTGTAACAAAAGGTTTGCCGGCTAAACTGCAGTGGAGAAGAGGGATCTTTTACTACCTTGGATTAGGGCGGTGATCTTGTAAACAGAGTACAGATGTTAAATGATAAAGCGCCACCACATTCGGACTAGATCGGAAAAACAAAATCACCAACACAGGTGAACGCACTCTGAATGTTGAAGTAGGTATTTCACGTTTCTACTTCTAGCTTAGCAGAGTTTGGTCGACGATCCACATACAACACTGACTTACCTTGTAAAAATAACTCATTAGTGCAGCTGCTAAACTCTTTTTACAACAGAAAAGTACACACAAAGCGCAGGCAAATATCGTAAACCACAAATGAAAAACGTAAGTACCTAACAATAAAATCTATTAAAATAATAAAATATGTAAATGACAATGAACAAGAGTTTAGAATAAAAAATAATGACACCCACATGGGTTAGTGAGGCTTAGATAAAACTGCGTAACGTCTTAATTTAGTTAAAAGCGGTAAACTTGACAACAACTGAACGGCATGACTAACAAACGGTATTACACATTAAATAGTCCAAAATACTGACTCAATAACAAAGATATTTGACAGTTAGTACATAATGTAGCTGAAAACGAAACCGCCGCAACGTTAAGTTAAGCAGTAACAAGAAAATATGACGGCAATTCATTAAATTTGGCAAATTAGCAACTACCATGGTTCTGACAATAAATGCAACATTACGTAAGATTGTTCAACACTTTTGGGGGGACTCTACGTTCACTGTAGGCTATGCACAATAAATCAATGCATAGAAATGGTACCTGAAGGAGGTTAGTTGGCTGCGTTCTACCTCTGGCAGAGCTGTAGGTGGTCGCTCCCTAAACAAACTGCCCCAAAATGTCTGACAAAACTGCACAAAGCAACGGGAAGCTGCGGGTTGAAGCGGCCTGGGTCTAACATCCCCAATGACGGTAAATTCGAAGTTCGTGGTGCCAAGGCAGATCTCTAAACGGGAGGGACGAAACTTCGATATGCACAAATAATCCTATTACTGAAATTCCCACGACAATATTCCGTCAAACGACGTAATTTGAAGCTACCAGTTTACGATAAGCGAAAATTCAGAGCTTACAACGACACCCATAGATGCTCAACGAAAGTCCTACGACCAACCTCCCTAACACGTGCATTGACTTCCTCAGAAGGCATCAACAATCGATGAAAAGCACACAGATCCCTAGGCACAAAAACCGACGAGAAGCGCACAGTTATTTACAAATAAAAACTTCACAGCGCGTCCCAGCATTCGCAGGTAAAACTTCACAACGCTCCTCCAATAGCGCTCGAGCTGCGGGGGACGCAAATTCGAATAACTTGTTGACTACACCAGGGCGGGAGCAGAAGTGTCCCTTAAAGCTGCGATCCTAAAACTAACTAGCTGCTTGCTCTCTTCCACTCATAGCCCACGTGCAAAATTCTAACAAGCTAATACAATTTTTAACTCAGCAGTTTGCAAGAAGGGGGGAAGTTTTGGGCTGCCTGAACGATGAAATTCTGAGAAAAGCTTACGTCACCCAAGCAGGAACAAATCTCAATTTAGAATTGAATTTCGGCGAACATAAATAAACTGCAAACCGTTAATCTATGAAATAAGCGGAAATAAGGTTCGTATGGACTATAGTTTTGGGGCTTTGCCACTACACTATTAATTTGGGCTTGACTTATGCGGGAAAATACAGGAATGTACTAATTTTTGAAGATTGTCCTTACACCTGACATATGTGCTTCTACTCTTACTTGTATTTGATAGCCTATTTCAAGTATCATTTGCTACTTGAGATCGTCAGAACGTTTTAAGTCTGGGACTCTTTTCATCTCTTTGTAGGTAATGCAAAAAAGATGAAAAATTACAAAACAATTTTTTGCCTAATTTATTTTGGTAGAAACAGGGTCAACCATGAGCAGATAATGTATATGAATGCATCATGTGCTTACTTCTATAATATTCAGAAATGTAACCTTTGCGTGAATGGATCTTCTACACCCAATGGCGTATTTAGAAAGCAAATTAATGAATTTCACCCCCCCTCGACCCAGAGTTTAGGAATATTATGTATTTGAGTGCAATAGTTGTGCTGATACTATTTGAAACGTACATTGCATGTAGTCTAATTTAATTTACTACTTTAGAAGTAAATTGATTCACAAGGAAAAGTTGAGAAACTTGCACAGGCTGTTTGCCCAAAAATAGCAATCCTTCAATGATTGTGGTAAATATAGGTAAAATTAATCATCAATGAGAACTTACAATATGCGAGGAATCGAAATTAAATTCAGCGTAGTTGATCCATCACATATTTTAGAAACCTCGATTATTGCACTACACACCAAACAGCTTCAAGAGTCGCTTGACAATCAAAACGTGTCATCGGGAAACGCCAAAATGCAAATTTCGCAAGAGTTTAGAAATTTCAAACTGAGAAAAGCCGCAAGAGGTAACATTCCGACATAAATTATGAAGCAGTAGTAAGGAATAGCTTATGGTAGATAGGTAATGAACCAACATTTATTCCTAGAATCTTATATTTTGCAGTCTACGCCTGCTTGATCTAACATCATATCTTACCCAACCAGAGATCAATTGACATCAAGATGGTTGAGTTGGCACAAGAAGGATATAAACAGTTGTTTATAAAATGGTCTTTCTCCGTAAAAATTTTGTTTCATTAAGTGATAATGCAGTTAAAGATGTTTCAACACAAGGAACGCATTAAAACAAAGGTAGGTGGAAAATAATTAGTAGAACGTGTTAAATAAACGATTAAAAGACGAAGTGCAACAGAAAACATAACCTAACTGAACAAAAATATTGATGAAATTTGCGCAGTACAATACTCCTACCTACCTATAGACAACCCACCAGTAATGGTGGATTAAAAAAATCAAGACAATGTAAAAGCAGTGCGGGCTCGTTTTAAAGTTTATTAAAAGAAATAATAAATAGCAGATAGTAACGCAGAAAGCACAAGGGAATCAGAAGCCCAAAGGATTTAAAAAATAAGCAAAAAAGTGTGAAATCCAATAAAAGAGACTCTCCATCAGTCAACAAGTAAAAACGCATCTAACATGGACATATTACAAAAACTAATAGAAAACTTAGCTAAAGACGTCCAAGATATTATAATGGTCTTAGGCCCACGACAGCAGTACAACTTAAGAAACAAGTCAATAAGCACAGAGTTGGGGTGTTTTATGTAACTGCAATACTAAGCTTAAATTTCAATCAGTAAATGTATTGGAAAAAAGATGCCAGTATTAATAAAGGGATTGAATAAGGAACGCAAAGGGCAAAGCTTGCTTTTCACAGAGGGTCGAAGTTGAAGTGCAAATGAATAGCCGAACCGAAAGAAATGAATAGTCACAAAAAGGTTTGCGATGTGCATGTCAATGAAGCGTAGATTTCAATATAGCTAAGCAGGGAAATTTATGAGCAATCTAAAAAAGGTATAGGAAGCCAGAATAAAATAATAATACGTCGCAAAGAGCAAATTAGAAGGCTGGCAGAAAGACAGGAAATAGCAATTGGAAAATCAGGCAGCAAGACATGAAAAAGCAAGTGAAAAGCAGACAGAAAGACATGGAAAAGCAATTATGAAGAAATGAACTCTATAAAATAATCAGTGCAATTAACGAGAGTAAAAAAAGCAGAGCACATAATAAAACGTGTTTGTGGCGCAAAGAGACATTTTAAAATTAAGAAATGGACAATATTTTAGTTATAAGAAATTTGTAAATTTAATAATATGTAATCAAACTTATTTCCAAAATGTACTTAATTTGATCAAAACTAATTTCGGTTAGTTTGGTAACCATAGCGATAGATTAGAATTTGTTTTAATAACGGACAAACAAGAAAGAAAAAATGAATTAATTAAGAGCTTGACATGTAGTTTTTGTGCTCCACTTTAATTGAAGTTTTAACATAATAAATTACCATATTTACACATAAAAAGTATATCATTGTGTTGGGCAAGTGTCCTATTTTATGTGGAAATGTTTGTGGCGTTTTCCGCAACAAAAAAATAAATTTTCATCGAGAGCACCTCCGAGGTTTTCCGGCAGCCGATCACATCGGAATTCCGACCTTCGATTCCGGCCAAAATAAGGATCCTGAGCCAGGAATTTCCACTGCGACACATCAGGCAGGAGTGCAGGAGACCGACTAACAGCATCAACACAGGAGAAAACCGTTCCAGAGGCAGATACCAGCTGGGGCCCCTGTCCGAGCATTGCGACGAACACCCCCAATTTTTAAGGTACCGTTTGAGCCTAAAAGTATCAGTGTGGGCATCCGGAAATTTATGTGCATACGAGACCAGACCTTGTTTATCAAGATTCGAGCATATCCCAGCATCCAGCGAAGGCGCAGTTCTAATTATAAGCGTTTTCCCAAATTTGAGGTTAGGCGAAGGTAAAACAATTGCGAGATTTAGACGGCGTCCTTCTGATGTCATGGAACAAATTAATGCCTGAAACAAAAGCTAATAATAACCGCTAAAGCGCAAAGATTTGAATAAATACCTCATCAAATGTTCACAATTTTGCTTATTTTAACGTCAACAACGCTGACTGCACGATACGAACCATTTTGTGGATTTTGACAGTATTGCATACATTAGCTACGGCGTATTGGAACTAATTCAGGTGTACAGTGGCGCACCAGATCAAGTAAAAATTACAATCTGTTAGGAATTCACCCTGGGATTAGAGTTAATTGTTCTACTGAGCTAGCGTTTCGATATAATAAATTGCAGATAAATAAAATATTAAAAGGGCATACTACCATTTATTTTGGGCAGTAAATAAGTACAGCTCACATTTTAACCAGCCTAATAATTAAATAACTAGCAAAGTTCCGTGCACAGTAAAATCTTAAACATAGCATTATTTTATTTTTTATTTTATTTTATTTTTCACAGGATGTCTAACAGAATATATAGTATCCCTATGATAAGACATCACATATTACACATATATACATAGATGGTTAAAGTTAACATATTCAGAGAACAAAACGAAAATATATATATATCTAACTATGGATTCATAATCAATTTAAAGCGAGCACAATAATTATTCTATATAAAAAAGTAGTTGAATATTACATATACAGCACAGACACCGTTTGAAGTATTAAACATAGATTACATACGAGCAGAGTGGAGCTCTGCCGTAATTTTAGATTTAAATTGTGTATTAGATACTGAAAACATCTCTATGTGATTGTAAAAATTATTATAGGAGTCCATAATTCTATATAATGGTGCATTTTTAAATGAATTGGAATGGCAAGTTTGAAGATAAAAAAGTGAGTGTTTACGAGTTGGATATTGGGAAACATTGAAACTGATATCATGTAGCAAGACCGTATCGATTTTATTATGAATCACTTTATGTATAAAAGATAGATCTAGCATATTGCGTCGATCGGATAAACTTAATAGACCATAAAGCTTTAAGTTGTGATCATAGGTATTAAAGAACCACTGTCTATGAAACTTGAAATTCAGTTTATTGATAAAAAGTTTTTGAGTTCTTTCTATTTTATTAATGTAAATAGCATACTGAGGGTTCCATACGATTGAAGCATATTCAAGATTACTTCTCACTACTGAATAATATAGTATTTTAAAGCATTTTATATTAGTGAATTGACAAGTAATTCTGAATATAAAACCCAGATTTTAAGAGCTTTATTTACCATTGTATTAATATGAGATTCGAAAAGCAGTTTTGAGTCTAAAATTACCCCGAGGTCTCTCACTTCGTCAACTTTTTTTAATTTTGAGTTGTTGATGACGTAATTGAAGGTTATTGGACATTTATTTCTCGTAAATGAAATTTGCTGGCATTTGCTTACATTAAGAAAGAGTCTATTAGCATTGCAGTATTCGGAAAAGCTGGTAATATCTTTCTGAAGCTCCTCAGCATCGCCTCTAGTACATATAATTTTGTAGAATTTTATATCGTCTGCAAAGAGTTTAAATTTAGAATACTTAATACAATTTTCCATATCATTAATATATACTAGGAACAAAATAGGTCCAAGATGCGATCCCTGAGGAACTCCAGAAGTCACCTTAGTAATAATCGATTTGTAATTGTTGAGGGCATTGTGCATATTGGATTTTGCTCTAACTTATAAATTATATCAATTAATAAATTAATCAGAGAGAGCATCCATTGCATCATTATGGCTCTGCAACGTGGGGTAAAAGCTAATTAATAATTATTAGACTGTCCCAGTAGAATATAAACATAAACGGCTTTACCACTCAGAATTTTTCTCGCAAGTGGAAGTTGCAACACTAAATATTTTGAAAAATCAAAGTAAAATAGGGGTAAAAATATTTTAACGTTCCTAATAATACGGAAACAATAAAAGGAAACACTTGCTAATTCAAATTACATCAATTTGCAAATTTTAAAAAATCAGACGGGATTCGCGATTTCAGCGCCTTCAAAACGTAGTTCCATAATGGCATAGCACCAGCATTGGATGAGCCAATGAACAAAACAACCAATAAAAATCTGTAAAGAGTTTTACTCGCTAGTGGAAATTTTGAAAATACCTATCAAAGAAAAAATTAATTTAATTTGTGTTCGCCCTGTATATTTTGGCTCCAAAATATGCCTTTTCCTTCAAGGGTAAAAACCTGTGGTATGTGCAAAATATTCTTCTTCTTCTTCTAGCCGTTTTCTATCATTTTGATATAGGCCTCTCTCATGTTTTGCCAGTTCTCTCGGTTTTCAGCTACCTGGTATCAGTTCAGACCCGCTACTCTCTTCAGGTCGTCATACCAGCGTTGTTGTGGTCTTCTTACTGATTTTCGCTCTCCCCACGGTCTCCACCTTGTGACTCTTCCGCTCCAATTTTCTGGGTGCCTGGCAACGTGTCCTGCCCAATTCCATTTGAGTGACGTGGTCCTTCTGATTATGTCATCTATTTTGGTCGCACTTCTGATCCAGGTGTTAGTTTTACGATCAATTAGCGTTATTCCCAAGAGTCTTCGTCTTCGTTCCATTGCTTTCTGGTGAATTTGCAATCTTCTAATTGTTCCTTTATTTAATGCCCAAGTTTCCGAGCCATATGTGGTTATATTACATTTATTTAACTAATGGTTCTTGAGTTAAAGCAAAAATAGGTAGAAGTTTATTTTGTTAAGTGCTCATCCTGTATATATTCGACCGATATTTTCTTGGTTTTGTGCCAGGTAGACATATAATCCGCATGCACAGTAACGTCTTTCCCTAACAAATAGTTTTTGACCAACGGAAGTGAGAAACATGTTTTTCGTCATTTAAGTACCCTGAAACGTTAAGATCTGAAAAAATCACGGAAGGTAATTTTTCGCAATTACGATATTTCCTTCATCTTGTAAATGAGAGTATAAATTTAAAACAGTAAAAGTGAAAAGGGAAAATAAATACACTAAGATATAGACAAAATATCATAACATTAACAACATTGAACATAAGGGATACATTTACAGAAACAACCATTAAACATCTAGTAAGGGATAGAAATCATAGCATAGATACAAAAATAATAAACAAATTAAAAATAATAAAAACGTTGGCAAAAGCAGACTACAAGGAGAAATAGTTAATACGGAAGTGAGGAACTACATAGAGTAATACGAGGGTAAGGTGAATAGTTCTCGGCCTTGACATAAGATGGCGTTCCAATCTGCAAAAATTTATTTTTCTGCCTGCATGCAAGTGTTATTAATTCGTAAGACAAGTTTCAACTTGTCCTCTCAAGTAGTTTGTTTACACGATTTTTGCCGTAGACGTCTTGCGTGTTTTTTCGATAAAATGGATGTTTGAATATCGTGCGGTCATAAAATTCTTCGTTTTGGATGGATTAACCCCTAAGGAAATTCATCCGAAGTTGACAAAAGTTTGCGGAAACTCAGCTCCTTCCATGTCAACCGTTAAAAAGTGGGCAGCTAAATTTAAACATGGTCGCACTTTCCTCGAAGGTGACCCACGTGAAGGACGGCCAAAAACAGCAACCACACTGGAAACCATCGAAAAAGTGCATGATATTGTGTTGTACGATAGGCGAGTAAAGGTCAGTGAGATAGCTGAGGCTGTGGGGATATCGGAAGAAAGGGTGCGAAACATCTTGCACAAAGAATTAGAGATGAGAAAGCTCTGCGCGAGATGGGTGCCGCATTTGCTGAATGTCGATCAAAAGCAAATGTTTGGACCGATTCAATAGGCATTCGACCGATTTTGTGCTGCGATTTGTCACAATGGATGAGACATGGGCTCACCACTACACCCCAGAAACGAAGTAGCAGTCGAAGCAGTGGGTGGAAGACGATGGTTCAGCGCCCAAGAAAGCGAAGTCGATCGCATCTGCTGGAAAGATCATGGCCAGCGTGTTTTGGGATGCGAAAGGGATCCTGTTAATTGATTACCTTGCAAAAAGCAGAACAATTACAGGCAAATATTACTCCAACCTTCTTAACCAGTTGGCTGCCAAATCCGGGAGAAGATGCCTGGCTTGAAGAAGAAAAAATCATTTTTCACTAGAACAACGCACCTGTTCACAAGAGTGCGTTGGCGATGGGAAAACTGCGGGATTTGAGGTACAATCTGCTCGGCCACCCCCCTATTCTCCTGATTTGGCACCCTCGGACTTCCATCTATTCCCAAACCCAACCTGAAGAAATTTGTTTTTGGGAATCGCTTCGCGTCCAATGAAGAAGTTAAGAGGGCCGTAGATGAATATTTTCACAGCCTTCCAGACTTTACTTCCGGGGGGGAATACTGATGTTAGAGAAACGCTGGACCAAGTGTGTGAAGTCAAGGGAATTATGTAGAAAAATAAAATCATCTTTAATTGAAAATCGCAGTCTTTCATTGTCAGGCCGAGAATTTTTCACCTTACCCTCGTATATGAAATGATACCAAAGATGTGTAAAAATGCCTAGAAAATGGAACAAAGCGAAAAGCGATTACATGGCCAATCTATAAAAAGGTAGAGAAAAAAATCAGAACTACAGAGGGGCATCACTGTTAGATGTGGCGAATAAAATAATGGCGAGTAGTAGTAAAAAGGTCATCAAAATGGTTTCCGAAGTAATCGACTAGTCATAAATGAAATACATACATTAAGTAAGACAAATAGACTTCTAGCAGGCAGATAACTCTATAAATAGAGAACAACTGTATTTGGTATAGTATTCCAACCAGAAATTGGAAAGCTATTTAAAATCAGGCCAGCATTGAGAACAGTAAGTCACTTCGTAATTTAATTCATAAAATTACTGTTTGATTGTCATTCAGTGACACTTCGACAGTAACCTTCAAATTTGACAGATGTATTGGGAAGTTTGGAAGACATATACATTTTTCAATATTTTCTATGCTACTATACGGTTTTAAATACTCAACTAGTTCCTACTTAAATCATGCACAATGTTACAATGCCTTAACAAAACAGTTACATGTACAGTTTGCAGATGAACTGTCATTACTTGAAAGCTCATTGACATTAGAATATTATTTACTGATTGTAGGAAACCAACTTAGACATGACTTACACTTTTCATGGTGTACTGGATTTTAAGTAGCTTTCCAATTTTTAGTTGGAATACTATACTGAAAAAGCTGAACGTTTCTGACTAATTAGTAAATTTAGCAAGAGTGAACGTAGCCAATACGAAAAGTACTTAGGAGCAAATTCACAATATAAACACAAACTATTTTCTGGTAAGTAATAGAGTGCGACAAGGAGACCCACTGTGAGACATGTTTGAATATATTGTTAGAACAGCTTACAAGAGAAAGTAACATAAATACCAACGGCACCAATATACTACGAAAGCCACCAGTGCATAGCATATCTAACAGTAATATCAAGAAGAAAAAAAAACTAGTAACGATAATACAAAGGCTAATAAAATCTGTAGAAAAAGTAGGAATAAATGAGACTAAAAAAATATAAAAATGCAGGAATGTCAACAAGTCTGCAATGGACAAGAGGAACAGTTGAGCGCTACGAACAATGCGACAATAATTATTAGTACGAGTGATACAATCAAAACGCGCTTAAAACTAGATTAAGAGCATGCGAAACATGACAATAAATAAAAGTAAACAGGAGTAAATACAAGTGTGGGAAAGAAAAATTATAAGGCGAATCTTTGGAGGGAAAAAGGTGAAGGAAAAGTGGGTCAGAAGAGTCAAATAAATCAAACAAGTAGAGACACTCACACTATCGCTTCCTTTTATGTCAAAATAATGATTTGAATGACTTTGATCGGCTCATGGGGGGGGGGGGTCACTAAGTCACTGTCCCAGGCACTCTAGACAGGTTTCAATATTTGGCATGAGTGTCTCTACTTTTTTTATTTATGTACCCTGTAAATACTGTCTACACTGCCCTGTATAGAAGTACATTTGAACTACAATTAAGTGAATTATTAGTTCATGTGACTTTAACAAAGTTTAATAAGTTTCACAAATATGCAAAAATGTGGATTTAACCCAAATTTATAGATTAAATCGATAGGCAACATTAAAATAGTACT